>CM062819.1:548198548-548884252 GCA_031772625.1 Pinus tabuliformis
GATATAGGCGATCATCCAAGGCCAAAACCTCTCCACTTGAGAGGAAAACCCACAAGAATTCTTCTCTTCTTATAGAATCTTCAATTGATCTGTGACCCTTGACCAAGACCCTCCAAGACCGAGTCCCTTGACGAGCTTTCCTTCTAGCAGTTCCTCAGCAACTCCTGCAATTTCGACCTCCGGCAAATTCTTCTACAACTTCGACCAGCAGATTCTACTACAACTTCGACCTCTCCAGCAGATTCACAACTTCGACCTTTCATAGCTTCAACCTAGTTGTAGCTTCACAGCTTCGATGCAACTTCACAACTTTGATGCAGCTTCACAGTTTTGATGTAGCTTCGATGCAGCGTCACAGCTTCAATGCAACGTTAGAATTTCGTTTTGCCGGTAACTGTAAAAACACTAACAAAAGAGAGAGAGAGAGAGAGGCCCAGAACTTCGATCTTCTTCTTCTTATTATTCTTCGTCCTTGCTTGAGAGTGTCCAAATGAGGTCGAGTTCCTTCTTCTATATAGGCTTTTTAGGGGTACGAAATGCTATCTTTAGGCCAACTTCTCCCTTCATGCAAGCCGACTTGATCTTTGCGCCATGACGAGGTCTTGGAGGGTCTTTTGACTCTACTTTGACTCAATAATTTTTTCTTTTCAATTTCTAACATGCCCAAATGGGTCTTCAATACATGACAATGTCTCAATTGACTTTATGACAAACCTAGAAGCACTCAATGGGTGCTTGACCTATAAAATAAATTTCCTTGAGCATGAAACCCATACCTTAAGAACAACAATAATAAATTTATTTTTCTTTTTATATTAAATACATAAAATCATGATTAAATATGTCATTACGAAGACCGATCCTAGTTACATATTTCAACACGAATCTCCCAAAAGGTTCTAAGCATAATTTTGGAAGGTTTGTTACAGTCACGAATAAAGCACAATTTTGAAGTAGACCGAGATTCTGTTGAGAAATCAATGCTTAGGGTTTGATTCCTCTTTCTTGATAATTACTTGTGATTTATGTTGGCTTCTTTTACTTCTTTATTAGTTTATCTTTCATCAAGCAATTACCAAATAAAATGTATATGAAGACCACAAGAACAAGAGACACAAGATGTAGGCACTCAGCCAGGGCAAAACCCCTCCAAGGGGAAAACCCAGTCCAACTCTTCCACTAGTAGATTCAAATCAAGATGAGACAATCCAAGACCCTTTAGACCTAAACAAAGACCTCCTCCAATCACCAAGTCAACCCTTCCTCCTTGTAGATGACCCTGCCAAAGTCTCTAAGTGTTAACTTTCCAGTTGCAGCTTCAATCCAGAATTTCGGCCCACAGCAACAGATTTTTGGACCCCGGCTTCATAATTTCGGACCTGCAATAGATTCAAAATTTTGGCCACAGCTATAGCCCAGAAACTTCGCACATGTGAGATATAAATTTCCCAAGAACTCGATTTCGATATTCCCAACTTCTTCCTTCTTTCTCCAGCTCCTTCACTCTGCTTTTCTTCTTCTTTCTCTTGTAGATCGAACTTGATGAGTGAGTGCTCCAAATAAGTCTAATTGCCTCTCTATATATAGCCTTTATGCATGGTTGAATAGCCCTAATTCAGGCTGACTTCATGAGGAAGGGCCGACTTGGTGTGGAGGTGACAAATGACCTTTTTGACTCAAAAATAATTTTGTTTACACGATACAAAAGCCAAGAAGGGTCTAATGAAAATGATAATGACTTTATTGACTCAAGACAAAACCTAGAAGCCTTCAATGAAGGCTTTGACCTAGAAATCATTGACCTAAGCATGAAACACATGCTTTAATAAGTTATTTTCTTTAATAAAAAAATTTCTTTTGACAAATACAATTATGAAGACCGACATTAGTTACATTCTTCAATAGCCCAAGGAAGGGTGAGCATCCTAACAAGAAGAGTGAGGGTCTAAGGTGACCTTACAAGGTTTGATATCCTCATCAAAAGGTCCGAAAATCTGTGCAAATTGATATATGTGTGGGTGACCGAATTGTATCTCAGAGCAAAGCCTTGTCAACCAACCAAATATCTCTACAAGACCAAGATCGAATTGAGGAAAATCCTTGTAAACCTAGTTGGAAAGCTCAAAGTAAAAATACAGTCACTTGAAAAAGGAGTCGTCGAATCTCCCAAAAGGTTCTACGCATAATTTTGGAAGGTTTGTTACAGTCATGAATAAGACACAATTCTGAAGTAGACCGAGATTCTTCAGTGACAAAAGAGCTTAGTAGCATTTTTAAGGATCAAAAGGGATAGTTTGCTAGCCTAATCAAGGCCAAGATCCCTAGAAAAGAGAACGCAGTTATGTGCATAAATTATAGTGTATGAACTCATAAAAAAAAACCGGAACTCCAATCTCAAAATCCGAAAAGTGATGTGTGCCATACAAATTCTAAGGAGGTGGTCGAATCTCTACATTGGAGCAACCAGCGAAAATATTACTTGTTGAATAAACTACAGTTATGAAGACATTAAAAGATTACAATCATTAAGATTACCTTTATGAAGACATTAAATGTCACAATCATCTCAAGGATTACAATTGAGCATCTCTAGCAAAGTTGAGCATTGAGCACCTTTATCTCAAGGGGAGGAAGTAATTTACAGCAATGAATTTGTCTTAGCTTGTGGAAGAACCTTTGAAGATCAAATAAGCATTGTTTTTATTCTTTTGTCTCATACATCTAACATCATGTCTATAGTTTGCAAAAGGAGCAATAAGCTCAATGGAGTACCAAACAAAGGTATGTATAACTTGCTCATTTGTTAAATCTGATATCTTAAGCTTAGTTGATTGTATGATCGGCAAAGATTGTTAATGTCTAGGATAGAACTCACTCTCATTCAATTGGTCCCCATCTCACAAATGTTTAGGATTTGTAAATAGTCCAAGATATATATCAATCATTGACAAGAATGAAATTAAATAATGTCTATGAATTCATTCTCTAAAAGGTAATGGAAATCCTAATCACCATGCTACTGTACTTGTATATTTTGATTATGCTTGTCAAGAAATATTGCAAGTATATATTAAGATTGGTGACTTGGTAAATCAAATCCTTAAAGCACAAGTTGACAAATAAGGAGATGAATTATGAAGATGCTATAATATTTCAAAAATAGCCCTTCATTAAGGAAAACTTACCAAGTTTGTAAAAGGAGTAACTCAAGGTATGTATAAAGATTTATAGTAAATCTTCATCATATTACAAGGAGAAGCAATTTTGAAATTTGTTCTATATTACTAACTCTTTCATGTCTAGAAATTTGAATCATAAGGATTCTTGTCCGGGTGATTAATCTTTAGATTGAATCTACCTTATCACACTATATCTTGTTGTTTTGGTAAAATCCTAACCTTTAGGGTTCACTGTAAAACCCTAGCCTTTCGATGCTTAGGGTATGCTAATGATGAAACCCTAATCGTCTTGGAGTTTATTGATAAAGTTTAGATCTCGTGTCGAAATCCTACTCTCTTAATGTTTAGGGAATGTTATGATAAATCCCTAGCCTTTTAGGGTTTATTGTTGATGTCTAGAGATCCTAGTTTTCTTACAGTTTGGTAAATTAGGGTTTATGACAAAAACTCTTGCAATAGTCAATATAAAACCCTAGACACCAATATTTTTTGACTAAAAGTCCCCAGGAAAACCCCAAAGGGAAAACCGATGCATCAGATGAGGGTTTATTTTGTTATGCAACAATTTGGAGATAATTACAACTAGATGCGCAACTGGCAATCCTCTGGCAAATACACTGGCCAAATAATCTAGAGATCAAGGATCTCCTCTGCTAAACAACTCGGCCTCCTTTGACCTGCTCGAACCCCACATTGGCTAATCGCACTACAACCTGGAACTTGCATTGCTTAGACATTAGCTCTAAATGAGTCGTCTTGCCTCCCTTTGCCTTTGGAAATGACTCGCTCTGCCTCCTGGAAGTTGATCTGGCATTCGGCAACTGAAATCAACCCTCTTCTGACAACTCACTCAAGGGTTTATGGCTATTCGCACTGCTTGTACAACCTCCCTATAGATGAATTTCGGCCTCCCTTTTCCTATCACTCCGGCATTGGAAATTCACTACGAAACTCTCTTGAATCCCACTCCCAGATTATCTGTTGCTCCCTCTCTATGATGCTCTCCCTCTGGCTCGAACTACGCCCTCACTAAATTTGCAAACTGGGTAGCTTGATCAACCAAGATCACTGATGCTCAATGTTCTCTCTCCATCACTTCGAGTTGCTCTTATAATCTCTCGTTGGGTCTTCAATGGCCATGATTAAATCTCCATCAACAGCTAAGATCAATTAGACTTTCATCAATAGAAGTCTCTAGAGCAACCTCGAACATCCTTAATTAATTAACTTTAATTTACCATTTATCCTAAGTTACACTTAGGAAATATTTTAATTATAGCAAAGTAATTTAATTAAGGTGTTTCAGAGCCAAATCTCGCGAAACCATTTCTAGATATTGGTGATCTTGTGTTCCTTAGACTCTTAGCACCATCTGAGACTAGGACACATGTCTTATTCTTACCATAAACTAACAGTTATAGCACCTCATCAAAGCATATAGAATCTACATCAAGGAACAACATCGTATGGAAGTAAGCAGAGGTCACATTCAATGTAAATTTTATATACAAGAAGTCCAAGGATATTCCATTGACTCCAATGAAGAAGGACTTATCTTTCCCAATGAAGGGAGTCCAAGGCAACTCAATTCTTCAAAACCGACAATTGATCATCATGAAGAACCAAAGGGACCTAGCAAACCTATACAACCTATCATCATTCTAAAAACTCGAAAAAGACAAGCTTGGCTAAGAACAACTCTACAAGAAGCTAAAGGACATGCAGCAGCAAAAGCAACATTCAAAGAAAGCAAGAGACCCAAAAGATATTATGGTTGTGTAGCATATATGACCAAACTCATTTAAGCAGAATCTACCTCTTACGAAAAAGCAATTGAACATCAAATATGGAAGAATGCAAATCAATAATGAAGAATGATGTTTGGGAAATTGTTCCTAGACCAAAGGATAAACCAGTTGTAACTTCCAAGTGGGTGTACAAAATCAAGCATGTAGTTGATGGGAGTATTGACAAATACAAGGCAAGATTTGTGGCTAGAGGATTCTCTCAAAATGAAGGAATTGATTATGATGAAACTTTTGCTCCTATAGCCAAGTACACAACAATTAGATCTATCATCTCTATTGCAGCTATGGGATGGAATATACATCAAATGGACGTAAAGACAGTTTTTCTAAATGGTACATGTTACCCACCACTTGTGGGTGACACACATAGGAGAATTTTTTCTCCTACACGGTCTTCAGCCAGTAGCCAACAACCCCTTGCAGCCACCAGATAGCTCAATGTTCGATCCATCTCCGCCACCTGAGCCAGCCATTATGTGCCCTTGCCCATCTGTTATGATCGTATGTTTGAAGGTGGGTCTTCCAACCCCAAAGGTATGGCTTTCATTATGTAGTTGGGTATTTTTGCTTACTTATCATGGACACTTTTGGGCATGGATTAGTGGGGGGATTCGACAAAAAGAATGGGCTCGGTTTGTACTATTGTACCCTTGTCCAATTTGGTGGTTAATCTTGTATCCTAGTCCTAGTGCCACTACATGGGAAATCTCGATTTTGGTTGTATGGTCCTGCTTCCTGACACCACATACATCACTCCTCTTCACTCATTATGACCCCTTTTCACATATCTCCCATCCGGGTCGACATTTTTCCATTGGGTCCACATCTGTTCCTTGGGTCCACAAGGAGTTAGCCTCCCCCTCCCCTTGTCCACAATTTGGGTCAGGCCTGGAACAATGCCCCGAAGGTTGATGTAGCGAAAAAGTAAAAAGCATAATTTGGCCACTCTCAACAAGAAATGTACCATAAAATGCAAAATATGGTCAAGACATACAAATTTAGCATGTGGGCAAAAGCCAAACATGAGCTCTACCCTCATCATTATGGCCATCACCCTCATTCCTAGGGCCCCCTATATTGGACCTCTGCATCATTAAGAAACCCATGATTGTCCTAACCCCTGGTGGGCGATGAACTACCCAGCCTTAAGGGGTATTCACTGCTATATCGTTCGCATCATGCTTTCATCCCCTAGAGCCCCATGCAATTGTAAAAGAAAAATCAATAGAAGGCAAAAGGCATATGAAGAAGGGTGGAAAAACAAAGGTCGGTGTAACTCATGTAACATGATTACTACACCCAAGTGTGGGCTTCCCTATCTTAGCTACCCTTGTACTATGGCATGTGGCTTGGAGCCTTCCTCTAATGCCCCACTTTGTACCATCATCATATTACATGACACCTGCCACTTAATGGATGTACCATGGACCTAATAGGGTCCTTGGTTAACCTTGTTCTTGAACTTGGAGACACTTGTACACTCTAAAGCCTATTATGGAAGGGCATGCCACTACGAAGTGTCCACTTGGTTCCATGGTTTGTAAGTGTTAATTTTAGATAACAATGGTATGTTCTATGCTTGCAACAATTACTTCAATGTACTTTTATTAGCCCAATGTCAATTCCACTTTAATTTCCAATAGCAATCACATAAACCATTAATTCACATTGACAGTAACTGTAGATAGAACATAAACAATAAATGCAGAAGACAAGTCAAGACAAGAGAACACCAATATTTGGCTAAAGCCAAGGAAAAACCCCAAGATGGGGAAAACCCTTAATCAATCCTTCTTATTATCAAATATCAAATGTTCAACAGAGAGAGAATGTCCAATAGAGTACAATGATGAAAGTCAAAGTCAATGTGACTTGACTTTTGCAAATTACCCAAACCAATGTAAATCTGATCAACTTGATGAAGTTCTGCAATTTTGTAAAGTCAACAGCAGTCAACGTGCCCTAACCAGTCAGCAGTCAACGGTCAAGACACCTCCCTTTTAGCGATCAAAGTCAGTCAAACTCGACCTTCCTTGGTGGTCAAACAATAGCAAAAACAATCAACAAAATGGTGGTCAAACCCAGTCAAATGATGAAGTCAACCTGCGGTCAAAACAGTCCTGCAACTTTGCGGTCAACCCTGGTCAAACAACTCCTCTTGCCTTGATTTTTGTGCCAGATAATGTGGCCTGCTAGGACAGGTCTTCTCCTGGTCAAAGCACAGTCAAACAACCCCTCAAAAGTCCAAAAGTCAACATTGGTCAAAGTCTCCTCAAACAAAAAGTCAACGCAGGTCAAAACAGCTCCAAGAACTTGCACGTGTGAAGAAGAATAGGCTGCCTCAAACTTTTACGAACCAATCAATGAAGGAGAGAGAAGAAATGTTGTGTTGTTGATGTGCCAAATGAGGTTGAGGGTCTCCTTTATTTATATGCATTGGAGGGGGATCAATTTGTCCAATTTGACCCCAAGCCAACCTTGACCAAATGTGCTCTTGTAGGCTTGACATCAAAAACATATTTCTCCTTATCCGAATTCAGTGCTTCCAGGGTCGATTTTGGTCCTCTCGAAAAGAGGAATTTTGTCCAAACATCATCTTAGGTCAATGAACTTCCCAAAGTGGAATTTTGCCCTAGTTACACATTTTAACACTCCCTCTAAACTAGGGAGAATTCCACCTACCAATATCCATCCATCATCATGCCATCATGATCATCACATATTATCTCTACATCTCGACTCGCATCTGTTGAAGATTGATATAGATAATAAGAAGGATCGATCGAGAGTGAGTCACAAGACATTACCACTCTCTTCTCACTGATAAAAGTCAATCCACGTAATCAGGGGTCAAACACTAATCAAGTTGTTGAACATCATGCATCCTAGACGTAGGGAGTATGATTGTACATGATGCATCCATCTGTAGTGTTATGGTCCCTAACCACTTTTCCCAACACATTGGCCAAATGAGATGTACTTCCCAAGAGTCCTAGACTGCAAGGGTAGGATGTATGCTAGGGCATCTGCAAGAGAAGGTGAACCACTCATCCTGCTCACATGCCATAAGAGAAGGTGAACCACTCATCCTATGCATATGTCATTCATAGGGGAAGGTGAACCACTCATCCTATGCACATGTCATTTACAAGGGAAGGTGAACCACTCACCCTATGCTCATATAGTTCCAAGAAGTACCACAGACCCCTTAGGAGCTCCTAGAGCTTAAGGTCCAACTCAAGCAAGACCCTCATGGGAAGGTCTTTCAACGACTCCAAGTCTCTATCGAAAGGTTAAGAACTTGGCCTTCCCTAAGGGCTTCGTGAAGATGTCAGCAACCTATTCATCAGTCCTGATCTGTTGGGGCCTTATTGATCCTCGTTGTACCATATCTCAGATAAAGTGGTACCTGATATCAATATGCTTGGAGCGGTCGTGGAACATAGGATTCTCTTAAAGGTGAATCCCACTTTAGTTATCGCAATAAATGACGGTGGTATCCAACACATGCTCAGAAGCTCACTGAAGAGCTTCCTCGACCAAATAGCTTCACAACAGGCCATACTAGCTACAATATATTCGGCCTTGGTGGTGCTTAAAGCAACCGATTTTTGCTTCTTGCTCATCCAAGAAATTGAAGCAGATCCCAAAGAAAAGCAACATCTTGACATGCTTTTTCTATCCACCACATTGCCAGCCCAGTCAGCATTAGCATATCCATGCAGTGTCATATTGTCGACAGTGTACCTCAAACCATAGTTGATAGTGCCACAAATATATCTCAAGGGATTCTTTGCAGCAATCCAATGTATATGATGAGACTCTACCATAAATTGACTCAAAGTATTTACAACAAAGCATATGTCCAGTCGGGAGTTTACCAAGAACATCAAGTCCCCCACAAGTTGTCTATATTCAAAAGGATTTGCCAACTCGGGACCAACAACACTTCTGCGTAGCCTTTTGAAGTTTAGTTCCATCGGACTAGTCACAGACTTGCATTCCACCATCCCACATCTTTCTAACAGCTTCACAATGTATATCCCTTGAGAAACGAAAATCTCGCTAAGCTTTTGCTAGACCTCCAAGCCCAGGAATTAATGCATTAGACCTAGGTCCCTCATCTCGAATTTGGAAGTCAACTCCCTCTTGCATTGATAAATGTGAGGGTCTACACCAATCAAAAATAGATCATCGACATACAAGACCAAAATAAGTGGCATGTCCCTTTCAACCTTAAAGTATAGGTTTGGATTAGCATAGCTACTTTTAAATCCAAGCTTCATAAGATGGTTATCAATCCTCTCATACCAAGCCCTATGCGCTTGCTTTAACCCATAGAGGTCTTTCTTCAACCTGCATACATGTGTCCTTCGATCTTGTACTTCAAAGTTCAAACCCATGAGGTTGTTCCAAGTAGATTTCCTCCTTAAGAAAGCCATGCAAGAAAGCAGTCTTGATGTCCATTTGATGTAGGCTCCACCCTTGATTGGTAGCTAGAGAAATTATGGATCAAATAGTGTTGTATTGAACAACTAGCGCAAATATTTTATCATAGTCAGCTCCTTCTTTTTGATAGAAACCACGAGCCACGAACCTTGCCTTATATTTTTCAGCACTTCCACCACTTCACAGAGATCATTCTTCATGATCAATTCATATTCCTCAGAGATAGCATCTTTTAATACCAGGTATGAAAAGATGGAAGGTGCAAGGTTCAGTTTGAATAATAGTACTCATGGCAGCCAAGTATCCTTGATACCTGTTGGGCTTCTTACTTTCTTGAAACATTCCTCTTGGAGCAGAATGTTTTTCTGCATCTTCAAGTGTATCTTTGAGCCATAGAGGTCTTTTCTTTGAGGTAGAGGGTTCACAAGGAGGTGGATCAAGAGGATCCATTGGACCATCAACATCGAGCATTGGTTCATCCATCGGAGGTTCTTGTTTTTCAGCAGCATCATCATCCTTCCTTGAGATGGGGAGATCTTTAGCTTTCCCGAGGGCAGTGTCTTCATCAAAGGAAACATCTCTACTTCTACTTCTCTTTGACCAGGTACATAAATTCTATATGCCTTTGAATTTTCATTGTATCCAACAAATACACCTTTCTTCCCAGAAGCTTCCAACTTGTTCCTTTTCTCTTTAGGCACATGAAAATACACAAGACAACCAAAGATTCTAAAATGAGAAACATCAAGTTTCTTACCAGTGAAGACTTCTTCGAGTGTCTTGAAATCCAAAGCTTGATGAGGACTTCTATTTTGAACATATATAGTAGTGTTAGCAACTTCTCCCCACAAGAATTTCGATAGTCCTTGATCATAGATCATGGCACGGGTAGCTTCCATAATGGTTCAATTCTTTCTTTCAACAACACCATTCTGCCCTACAGTGTATGAAATAGTTGTCTCCCTCTTAATGCCATCCTCCCTGAAAATTCATTGAATTCATTAGATTCATATTCAGTTCCATTGTCAGTGCTCAACGTCTTGATCTTCTTTCTTGTTTGATTCTCCACCAATGCTTTGAAAGAACAGAACCACTTGAACACTTCATCCTTCCTCTTCAAGAAATAAATCCATGTTTTGTGTGAGAAGTCATCCACAAAAATTGCATAGTATATGTATCCTCCTAATGAAGTTACGAGCAAGGCACCAGACAGGTCAGAATGGATCAATTGAAGAATATCAGTTGTCTTGCTTTCACTAGAAGGGAATGGTCCCTTTGTATGTTTCCCAGTTGCACAACCTTGACAGACTCCTTCATGGTTCATATGAAACTCGGGCATCCCTATGACCATCTTCCTTACCCCAGGTAAGGCTTTGTAATGTAAGTGGGCAAATCTCCGGTGCCATAGCTCACATTGAATAGAGGTATCACTTGTCAATGCTCCCAAAGGACTTCCACCAACTTGATAAAGACCATCAACCCTAAACCCAAGAGTAAAATCATCTTTAAAGTTTTTATGCCATACACGTACCTTTCCATCAATGAAAGCTACCTTGAAGCCTTTGTCTTCCATCACAGAAATAGTCACCAAATTCTTCTTCAAGTCGGGCACATACAGTTCCTATCCCTTTTACGGGGTAGGTGGCATTATCTCCAAGAATAATATTTAGATTAGTTTTCCTCTCAACTAAATTTGAGGACTCCTTATATCCAGTGAAATGCCTTGAGGCTCCACTATCTATTAACCAATGATCCAAAGTATCCGGAGGAGAGGCAGTACATAGAGCAGAAATAAGATAGAACTCATCTAGTTTTTCTACAACGTTATTTTCATCATACTTGGCATTCCTTGTCCTCTTGGGAGGTCGAGTATTTCCTTCTCGGGTAGCGGGAGCATTCCTTTTTCCTTTATTGTTGTACCTGTTGTTTCTTTGATTTTTATTGCTTTTGTAATTGTTGCCCCTTTGGAACCCCTCCTAAAGACCCTTGCTAGATTGAGCAGTAAAAAATTTTTCGTCATTGTTGGGGAGGAAGAAGGTCTACCTACCTTGTGAATCATTGAGGAATTGATTCATTGAAGACATTTCAAACATTCCTCCATTCATTGTCCAATCCCCTAGTTTGCTTGAAGGTGACAACATTCCTCCTTTGACTAGGGTTGCTGCAAGAAGGGGAGAACAAACTCCATCGCCTGTTAGAACTAACCTTCTCCCTGAATTTGAAAAGGTTGTTAATTCAACTCCCGATATGGCGACCAACTCCAATGCCAACCAAAATCAAAACCAAACCAAAGTCCCAAGAAGCAAGAGGCACTTGGCTAGTGTTTTTGGACCTTTGAAATTGAGTGACAATCTCGAACCTTTACCTGAGAAATATAATGATTGGTTGCCCAAATTCAAAGGAGATGCCACCAAAAGTGCTCATGATCATGTTGATGACTTCTATTGGATGATTTCCCCTAGATTCATTGAGGATGAGGACAGGATCATGATGCTATTTGCTTTATCCTTTGAGGGACAAGTTAGGGAATGGTATCTTAGTCTCCCTCTGGGTAGCATAGGTGACTCTGACGAATTTGAAAATGTTTTCATGAAGAGATGGTCATCTGATGCCCAAGGGTCCTCTAACATAAAGAAGTTTTACCACATATGGGAGGAGAAGACACCACGGAGTTGATCCTAAAATTTGACAAAGTCATTTGAGACATCCTTGATAACCTTAGGCCTCCTAATGCAATCATCCTTGATAAATTCACTAAGGTTGTGGGTGGTCATCTAACATATGCATTAAAAGACAAGAAACCTAAGAGTCTTGTCGAGGCCAAAGAAATTGTCACGGAAGTTGAGCAAAACCTGAGAATTTCCAAAATGGAGGTGGATGAGCATCCTAAAGCTAAGGTGGAAGCTAAGAAGAGCAAGTCCAAAGACCAAACTGAGGAAACACTTGTAGTTGTCCTAAAGAAACTTGAAAAATTATCTGAGGACATGAAATCAAGGGATAGGCTTTACATGAACAAGTTCGTCGTCTTGGAAAGGGCTCAAAAGTCAAATTTCATTCCCAAAAACAAGTCCTTTCCTAAGAAAACTAATGATGAAGGTAAACCAAGCTCGTCCCAAGTCCCTAACACTTTAGCCCCAACTAATGTTGTAGAGCAAGAGTCATCTTCCAAACAAGAAGAAAGTGAAGATGAGGAAGCGGATGAGGAAGCCAACATTGTGGAAACTCGCGCCTTCAACATTATGTTAGGTGGCACTTATGACCACCCCCGATTAGTAAGGGGACTCTCAAAGAAGAGAAGGATGAGCCGATCCTCAATGTAGATTATAGCGGAAGGTTTAAAGGGGTCCAATATTCACAAAAGAACAACAAAGATACCCCCACAAGCTCAAAGGAACCTAACAAGAAAGAATCTACCCCGAAGCAACCTCCTCCTAAAGAGCATTCTCCTAAGAAGCCTCCAAACAAGGATCCTCCTAAGAAAGATCCTCCAAAAGGGGATCCCAAAGGCAAATCCAAAGGTAAGGAGGTCAAGCTTGATATTGATGTAGGTGTTGCTATAGGAAAGATGACTATGCAGGTTTCCTTAAAAGAGCTAGTTAAACTCCCACAACAACAATGGCAAGCCAAGAAAGCATTAGGGTTTAAAGAAGAGGAGGACACACCTATCACATTGAAAAACATACACGTCTCTAATATTAACCCAGGTCATGAGCCATTTTTACTCACCTTAGCTATTAATGACCTCCTCTTACACAATTGTGTCTTGGATTCTGGGGCTTTTGCTAACATCATGCCATTAAAGGTCATGAAGCAATCGAATCTAAACATTACCCGAGATACAAAAATGTGTGTGCTTTCAACTCCCAACCCGTTGAAGTAGAAGGCCTTATCAAGGATCTCAAGGTGTCATTAGCTATGAATCCAGACATATCACTACTCATGGATGTTGTGGTCATAGACATACCTGATGTTTGGGGCATGTTGTTGTCTAGGAAATGGGGTGTTACCATAGGTGGTCAACTTCAAATGGATCTATCTTATATTACCATACCACAATCCGATGAAACCCCCTTCATTCTCTATAGAGAACCTTTGTTCTCAACTCATGTGATACAGTTAGGTCCTATTCCATATTATAAGATCCCTGTGGCTGAGAAACCATCCCCTATCCTTCCCTCTCAAGAGGTTCATATCCTTAAAAGACCAAATCAAAAGCAAACTAAGAGATGGAGACCTAAAAGGGAATTCAAGGTTGGGGAAGTGGTGTTGGTTGACAAAAACCCAATTCCTGTCAAGATTCATGGGAAGGTAGCTGAAGATTACTATTACATTACTAGACGCAACGACAAGATTTGGCCACAACCGGTCAAATTAAGTTGAATCACCCCTTTCATTGATACTTGACGATGTATTATATGCATGTTAGGGTAGGATGCATTGCATGTTGATTTTTGCATTAGAACTAACATCATATTCTTTTATCATGCTAGATTAGATGCATTTAGGTTAAAATTGCATTTAGAATAAATTTGTTTCTGTAGATTTTATGGCCTAACATAAGCATGGGTGATCATAAGCAGTGTTTTAAAACTCCAACTCTGGTTTGGAAACAGCTGAGGGTCGGCTCCCACTCGATATTGACTCGGCCGGTTTGATTTCAATGACTTGGTCGTCGTAAAAAATACATTAAATATTTATTTTTTTACAAAAAAAACATAATTTTAAATATTTTCATTCATGTTTCCAAACATAAAGCTTTAGAATATAGAGAGAAGACAACATAAGATCAAAGTAGGCTCATGAATATATCCATTATATCAAAATGGCACCCAGTGCACTGTCCAATACATACATATATAGAGATCAAGACAAAAACACATAACCAAGGAGGTTCTAAATGGCGTCTACAACAAAAGTAAATTGTAAAACATCACTAGTCACAAGTACTACTAGCTACTGCTAGAGGAGCCAACATCATATGGCTCAGACTCTGAATCAGAGTCAGACATGGAAACCCATGGCTCCTCCTTATCATCATCTCCAACTGCAACTGTAGAAATGGTAACACTAGCAGGCTGTGCAGCAGTGGCACCCTAAGATAGACGAGATATGCGCTTCTGTCATGGCTAAGTAGAGGAAGTGCCTGCAACTGGAGGACTTGGGGCTGAGCCTGAGGCTAGTACAAGTGGATCTGCATTCAACTGAACATTTTGTTCAAGTGATGCCTCCATCTGTAAATCCAAATCAAGATCCTCATCAGAATCAAACTCTATTGGATGACTCTCCACTACCCAATCTGATGTTAGATCAATATCTTCCAACACAATGGGATCTGAATCAGGTCTTTTGTTCAGCAATTGGTTGCGTCTAAGCCGAAGGTTATATTGAACATAGACTAGATCATTTAACCGTTTTTTATCCAAACTGGTGTGAATCCTCTCAAAGATAGACCAATTGTGTTCACACCCAATAGCACTGCAAGTTTGACTCAAACTACGAATTGCAAACTTCTGCAATTGAGGATTATGGCTACCAAAAGCCTCCCACCATTGTGCTGCAAAAAAACATAGTAGTGTAAAGAGTTAGCTCAACAAATTATATTCAACAATCAACTTTCAAATTATAAACAGTTTAACAAAATAAGAATTTGAAAATTGAAATTTTTGTTTACCTAGCTCATCTGCTTCCCTTGCAATCTTTGCTAGGTTCTTGCCAAAGGTACCTGTGGTTTTGTTGAAACAAGTGACTTGTTGGTGTATCTCCAGTTGATCACTCTCCAATGGGATCATGCGATCAATGCAATCAATCAATCAATCTCTAACCTCCCCACCCAAAGCTCTTGCCTCCAGAGCTTTATAATGATTCTTTAAGTTCAAAAAATACCCAGCTGCATGTATAGGGCGATGGAGTTGATCGTTCCATCTTTCATCAATCATTGCCCAAATGGACCCATACTTAGCCACTTTATACTTGTATGCCCTCTTTATTTGCTCCTTTGCTTGATCCATAGCCTCATAAATGAAGCCCATAGCCAATCTTTCCCCATCCACCAACCACAACACCTTAACCAATGGCTCAGCAACCTTCACAATCTCTGCTGCCTTTTTCCAAAATATTTGTTCATTAACTTTCGTTTTCAAATCTTTGCCATCCTATTTGTTAGACCACTGGCTTTGATTCCATTCATCACTGGAAAACATCTTTTGCAAGTTTCTATGTTGGGAAAGCATAGATTGCAATGTCAAAAAATGAGTTGCAAATCTAATGATGGCAGGCCTAATAATATCTATGCCCCTTGTGTGTCTCCTCATCAGGCTCAAAATCCATGAATGAGTGTAGATACATTTTGTTATGCTTTTGGCATGATCTATAGTGTTCTTGACCCAATCTAATTTGCCAATATCCTCAAGCATGAGGTATATGCTATGTGCAGCACATGGAGTCGAAAAGATGGTTTTGTGTTTTTCCTCTAACAGTTTACCAGCAAGAACATAGTTAGAGGCATTGTCTGTGATGATTTGAACAACATTAGCCACCCCCACCTCCTCAACAACCTCATCCAATAGCTGAAACAACAATTCTCCATCTTTCACCCCATAAGATGCATCAACTGATTTTAGAAACATGGTTCCCTGTGGGAAAAAGATAAGAAAGTTTATGATGGTACGGTTCCTTTGATCAGTCCATCCATCTGACGTGATGGTACATCCTGTTTTTGCCCACGAGTTTTTGAAATCTTTCAAATACTTATCAATGGAGGAAATTTCTTTCTGCAAACAAGACCCCCTTAACTCATAAATAGTAGGGCCTTTGAAGCCCTTTCCAGCAGCAAATATGGCATCAAACATAGGCTCATAATATGGTGAACGGGAAGCATTGAAGGGGATATCAACATCATACCACCATCTAGCTATGTAATCACAAGCAGTTTCCCTCAATTCTTTCTTCCAATGGTCATCTAAAGTGGGCTACAAAGTTCTACTAGCTTGAGGACCATGTGCATCTGATGGAGAGGAGAGTGTGACAATGAAATAACTTTTGATATTCATATCACCCTTCTTTTTCAGTTTACCCTTACCCTTTTTTCTTGCATGGACTCCAAAGAGGGAGGGACATAGCGGAAGGGGTTGAATGCATCAATACAAGGGATAGATGAAGAACCCTCAAAATCAAAATGGGGTTTGGTAGCCATCATTTGTTGTATACTCCTCTTCCTCCCAATTTTAGCTTCTATTTCTTTTTGCCTAGCCTTTTCTTCCTGAAACTTCTCAAAGCTATTTAACAACTCCTTCCTAATCTCCCCAATTTGTGGTGATTCAAATGGAGTAATTTGGCCTCTAATACCTGCCAAGTGTTGTTTCAGCCTATGAATGCCCCCAAGACCCTCCTTAATTTTTCTATGGCAAAATTTGCAATGCATTTGATTATCAACCATTTCAACGTATGCCCAAGCAGCATCTTTCACTCTAGGAGCCATTTTCTGACTTGGAAATGAAAGGAAAAAATCTAAAGATGAAAACAAAAAAAATAGCATTGCTTCAATGTTCATTTCTTTTACAAAAAACACTCTTTTCAATTTCCAGATTTGCACAAAAAAATAAATAAGCAAAAACAGATTTTAGAAGTGAAAAAAATTACCTCTAGGCACAAACCGCCTCCTCAATGCTGCTCTAATCGTTGCCCAAGAAGCTCCTCACTGCTGCTCCAATGCTTACCCAAGACTCCTCATTGCTGCTCCAAAACCAAACTCCACAACTCTTCACAAATTCTCACACAAATGCAATGAGATAGCTGTTAGGAAAGGAGAAGGGTTGGGTAGCTTTTATAGGGTTGGGAGAGGTAAATGGACCTCAAAGTAACCCTAAGCCAAATTAGAATTAGTTGTGGGGTCCTTTTTTCGCCCAAAAAAATCCGCAAGCCGCAAATTAGCCATGGTGACCCAGCCGACCAAGTTAACTCGAGCTCAGCGGAGTCTGCCAGGCTATTATCGAGCCGACCGAGTCGGTCACCGGCTCGGTAACAACCCAGCCAACCAAACTGTTTCTTCCACCGAGCCGACCCGGCCAGGCAATGGCTCGATCTGGCTCAGTCGTTTCTTAAAACAGTGATCATAAGACACCACAAAAACATGTTGCCCCATGTGCTTAGTCTTTGATGTGCAGGTAACAAGTCTACGATCCCAAGAGATTGTTGGTATTCTCATGACCTCCCCGTTTGAGTACGTCTATGCACTCTACTGAGAGATCATGTCCCAATTGGAGCTAGAAATTACGCACCACCTGTGGGTGACACCCATAGGAGAAATTTTCCTCCTAGGTGGTCTTCAACCAACGGCCCCTTGCAGCCACTAGATAGCTCAATGTGCCCTCCATCTCCACCACCAAAGCCAGCCATTATGTGCCCTCGCCCATCTCTTATGATCGTATGTTTGAAGGTGGGCCTTCCAACCCCAAAGGTATGGCTTTCATTTTGTAGTTGGGTATTTTGGCTTCCTTATCATGGACATTTTTGGGCATGGATTAGTGGGAGGATTCAACGGAAAGAATGGGCTTAGTTTGTACTCTTGTCCCCTTGTCCAATTTGGTGGTTAACCTTGTATCCTAGTCCTTTGGGATCTCCTTTCTTGGCTACTAGCTTTAGGAGTGCCACTACATGGGAAATCTCGATTTTGGTTGTGTGGTCCAGCTTCCTGACACCACATACATCAGACCCCTTTTCACATATCTCCCATTCGGGTCCACATTTGTCCATTGGGCTTGTTACCACTCAAACTAGCAGGGGACTTAAAGGGCAAATGATAGACTAAGGGCAACAAATGGAGACTTAGCCCATTGTCACCTCAGCTAAGGATCCCTTCTATTTACGGACTTTCGCCAATGGGAGGAGACCAAGTATATATGGAGTCACAAATGAAGGATAAATCAACAAGTGGATGTGGAGTGACCCAAATAATCCCTTTCCAGAAGAGGTTGAAGGATACAGCTTGCTTGCTTTCTAAGCAAGGTACAATGTCTTGTAGGAGAGGAATGAGAGGATTTTGGGGTTAGGTTTAGGGGATTTGAGTCGTGAAACAGTTTCCCAATCCCTATAGTCCTTATTGAAATTAGCATCCCAGATGGTTCTTGAAGAATTGTCTTTTCGAAGGAACGGGACCAAGTGGACCTAGTCTAGGGTAGGAGGAAAGAGTATGGAAACCAATGATGTTCTTACCCTAGACAAGGTGGGAGAAGGATCAAAAAAAGAATTTTCACTTGAAGGTGTTGAATTGATCCTATGAGGTACTAGCCTTGGGGATGCTAGGGAAAAGTTTGATCTCGAAGCTAGGGCTTGGCTTTTCTCCCAACTCCACCATCAGAATGGCTTCAAAATTGGAGGAGGCCTTGAGGAGACACCAGCGCAGGAGACCCTAGGAGATCGAACTTTTTGGAGGGATAGTTTGTCGAGAAAATGATGCCCTAGGTGACCCAACTTGGCTAGACCTGGGAAAAGGTGAAAAAGATGTGATTTTAGGTGACCACCTCTTGGTAGATCAGTGCCTTAGTCTTGGGAGAATGGAGTCTATGATGAATATGAGTGAGGGCCTTTGGTTCTTGGTCAAGGAGGCCTCAAGACTACTTCGCTAGCCTTCTAAGTCAAAGAGAAGCAATCTTGCAACTTTTATACTTCAATGTGCAAAGGAGATGGCTTATCAAGGTCGATTCGTTAATGGAATTACCCCTAGGATATTTCATTCACATTACATGGACCATACATTGAGAGATGCTATAATAGAAACAAAATTCTACAATTTAAAGCAGTAAATGCATGCAACAATTAGTCCTAAAAATAGCAAAAATCACAGTCTAATGTACATGACAAAGTAAAACAAGAATAACATTAAAAGCATGTACTTACATGTAACAAATATATCCAACCATCTGTTAGTTTTTGTAGCATCGGATGTGTTCTAGCCACGAAATTTTGTGGAGAGGCTAGAATACAGGAGATCTCTGAAACCCAGAAATCGTTTCTGGAAATTCCCCCTATAAATGACTTAATTAGATTATTAGCCAATTTTTAAATATTTCATAAGTCTAAACTTAGGGAATATGGTTAATTAATTAGGATTAATTAACTCAAGGTGTGAATGTTCTAAAAACTCACACGGATCGAATTCTAGTTAATCCTAGTCGTCGATTAAGATTTAATCTTGGTCGTTGGAGTCCCAACAAAGGATTATAAGAAGAAGTCGATGAGCAGTTCAGATTACACTTGAGCAACAGATCCTTGTGCAGGTCGAGCCAACAGCAATAGAGTTTGAACCACAGAGGGACAGAGTGTCAGTGAGTGGTAGGGACAGTGATCAGGAGGAAGATTTCCAGATTCAAAGAGGCAGCAACAAGAGGCCGAGTTACTCCAAGTGCAAGAACGTGAGTGTGGAAACGCGAGTGCATTAATGCGCAAGTGTAGGAACACGCTAGTGCAGGAACATGAGTGCAAGGACATGCAATTGTAGGAACACGAGTGCAAGAATGCAGGAGTGCTGGAACGCGAGTGCAGGCAACACCAGCGCAGGAAGGGCAAGTGTCGGGATTGCTTAAGGAATATCTCTGCAATATTTTCTTGTTGTTTGGATTGCTAGTTGAGCATCCATAGATGTACTCAGATTTCACTGTTGGATAATAAAATAAAACCCTCACTGCCGCACCGGTTTTCCCAAGTTGGGTTTTTCCGGGGACATTTGTCCAAAAATAATTGTTATTTTATGTGTGTGTGTGCTAGCATTTTTCTTCCACAATTTTATTTGTGTAGGTTGTAGTGTGATTTATTCAGTATTTGTCGCAGCAAACAACAAATAAATTGTTAAATAAAATTAACAATTAGGAGAATAATTTCCAGTCGCTGCAATAGGGTTCGGGTTTCCGGTTCGGGTTTCCGAATTTTCAAATGGTATCAGAGTAAAGATGATCAGCCGGAGAGCTCAGTAGTGAAGAAAGAAGGAGTTTTGTTGTTCAATGTGGGCAGCAGATCGAAACCCCAGAGGGCAACGTAGTCAATAAGCCAAGGGGCCGAATTTCTTGAGGAGATTCAATTTTTCTAAGAGAGACAGAAAAATTTGATCTCTCCAGATCGAGGGATTCCAGAGACAGAGAGAGCAGCCCAATATTTTCACAAAGCAGAGCTCTAGCTGGACACAGTAGTTTTTGCAACAGTTTGCTAGAGAAAAACTAGTGTCGGATGGAAGAAGAGCACACTCTAAGGGAAAATTTTCCTCAAGGAACTAGTCTCAAGAAGTTAGATTTCCCTTGCAGATCAGTAGTCGTCGTGTGCAGAGTTTCTCACTCTAGAATGGAGTGCGAATAGCTGAGCAACAGTTGGGCAGAACGAAAGAGGAGATTTTCAACATTTGTTGAGATGGCCACTATTGGGCTTTGTGATCAAGATAGGTTGTGTTGTCGCACAAAGTGTCTAGGCACCGCGACAATGCTCAGAGTAAGGGTTGTCACTCTAATCCTTAGTCACTCACTTTAGACTCTCTCCTAGACAAGTCAAGGGGGGTAGTCCCTAAGGTGAATGGATGAGGATAACCTATGAAACACAGGCTCTAGGAGATTTCAAGGATGAACAACTTGATGAATTTAAAGCGAGTCTCGGTCAATTGAGATAGATAGATTAAAATAAGACACAATCACAAAATATAAATGACTACAGACCAGTGCCTTTATATTTGAATTAACCACAGACTAAATAAAAACAAGTCACCGACATTAATTTATAATGTGGCAAACCGACGACCATGAACAATTAATTGTAAAATGCCCAAAACTTTGGCATGCAAGATAATTCAGCAAAATTATCTTTCTCTAACAGTCAATATGATTTTTAAACATTTATCGCACTTTGACAATAGAGAAATCAAGAAAAAAATTGCATTTAATCACCAAAGACACCAAGGAACTTTAAATTAGCATTTCAATTATTCCTTAGGCAACTGCTTTAATGTGGAAAATGAAGAAGTAAAACAAATCAACGGGTTAATAAATTAAAATTTTAATGAGCCATATGCCACATTAAAATTATTATATGTCAAAGCGCAAATCTCTTTTTAGTTTATTTTATTCTCAATTCCAAAGTCACAAAAGAAATTTAAAATTTTTTAGATTTTTTAAATTTTAGAAATTTTTTATGATTTTCTAGTTTTAGAATTTTTTATTTTTTTAATGTAAAAAAAAAAAAAAAAATCAAAATCAAATTCAAAATTAAAAAATAAAAAAGTGAAATAAAAATCAAAATATTAAAAATAAAAGCCAAAAAAAAATGAATCTAACTAAAATTTAAAATTTACAAAACCCAAACCTAAGCTAACATAGAAAGACAAATAAAAATGAAAGTCTAAACCTAAAGCATAAAAGGGAAATCACGTTTTTCGTTTGTGTTTGCAGGTTTGAAATGGTTCGACGGCGGCGTAAGGACGGAGGAGATGGAGTTCAAAGGAGCTTGCAAGCAGTTTGACGGTGGCTGCAAGTGAGGAGACGGAGCCGCATATGGAGAGAAGAGGTCACGATTTGCAGCCAGAGCTTGCGGATGGCAGCAGAAAAAGGACGTCGCGGGTATGGAGGGTTCAGAATGGAGCGAGAGCTCTCGACGAAGAAGGGAGATGGCAGCAAGGGTAGCAGGTTGACGGAGGAGGGAGCCGCGTGGATAATGAAAGACGCAACAGGGAGGCAATACACTGCAGGTCGATGGGGGCAGTGAGCAGGGGAGGATCGAGCTAGGATGAGCAGAGAGTTGAAGGTCGAAGGTGAGAGAGGGAGGAGCAAATCACAGGAAAAAAGAAGCACAATGACAACATTAAGGGATTACGCAGATTTGCCCAAAAAAAATCGAACTTTTTTTTGCAGCAAATAAAGTAAAAACCCCAACTAGCAAATAGGTAGCCAAAGAACCGAAGAAAAATTCTCAGATTAAAATGTTATACTTCTACTTAATATTTATCAGTGAAACCCTTATAAAAAATTCTCCAGATTAAAAAAAAAATCAAACCCTTGGATTGCAAAACTAATGCCCCTACAAAATTGATTTTGAAGGCAGATCTTACCCTCCAAGGCCTAAATCTGGCTTCAAATCAAACTTCACCTTCAGATCTGCAACCTGTACCTAAAAACAAAAACACCCAAATATACAAAAAATAAATAAAACCCTAAAAACCCAAAAAAAAATACAGATCTATGCAGAGGAATGGCAGATCTATCAGATCTGAGGAGTGTGTCTCCAACTCCGCTCTCGGATCTGATAATCTAAGGCTCTCGACAGCTAGATTTATCAATTTCGTACATAAAAAATTAAATTTTTTTTTATTTTAAAGGAGGTGCTTAGCTTGAAACCCTTCATGCATCACCAATAAAAATCTTATGATAAATCTGCGATTAAATTTAGCTGGGCTCTTCAAAAAACACGGATCGGGAGTTGGCTAGTCCAACTGAAAACTTCCTCTAACGCCCAAGGATCTAAAAATCAAGATTTTCCTACAAAACTCAATTCAGCCATCAAAATAGAGCGAGAAAACAATAATAAAATTCAGATAAATAGAGATACTTGCTATTACATTCAAAATTTAAATTATCATTTAAACCCCAGTGACTAATAAAGATACATGTACTCAAATCACTCTTTAGAAGCTATCATTAATGGCTAAAAAAAAATTTCGCATGAAAATGATACATCTTACAGTATTTCCATGAAGAGTACACTGACGAAAATTAACCCCAAAGTCTTTCTTTATTATTCTAAAAAAGATTACACGAGTTTTTCGTGTAGCACACGACTCAAAGATCGGATAGATCAAGTGACAAACGACTTCCTATTTAAAGATAAATCCTCCAACGGCTAGTTCGAGTGATCCTTGTCAAAGCAATCTCCACCGTTGATGAGGATTAAAATTTATTTTAATCTCATCCATCGAAATATTAAATTCTTGAAGAAATTCAAATTTTTCAATTAAATGCATTTTAATTAACTCAAAAAATAAAAAATTGAGTTAATTGCCTCAAGAATTTGAATTTGACTTAACCCCCGGGGACCAGGCTTAAAGTTTAGCAAAATAATTAATTTACCATAGTCTCGGGACTTTTTAAAATTTGATTTTTTGGGACCGACGAATTTTGCCTTCGGAGAATTTAAATTTACCTAGGACTTAGAATTAATTAAATTCTGGCTTAGGATTTTAATTAATTTTTGGCCAGAAAATTTAATTAATTAACCTATGAAGGGATAAATTATTTTTCCAACCCTCAAGACACTTTACATCATAATTTTCATATTTTTTACATCATAAGGAGGAAAACCCATCTGTAATAGACCCTCACAGACTACCCATTTCTGCAACACAAATATAATCCAGCAGACCAAGCAATTTGTAATAAAATAACCTAACCAAATAGTTAAGATTATTCCCAAATCACTTTTACATAGACTCGATCTATAACACTAGGACTCGCCTAAGATCCCAGTGACAAAATACATTCTGGCTTTGGAGTGAAACTGAAGGAAAACTCTATCGACCATCCGAGAATGGATTGGTGAAACAAAAAACCTCCCAGAATGTAGTTCATCACAAAAAAAGTAGGTTTACCGAGGCAATTACATACATGACATGGATCTGTTGAGATTATTTACATTATATATATGCAGAAAGGGTTTACATTATAACATGATGATCAAGCTAATGATGATAACTGAACGGCACGGACACATCAATCAGGCGCTATCCCTTTTGCGAAAAAAGGGGGGTGTACTGCTATGCGTCGTTGACACGTAGTGGTCAACATCTAGCTCTACTTGGGGACATTTGCTGCACCAAAAGAATGTGAGAATCCAGAATCTGCATCCACGCAACACACAATATAACATAAGTAGCGTCCATCCAAAAATCATCATATAATTTTAAGCACAGGAAAGATACTTCCCTTCATTTATTAACTTGTCTAACAACATGAAAAACATAAATCTACCTACAAAATAAAATACTAAAATAAAAGGAGTAGGGTTAGGAATACAATACGAAGGATGCCCCATTGCATCAGATACATTCAATGTAGTGCATGTTGAGCATTTGCCTGCTTTCAGGCAATCTATAGGCTATTGTTCAGATGTGCCATTTTCAATTGTGCATATGGTAGGACTCTTCCTTCTCTGAAAATTAAGACGTTTGGATCTGTCTTCCGCAGAATTTACCTAAAAACCCTGAAACTTATCCAAATTATTTAGAAAGTGAATAACATGTGTTTCATTATCAAAAGTTTGCCCATCTTCAGATTCATCCGGGATAGAAGGTTTAAAAATGATATAGGTCCTAGTTTTGTCTTCAATTAATTTATCAGACAACTACATGGTAGAAGCAACAACAGCTAACTCGTCAGCTAAGCAATTTTTCTCTCTTGGGATAGCTTCAAGATTGATGGCATCAAAATACTCCATGGTATCCCACACAGCGTTTCTATAATTTCTTAATCTTTGATTCTTACATGTAAATTTATTTTTTATTTGCATGATAACTAAGTCTGAAACAACCTTGATACTTAGCAATTTAACTTTCAAAGCTTTTGTCAATTCAATACCCAACAACAAGGCTTCATATTCAACCAAATTGTTGGTCGCTTCAAATTCTAACCAATAGGCAAATTTGAAAATATGACCAAGGGGATATTTTAGGACAATTCCTGCACCTTTACCATGCCTAGATGTTGCACCATCAAAGTATAAATACCAAACCTTATCTTTTAAATTACCCACCTTTTCCTCAACCTTGGCTTCCAAGGGAATGATAGAATTAGACACGATAGCATGATTCCCTAGGCTAGGTTGTTCACTTATGATTTCATTGTGGGGACTTTTAGGATCTTCAACATGGAATCTCCTTTCGGGCTCTCTGTTTAATTTAAGAAATCCTTGACCATTAGGGGAAGGAATCGTAGCATATGACCAATTCATTTGAATGCTTCCTCCTAAATCAGAGGCCCATTTCCTAGACAAAAGCATACCCCAAGCATCAGGCACGTCAACCACAACTATGTCCATGACAATCATGATATCAGGGTAGACAGACAGATGGACTTGTAAGTCCTTAATCAACCCATGAACTTCAATTTTCTTTGAATCCATGGCACATATGTTATAGTAAGGCCTAGATATCCTTAAGTTAAGCTGCTCCATGACTCTCTTAGTCATCACACAAGCAGAAGCACCAGAGTTAAGCATGCAGTTATATAATCGATAATTATTAACAAGCAAAGTAATGAAAAAAGGAGAATTCCCTTTGTTATCGGATTCCATACTTTGCAAATACACGAGAGCATCCTAGTAGAAAGCCTCATGAGTTTCCTCTTGAGTTGCATTCACCTGGGTACTGCCAATAGCACTTAGTAACTTGGCCTTCTGGGAGGGGATCTTCACTATTTCGGTGACAGGAACCAAAACTTTAGAATTATTAAACCAACCTCCTAAATCAATATTCATACTAGAAGTTGATCCTGGGTTAAGACTTCGAGAATTAACTTGATTATCATCTTGACTTCTTCTCTGATAGGTTAGCCCCTTGTCCTTAGCAATTTCAAGAACTCGCTTAGGAGGAGGCTCCTCACTAAAAAGTTTAACCAAGACATCAGTTTCTTGACCAAAATTATTAACGCTATATGAAGATGTAAAAGGTTTGACGGATTGACTATTTCCCTTGACCTCTTCCAATTTTCCTGCAGTAAATGATATTCTTTACCAACCACATTTATCTAGTTGCTTGTCCCAAGCATCTGATGATGCATGATTTTCTTGATAGTAGGACAAGTGGCTTCTTCATGAAGCTCATTAGAGGCTCTACAATAAGGCGGGGTCTCCTCCAATAGATTATTCGTTTCAAGAGGGTGAGGAGGCCTCTCTGCTCACTAGACTGACCTTTGTTCTGCCAATTATTTCGATTATTATTATTATTATTATTCTAACCCCTAGGTTGAGCTCTTTCCATTTGAATCAACCTAGACTGTAATGCAGTTATCTCCTTAGCACGATCAGCAATCATCCTAGCATGATTTAACTCCATATTTTCTAACTTCTTAAGCAACTGTTGCATAGGTTCTTCTTCAGATTCCTTTTCTTTTCCTTTAGGTTCTTTAATTTAACAGCAGATCTATCAAACCCATGAACTTCAGATTTGCCAGAGGCCTTCTTATCTTTTTCCAACTCTTCAGCTGTGATTTGACAAGCCTTGTAATCACTAGGTTTGGACCTTCACAGTTCATAAGAAATGTCAGGATTGAAAGCATCAAGATAGTGTTCAAGAAGCATTTTCTCAGTTGGTTTATAATCAATAGATATTTCTTTAAGCATACCATTAAACCTTCTATTAAATTCTTCACACGTCTCATTTTCTTTTTTTTTAATGACGCTAATGGCTTTTGCTAGAAATCGATCTTCTTTCTTATCACCAAATTTCTCTTTGAAAACATTAAGGAGGGAATCATATGAATCAATGCTATGATCAGGTCTATCCCTAAACCAATCCATAGCATCCTGCTCAAGGGTCAAGACGAAGCATTTTATTTGCACATCCTCATAATTTTGAGCCAGAGCGAATTTAGCCCACCAACTCTGAAAAGCATATAAATGATTTTTAACAGTGATTGCATTATTTCCTTGGGAAGCAGGTAGCTTGTCTAGACTGGTATTAGGAAGATTATGGGGATAACCCTAGATGTTAGCAAAGTTAAGAGGCTGATAGATATCCATGATGTCTGGAACAGGAGGATTCAAGAAGAGTGAATGAATGTCGCGGAGAGCTTCCTGGCCGAGATTGTCAAGGAGTGTACGAGAAGAGAGCTTGTGTAATCTAGCTCTGAGAGCCCTTTTAGGATCCGGAGCAGGATTAGTCAAGCTACTTGGGTTCCTCCTAGTACACACCCCTGTAGAAGATGCAGGAAGTGGAGTCACCACCCAGATAGAAATCTAACTTAGACACAGAAGATGATATGATGAAAATAAGATGGAGATGAATGAGTGAGAATGAAAGGATCAAATGATGAGAGGAGATTGAGAGGACTAAGGACAGAAAACTCTATCCGCGACAACGGTGCCAAAAAATGTTGTCGCCCAAAGTGTCTAGGCACCTCGACAACGCTCAGAGTAAGGGCTATCACTCTAATCCTTACTCACTCCGTTTAGATTCTCTCCTAGACAAGTCAATGGGGGTAGTCCCTAAGGTAAATGGAGATTTCAAGGATGAACAACTTGATGAATTTAAAGCGAGTCTCGGTCAATTGAGATAGATAAATTAAAATAAGACACAATCACAAGATATAAATGACTACAGACTAGTGCCTTTATATTTGAATTAACCATAGACTAAATAAAATCAAGTCACCCACAGCAATTTATAATGTGGCAAAGCAATGATCATGAACAATTTATTGTAAAATGCCCAAAACTTTAGCATGCAGGATAATTCAGCAAAATTATCTTTCTCTAACAGTCAATATGATTTTTAAACATTTATCGCACCTTGACAATAGAGAAATCACGAAAAAATAAGATTTTGCATTTAATCACCAAAGACACCAAGGAACTTTAAATTAGCATTTCAATTATTCCTTAGGCAACTGCTTTAATGTGGAAAATTAAGAAGTAAAACAAATCAAAGTATTAATAAATTAAAATTTTAATGGGCCATAAGGACACATTAAAATTATTATATGTGAAAGAGCAAATCACTTTTTAGTTTATTTTATTCTCAATCCCAAAGTCGCAAAAAAAAAAAATATATATATATATATATATTAGAAATTTTTATGATTTTCTAGTTTTACAATTTTTTTATTTTTTATTTTAATGTAAATAAAAAAAATCAAAATCATAAATTAAAAAATAAAAAAGTGAAATAAAAGTCAAAATATTAAAGAAAAAAGCCAAAAAAAATGAATCTAACTAAAATTTAAAATTTACAAAACCCAAACCTAAGCTAACATAGAAAGACACATAAAAATGAAAGTCTAAACGTAAAGCATAAAAGGGAAATCGTGTTTTTCGTTTGTGTTTGCAGGTTTGAAAAGGTTCGACGACAGCGTAAGGACGGAGGAGATGGAGTTCGAAGGAGCTTGCAGGCAGTTCGACAGTGGTTGCAAGTGAGGAGACGGAGCCACGTATGGAGAGAAGAGGTCATGATTTGCAGCGGGAGCTTGCAGATGGAAGCAGAAAAAAGACACCGCAGGTATGGAGGGTTCAGAATGGAGCGAGAGCTCTCGACAAAGAAGGGAAATGGCAGCAAGGGTAGTAGGCTGACAGAGGAGGGAGCCGCGTGGATAATGAAAGACGCAACAGGGATGCAGTACGCTGCAGGTCAATGGCGGCAGCGAGCAGGGGAGAATCGAGCTAGGGTGAGCAAAAAGTTGAAGGTCGAAGGTGAGAGAGGGAGGAGCAAATCGCAGTAAAAAAGAAGCACGACGACAGTAAGGCATTACGCAGATTTGCCCAAAAAAAATTCGAAATTTTTTTGCAGCAAAGAAAGTAAAAACCCCAGGTAGCAAATAGTAGCCAAAGAACCGAAGAAAAATTCCCAGATTAAAATGTTATACTTCTGCTTAAGATTTATCAGTGAAACCCTTATAAAAAATTCTCCAAATTAAAAAAAAAAAAAATTCAAACCCTTGGACTACAAAAATAATGCCCCTGCAAAATTGATTTTGAGGTCAGATCTTACCCTTCAATGCCTAGATCTGGCTTCAAATCAAACTTCACCTTCAAATCTGAAACCTGTACCTGAAAACAAAAACACCCAGAACCCAGATATACAAAAAATAAATAAAACCCCATAAACCCAAGTCAGAAAACTCAAAAAAAATTACAGATCTATTAGATCTGAAGAGTGTGAGTCCAACTCCACTGCCAAATCTGATAATCTAAGGCTCTTGACAACCAGGTTTATCAATTTCATACCTAAAAATTAATTATTTTTTTTATTTTGAAGGAGGTGCTTAGCTTGAAACCCTTCATGCATCACCAATAAAAATCTTATGATAAACCCGCGATTAAATTTAGCTAGGCTCTTCAGAAAATACGGATCAAGAGTTGGCTGATCCAACTGAAAACTTCCCCTAACACCCGAAGATATAAAAATCAAGACTTTCCTGCAAAACTCAATTCAGCCATCAAAATAGAGCAAGAAAACAATAATAAAATTCAGATAAATAGAGATACCTGCTATTACATTCAAAATTTAAATTATCATTTAAACCCCAGCGACTGAGCAAGATACTTGTACTCAAATCACTCTTCAGAAGCTATAATCAATGGCTAAAAAAAATTCGCATGAAAATGATACATCTTACAGTATTTCCATGAAGAGTAACACCTGCGAAAATTAACCCCAAAGTCTTTCTTTATTATTCTGAAAAAAGATTACACAAGAGCTTTTCGCTTAGCACACGACTCAAAGATCGGATGGATCAACTGACAAATGACTTCCTATTTAAAGATAAATCCTCCAACGGTTAGTTCGAGTGATCCTCGTCAAAACAATCTCGACCGTTGATGAGGATTAAAATTTCTTTTAATCCTATTCGTCGAAATATTAAATTCTTGAGGAAATTCGAATTTTTCAATTAAATGTATTTTAATTAACTCAAAAATAAAATAAAAAATTGAGTTAATTTCCTCAAGAATTTGACTTTGACTTAACCCCCGGGGACCAAAGGCTTAAAGTTTAGCAAAATAATTAATTTACTTTAATCCCGGAGCCTTTTAAAATTTGATTTTTAAGGACCGACGAATTTTGCCTTTGGAGAATTTAAATTTACCTAGGACCTAGAATTAATTAAATTTCTGGCTTAGGATTTTAATTAATTTTTGGCCAAAAAAATTAATTAATTAACCTATGAGGGGATAAATTATTTTTCCAACCCTCAAGGCACTTTACATCATAATTTTCATATTTTTTACATCACAAGGGGGAAAACCCATCTGTAATAGACCCTCACAGACTACCCATTTCTGCGACACAAATATAATCCAACAAACCAAGCAATTTGTAATAAAATAACCTAACCAAATAGTTAGGATTATTCCCAAATCACTTTTACATAGACTCGATCTATAATAGTAGGACTCGCCTAAGATCCCAATGACAAAATACATTCTGACTTTGGGGTGAGACTGAAGGAAAACTCTGCCGACCATCCGCGAATGGATCAGTGAGACGAAAAACCTCCCAGAATGTAGATCATCACCAGAAAAGTAGGTTTACCAAGGCAATTCCATACATGACACGGGTTCGCTGAAATTATTTACATCATATATATATGCAGAATGGGTTTACATTATAACATGATGATCAGGGTGATGATATAACTGAACGGCACAGACACATTAATCAGGCGCTATCCCTTTTGCAAAAAAAAGGGGGTGTACTGCTATGGGTCGTTGACACGTAGTGGTCAACAGGTTGGATGGAGCTTCCAACTATGTCATCTGGAAGGCAAGGATGTCCTTCTTTCTAGATGAATATGGCCTGAAGACATATATTGATGCAGTGGTAGCAGTTCCCATGGATATAGATCAGCTAAAAGAGTACAAGAAGGAGATGGCACGGGCGAAGAGGTTGATCCTATACAGAGTCCATGATCACATTGTTTTACACAGAGGCCAATGGAACGACCAAAGAGATGTGGGAGACTCTCTTCACATTATACTAGGGCACTTCCGAGCAACGGAAGATGTACTTGGAGGAGAAGTTGAGATGCACCAAGATGCAAAAAAGGGAAAGCATAGACCCCTTCCTCACCAGGATTCAGGAGATCCAAGACTAGTTGTCATTTGTCGGGACAACGCCTCAACCCACAGAGCTAGTGCAACCAGCACTAAATGGTGTCTTTGAAGAGTGGCTGGTGTTTTTCCAAATTATTTTGGGCAAAGATACCTTACCAAGTTGGCACAGGATGTCGACCTATTTGCAGCAGGAGGAGTTGAGACGAGCTCTATTGAAGAGCTCCATTAATGGCAGCAGCAGCGGATCGAAGCAGGTGAAGGACGAGGAGAATGTGACCCTCACATCGAAGAGTCCCAGTTAGGGATAAGGGGAGCTGAGAAAGAAGAAGAAGGACATGTCGAAGGTCAAGTGCTTCAGATGTGGTGAGCTCAATCACTACAGTACCCAGTGTCCTCTCAGGAAGAAGGGCAAGGAGGAGAAGCAGGACCAACAGGCAGCATCAGCAGAGATCAATAGGTTGTCCTCCAAGTTGGAGGAAGACTTCGCCATGTTTGTTGACATACCTCCAGGAGTGAGGTGGGGAGATTTGGTGTTGTAGCCCCAAAGCACTACAAATGGGCAGGATCCTTGAGGAGTCCACCTCATGGATCATTACCTGTTGACAGGGGCCCACAGTGTATAGTAACGGGATGGATCAGTGACAGTCGATGCAGTCATATGCCAGAGAGACGGTTGTAGAGACTAGTAGCAGTCAGATGTTGGGAAGCACAGTACAAAGTTGGCAGCAGTGTAGTTGGCACAGTGCAGAGTCAGCAGTAGCGCAGATTCTTTAGTGACAGTGCAAATACTAGTAGCAGTGAGAGACTCAAGTGACAGATGCATTATACTGATCACAGTTGATTCAGTATTTAGGACGCTTCTCAGTTGCAGTTGTTGCAGTTGCAGCAACAACAAATGAGAGGGAGTTGCAGTGCAGACACAGTGTTGGCAGCAGTATAGTAGTGTCAGCAGTAGCACAAATGCAACATATATCAGAGTTGTGCAGTGGTTGGTGGGCAGTATGGCCAGACATCAGCAGCATGACAGGAGATGATGCAGAGACAGGGCGTTGTGACGGAATGTGCAGTAGAGCACTAGAACACATTCCTCACTAAGAGGGAGTGTTAGTTTTTGTAGCATCAAATGTGTTCTAGCCACGAAATTTTGTGGAGAGGCTAGAATACAGGAGATCTCCAAAACCCAAAAATCATTTCTAGAAATTCCACCTAGAAATGACTTAATTAGATTATTAGTCAGTTTTTAAATATTTCCTAAGTCTAAACTTAGCGAATATGGTTAATTAATCAGAATTAATTAATTCAAGGTGTGAATGTTCTAGAAACTCACACGGATCAACTTCTAGTTAATCCTAGCCATCGATTAAGATTTAATCTTAGTCGTTGGAGTCCCAACAGAGGATTATAAGAAGAAGTCGATGGGCACTTGGAGAGTACACTTGAGCAACAGTTCCTTATGCAGATCGAGCTAGCAGCAGTAGAGTTCGAGCCAGAGAGGGATGGAGTGTCAATGAGGGGCAGGGGCATTGATCTAGAGAGGCAGCAGCAAGAGGCTGAGTTATTCCCAGTGCAGGAACGTGAGTGCATGAGTGTGCGAGTGTAGGAATGCGCTAGTGCAGGAGCGTGAGTGTAAGAACGTGCGAGTGCAGGAATACACAAGTGCAAGAACGAGCCAATGCAAGAACGTGAATGCAGGCAGCACGAGTACAGGAAGTGAGAGTGTCGGGGTTGCTTAGGGAATATCTCTGTGAAATTTTATTGTTGTTTGGATTTCCAGTTGGGAATCCATAGATGTACTCAAATTTCGTTGTTGCATAATAAAATAAAACCCTCACTGCTACACCGGTTTTCCAAGTTGGGTTTTTCCGGGGACATTTCTCCAAAAAAAACTGTGTTATTTTATGTGTGTGTGCTAGCATTTCTTCCACAATTTTTTCTTCCGCGGTTTTATTTGTGTAGGTTGTAATGTGATTTATTCAGTTTTTGTCGTAGCAAACAGCAAATAAATTGTTAAATAAAATTAACAATTAGGAGAATAATTTCCAGTTGTTGCAATAGGTTTCAGGTTTCCAAATTTTCACACCATCCACAATTGACAAAAGAGAAGCTCCAAGATAAGATAGACCAATATCCACACATCAAAATTCATCCATAAAGCTACAATTCATTCTTTAGAAAAAGTGTGAAATTCTCAAAGGAGAGAAAAGATCTAATCCAAAGTGATGATGAGAAAATGAACTCATCTCACTTGTATTTATACACTAATGAGGAGTTCGAATTAGCCTCCTTGGCCTACATAAGCCCCAAAAATAAAATGTTCTAATAATCTAAATTTTGGTGACAAGCCCACCAAACTAGCTCATAAATTAAAGAATAAATCTCTCAAGAAGTCAAATAATAATCTATGCATGTCATAGGGCCCTTTAAGAAGCCTAATGAATTCCATGGGTGCCATAATGAAAAGTAAGACCCTCAAAAGCAGTGGACAAGGGGTTGGCCCCTTGTAATAACCTGTGGTGCTCCAAATGACATGTGGGGCACACAAGTGTCCTCATGGGTCTCCAAGCAAGTCAAAGATGTATGTAGATTGCCTGCAAGGGCTAGGATGATGGTGTAGGTGATGCCACATCACCATGTAAGTCCTGGATCATCTGCCAAGTGTATGTTGCAAATCTGGGGCCAGCTGGGCATGATGGATCAGGTGCATCTTCTTCGTCCAATAAGTGAACCACGAGAAATCTCTGAATGGATGTGGGGATCCATGGAATGTTGTCTATTGTTGTGGAGGCCCATGGTTCTCAACGCACACCCTACATGTGCCAATGTAACCCTCTGGAGGGTTAGGACCTCGTATAGGAAGACCAAACCCAAGATGGAGACCATCTGCAATCTTGCATTAGATCCAATGTGTCCCCTAGCATTCCAGTACAACAAGTCATTAGAGAAATCAAGTAAATGAGCTTACAAATCATTGACCACAGATGGGGACTTCATAATGGCCCGCCCTTCCATAATGGGATTTGGGATGTACCAATGTTTCCTAAACTCTAAATGGGGTTAACCAAGAATCTTATTAGGTGGTTTCTACTTCTAAAGGGGATAATATATTCAAGATACATCCTTCAAAAGGTGGTGGCATGTGACAGATAGGTGAATGAAGTAGGGGATGAGAAAGCGCAACCCTGGGCCACATGTTGGGGCACATGGGTAGTTAATATAAGGGGAAGCCCACACTTGGGTTTGTAATGCATAGGAGGGAGCAATTGTGGTACATGAGGTGCCCCGGCCTTGATTTTTCCACCCTTCTTTATATGCCTTTGCCCCTTTTATGATTTTCTTTGATTAATTGCTCAGGGCTCAAGGGGTAAGATCATGATTCATAAGATATAGCAGTAAATACCCCCTTTTGAGGTAGGGTGGTTCATTGCCCACCAGGGGTTGGGACAATCATGGGTTCCTTTATGATGAAGGTGGTTCATAGAAGTTTAGAACCTATAGAAACTAGGGTGATGGCCATGATGATGGGGTAGAGCTCATGTATTGACTTTTGCCCACGTGCTAAATGTGTTTGTCCCGGCCATCTTTTGGATTTTGTGGTAATTTTCCTGTTGAATGTGGCCAAATATGCTTTTATCTTTCTTTTTCGCTGCATCATCCTCCAGGCATCGTTCCAAGCCATGACCCAAAGTGTCGGCAAGGGGAAGGGACAAACTAACCTTATGTGGACCTAGGTGGGAGAAATGATGAATAGGGTAATAATGAGTGGAAAGAGGGTAATATAGGCGGATAAGGGAGCGGGACCACGAAACCAAAATTGAGGTTTCCCATGAAATACCATCCCTAGAGCCAAATGGTCTGTAAAAGAGATCCCACTAGACTAGAATGCAAGGTTAATATCCAAAGGGGTCTAGGGGACAAAGGCATAGACCTAACCCATTCTTTTTTCAAATCCCCCCATCAATCCATGCCCAAAAGTGTCCATGATAAGCAAACAAAAATACTCAATTACCAAATGATAAGACATACCTTTAGGTTCGATAGGCCCACCTTCAAACATATGATCATGGCAGATGGGCGAGGGACCACATGGCTGGCTCAGGTGACGAAGAAATGGCACAGTGAGCTAGCTGGTGGCTGCAAGGAGTTGTTAGCTGCCGACTAAGGACCATCTTGGAGAAAAAAAATCTCTTAGGGATAATCACCCACAAAATGGTGGGTAACAGGGTCCACAAGGAGTTAGCCTCCCCCTCCCCTTATCCACACTTTGGGTCAAGCTTGGAACGATGCCCCGGAGTTTGATACAGCTAAAAAGAAAGTAACAAGCATAATTTGGCCACTCTCAACAGGAAATGTACCATAGAATGCAAAAGATGGTCGGGACATACAAATTTAGCACGTGGGCAAAAGCCAAACATAAGCTCTACTCCCATCATTATGGCCATCGCCCTGGTTATTAGGACCCCCTATATTGGACCTCTACATCATTAAGGAACCCATGATTTTCCCATACCATGGTGGGCAATAAATTGGCTAACCTTAAGGGGGTATTCACTATTATACCATTCACATCATGCTCTCATCCTGTGGAGCCCCAATCAATTTTAAAAGAAAAATCAATGAAAGGCAAAAAGCATATGAAGAAGGGTGGAAAAACAAAGGTCGGGGTAACTCATGTACCACGATTGCTCCCTCCTACATTCATACACCCAAGTGTGGGCTTCCCTTATCTTAGCTACCCTTGTACTATGGCATGTGGCTTGGAGCCTTCCCCTAATGCCCCACTCTGTTCCATCATCATATCACATGACACCTACCACTTGATGGATGTACCATGGACCTGTCACTCCCTTAGAGGTTGAAACCACCTAATAGGTTCCTTGGTTAACCCCCTTCTTGAACTTGCAGACACTTGTACACTCTAAAGCACATTATGGAAGGGCATGCCACTATCAAATGTGTCCACTTGGTTCCATGGTTTGAAGCTCATTTAATCAATTACACTGATGATTTGTTGTACTGGAAGGTGAGGAGACGCATTGGATCTTATATAGGATTGCAGGTGGGTCTTCATCTTGGGGTTTGGTCTCCCTATACGGGGTCCAAGCCCTCTAGAGGATCATAATCGCATTTGTAGGGTGTGCGTTGAGAGCCATGGACCTCCACTATAGCAAAGAGCAGATAGCCATGCCATGGGATCCTTCAATACCATCCATTGTTCGCTCGTGTTCCACCTATTTGATGATGATGACGCACCTAGACCGCCTTGCTCATCGGCTACACACTTGCACCACACACTTAGTAGTTGACCCAGGGCCCAAATGGGGTTGTGTCTCACCATGGGAGACAAAGGGAGGGCTTGCATCATTGTCCCAACCCTTTCAAATGGGATACAGACTTGATCGATCTACTTGGAGACCCATGAGGATGTTTTTGTGCCCCCACAACCACTTGGGAGCACCACAGGTCATTTGCTTGGAGATCAAGGGATCAACCCCATTATCACTATATTTCGAGCCCTTCCACTCAGTTTGGCACAGATTGGACTCCATTAGGCCTTCCAATGGCCCTCCGAGCTATTTATCTATCATTTTTGGCTTGTTTAGAGGCTTATTTTTCATATTATGGAGCTATTTTGGTGGGCTTGTCACCAAGGAATGTTATTTTGCACATTATTTTATTATTAGGGGCATCATTAGGCCTAATTAGGCACATCAAACCCTTAGAGGATCATATATACTGATAGGAGGATTGATTCATTCCTCATCATCGCTTGGATTTGTATCCCTCTCTTCTTGAGAATTTCGTTATAGCTATTGATGAACGAATTGGAGAAATATGATGCATTTCGATGTTTGGATATATTTTCTTGGTCTTGGAGCTTTGATTTTGTCTCTCTTTGATAATTGGATGTATTCGCTATACCTGTAAGTGCTCTTTCATGATTTATTTCTCTCTCTTGTATACATGATTAATGTATGGAATTTTCACTCATGAAATCTGAAATTCTGCCCTAATTGAATGCAAAATTGTGGAAATTTTGATTTTGTGAGGTATTGCATATGTTACATGTTTGGGTATGGTGAATGAATGTTCCTAGGGGTAAATTATCTCCATAATTACCTTGAAAAGTCATCAAATTGTTGCAATAAGAAGTATAAATTCTTTTGGTAACCTAGTAGTTGCCTCTAGGGCCATACGAAGTTGCCATAGGACTCCTTGATTGGGTAAAGGCACTCCAAAAATTGAAATCACATTGACTCCATTCTCCCAATAGGCTACGCACTGATCTTATCCTTGGTGATCACCTTAAAGAATATGTTCCCTCACCTCCTCTCATTCTTTCTAAGCCCTAACCCTAGAGGTCTCATAGGGCATCAAGCGAAATCTTTTTGAGTCATCCATTTGGAGAGCGAGTTGGACTACAACTGTGTGGGGTCTTCCCTAGACCCTCACAAAGTTTGAAGGATTTCCACGGCTATATTTGGAATTATCACAAGCCCTAGCTCCAACTTCGTTCTGGGCCCTAGGTTTCCTTGGTTAGTGGCTTCCTTAAGGGTCATTGCACTAAGTCCTATCATTTGGGTCTCTCCTATGAATGGGCTCTTGAAATCACTATCCCTCCATCATTGATATATCATTCATAGTGATTTCCCTTATACTAGGACTCCTCCCATCAGTGAAAGTCCGTAAAAGGCAGGGGACATTGACTGAGGTGACAGTGGATCTTTGTCCCATTGTTGCCACTACGTCTAGTAGTTTCCCCTTTGGAACCCCTCCTAGGACCTCTACTAGATTGAGCGGTAACAATACAAATTGATGAAGAAGTCTACATTGAGCAACCTCAAGGATTTGAAGTGCATGGAAAAGAAACTCATGTTTGCAGGTTAAAAAAGGCTCTATATGGCTTAAAACAATCCCCTAGAGCATGGTATGCCCAAGTGGATGCTTATCTAATAAGACTTGGTTTCGTCAAAAGTACTGCAAATCCAAACCTCTACATCAAGGTAGTAAAGAATGAGCCCGTGATCATATTACTATATGTGGATGACTTACTGATAACAAGTGTGGAGCATTGTATTCGTCAATGCAACTGAATTTCACATGAAAGATCTTGGACTAATGCACTATTACCTTGGACTCAAAGTTTGGCAAAAACCTAGCGAAATTTATCTTGGTCAAGGAAAATATGTGATCAAGATTCTATAGAAATTTGGGATGATGGATAGTAAACCCATGACAACACCTATGATTACTAAATTGAAGAAGTTGAGTTCAGATTCAAGTTTTGTTTATCAATCATCTTACCGGTAGATGATTGGTTCTCTGATGTATCTCATGAACAGCCGGCCAAATATATGTTTTGCAGTAAATACTCTTAGCTAGTTTCAGATGGAGCTTAGAGATGATCATTGGATAGCGGAAAACCACACCTTAAGATATCTTCGGGGGACCATACATCATTATTTGAGATACGTTGCAGGAAATGAGATTCAGTTATTGGGCTACACTGATTTGGATTGGGCACAAGGTGTTGAAGATGGAAAAACTACTACAAGTGGTTGTTTTTGTTTGGGATCCACTATGGTTTCATGGATAAGCAGAAAACAAGACTCGGTTGCATTAAGTACCGCTGAAGTTGAATATATGGTAGCCAGTGAAGTTAGTAGCAAAGCCATTTGGCTCCATAAGTTACTTGTTGATTTGTTTGAAGGACCTTTGGATTTGACAATCATATGTTGTGACAATCAACTCTGCATAAACTAGTCAAAGAACCCAGTTTCCATGCAAGGACAAAGCACATTAATATCAAGTATCACTACATTCAAAGCTACGTTACAAGAAACGTTAGGCAGGAGGTTGTTTCTAGCAAAAAACGAAACAGAAACTCAAAAGTGCTTATGGTACAACCTTGAAACGCATTTCAAGCCGTACTGGCACATTTCACGAGGCTAAAACGTGGCCCAGTATGGCCTAGAACGCGTTTCAAGGACATAAGGTCGTGTTTCCGGACAAAAATGTCGTTTTTTGCGTTTCTTTTTATTTTTTCGTTTTTATTTTTTTATTTGTCAATTAAAATATTTTGTGGATGTTTCTAGATGGTTCTTCATCAGTGTTCTTCCACAAGTGGCACTCTTCATCAGCATAAAGGAATTGGAGCACCTATGGTTTTATTCAATCTGTGAAGTGCAACAAGTTGGGCTCACAGAAGGTAGAGAATCTTGTTTATGTACACTCCAACCTTCAACTTGCATCTCGTAGGGGTCCATAATATAGCAGTGGTCCTTCTAAAGAATGGGATGTGGATCCAGAAAGTCCTAATTTGGAGCTCTCTCTTGCTGCCCTGAATAATGAGGACCGGGAGATTAGAAGTGGAATTGGCCAGTCATTTTCTTTAGCTCCACCATCCACTATTGAGCATGCTTCTGCTTCTACTTTTTACATGGATTATGACAATGAGGATGAAGATTGAAGGCTACTAGTCTTTATTCTTTATAGTACTTACAGCCTCATAGTCTTTACTGTACTCACAGCGTTATATATATAATAAAGGTTGATTTTGGATATATATTTATAATAAACCTCATTTATCAAGGTTGTTTTTGGATATTGTTGCTTTCATTATGTGATCATTCATGAGTAAATGTGATGTAAATTTAGAGACTTATAGTTTATGCATTGACATTGGACAATTTAATCATAATGTAATAATGTATCATGTATGCTTTATGATTGCACATAACATTTCTTAAATGTCTTAATATATATATATATATATATAGTGTTTCCCCATTTCCAAAACTTAAGGGGGTCACGATCTGTACCCGTACCCATTTCCCCGTATCGTGCAACTTAGATTCAAAGCATGGTGAAGGATGGAGTCGTGAAGCTACAGTATATCTCCACTGACAAACAGATAGCAGATGTATTAACGAAGTCCCTTCCTAACAGGAAGCATGAGTATTTACGAGACACGCTTGGGTTTGTAGATATCTCCCTAGTTAAGAGGGAGTGAGGATAGACACAGTGTTCCCCACGTGTCACGTACTATGGCTAGGACTAATAGTCGTAAGCCAAGTGCATGAACACTGGTAAGGAGAATGGTGGATTGGATAAGCATTAGGGATGTACATTCTTGAGTCATGTATTGTGGTTGACTAGGATTAACATCCTAAGTTGGACACAAGGACTTGGTAAAGGATGGTCCAGAGGGCGCACTTTTCTTTGGATTAGGAAATGGTCCTGTGAGGTCATACCTTAGGAACACCCGGGTGGGGTATGTGCCTTGAGAGGCAGTGGTGTCCAAATTTATGCCTCCCAGCATTGTGCTCTGATCTATTGGAGGGATAGAGCATACATGTCAAGGCCTTGGTATATTGACAATGTTGGCCATGATGATGTAAATCATCACTAATACTTATCAATCCAAATCCTTTCTTATATGAATATTTCAACTTGAGAAGATAATGTCGAGTCATTATGAATACCTCCCTAGTTAAGAGGGAGTGTTGAAATTGTAACTAGTGTCGATCTTCATAATGTAATGTAATTTCATCATCAATATATTTATTATATTCATTATTATTATTATTTTATTTTTGGTCAAAGCATGTTCTTCATGCTTAGAGTCAAAAAAGTTTTAAAAAAAAATAGTGAGTCAAAAATAAATGTATTTGAGTCAAGTCCCATTTGGACTTTTCGTAAGAAAATAATTTGAATTTTATTTTTTAGTCAAAAGTCAACACAAAGACCAAGTTGGCCCTCCTTGGACATGTCGGCCTATGTTGCACCTTTTTACCCTCCTGGACAGTTATATATAAAGGTCAACTCGACCTCTCGGAGAACCATTAATTCATCACATCATCTATCTATTTCTGTAATTAGTCAAGGAGAAAGAGAGTTATAGTCAAAGGAGAGAGAAAGATAAAAAGTTTTTTGCAATAGTTCTATTGGAATTTCTAAGTCTGACATGTTAGAAACCCTTCATGAACTTTACTGATTTATTCCTACCTACTTGTTGTGTTAATTAACAAGTTATTTACCATGTAAATACTGGAAATAAATACAAATGCATGCTCAACACATTACAGATCATCAACTGAAGGAAATAGAAACAAGCACACAAGTGACACCATTGTTTTTGGACTAATGTCCCCAGAAAAACCCAATGCGGGAAAACCGGTGCAGCTATCTGAGGGTTTCATTTATTAAGCAGTTTCATAATACAATCTAGGTGCCAAATCCGGCTCACCGAATAGAGAAAAATCTCGGCAGTAGTACCTCTCTACTCGAAAGCAGATATTCCGGCTAAAACCCCAGATAAACACTCCAGCAGCTCCATAGCTCCAATCTGCCCCACGAAACCTCAGCGCCAGCCTCTAGGGACTGCGTTAGCCTCTCTCTAGCCCAGCGTTAGCCTAGCGTCAGCCTCTAAAGGCACTACGTCAACCCTCTGGGCCTTTGTGTCACCCACGCTGGCCCCTCTAAGGCACTGCGCAGCTCCTGGCTGCCTCCGCGTAAGCCCTGGCTAGCTCTGCGTGAACCCTTCGCTGCTTCTGCGTCCCTCTCTCCGGCTACTGCGCTAATCCTCCCAGTGTTATCTCTGCCTCTCTGCTTCTGTATTCACTGACCCTCAGCTGCAACTCTGATCACTCTCTCAACTTTCTCAGCAAACCCAGCCCCAAAAAGTCGAAATCTTGATCTCTTGGTGTGTTCTCCAAGTGACCCTCAAGCCTCCTCTTACTTTTCTCGTTGAAAAATCAACGGCCAAGATTAAGTCCCTAATCAACGGCTAAGATTAGATCTAGCTTGATCCATGACTTTTGAACCATTCTAACACAGTTTTATATTAATTCACATTAATATTTTATTTTCCCTAAGTTTAGACTTAGGGAATCCATTGAAAATATTAATTATTTTAATATCTCCCAAACTGCTTAGAATCTGCCCAAACCATTTCTGGGTATTCGAGATCTCATGTGCTTTAGCCTCTCCACCAATTTTCGTGGCTAGAGCACATCTGATGCTACCCCAAATCAATACTCCCTCTTAGAGAGGATTGTGCTCTAGAAATACTCCTCACTGAGCATCACCCTAATCATCCGGCATGGGTCCCTGTGCTGATGCTAGGCTTACTACCCGACATCCTCTACACTGTTGCATCCTGTACTGCTACCCATGGCCCTGCCACTGCCACTGCTACATCTGTACTGCAACTCCCTCTACATCTGTGCTGCTGCTCATGGCCCTGCCACTGCCACTGTTGCATCTGCACTACAACCCCTCTCATCATGCTACATCATGCTGCCCATAGCACTACCACTGCTAACTACTGCATTGCAGCTCAATTACTGAGAAGTAAGTAACTAATCTCCCAACTCTGACATCTTTGTTAGGCTAGAGACACTCCCGATGCTGAAGCTCCCTCTGTCGCTGACAAGTGCTCCCTCTCTGACCTCTGCACTGTTGCAACAACTCCCTGCATCTATCACCATTGCACACCTCTCTGTGCCATCCTACACTGGTGCAACACTCCCGTGCCTCTCACACTGTTGCAGCCTACTAGCCTTGCGAGTCCTGGGAGTTTTGCACTGTAGCTCTCTCTGCCGCTCCATCCTCATCCATCTCTACCAACATCTGCCAGTCCTGCTACTCCTCTTCAGGGCTCCCGTAGCCAAGTATAATCCAAGAGGTTGGGTACCTCGAGGATCCTGCCCCTCATCTTCTGTAGTCCTCTTGACTACAGCTCGATGTCTCCCCACTTTCGCTCAAGTGGTGTGTGTGCACTCATGGCACAGTCATCGTCTGTCTCCACTTCCTTCTCTGCCCTTGCTGGCACTGCCTTGGTCTCGGAAGCCTCTCCCTTGCTCTTCTTCCTCAGACACTGGGTTGCATAATGACCCAGCTCCCCACAGTGGAAGCATTTGACCTTGGAGAGGTCCTTCTTCTTCTGCTTTTCTTGCTTACCCTCAGATGCTAGGGCAGCATCCACCTCCTCCTCCTTGATTCTGATCCCCTTGCTGCTGCTTCCTGTCTTGGTCACCCTCTTGATCTCTTCTTGGCGAAGAGCCGCCCACATTTCCTCCCAATTTGGAAGGGTCGCCCTGCCCAGTATGCTCTGGACAAACACCTCCCAGTCTTCTGAGACTGCATTCAGGGTTGTTCTCACCATCAACTCTGGATCTAGTGTGGCCCCTATGGAAGTTAGTTGATCTCAAATCTCCTTCAATCGACCGAGGAAGGTGTCGATCTGTTCTCCCTTCTGCATCTGGTATGACCGCAGCTGATTTTCTAGGAGCATCTTCCTCTGCACGAAAGTATGCTGATACAACTTGGTCAGGGCCTCCCACATCTCCCATGCCATATTCTTCTCGGCAATATGTGGTACTATATGATCCTTGACCCCGTCAAGAATGATACTCTTGGCCCTCGCCATTGCTTCCTCATACCTGTCATTGTTAGCTGGGTCAACTGGGACCGCTATCGTCTTCAAGGCGAAGTGCTTGACACGATTTTTGTCAAGTACAAATAAGATTCTGGCCTTCCAGACTACGAAGTTTGAGGCTCCGTCCAGTCTGTCCTGGTCTCTTACTCTGTGTAGTTCCATTCCGCTGCTCTTCTACTTCCCTCCTGGAAGTTCTCAATGTTACTCCCTCTGAGCCTCAATTTCCCTCCTGGAAATCCTTCTACCAATGTCGAGACCCCCCCCTACTCTGATCGTCTATGCAACCGCACCACTAATCCGGATTTTTCGGCTAGAAACCCTCAATAGCAACTCCCTCCTCCTTGGCCTTGCCCTGTTAGGTACTGTTCTGACAACGGTACCCTACCAGCTCCACTCTGCAAACTTACCCACAGCCTCCTAAACCCCAGCAAACTGAAGGTTAGAGCTTCTACGCTCTGCGCAATCCCGGAACCAGTAAATCAACCTCCTTAGCCAACTGCGTCAGCCCTCCTGGCCTCTGCATGAGCCTACCTTTGCCTCCCTCAGCCTCTACGTTGCCTCTTCCTGGCTCAATCTTGATGACGCAGGCACTACGTCACCCCTTCCTCACTGTTACTCTGCTACGATAGCTTCTATCACTCGAGATAGCTGTTTTCAGTTGTTGTTGCACTGTTCGGTTGATGTCCTCAGTTCCCCTGTGATCTGCAACCACGCTTTGATACCATGTTGGAATTTCCAAGTCTGACATGTTAGAAACCCTTCATGCACTTTACTGATTTATTCCTACCTTCTTGTTCTGTTAATTAACAAGTTATTTACCATGTAAATACTGGAAATAAATATAAATGCATGCTCAACACATTACAGATCATCAACTGAAGGAAATAGAAACAAGCACACAAGTGACACCGTTGTTTTTGGACTAATGTCCCCGGAAAAACCCAATGCAGGAAAACCGGTGCAGCTATCTGAGGGTTTGATTTATTAAGCAGTTTTAGAATACAATCTGGATGCCAAATCTGGCTCACCAAAGAGAGAAAAATCTCAGAGGTAGTACCTCTCTACTCAGAAGCAAATATTCCGGCTAAACCCCGGATAAACACTCTAGCAGCTCCACAACTCCAATCTGCCCCACGAAACCCCAGTGTCAGCCTCTCTCTGGCCCAACGTTTGCCCAGCGTCACTCCAGCTTGGCCTGCATCAACCTCCGGAGGCACTACGTCAGCCCTTTGGCCCTCTGCGTCAACCACGCTGGCTCCTCTGAGGCACTGCGCAGCTCCTGGCTGCCTCTACGTGAGCCCTAGCTAGCTCTGCATGAACCCTTGGCTGCTTCTGCGTCCCTCTCTCTGGCTACTGCGTTGATCCTCTCGATGCTATCTACGCCTCTCTGCTTCTATATTCACTGCCCCTCAGCGGCAACTCTGATCACTCTCTCAACTTTCTCAACAAACCCAACCCCAGAAAGTTGAAATCTTGATCTCTTGGTGTGCGACCCTCAAGCCATCTCTTATACTTTTCTCGTTGACAAATCAACGGCCGAGATTAATTCCCTAATCAACGGCTAAGATTAGATCTGGCTTGATCCATGACTTTTGGACCATTCTAACACAGTTTTATATTAATTTACATTAATATTTTATTTTCCCTAAGTTTAGACTTAGGGACTCCATTAAAAATATTAATTATTTTAATATCTCCCAAACTTCTTAGAATCTGCCCAAACCATTTCTAGGTATTGGAGATCTCATATGCTTTAGCCTCTCCACCAATTTTCGTGGCTAGAGCACATCTGATGCTACCCAAAATCAACAAGTTCTACTCACAAGTGTGAATTTTTATAAGGCAAATTATGTGGTATTGTAGGGCTAAAATCTGAAGGTTGACCAGCATTGACTTTGACTATTGGAGGAGACTTGGAGGAGGGTTTGACTTGGATTCTTTGTGGCTGATTTGGTCTTGGTCTTGGGTCTTGGATATCTCATTTGATCTAATTCTCTAAGAGGATTGTTGGGTTTTTCCCCTTCTGGGGTTTTGCCCTGGCTTGGAGTGTAATTTCGGGTGTTCTTTGTCTCTTTCTGATCTTTATGCTTTTAACATTTGTACAATTGCTTGATGAAGAGAGCATAAAAGTAAAAGGAACATAGCTAACATTCACAAGTAATTATCAAGAAAGAGGAATCAAGCATTAAACTATCTAGCACTTGGTTTCTCAACGACAATCTCATAGCAATTGTATTCAAACATTTTATATAAATATAATGTTTGTTCCATGATGGACATTATTATATTTCAGATATTCTATATATTATGCTACATATACGAACTTTGTTCGTAACATTTAGTATCAGAGCCAATCTGATATGGCCTTTGGCTATTAACCTTCATCAACTTTGTTCTTGCAATTGAAGCGTTTCACTACACAGCTTTTGGAGTTTCTCTGTTTTGTTGGTTTTGTCATTCATGCCCTTGGCCATTATAATATATATATATATATATATATATATAAAATATATGTTTATACATAAGGAATTTTAAAAAAAGTTATAAAAAATAATAAAGACAAAAAAAGTCAAAATATATTAAAAAAATAAAATAAAATAAAAAAGCATATCAAAAAATTAAATTAAATAAATAAATAAATTATTAAAAGAAATAAACCAACCAACCGTCGCAACCGTACAGTCGTTCATCGCTACCACAGTCGCCAACACTGCGAAAACCACTTCCATAACCACTACCTAAACCAGAGCCACTTTTGTGCCCACTGTCTGAACCGAAGCCTGCAGCGTAGTCATTACCATACATTCCACCTGAAGCAAGCCACCTTCTCCAGCAAGTGTCACTTCGTCCACCGCCGCCATTGTTCTACCACTACCACTATAGCAACAGCGGCCACTAACCTGCCCGTGTGCCACTGTCCAAATTTGTTAGGTTGAAAGGAAACTAAAGGCGTTTATAGGACAGCAATAAGAATGATTGTCCAAACACCATATCCACTACATGATTTCAAGGTCAAAACTACAAGTATCAATTCGCTACCGCTATTTAGAGAAACACAGAACTTGAAAACAGGGAAATATCCAATCAAAAACATTTGTTGAAGCACCAGATTCCAAAGTTCAAATGTGAAACCTACAAGAATTTAAAAAATGTACTATTGGTCACATTGTATGTTGGGTCCCTATAATACTAGTGATTACCCCATTACTATTGTAGTTATACCCCTTATTTATATTGTTGTGCCCCTATTACCCCCATATTGTTATTTCTGTGCCCCATAGAATCCCTCTATTGTTATTTTTGTGGCTTTATATTATTATTGTTAGGTCGGCTGGATTATATTGTGACTCCTTAGACTCCTATATATAGAAAGGGGGTTTTGTCATTTGTATCATCCAAGAATTGTTCATTTATGTAATGTAAAGGAGGTTGCCCCCTCGAAGAGGCTGAATTCTAAGGCGTTGATCTATCTTTTCTATCTTTTCTTGAGCTGGTTTCATAACATTTGGTATCAGAGCTTTGGATTCTAGGGTTTCGCTGCTCCAAACAGGTCATCGTGGCATTTTCGCTATAACTTTTTTTCTGTGACGTTTCAGAAGTCGCAAAAAAAACCCATTTGAGAAGAAATCGCGCTGAACCTTGGGTCCGAATTTCAGAGCTTTTCGCGCAATATTTGCGGAGATATGATCTGAGGAAGTTGGTCTTTTTGCAGACTCCTGAATTACATTCAAAACAGGTGACCTGGGGAAAATCGTCATAACTTTCTCTCTGGGGATCGGATTGAAATTTCGTAAGAAGGTACAGAAAGAGGACGGACTGTAGTTTCTTGTGTGTGTGTTTCAGATTCAAAGGTTGAAACAGTGACTCGTGGCACGTCGTACAAGTTCGCTCTACTGAACCAGTCTAAAAGCAAGTCACTGTGGGAGATTTCACATAACTCTTCCTTGGAAATCCAATTTGGCTCAGACTTGTGGCATTGGAAAGAGGACGCAGAAGGCTACTACAGGTAGAAATTTCAGAACTGGATGATCCGAAATTACAGAGATACATCAGATTCAATATCAGGCTTCTATAAAGTGAAAAAAGGTGTGTAGTTTTTTTTTAATTTTTGTGTAAGCTTGGTTTAACGGAATTCAAAGGGCATAGTAAAGCATTATTATCGGTAACTGATGCCCCGAGGAAAGAAAATGCAAACACCTAGTAAGGAACCTGAAAGCTCTAGCATGACTCATGAAGAAGAGGAAGAAATGCTACATGATATATCAAAATTACAAGAACAAGTGCAACAAATGTCACGCTCACAAAAGCTAACAGAAGCTAAGATAAGTGGCGTGGAATCTAAGATAAATGGCGTGGAATCTAAGATAAAGGGCATGGAAGCTAAGATGGATGATTCGAAGACAGATTTGAAGAGAGACATGGCAGATTTGAAGATAGATTTGAAGACAGACATGGAAGAATTGAAGAAGTTGCTACAAGAAAGGGTCACTAATGGTGAAAAGGTAGTAAAGGAAACTCATGATGAGAACAAAAGAAATGTTAATCATGATTCCATAGACGCTAATGTTGGATCGAAGAATCACCATATTCCAAAAATCGATATGAGGAAGTTTGATGGCAAGGATCCCGCCACATGGATATTACAGATGGAGCAATTCTTCGATCTCAATAATGTGCAAAACACACAAAAGGTACGTATGGCAACTGTATATTTGGAACCAAATCAGTTTGTATGGTATCAATGGCTTTGCTCTCGTAAACAATTTATCACTTGGGCAATTTTTACGGAAGAATTGATAGCACATTATGAAGATACAAAAAGCAACACTTTTTTTAGCCAATTGATAAGTCTCAAACAAAAGGGTTCAGTAATGGAGCACATTGAGGAGTTCCAAAAATTGAACATAAGGGTAAAAGATATTCCAGAGGAGCATAGGATTGATGTGTTCATAGGGTCTTTAAAGGATAATATCCAACATGATGTTCGCCTTTGGGAACCTGATTCATTAGAGAAGGCATTCAGGTTAGCAAGAAAAATGGAAAGCAAAATTATGGCAACCAGGAAGCATACCACTCACAACTATAAAGACGGAAGTGTTGTTGCCCCTAGTCTTCCACAACCTATAAGGTTGACACCACAACAATTGGAAGAAAAAAGAGCAAAAGGGCTTTGTTACAGTTGTGATAGCAAATACACTAAAGGTCATAAGTGTGCTGAGAAGAAATTATTCTACATAGATTGTGAAGAGGAAGAAGAAAAGGAGCAAGAAAGGTCAAAAGAAGAAGATATACTCCAGGAACAAAGCCTAGATGAAGAACAAATAAATCCGACCATATCTTGTAATGCATTGGCGGGAATTACCACTCCTCAAACCATCAAGATAGAAGGACAAATCAAGAAGAAAAAGGTAATAGTGTTGATTGATTCAGGAAGCACCCACAATTTTATTCATTGTAGGGTAGCAAAAGAATTGAATTGCTTCCTATATCCAGCACCAGAGTGTCAAGTGATGATTGCAAATGGAGGAACAATAAATTGCTCTGGAAAGTGCCATAATATCAAGCTATCCATGGGAGAATATGTATTGACTAGCCCAATGCTTTCCATTCCAATGGGAGGTGCTGATGTTGTACTAGGAGTCCAATGGCTACAATCCTTGGGTACAATAGCTTTTAATTTTCAAGAACTTTTCATCAAATTTTCTACGGAAGGAAAGGAAGTTGAATTAAGGGGTATTGCAGGGAAACCAGGAAAGATAATCAGCTCTAATGGCATGACAAAGCTTCTAAAAAAGGAGCAAAGAGGTGTAATTGCACAATTATGTTCGCTAGATGTTTCCACATTGGAATCATCTATTTCTCCAGATCTCCAAAAAGTCCTGGACAATCATTCCAAGGTATTTGAGACTCCCAAAGGTCTCCCACCTATGCGTGATCATGATCATGCTATTCATCTGATTCCAGGAAGTGTTCCTCCAAACATCAGGCCGTACAGATATCCCTATGTCCAAAAAAGTGAAATTGAACGTATGGTTGCAGAAATGCTAGAGGCTGGTATAATTCAACCGAGTCAAAGTTCTTTCTCAGCTCCAGTAGTATTGGTGCACAAGAAGGATGGATCATGGCGCATGTGTCCGGATTATAGGGAGCTCAACAAGCTCACTATTAAAGATAAGTTCCCCATTCCTGTTATTGATGAATTACTGGATGAATTGCATGGATCAATTTACTTCACCAAGTTGGATCTTCGTTCGGGATATCATCAAATCAGAATGAAGATTGAAGACATTCCGAAAACGGCATTTAGAACTCATGAGGGTCATTATGAATTTTTGGTCATGCCTTTTGGCCTTACCAATGCACCTTCAACATTTCAAGGTTTGATGAATTCAATTTTCAAACCATTCCTTAGAAAATTTGTGTTAGTATTTTTTGATGATATACTAATCTACAGCAAGTCTTGGAAGGATCATGTTGAACATGTTGACAGGGTGCTACAACTATTGGAGGAGAAACAATTATATGCAAAAAGATCCAAATGTTTCTTTGGAGTCCAGGAGGTGGAATATTTGGGTCATATTGTATCTCATGAAGGAGTTAAGGTAGACCCTAGCAAAATTAAAGCCATTAAGGAATGGAAAATCCCCACATCCATAAAGCATCTGCGAGGATTTCTTGGGTTGACAGGGTATTATCGCAAGTTTGTTAAGAATTATGGGAGAATAGCAGCACCTCTAACAACATTATTGAAGAAAGATTCATTTTCATGGACTCCGGAAGCAACAAAGGCCTTTGAACATCTTAAAGAGGCAATGTGCCAAGCACCGGTCTTAGCTACACCGGACTTCACAAAAACCTTTATTGTGGAATGTGATGCTTCAGGAAATGGAATTGGTGTTGTTCTAATGCAAGATGAAAGACCCATTGCTTTTGAAAGTCGTCCAATCAAGGGAAAGTTTTTAAGCAAAGCTATTTATGAGAAGGAAATGTTGGCAATACTCCATGCACTTAAGAAATGGCGACCCTACCTAATGGGAAGACACTTCAAGGTAAAAACGGATCATGATAGCCTTAAATACTTTTTAGAACAAAGATTATCCTCTGAAGAGCAACAAAAGTGGGTCACAAAGATGTTGGGTTATGACTTTGAAATCATCTACAAAAAAGGGAAGCAAAATGTGGTGGCAGATGCACTCTCAAGAAAGGATGAGGATGTGGAAGCATTGTTGTGTGCCATTTCTATTATCCAACCAGATTGGATAAACGAAGCAAGGGAGGAATGGAAGAATGACGAAGAAGTGTGGGCACTTATTCGAAAGCTACAACAAGATTCCAGTACTTCTGATACATTTAGCTGGCAAAATGATTCGTTATGGTACAAAGATCGCTTATACCTCTGTAAGAATTCCCAGCTAAAACAAAAGATTCTTATGGAATTGCACACTTCTCCCTTAGGAGGGCACTCAGGATTTTTAAAAACTTACCACAGGGTTAAGAAGGAATTTTTTTGGGATGGCCTTAAATCAGATATTCAAAAGTTTGTGGCGGAATGTTTGGTTTGCCAACAAAATAAAGTTGAAACAATTAAGACACCGGGTCTATTACAACCTTTATCCATTCCAAGCCAACGTTGGGAGGAGGTTTCAATGGATTTTATCACAGGTTTACCCAAGTCTGAGGGAAAGAGTGTCATCATGGTGGTAGTTGACAGACTTACCAAGTATGCACACTTTTGTGCATTATCACATCCATTTAAAGCCAGTACAGTTTCTACTGCATTTATGGAAACAGTTCAAAAGCTACATGGAAACCCAAAGATTATTGTAAGTGACAGAGATCCCATTTTCACTGGAAATTTTTGGACAGAATTATTTTCTTGTCTTGGTACTCAGTTAGCTCATAGCTCATCTTATCATCCTCAATCTGATGGGCAAACTGAGATAGTAAACAAATGTTTGGAAGGATATCTTCGTTGCTTTGTATCTGATAAACAGACACAATGGGTCAAATGGTTGCCTCTGGCTGAATGGTGGTATAACACTTCCTTCCATACAACAACAAAAATGACCCCATTTATGGCACTTTATGGGTATCAACCACCATCCATCACATCATATTTAAGAGAAAATTCTAAGGTTCAGGCAGTGGAACATCACATCGAACATCAACAAAAAGTCCTCCAACTCTTAAAGGATAACCTCATGTTGGCACAAAATAGAATGAAACAACAGGCACAACATCGCAGTGAAAGAAGTTTTGATGTAGGTGATTGGGTATTCCTACGGCTACAACTATATAAGCAAATGTCCCTAAAGCAAGCTAAGAAGGATAATAAATTATCACCAAAGTATTATGGTCCGTACAAGGTGTTGCAAAAGATTGGTACTATGGCATACAAATTGGAGCTTCCTGCAGCTTCTCGATTGCACCCAGTTTTCCATGTTTCATGTTTAAAGAAGGTTATAGGTGACAAGCTCCCAATTCAAACAATATTGCCAGAACTTGACGAGGAAGGAAAAATTATATTGGAACCGGAAGCAGTCACAGAAACAAGAACTCGACAGCTACGAAATCGATCAATTTCAGAGTATCTTATCAAGTGGAAGAACTTATCCGCTGAAGATTCCACATGGGAGGATGAGAATTTTATGCAGAAGTATCCAGAACTACTCAAGCGTTGAGGACAACACTTTTTTGAAGGAGAGGGGCATGTTGGGTCCCTATAATACTAGTGATTACCCCATTACTATTGTAGTTATACCCCTTATTTATATTGTTGTGCCCCTATTACCCCCATATTGTTATTTCTGTGCCCCATAGAATCCCTCTATTGTTATTTTTGTGGCTTTATATTATTATTGTTAGGTCGGCTGGATTATATTGTGACTCCTTAGACTCCTATATATAGAAAGGAGGTTTTGTCATTTGTATCATCCAAGAATTGTTCATTTATGTAATGTAAAGGAGGTTGCCCCCTCGAAGAGGCTGAATTCTAAGGCGTTGATCTATCTTTTCTATCTTTTCTTGAGTTGGTTTCATAACATTGTACAACTATACAGCACACGGCCACCGCTCTAGGCGTCGTACAATCAATTCAAAAAAAAAAAATAGTTTCCATCCATACAAAAATTAATTCACCCTGCTCTTGTTCACATCTCCTCACGTCTATACATGCTACCGCTATCCACACCATTTAGAGCAATCGTATCCGTACAATTAAAAATTGTGTTCGTACATATCCATACAGCGACCACCATAGAGTCAACTTAAAAGGTGTGTTATGCAAAGGGGAGTTAAAGTTAACAAGAATAAAATAAGGTTTATAAAGTTATTTAAATAAGTTAATATATTAAGAAAGGAAAGAAAGTATTATTATTACAAAAAAGGGTATTATTATTACAAAAAAGGGTATTCTTATTATAGAAGGAAAAATTAGTTCTTATAAAAGTTAAAATAGAGTTAATTTAAAAAGAAAAACGGGTAATTAATTAAAAATAAGTGAAAGTTATATTAAAAAAAATATAATCTTAAGGTCATAAATAATAATTAAAAAAAAAAAGTGAAAAGAGAAAATATTATTATATTCTCAAAACTCATATAAGAAGGAAAAAAAGAGAAAAAGGGAAGTAAAACAAAGGTATTGAAGAAATTTTGAAATTAAAGAGTTAAAAGTAGTGAAGAAAAAGCAAAAAGATGCAATCAATAAGAAACCTTGGTTTCTTTTCAAAATGTCATTTTTGTTCAGAAGGATATTCTAATTGTCAAGAGTCATTTAGAAATCAAAATGTCATTTGTGAAAAATGTCACAAAACTTTTACTTTAGTTGAATATCAAAGTGATACACAAAAACAATCGTTAGAAGGAGATATGAAGTTTTGTGAAGGGATAAAACAATTAATGGCAACACTTGAGCGACAACATGCAGATTTTAATAAAGGATTGAAGAAAATAGAATCCAACTTGCAAGTTGAACACCCAACACCACTCCTACAAGACAATGTAATCCATTGTACCAAAAAATTGCAATAGAAAGATCAAGAGAATTCACATATTAAAAATTTTGATGACAAAATGGCCAAACTTCAGCAAAACAAGGAAATAATAGAGAAGGACGGAGAAATTTCATGCCTCAAAGATCACAACAAAAAATTACTCACACAAGATAAGAAGGATAAGGTCACAAAAAAAGAACTTAAAAAGCACCTATCAGAACAAGAAGAGGAAAATTTATGCTTAAAGAACCTTAATCAAAGGTTATTAGAACAAATCAAAAGTTTAAAAAATGAGGAGAAAGACATTAAGAATAAAGTCAACAATCTAGAAAACGAATAACTTTCACGTCTAAAGAATCACAATCAAAACCTACTTATGCAAATAAAAAAGCTTAAGAATGCTAAGAAGTTGCTAAAATATTAAAACAACTTATTCAAGAAAAAGCATCAAAATCTTCAGATGTGCAAATTCAAGTTGAAGAAAAGGGAACAAACATTGATCTAGATAATACCACAATTCAGAAAGATCCCAATCCAATTGAAGTGAAGACGTACTCAAAAGTTGCAGTTCAAATGACGGAAATTTCAAGTGAAGATCCAACAATTAACCAAGTGACTTCTATACCTGAAGGAAATCAGATACCTCTAGTAAACTAAGAAATCACCACAAACAGGTTAAGAGGAGCTTAGATCACAAGAACTCCTTATCGACACCCAAATCATAAAGGCTGACATCTCAATAAGTCTACAAATCCATATCATTCATTCGTACAAGAAACAAGTAACTTATATTCCAAAGAATATCAATGTCACCGTAATCCAGTCTTGAGATAACAATTCTTCTCAAGTTTCCAATAACTACAAGATTCTACAAAAGATTGATTGAGGATGGTCAGATCCCTTCTTAGTTCAACAATTTTGTTTTATCACTCAAAGGTTCATATCGTCTCATATCATCGAAGATGACAATTCCAAGATGAGAAGAGATTCGAGACAGAAAAAGAGATCAAGCCTTTTCATCAATAAGCTTTGAGGACAAAGCTTTTCTAAAGGGGAAGGCAATATTATGAATATAAATAATTAATAATTAAATAGTAATAGTGATTAGTATACTAGAGAGGCATGTCTCTAAGGACATGACCATTCATGAAGGGGCACCTGCCTAGGTATATAAGCAGGCCCTCATCTGTGACAATCCCATATCTTACAAATTCATATCACTTGTATTCAAACATTTTTATATAAATATATTATTCATTCCATGATGGACATTCTTATATTTCAGATATTCTGAATATCCTGCTACATATACGAACTTTGTTCGTAACAATTTCTTAAAAGACTTCATCTTCACATACCCACAATCCATTTTTATTTAAATGTCACAATGGATTATATTTCGAAAGGAAAAATTGCATACGAGAGTATAACATATTTTGCACTTTAAGTGTCATCATTCTACAAGAATATTAAACTCAACAAACACGATTCATATTAAAAGAATGCCCATTGTTTCTATAATGCATTATATTTATAACCACCAAAGCTAAAAGTCTTACTTCTATGCCTGAAATTCCAAATATATCCATATTCCATTGGTAATGTTCTCGGCGTCTTCCTCTGGTCATTCTTTCATAACGCCAACATTGCCCTATCGCAAACCATTTGAGAGGAAGTGACAATGCTTTCCTGTAGAACATAAAATGCACATTAAGTTGTGTGAACCAAACTTGGATTGCATTAGCAAATTACTGCTCAACTCCTATGAAAGAAGGACATGCTAAGTTTCTTTACTAAAAGACATAATGTTCAACTATAAACATGTTAATGTGAGAATTTAATTGCTGTTCCAAATGAAAAATTATTTGCAATGTATTAAAATATAATGAGTCCAAGATGGAGACCCCTTTTGCATAACCACCCGAGCTAAAGACGGTGTCAGCTCTGGCCGAAGTGCCACCCGCCGACCACCCTTGTCTACAAAACTGTAGAGCTGTAACAATAAACATAATGAATAAGAAAGGGTGCTGCAAGCAAACATGCAATTTGTGTCAAAGGCCTCCAAAACAGAGATCATCTAATTAGAAATTTGTTTTAATCGAAAACATATTTTCCCTTCTTATATATTTATATGCAATCTAAAATGGATCATGATTAAAACTCAACTTCTTCCCGTTGCCTTGGTTCTCTAATTAGTGACACACTAACTACAATATGGCATGAAAAAAATCTATTGATATTTATGAGCAACTATACAGATCCTATTTTGGTAAACATTATAATAACATTGCATCTGTATCTTTTAACAGAAGTTAGCGTAAATTATTGATCCCTTTTGGCCCTTGATCTGTGTTTACCTGAATTTATACCTTGGTTCACTCATTAGTAACACACTAACTACAATATGGCATCAAAAAAATTTATTGATATTGACGAACAACTATAAAGATCCTATTTTGGTAACATTATATGATTATAGTAACATTTTATCTGTATCATTTAACAGAAGTTAGAGTAAACTATTGATCCCTTTTGGCCCTTGATCCAAATTTAGTATTTATCTGAATTTATACTTTGTATAATTTTCCACCTTACATGAGTTAAAACAACCACCAAAAAAACATTATTTGGTTTCCTTGTTCAATGCAGGATGAGAGAGAATATTTTATTCAGAAGTTCCATTTAATGTAGATAAATATAATATATACTGATATGTTATATATAAATAGAACAATAATAATAACTAATCACTAAAGTTCATAACCCTTCATCCTCATGACCACTTACTGATATTTATAACGTAACAGGAGATCTTGAATATATATATATATATATATTCCCATTTCTTATTTAGATTGGATGTTTCATTGTTAAGGAATATAATGTTTGTAGAATTGGTATCAGAGCCCATCTGTTCATGGCCTTTGGCCACATTTTCTCGAAGCCTGTATGATCCCAGCCTTTGGCCACATATTTTTTAGAGCTAATATGAAAATTGGCCTTTGGCCATTTCAATCATTTTCTGGCTTGTGGCTGTTTTCTTCTACTCTGCTTGTGGCAAAAAACCATCTTCACTTCTGGCCAAATTTCTCCACTCTGCTTGTTGGAAGGGTTTGTGGTAGAGGGATCTCTGTTCGGGTGGCCTGTGAGCATGGGAGGATGACTGTGGTAGGCCACAGGCCATACCAACTCTGAACAGTGCTAACGCAGGGTTGTTTTGGAGCTGGAATGAGCCCAGAACAGCAGCATAATAGGAGGCCCCTCTTCCCTTGCTAGACCACAGAAATTAAGGATTGTTTTGGTGTCAAATGAAGGGCTGGTGCAGCGTACTAGTGCCCTAACCAGGAACAGTCTAGGGCAGCGGTGGAACAGCAGACATAGAGTCATGTTCACCTTGTGTTGGGTCAAGGATATTGACCAGTATTGGATCAGTTTACCTTGCAGCCTGTGGGTGCCATTTGGAGGACTTTCCGTGGAGGTGAAAAGTCCATCCTAGGAGCAGAACCTACAGTGAAGTATTGGGCATCATTGGTCTGGTGGAGGGCAGCGTGTTGATAGCCCAAAGTAGCCCTAGACAAGCTATCTTGAAGTGACGAAGAGGAGCTAAAGGTTGGGTGAAGATTGGTGCCAAAGTGCAGCACCTTGATGGACAAAGGTGATTGCTAGCCTGACAGATTGGAGCTCAGGATTAAGCCTATCCAGAGAGCAAATTAGATCAGCCCGTGTACATGCTACAGAAGTGACGTGCAGCGGTGTTAGGTGGAACCACTACTGGAGTCTTGATGTGTTGTCCTTTGAAGGACTAAGGGGCAGCTAGTGAGCAGTACGGAAGCGAAGGACCGGCAGGACAAGATATGACATAGAGTCTGCACAGCATGTTTGTCATTGTATCTTGTATACCATACACTGTTGTACTATTCAGATTTGGTTTAATATAACAAAGATTGGGTTGTACGTTCAATATTTGTTAAAAATTGAGTATACCCTTCAACATAATCCAACACTTCTTGTTCTTCCAAAGTCAAATCAAGAGACACCTTCCATCTGTGATAGTCAGACTTTTCACGGAGATTGTCTTCAACCGGGAAGTGGGACGAGGAACCCATTGAGCCTTTTGTCATTTTCAACTGTCTTCGGCGATTGTTCTTTCATTCTTGCTTGGGCTTTGTCTTCACCTCAACTCTGATACCATGTTAAATTTAGGTATGTTCTATGCTGAGAGGAATTTACTTCAATTTTTCATATTAGCCCAATGTCAATATTCAGATTAGCAATCACATCAGCATGATAGTAAAGTGTAGATAGAACATAAACATAAATAGTAGAAGACAAGCCAAGACAAGAGGACACAAGATGTGGCACCAGCCAGGGACAAACCCCAATGTGGGGAAACCCTTGATCAAATCTTCTTTAGTCTTCAATAGTTCAGCAGAGAGATAGAGATAGAGTACAATGAATTAAAGTCAATACTGACTTGCCAAATAGGAGATCTAACATCAAAGATCTTCACCATAAAGATGATACAATGAAGTTGCAAATCTGATACCAAGGACTGCAGTTCTGAACTCAGGTGAGGGCATACTTATCAGTCCTCATTCTTCAACAGGTTCTCCAAGGTGATTACACCACCATGCTGCTCCTTGCTAGCTGACTAATCCTCAACGCAATACTACTAACCCTTGACAATGGCTCTGTCCATCTCTTATTACAGCAGCATCATACAACCCTCCAACAGTCATTAAAATAGCCTTTGATCTCAGCAGTATTATCTCACAAGACAGCTCCTAGATTATGTTGATGATCTGGGCATATATAAGCCCTCAAACACCCATACGAAATACTTGACTGTGGTGTTATGGCCTGTGGCCTAACACACAGTTTTCTTGTAGCTTCCAGGCAGCATAAACATTATTCTTTGTTACCCCAACAGATCTGTTCCACTGCTCCTTTAACTCAGCCTTCTTACAAGAAGAAACCAGCCTCACACAGTCACAAAAGGGATGCCCAAACAGTCCCTTAATTCGTGCCTCTTTCACGCTGTTAGCAGGGTTCCTTTATGCTGCGGCTAGGGCTCTTTTCTTGCTGCAGCTAGGGCCTCCTTAGACCTGCGGCTAGGGCTTCTTGACTGCAGATTTAGACCTCTTAGAACAGCGGATTAAGGCTCCTCTTGACAGCGAGTTGGAACACCGAATTGGAGCCTCCTTTGACTGTGAATAGCAGCCTCTCTTTGACTACGGCTTGCTGCGGATAGGAGCCTATTTGAACAGTGGATCAGGGCTCCTCTTTACCAACGAAATAGGGCCTCCTTATTACTGCGTATAGGGCTTCTAAAGCACCTTCACAACTCCGGCTAAGACTTCTTTTAGGCTGCGGCTAGGGCATGGCTAGATCTCCTTCAACTGCAGCTAGGTGTCTCTCCCTTCAACTACATCTAGGGCACCTTGACTTGCTGCGTATAGAACCCTTCCTTCACTGCGTCTAGGGCTTCTCCCTCTTGATCTCTCTAGCCACCAAACCCAAACGAGTGGAGAGAGATCTTAGGAGAAGTGTGTGTGTCAAAAATAACTTGAGACCTCTTCTATTTATAATACAACATTGAGGATAAGTTGGGGTTATATGGTTGTTGGCCAACCTTGACAAATTGTCTAATAACATAAATAAATTCATATCTCCATGAATACATGTCGGAATCAAATGATCTTTAGATCAATCCTACACCTCTCGAAGAGAGGAATCCAAGAAAAATATCAGCTGCCATAAATAAGATGACCCACATGGACTTTGGCCCTAGTTGCCAATTTTAACATCATATCCCTAAAAGATGGAGGAAGCTAAAGAAATGGGCCAAGGAAAGAGGGTGTAACAAATCTCTCCTATGAGTAAGATAGTATCCCTCACAAAAGGGTCCTATCATAAGCTCCTAAATCTTGTGCTATAGATATGACCAAGATAATAAGATGCATCATGGCATCATGGAAGCATTAGAAACAAGAGCTCGTGACATCACCATGGGAATCATGAAGGAAAAAACCCATGGCAGACAAACATGAAGAATATAACTCTTAGGAACCTCAATGGACATTGAAGAAAAGGAAGTAGTCATTTGGGACAAGGCTCATCATACATCAAGTCAAAAGGAAACATCTGCCAGTTGGGGATATACAAGATCCCCAAAATTTGAAGAAATTTCAACCCCCACTCCAATTATCAGTTTTCCTTATCACTCCATGCATTTAGTTTTAAATCCAAGCATGATAAAAATTCTAAAATCTGGAAATGACAATAATTTTCTGAAAACACAAATTTAGAGATTTCAAAACTGCTGAATTGCAGAAATAAAACACAGCAAAATTATGACAGCCACACACAGAAAATAACACAGTGATTTTTGGTCAATGTGACCCTAGAAAAACCCCCTACAACTCTTGGGGAAAATCAGTTTGAGAGCTCTTCTTTATTTCTGGAAACGCTTTTACAGAGAAACTGAAATACACAGTAAAAATTCCAGCAACCACAAATTACAACTTATCTCGATTTACATGCTTGAACTCCACCTTGAAAATCATGCCAATCAAGTAATAGCCAAAACACAAATTTTGACAGTAATAAAATAGCATTAAATTTTGTACGACAAGCCTCGAAAAATGTGCCAAAAACTTGATGTCCCTCTTCCTCGATTTTTGTGCCTTTCTCCTGCTATACGATTTTTCCTTGGGATGCGTGCCAATAAATGTTGCTGCCTAGATTTGCTGAAATGTCTACTTGATGCTCTCCTTCACTTCCTCCTTGCTCTCTCTTCTCTTTCTCTCAAATGCTCATGAAAGAATAAATTGATCTTTTCCTCTTCTCTTCTCCTTTTAATCTCCAAATGGCCTTTTGGGTTACCCTAAGATCTAATCGCTGAGATTCATTTAGATCTAGAGATGAGAATAAATGTGCATTTAATTCTCACTTTCTATTTTTTAACTCACCCACTTAAATAAAGACCCAATTAGCCTTTTATTTCCATAGTCACTTTTTCACTTTTTAATTCTTCATTGACTTTAATAAAGTCACCTTTAAATTAGAATGTAACTTTACCACTTATAAAGTCACTTTTAAATTAGAATGTAACTTTACCACTTATAAAGTCACTTTTAAATTAAATTGACTTTATCACTTATAAAATCACTTTAGGATAAAAGTAAAAAATAAATTTGTACACTTTTCCCTAGGCCAAAGATCAAAGCCATCGGGAACCACTTGTCCTCTGGTACCCAAATTTAAACACTCCCTCTTACCGAGGAAAGTGGTTCTCACCACTCATGTCCGCTACCTACCCATTTGTGGAAATGTACTCAAGCTTGACAGCTCCCTTTTGGACATAGTCTCTAATGAAGTGATACTTGATCTCAATATGCTTTGACCTGTCATGAAAAACTGGATTCTCCGTGAGTTTTATGCAACTCTGATTATCACAGTAAATTACTGAAGGTCCCAATGCCTGACCAAATAAACCAAACATCTTGCGAAGTCATATGACCTCACAACTAGCCAAACTAGTAGCCATATACTCTGCCTCAGCTGAAATCAATGCAACTGACTGTTGTTTCCGACTGATCCATGACACAACTGCCGAAACCAACCCAAAACAACACCTAGAAGTATTCTTCCTATCTGAAGCACAACCTGCCCAATCTGAATCCGTGTACCCCACCAGTCTCACTCCATCACCTTGTCTATAATCCAGACCAAAATCCGCAGTCCCCTGCAAGTAACGAAGAATGTGTTTTGCAACCACCCAGTGCACTCTCCTGGGCTCACACATGAACTGACTCATAGTGTTAACTGCAAAACATATATCTGGTTGAGTGTTGACCAAATACATCAAGCATCCAATCAACTGTTTGTATAGAGTAGGATCCACCAACTCGAAATCAGAAGCGTGAAGCTTCTTCCGGTTAGTGATCATAGGTGTAGACATGGGTTTGCAGTCCTCCATGTGAAATCTGCTAAGAATATCCACAATGTACTTCCCTTGTCCCAACAAGAAATGCCCCTCCTCCTGCAACACCTCCAATCCCAGAAAATAATGCATCAAGTCGATATCCTTCATCTCAAACTCTGAAGCAAGATCTCTCTTGCAGCCCTCAATGAGTCCCTCTACACCAGTGATGATCAAGTCATCAACATACAACACCAGAATGAGAGGCTCCTCGCCCACCACAATGAAGTATAGGTTCGGATCAGCCTCATTCTTTATGAAACCCAACTGTTGCAAGTATGTATCAATCCTTGAGTACCAAGCTCTAGGAGCTTGCTTTAGACCATAGAGTGCCTTTTTCAATCTGCATACATGGGACTCCTTCCCATGCACCTCAAAGCCCTGCGGTTGCTCAATATAAACCTCCTCTTGAATGAAGCCATTGAGAAATGTGGTCCTCACATCCATCTAGTGGATCTTCCAACCCATCTCTGCTGCAATCAATATAATAGAGTGAATAGATGTATACCGAGCTACGGGAGCGAAGGTCTCCTCATAGTCAACTCCCTCTACCTGTGAGAACCCTCTTGCCACAAATCGAGCCTTGAACTTCTCGACCCTACCATTTGCAGCATGCTTTATCTTGTAGAGCCATATGGAAGTAACAACTGATTTACCTTCAGGTCTCGACACTACCTCCCAAACATCGTTCTTCATAATATAAGAATCCTCCTCCATCATGGCCTCTCTCCAGACCTACTGGTTGGCTGCGTCCTCATAACTAGAAGGCTCAGAGTCAACAATGCTTGTTACCAATGCCATGTCATTGCAGAACCGCTCACGTGGTTTACTCTCTCTAACCTATCTCTTTGGCCCAGCAACTAATGTGGCCTCGCGCAAGGTATCTTGAAGCCACTTAGGCTTCCTCTTCCCTGAGCATACTTCTCCCACCGGAGTGAAAGAATCTTCATCATCATCAAAAACCTGAACTCCTGAAGGCCTGTCAACTGATCTCATCCCTGAACTTGTGTTTGTAGATGTTGAAGTACCGTGCGAACTGTCCATTAGTGGACTACCCTGTGAACTGCTCTGCGAACTGCCCTGCATGTTGCCCGAAGAACCACCCACCTGACTCTGAGAGCCACTGCTCACTGATGGACCTGACACTGTAATCGATGTACCTCTTGATCCCTGACCACTGGATCCCTATGACTGACTCAACTGCTCCTGAGGGTCTGGTGACTCTGGATACTCTAACTCCCGTGACCTCCTGAAAGGTCTCTCCTCCTCAAACTTCACATCCCGCCTAACAACCACTTTCCTCTGCGCAGGAATATAAATCTGATAAGTTTTCGAGGTCTCGCTATAACCCACAAAGATGCCCTTGTCTGCAGTGGGCTCTAGCTTGGTCCTGTTCTCCTTGGGGACATAGGAATATGTAAGGCACCCAAAGATACGAAAGTGCCCAACATCAGGCTTCTTCCTAGAAAAAGCCTCCTCCAGAGTCACATTCCCCAAGGCACGATGTGGACTCCTGTTCTGCAAGTACACAACAATGTTGCAGGCCTCTGCCCACAAAAATAAAGGTAACCCCTGATCATGAAGCATGGCTCTAGCAACCCCTGCAATGCATCTGTTCTTCTTCTCTGCAACTCCATTCTATTGGGGGTAGTACGGAACTATGAACACCCTTCTAATGCCTGCCTCGGCACAAAAATCAACAAATTCACTAAGAGTATACTCCCCTCCATTGTCCGACCTGAGGACCTTGATCTTCCTACCTGTCTGGGTCTCCATAAGAGCTTTGAACTCTTGAAACCACTTAAAGACCTTGTTGACTTGGGGTAGCATAGGATGTGCTCTAACCACGAAATTTGGGGGAGAGGTTGGGGCACATGAGGTCTTCAATACCCAGAAAGGGTTTGGGTAGATTCTAAACAGATCAGGAGATATTAAAATATTTAATATTTTTAATGGAGTTCGTAAGTCTAAACTTAGGGAAAATAAAATATTAATGTGTATTAATATGAATCTGTGTTAGAGTGGTCCAAAAGACATGGATCAAGCCAGATCTAATCTTAGCCATTGATTAGGGACTTAATCTCAGCCATTGAGATGTCAACAGGAAAAGTATAAGAGGAGGCTTGAGAGTCACTTGAAGAAGACACCAGAGTGATCAGTCATTCCATTCTCTAGAGCGAGGTTTGCTAAGAGAGATAGAATCAGTGATCAGGAGAGCAGCTGAGGGGCATTAAGTACAGAGAAACAGAGGAGGCAGAGATTGTGTCGGGAGAGCAGCCAAGGAGAGTGACGCAGAGCCAGCAAGGGCTCACGCAGGGCCACGCAAAGGCAGCCAAGTGCTGCACAGAGCACCAGAGAGGCCAGCATGTCTGACGTAGAGGCCCAGAAAGCTAACGCAGGGCCTCCTAGGGCTGATGCAGGGCCAGCGTGAGATAGAGAGGGGCTAACGCAGTCCAGATTGGGCAGACACTGGGGTTGCAGACCAATTTTGTGCTAAGGAGCTCCCGAAAGGATCTTCCAGGGTTTCAACCAAGAGATTTCTCTCAAACTGTGAGGTATAGTTGTTAAGGAATTCTCTGTTGGGTAGGCCAGTTTCGGCACCCAGATTGTACTCTGATATTGCTTAATAAGAAAACCCTCAAATAGCTGCACCAATTTTCCTGCATTAGGTTTTTCCGGGTACATTGGTCCAAAAATAATGGTGTCATGTGGTGTGTTTGTTCTTGTTTCTTTTAGTTGCTGATCTGTAATATGTTGAACATGCACTGATGTTTATTTTCAGTATTTACTTTGTAAATAACTTGTTAAAGAAAAATAACAAGTAGGTATGAATAAATCAGAAAAAGTGCATGAAGGGTTTATAAACTAAGTAAATTTAGAAACTTCAACATGGTATCGGAGCGAATTGCAGATCACAGGAGGACTAAGAGACATTAGTTGAGCGGAGCAATAGCAGCAGAAAACAGTTGTCCCGAGGTAACAGAAGTTGTTTCTAGCAACACAGAGGCCAATAAGTGTGACGCAGAGCCAGCTAGAGCCACACAGAAGCCGGGAGCTGCGTAGAGCCTCAGAGAGGCCAGCGTTGCTGACGCAAAGGGCCAGAGGGCTGACGCAGGGCATCCCAGGGCTGACGCAGACCCATCTGGGGTGACGCAGAGCCAGCGTGAGGCAGAGAGGGGCTGACGCAGTTCACAGAGAGGCAGTCGCTGGAGTCTTGAAGGCTACAGAAATATTGCAGACTGGAGCTGGTGAGGTACTATAATCAGAACAATACCTGACAGAGCAGGGCCAGAGGAGTTGTTACCGAGGGTTTCTAGCCGAGGAACCTGGATCAGCAGTGCAATTGCACAAGATGATCAGAGTAGGAGGCATCTCGACAAGCGGTAGAAGGATTTCCAAAAGGGAAATCAGGACTCAGAGACAGTCCAGAAGAGAACTTCCAGACGGGAAGTAGAGACTCAGAGGAGTCGAACAGAGAACTTCCAGGAAGGAAGAGGAGAGTCATGGCACTACACGGTGTAAGAGACCAGGATAGACTGGACGAAGCATCGAACTTCATAGTCTGGAAGGCCAGAATCTTATCAGTGCTTAACAGGAATCGTGTCAAGAACTTCGCCTTGAAGGTTATAGCTATCCCAGTTGACCCCAATGATAACGACAAGTACGAAGAGGCGATGGCGAGGGCCAAGTGAATTATCCTTCACGGGGTCAAGGATCATGTGGTACCACATATAACCAAGAAGGAAACGGCAATTGAGATGTGGTAGGCTCTCAAGAACCTGTACCATCATACTTCTGTGCAGAGAAGAATGTTGCTCGAGAACCAGATGAGGTCGTATCAGATAAAGAAGGGTCAATCGATTGACACCTTCCTCGGAGGACTGAATGAGATCCGAGACCAGTTGATTGCTATAGGAGCGACACCAGATCAGGAGCTTATGGTGAGGACAGCCCTGAATGCTGTCTCGGAAGATTGGGAAGTGTTTGTCCTGAATATCCTGGGTAGAGGGACTCTCCCACCTTGGGACGAGATGTGTGCAGCTCTTCGCCAAGAAGAGATCAGACGGCAGTCGAAGACAGGTAGCAGCAGCAAATGGATCAAGGTCAAGCAGGAGGAGGAGGATGTGGCCCTAGCATCTGAGGGAAAGCAGGAGCAGGATGTGGCCCTAGCATCTGAGGGAAAGCAAGAGAAGCGGAAGAAGAAAGATCTCTCCAAGATCAAGTGCTTCCACTGTGGGGAGATGGGTCATTATGCGACCCAGTGCCCAAGGAAGAAGAGTAAGGGAGAGTCTTCCGAGACTAAGGCAGTGCCTCACTGTGCCATGAGTGCACACGCACCACTTGAGCGTAAGTGGGGAGACATCGAGTTGTAGTCAGGTGGACTACAGGCGATGAGGGGCAGGATCCTCGAGGTACCCAACCTCTTGGATTAGACCTTGCTACGGGAGCCCCGTCGAGGAGCAGCGGGACTGGCTGAGTCGGGTAAAGACGGATGCGGATGGAGCGGCAGAGAGAGCTACAGTGCAAGAGTCCCGAGACAGCGCAGAGCTAGCAGGCTACAGCAATGCGAGAGGCATAGGATTGTTGCACCAGTGCAGGAAGGCACAGAGAGGTGTGCAACGGTGCGAGATGCAAGGAATTGTTGCAGCAGCGCAAAGTTCAGGGATAGGGAGCACTTGTCAGCGGCAGAGGGAGCTTCAACATCAGTGGGTGTTTCTAGCCCAACAAGGAGGTCAGTTGGGAGATCAGTTACTTACTTCTCAATAACTGAGTTGTAGTGCAACAGTGGGCAGCACGATGCAGCATGATGAGAGAAGGTGCAGTGCAGATGCAGTGCTGGGAGAAAGGACCAATAGCAGCACAGGTGCAGAGGGAGTTGTCGTACAAATGCAGCAGTGGCAGTGGCAGAACCATGGGCAGCAGTACAGGAGGCAACAGTGCAATGGACAGTGGGCAGGAAGGCCTAGCATCAGCATAGGTACCGATGTCGGATAATCAGAGTAATACTCAGTAAGGGGTATTGCTAGAGCACAGGCCTCGCTAAGAGGGAGTGTTGATTTGGGGTAGCATTGGATGTGCTTTAGCCACGAAATTTGGTGGAGAGGTTGGGGCACATGAGATCTCCAATACCCAGAAAGGGTTTGGGCAGATTCTAAACAGATCAGGAGATATTAAAATAATTAATATTTTTAATGGAGTCCCTAAGTCTAAACTTAGGGAAAATAAAATATTAATGTGTATTAATATGAATATGTGTTAGAGTGGTCCAAAAGACATGGATCAAGCCAGATCTAATCTTAGTCATTGATTAGGGACTTAATCTCGGCCGTTGAGATGTCAACAGGAAAAGTATAAGAAGAGGCTTGAGGGTCACTTGGAGAAGACACTGGAGTGATCAGTCATTCTATTCTCTAAAATGGGGTTTGCTAAAAGAGATAGAATCAGTGATCGGGAGAGCAACTGAGAGGCATTGAGTACAAAGAAACAGAGAAGGCAAAGATTATGCCTGGAGAGCAGCGCAGCAGCCAAGGAGAGTGACACAGAACCAGCGAGGGCTCACGCAGAAGTAACCAAGTGCTGCGCAGAGCACCAGAGAGGCCAGCGTGTCTGACGCAGAGGCCCAGAAAGTTGACGCTGGGGTTGCAGAGCAGTTTTGTGCTGAGAAGCTGCCGGAAGGATTTTCCAGGGTTTCAGCCAGGAGATTTCTCTCAAACTGTGAGGTCTAGCTGCTAAGGAAATTCTTTGTTGGGCAGGCCAGTTTCGACAACCAGATTGTACTCTGATATTGCTTGATAAGAAAACCCTCAGATAGTTGCACCGGTTTTCCCACATTGGGTTTTTCCGGGGACATTGGTCCAAAAATAATGGTGTCATGTGGTGTGTTTATTCTTGTTTCTTTTAGTTGCTGATCTATAATATGTTGAGCATGCACTGGTGTTTATTTTCAGTATTTACTTTGTAAATAACTTGTTAAAGAAAAATAACAAGTAGGTAGGAATAAATCAGAAAAAGTGCATGAAGGGTAAGTAAATTTAGAAATTTCAACAAACCTTACTCTTGGTCTTCAAGAAATAAATCCAAGTCTTCCTAGGTGGTCATCAATGAATAAAACATAGTACTCATAGCCACTCAAGGATACATGAGACATCCGACCACTCACATCGGTATGAATCAAGTCAAGGATCCCAGACGCTCTACTGTCACTGCTGGGAAAAAGGGATCTGGCAAACTTCCCCATGGCACATCCTCTGCATACATCAAGGTGATCAGAACTGAAAACTGGCACACCAGTGGTGATCTCCCGCAATGTACTCAAGGCCCCATGATACATGTACCCCATCCTGCGGTGCCAAATCTCACACAACTCTGAACTGCTAGATCTATTGTCGGTCTTGTCTCGGGTGCTAGTACTCAATGCCATCAGGGGCTGGAATGGGAACTTGTACACCTTGGCATGGCGCACACCAATCTCTCTAGCTAAAGAAGCTGGAGTTCCCCTAGGATATATAAGCACCGGCACTCTCTTGAACAACACATCATACTCTCTGTCCTCAAGTGCTGAGATGGATATCAGGTTCTTCTTCATTCCAGGCACATATAGAACATCTAACACTTTCAAGGGAGGTTTGGGTCCCCTATCAAATGTCAATGTCCCCACACCGACTGCTCTAACAATGTTGTCATTACCAAGTACTACCTCCATATCAGTATCACCCTCTGAAAGCTCTGATAAGTACTCTCTGACTCCTGTCATGTGGCGGGAAGCGCCACTGTCAACATACCAAATGCTAGAAGATGCTCTGCTAGTAGCGGGGAATGCACACTCCCTCTGAACCTGTATGGCAGGTGATCCTACACTAGTGGCCTCACAAGCTATGAACCCAAACTCCCGATCAAAGCTCTCTATCTCTGCAGAAGCTGCCATGGGTTTGTCTTTCCCTTCCTTATTCTTCTTCTCCGAACACACAACAGCATAGTGTCCCAACTTTTGACAATTCCAACATTTGACTTTGGAATAGTCCTTCTCCTTGTTCGGCTGCTTGCCTTTACCTTTGCCTTTGCCTCCACTGTTGGAAGCTTGCTTCTTTGATCTGCCCTTCTTGCCTCTTGCTAACAATGCCACATTGTCATCGTCCTCCACCTGTTTGGCTGCCCCAAGATGGTTCTTTCTGATCTCATTCTGAATGCAATCATCCCACAACCTCTCCCAATCGAAAAGGTTTTCCCGTGCAACAATTTCATCCACAAAATTCTCCCAAGTCTTGGGAAGACCATTTAAAACAATCCTCACCAACTCAGTGGGTGCAATGATCTCGCCTACGGTTGCCAACTCATCCCTCACTTAAGTGATCTTTGTGAGGTATGTTGTAGCACTGTCAGTCTTAGCCATTTTAATGGCCTTCAGTTTCTCCTTTAGGACCATTTTTCTATTTTCATTTGAGCTCTGGTAAAGACTAGTCAAGGCTGTCCACATCTCATGTGCATAAGTCTTTCCTCTCACATGAAGAATGACATGGTCTTTGATTCCTTCTAGAATCAATCTTTTTGCCTTGGCATTCTTTTTGTTAAACTATGCCAACTGTACAGGGTCAACAGCAACTACTAGTCAGTGCTATGTGGTATTTACCATAATGCCCCAAACTTCTGCTTCCTCAAAGATGCTTTGGATTCTCTCCTTCCATGCACTGTAGTTGTTCTGCCCATCCAACCTGTCTTCAACTCTCAAACCCAAAGACATGTTTCACAGTCCTACCAAACTAAAATTTTCAAATCTGTGGTAAAGGTTTTTGTTTTCTGTGTAAAAATCAGCTTGGTGTAATTTTCACTTTGTTGTGCCAAACTGCACTTTTCAACCAACCAAACTCTAATACCATGAAGAAATTTCAACCCCCACTCTGGTTATCAGTTTTCCTTATCACTCCATGCATTTAGTTTTAAATCCAAGCATGATAAAAATTCTAAAATCTGGAAATGACAATAATTCTCTGAAAACACAAATTTAAAGATTTCACAACTGCTGAAATTGCATAAATAAAACAAACCAAAATTATGACAACCACACATAGAAAATAACACAGTTATTTTTTGTCAATGTGACCGTGGAAAAACCACCTACAACTCTTGGGGAAAACCAGTTTGACAGCGCTTCTTTATTTCTGAAAATTCTTTTACAGAGAAACTGACATACACAGTAAAAATTCCAGCAACCACAAGTTACAACTTATCTCGATTTCCATGCTTGAACTCCACCTTCAAAATCATGCCAATCAACAAACAGCCAAAACAAAAAAATTTACAGCAATAAAACAGCATTAAATGTTGTACGGCCAGCCTTGAAAAACGTGCCCATAATTTATTGTCCCTCTTCCTCGATTTCTATTCATTTCTCCAATTGTACGGTTTTTCTTGAGATGTGTGCCAATAAATGTTGCTACCCAGATTTGTTGAAATGTATTATTGCTTCTCTCCTTCACTTCCTCACTGCTCATAAATTTTCTCCTTTCTCTCTCTTCTCTTTCTCTTAAATGCTCATGAAAGAATGAATTGATCTTTTCCTCTTCTCTTCTCCTTTTAATCTCCAAATGACCTTTTGGGTTACCCTAAGATCTAATGGTTGAGATTCATTTAGATCTAGGGATGAGAATAAATGTGAATTTAATTCTCACTTTCTATTTTTTAACTCACCCACTTAAATAAAGACCCACTTAGCCTTTTATTTTGTTAAATTATGATATGTTTTATGCTTAAAGAAATTTACTTATTTTTCTTCTTATTAGCCACAGATTAGCTATCACATATACATTAAGTAAAGTGCAGATAAAACATTAAATGATCAATCGAAAACAAGCCAAGACAAGAGACACAAGATGTGGCAGCTAGCCAGGGACAAACCCCAATTTGGGGAAACCCTTTGATCAAATCTTCTTTTATCTTCAATAGTTCAGCAGAGAGAAATAGTACAAAATCTAAATTCTGTAATTTTATATCAGCAACAGCAAACCCTAGATCAGCGAAGTCAAACTTGGTCAAACTAGCTGAAATTGACCTCTCAAATACTTAGTCAATTTCCGGTCAACTTGTCCTCGAACAGCCTGAAGAAACAGCCCTAGAATAGCCCCAAAAGTTCAGTCAATATGCAGATTTTTGAAGTCAACTGCAGCCCTAAACTAGGGCAGTCAATACCGGTCAAACCAGAGGTGAGATCACCTCGATTTTTGTGCCAAAAATTGCGACCTCCCTAGGAGAGGCAACCACACCCAATCTGCACTTCTAGAGGGTCAACGCTTGGTCAACGTTAGTCAATATGACCTGCTGTCCTAACGTCCTTCTTTCTGTGTCTTCTTTGCCCTAGGACGTCTTCCTTTCAGCCACACGTGTGAGAGAGAGAGAGACTCTTTTCTGCGCAGGAGAGAGAGAGAGAAGATGTGTGTGAGTGAAGTGTCCAAATGAGGAGAATGCTCCTTGTATTTATATGCAAACGTTGAGGTTGAATAGACATGACTGTTGGGCTTTTGAGCCTACATAAGTTTGCTAGCCGACCTTGACAATTTGTCCATAATCAAAATAAATTCATATCTTCATAAACACTTATCGGAATCGGATGATCTTTAGATCAATCCTACACCTCTTGATGAGAGGAATCTAGGAAAATTATCAACAGCCATAAATAAGGTGACCCACATGGAGTTTGGCCCTAGTTGCAAATTTTAACACTCCCTCTCAACTAGGGAGAACTTCATCTGCAATCTGTCGGACTGTCACTGCTATCCATCCATCAAATGCACTGTCCTATACAACTTGACCCCACTCTGCTCTGCTCTGCGTTGCTCTGCTCTATTTGCTCGAACTATGAAGAAGAAGAAATGATCGAGGATATATCATACCATCCTCCACTGGCCCGAAGTCAGTATCAGAGTGTGTACCACTCTCACTGATCCCAGATCAGTATTATTGATCCCAGATCAATGGAGGTCATCCTAGCATAGGGAGTACGCTAGATACAACGATGCATCCATCGATAGAACTACTATGGTCCCTATCCTCATTTCCCTTCTCATTGATTAGATGAGAGGTACTTCCCATGAGTCCCAGACTGCATGGGTAGGATGCCTCGACAGGAGAACTAATCGCCCTGTCCATAGGAGAATGAATCATCTTGTCCAGTGGATGCCACGGAGAACTAATCATCCTGGCCTACGGGAGAACTAATCATCCTGTTCCACAGTCGCCATGAGGTGTCACAGGGGAAGGTTGAAACTTTACCCTGTACACAGTGCACCACCAGGGGATGGTGAGTCGCCCTATGGTAACATGTTGCTCCAAGAAGTACCCTGCACCCCCCCTGGAGCTCCCAAAGCTCAATACATCATACTTTGACCCTCATAAGAGGGTCTCTGAACGACACCAAGTCGTTCTCAGAAAGTCAAGAATTTGACCTTTCCTAGGGGCTTTGTCAGAATGTCGGCAACCTGTTCATCTGTACCAATATGTTGGAGCCTTATAGCTCCCCGCTGCACCATATCTCGAATATAGTGGTACCTGATATCGATATGCTTGATGCGATCATGGAATACGAGATTCTCTGATAAACAAATCCCACTCTGGTTGTCACACAGGATCACGGTGGTATCCAATGTAAATCTAAACAGCTCACTGAAGAGCTTTCGCAACCAGACTACCTCACAAGAGGCCATGCTAGCAGCAATGTACTCTACCTCGGCGGTGCTCAAAGCCACCGACTCCTGCTTCCTGCTCATCTGGGATATCGAGGCAAATCCTAAAGAGAAACAGCACCTGAAAGTGCTCTTTTGGTCCACCACACTGCCTGCCTAATCAACATCAGTATACCCAAGTAGTCTCATATTTCCGGCAATGTATCTCAACCCATGAGTGATTGTGCCACGAAGATATCTCAACAGATTCTTGGCACCAATCCAATGTGAGTGGTGAAGCTCAACCATATGTTGACTCAAAGTGTTGACTGCAAAGCATATATCTGGACCAGAGTTCACCAAGAACATTAACGTTCTGACAAGTTGACGATACTCGGTAGCATTTCATAAAACAGGTCTGGCAGCACTACCTCTTAACTTCTTGAAGTCAAGCTCCATCGGGGTATTTACGGGCTTGCAGTCCACCATGTCGAATCTTTCCAATATCTTCACCACATATTTTCCTTGAGATAGGAAAATCTCCCTTGGTTACTGCCAGACTTCCAGTCCTAGGAAATAGTGCATGAGTCCTAGGTCTTTCATCTCGAACTCAAAAGCCAGCTCCCTCTTACATTTGTGAATGAGAGGGTCCGCACTTGTTAGAAAAAAGTCATCAACATATAGCACCAGTATCAAACGCTTGTCATCTATAACGTTGAAGTAAAGGTTAGGGTCGGCTTCACTCCTAGTGAATCCCAGCTTCATCAAGTAGCTATCGATCCTCTCATACCATGCTTGGGGTGCTTGCTTTAGCCCATAGAGGGCCTTCTTCAACCTGCACACATGAGATTCTCGATCATAAATCTCAAATCCTTCGGGTTGCTCCACATAGACCTCCTCTTTGATCGAACCATGTAAGAACACAATTTTGACATCCATCTGATGTAGGTTCCATCCTTGCGAAGCAGCAAAGGCTATGATTGAGCGGATGGTGGTATATCGGGCAACAGGTGCAAATATCTCGTCATAGTCTATACCTTCCTTCAGGGAGAAGCCACGAGTGATAAAACGAGCCTTATACTTTTCCGTACTTCTATCAACTGCATGCTTTATCTTGTAAAGCCATTTTGAAGTGACAACGGCTTTGTCCTGGGATCTAGAGACCACATCCCAAACATCGTTTTTCATAATGGACTCATATTCCTCGGTCATAGCATCCTTCCATACTTGATGCTTGACGGCATCTGTGAATGATGAAGGCTCATTTTGGATGATCGTGCTCATGATGGTCAGGTATCCCTAATACTTGTTCGGCTTCTTACTTTCACGGAAGGTTCCTTAGGGTGCAATGTGTCCTTCAGCATCATCAAGTGTCCCCCTAAGCCATGAAGGCCTCTTCCTAGAAGAGGAAGGCTCTTGCGGAGGAGGATCAATAGGATCCATAGGTTCTTCCACATCAGGCATCGTCTCATCTTCCTTTTCCTTCGGTTCCCTGGTGTCAGCTTCTTTAGATCCTCTTAGAGTAGGAAGATTGTCTACTTTGCTAAGAGCCATATCTTCGTCAAAAGTGACATCATGGCTAATCTCGACTTCTCTTTGACCAGCCACATAGATTCTATAGCCCTTAGTATTTTCACTATAGCCCACAAAGATTCCTTTCTTTCCAGATGCACCCAATTTATTCCTTTTCTCCTTCGGCACATGAAAATATACAGGGCTTCCAAAAATTCTAAAATGAGATATGTCAGGTTTCTTACCAGTGAACATCTCTTCGGGAGTCTTGGAACCCAATGCTTGATGAGGGCATCAGTTTTGTACATATACAGCGGTGTTTGCAGCTTCGGCCCATAAAAACTTCGGAAGTCTTTGATCATGGAGCATAGCATGGACAGCTTCCACAATCGTACGGTTCTTCCTTTCTGCCACACCATTCTGCTCAGGAGTATATGGTGTAGTAGTCTCCCTCTTAATGCCAGCCTCATTGCAAAAGTCATGAAACTCATTGGATTCATATTCAGTCCCATTATCAGTCCTTAAGGTCTTGATCTTCTTCTCGGTTTGATTCTCGATCAAGGCTTTGAAGTGTCGAAACCAGGAGAACACTTCATCCTTCTTTTTCAAGAAGTATATCCAAGTCTTGCGAGAATAATCATCTGAAAAAGTGAGGTAATATGAATATCCTCCCAAGCAGTTCACAGGCATCATACCAGATATGTCTAAGTGAACCAACTGCAATATATAGGAGGTCTTGCTTTGGCTTGAGGGGAATGGTCCCCTTTTGAGCTTTCCTTCGGCACATCCTGGACATACACCTTGTTCTACTCGGAATTCGAGCATCCCTGTCACCATTTGTCTCACATCGGGTAAAGCTTTATAAGTTTATAATGAAGGTGAGAAAACCTCTGATGCCATAGTTCGGACTGAAGAGATGTGTCACAAAACATGACACCTAGCGGACTTCCTCCGACTTGATATAATGAATCAACTCGAAACCCAAGAGTGAAGGCATCTTTAATATTCTTTTTCCATACACATACCTTGTCATCGCTAAAGGCCACCTTGTAGCCTTTGTCTTCCATTGCCAAAATGAACACCAGGTTCTTTTTGAGATCAGGTACATATAGTACATCTTGTAAGTGGATTGTATTACCCTAATTCAATTGAAGAGTGATATTTCCTACGCCTTTCACGGGATATTTTGAATTATCCCCAAGAACAATTTCCAAGTTGGTTTCCTTCTCTATCAGATTATAGAGAGCTTCTTTGTAACCAATGAAGTGCCTTGAAGCACCACTATCAATAAGCCAATTTCCCAGCGAGTCCGGGGGAGCAGTGGTAGATAGAGCTGCTGGTAGATAATATTCATCTTGCTTATTGTTAACGGTGTTAGATTCATACCTGGAATTTCTTGCCTTCTTGAATGGTTGTCCTCTTCCTTGATTTCCGGCACTTCTTTTGCCTTTTCCATTTGACCTACCATTCCTTTGATTGCCTTGAGAGGGATTTTGATCATCGTCCCGGTGTGAGTCCCTTTTATCAAGGCACTCCCTTGCATAGTGACCTGTTTTATTGCAATTGTAACATCGTCCTTTTCTTCCACCCTTTGGTCCAGCCTTTCCTTTGAATTTAGCCCCGGAATTGTTTCTTCTTTTAGTATGAGAAGAAAAGGCAGAGGGATGACCTTTAAGTATGGGCATTTCTTGCTCTTCCATCCTTGTTTCTTCTTGAATGCATCTCGCCATTAATTCCTCAAATCCAGGAATTACATTATTGTTGAGAAGAGTAGTCCTGAATATATACCATTCAGATGGTAGTCCTCCAAGAGTTGTGAGTGTCATTTCCCTATCAGGAATTACTTCCCCAATAGATAGGAGATCATTCTTGATCTCGGTGATCCTTAAGAAATATGCTTGCATACTCTCATCTTTGCCCTTCTTAATTTCCTTCAACTTATTTCTAAGAAACAAGACTTGATTTGCATCATTAACTTTAAATAAACTCACCAATCTATCGTAGATTTCCTTGGAGGTGTTCAACTCGAAAACATAGGCCACCAAGCGCTTGTTGATAGAGTCCCGGATGATCTTCCTTGCTTTGACTTCTCCCTTGGTCCATTTGTTCCTAGCAGCAATGGATGCATTTGATGGAGGCTCAACAATTCCACCTCTCACATGGTTCAATACTTCCTGCTCTTCTAATGTTAGATCGAGAGACATCTTCCATCCGTGATAGTCGAGTTCTCACAGAGTTTGTCTTTAGCAGGGAAGTGTGTTGAGGACCCCATGATTTCTTTCAGATAGCCTTGCCAACCTTCTCTTCGGTGATTGCTCTTGCTCTTGCTTAGGTTTTGTCTTCACCTCAGCTCTGATACCATGTTAAATTATGGTATGTTCTATGCTTAGAGCAATTTACTTATTTTTCTTCTTATTAGCCACAGATTAACAATCACATATACATTAAGTAAAGTGTAGATAGAACATTAAATGATCAACCGAAAACAAGCCAAGACAAGAGACACAAGATGTGGCGGCTAGCCAAGGACAAACCCCAATTTGGGGAAACCCTTTGATCAAATCTTCTTTTATCTTCAATAGTTCAGCAGAGAGAAATAGTACAAAATCTGAATTCTATAATTTTATATCAGCAACAGCAAACCCTAGATCAGCAAAGTCAAACTTGGTCAAACTAGCTGAAATTGACCTCTAAAATACTTGGTCAATTTCTGGTCAACTTGTCCTCGAACAGCCTGAAGAAACAACCCTAGAACAGCCCCAAAAGTTCAGTCAATATGCAGATTTCTAAAGTCAACTGCAGCCCTAAACTAGGGCAGTGAATACCGGTCAAACCAGAGGTCAGATCACCTCGATTTTTGTGCCAAAAATTGCGGCCTGCCTAGGAGAGGCAACCACACCCAATCCGCACTTCTAGAAGGTCAACGCTTGGTCAACACTGGTCAAAGATGACCTGCTGTCTTAACATCCTTCTTTCTGCGTCTTCTTTGCCCTAGGACGTCTTCCTTTCAGCGACACGTGTGAGAGAGAGAGACTCTTTTCTACGCAGGAGAGAGAGAGAAAAGATGTGTGAGTGAAGTGTCAAAATGAGGAGAATGCTCCTTGTATTTATATGCAAATGTTGAGGTTGAATAGACATTACTGTTGGGCTTCTAAGCCTACATAAGTTCGCTGGCCGACCTTGACAATTTGTCCATAATCAAAAAAAATTCATATCTTCATAAATACTTATCGGAATCGGATGATCTTTAGATCCATCCTACACCTCTCGATGAGAGGAATCTAGGAAAAATATCAGCAGCCATAAATAAGGTGACCCACATGGAGTTTGGCTCTAGTTGCCAATTTTAACATATTTCCATAGTCACTTTTCCACTTTCTAATTCTTCATTGACTTTAATAAAGTCACCTTTAAATTAGAATGTAACTTTACCACTTATAAAGTCACTTTTAAATTAGAATCTAACTTTACCGCTTATAAAGTCACTTTTAAATTAAATTGACTTTTATCGATTATAAAGTCACTTTAGGAGAAAAGTAAAAAATAAATTTGGACACTTTTCCCTAGGCCAAAGATCAAAGCCTTAGGGAACCACTTGTCCTCTAGTACCCAAATTTTAACAAAATTCTCTGATGGAATCCTCATCGAAAGGTTCACTAATCTAGAGAGGAAGCAAGTGTTTCAACAAGAATTCCAACTTATCAAATCCATGAGATAATGATGTGATGACATAAAGCAGATCAAGGGATTGAAGATCTTTTCAATCAAGGAAGTCGCTGGAAGAAGCCTCGATGACCTGAAGGTAAAATAAGGTATGTATGCTTGTGTTTAATATTATAATGTCATGTAGTATGATTGCAGGTAATATGGATCTTTGCTTCTATCTCAAGAAGCATGATCAAGAGAAAAAGGATCTCTTCCTCTGAGAAGATGCAGCAAGGCATAAGTCACACTAGATGAAATCAACATAATATGTCCTCATATGAAGTATGAGGTGATTGACTACAATAAAGAAACTCTGATTGAAAGCTATGGAATGTGTGAGGAAGGAAGAGATCGTGAGATATGCAACCATGATGAAGGCAATCAACATCCAAAATACCAAGAAGATTTGACTAGGAAATCTCGCAGAATGATATGAAGACTCTGATGAAAGTCTGAAAAGAATGAAGACACTTGATAATGGATATCTTTGGGAGCTGTGACAATACATGTGCATGATTTTGATATCTACAAGAAGAGGTCATGATGAAGAGCCATCTCGTAAGGTATGATTTAATTTAATATAATGTTTTAATTTCTTGAATAATATCTGGATGAGTTCATGCAAGGTTACTAGAACAAGACTTGTAAGTACAAGTGCAACCAACATTCATATGATGGATGGAAACTCCTGAAAGAAGCATGGAGAGAAAAGATGGAAACTCCTGAAAGAAGCATGGAGAGAAAATAAGTAGTCATATGAAGAAGGTTTCAGATATGTACCAAGAAGGCCACTTTCCATGAAGAAAGGAATGGCATGACAGAATAAGAAGGAAAGTGATCGATGGTTGTTGCCCTACAAGGAATAAGCTCAACTAAATTTCATGACATCAAGGAGAGAATTTGAGCAAGCAGCTAAAGGACCCACAAAGAAAAAGTTGTTGATATATAGAAGAGTCCCTAGCTAAGAGGGAGCTCTGACAGGTCCCTAATCAAGAGGGACCTTGAATTTAATCAGCCGTGATTACAAAGGAGTGACAGTTGTGTTTTTCTATTTCATGTGTCATGAACTAAACTAGGACTAACAGCTGTAAGTCTAGGTGAAGGCCATGAATGGAAATTAAAACACATGATAGACACAACATTATTGTCTTCACCTGGGAAGAAAGAATGGAGGGTTGAGTAATCATCTGGCATCCGATACTCTTTGAGGATGTGTAGGGCATCCAAGATAAGAGCAGGCAAGAGGACCGATATTCTTTAAGGGTTCGGAACCCAAGATAAGAATAGTCCTAGAAGGTCATACTCAATGAACACTCGGGTGGGTATGTACCTTGAGAGACAATGATGAAGGTGTTTATAAATCATTGGTCTCGCCAATATTGTAGCTCATGGTCTCGTAGAGAGATGGAGTTGTTAGTCAAGGCCATGCACTATGACAATGTTGGTTGATATGATGTTATACAGATGGGATTACCAATCTGATTCTTCTTATGAGAAATTCTTCAGATTGAGAATGACCAAGTACCATTGTAAATACCTCCCTAGTTAAGAGGGAGTGTTGAATAAAAATGCAACTAGGTTCGGTATTTGTCAATGTAATTTTGATCTTTGTACTTGTCAAGAAAAAGAAATATTATTTTTATAACATTATGTGAATGAGTTTCTTGCTCATTCCATAGGTCTAGGAAAGTCAAAGAGTCAAAATTATGTTAAAGAGCTCTTTATGAGCATTTATGTAATGTACATGAGTCAACATAGTGTCAAGAAGCCCTCCAAGACAAGAACCATCCTCCAGCGAAGAAGACTGCAAGCAAAACAATGAGGAGAACAGTTAAGTTGGCCTCAAAACGAATATTAACATCAAGTCGGCTCACATATGGAGACACATCTCTTAGGTGGACATGTTGGCTCAAATACAAGGGCAAACCACTATATATACCAAGTCAGGGTTTGCATAGAAAAGTAGGGTCTGCGCAGAAAAGTAGAAGACAGAATTTCGGATTCCTTTGTAACTTCGGAGGTGCAGGAAGGTACAGTTTAGGTGATGATTACAATCAAGAATCTCGAACAAGTTTGCAATTGGATGATTACCGAAAGGTACAGAATCTCAGTGACAAGTACAGTGATCTCACTGCAATCTCGTCATAGTTACAGGGTCACTATACAGTCTCGGTATAGTTACAGTTGACCTCGGTGCAAGGAGAACAGGGCTACAATATCGGTGAAGATCACAGTATAGACAAAGATACAATCATAATCTCGGCATTCCTGATAGAGAAAGGATCTCGGTGTAGTATATATATCCTAGACACAACATGTCCTTGGCATTACTGTGAGCATGATAATAGTCATGATCCTAATGAAGATGAAGATTTCGATACAGCTATATATATACCTCTAAGTGGAGATCTCATTGATGTTATAAGATTCTCGGTGAAGGTGAAGCAGTGGCACATCAAGTTCTCAATGAAGGTGTAGCATTGGCACAACAATGATGAAGGTCTAAATGAAGGAGCAGTCATGGTGCAACAATGATCTAGATGAAGGAGCAGTCATGGTATAGCAATGATGATGATGATCTCAGCAGTGACAAGGAAGAGGATTGGTGTCTTGGTCTTGGAGTGGCCTAGTAGGTCAAGGGTCATGGTCTTGTTGTTCGTCAATTGGAATCTCTATAAGAAGAATTACATGTAGGTTTTCCTCTCCGAGAGGGAGAGGTTTTGGACCTCGCAGAATGCCAACTTCTTGAGTTCTTGTCTCTTTGTTTTTTGGTAGCAGTTTGATGAAGTAAACACACACACTAATAATAAGAAGAAGATCAAGCTAAGATAAATTGTAAAAGCACTTCGCAAATTGTTATCAAGTCTAGAAGAATCTTACTAATGCTAACTACCCCAGATTCTTCAACATGGTATCAGAGCTAAGGTGCTAAAGTCAAAGGAAGGTCAATAAAAAGAGACATCAAAGCAAGGTTTAAGGGCTGAAGGATCAAGTCTACAACAAGCAATCTACAACAACAAAGACTTTTTGCCGATACAGCCTTCAACAGTCTATATTACTCACAGTCTCGGTACTATACTATTGAGATCTCGGTGCCACAATAGGATTAAGCAACCTCGGTCAAAGAATGAAGTTTTGATCACAAGTACTTAAAACTCGAGTTCATGACAACAATTTTCGATGCCTTTCACAGTCTTAGTCTATACCACAGGGATATCAATATAGAATGAAGGTGTTCGGTGATGGGTCTCTACTATAAAATGATCATCATGGCAAGCAACATCAAGACCCTATGGTTCTACACAATGCTGCAAGATTCCATAATCCACTTATGTGATAGCAAGACAATGCCATCTCAAGTTCATCAATAGTTTGCTAATCATAAGAATCAGATGTAGAAGGCGAAGAAATTTGAAGACACGAAGGCAAGCTTCATACCATTTTATCAAGGATCTCATCCGAAGAAAGCATCAATGCATCTTCTTCAACCATCATTAAAGCAATCAAGGTGAAGATTTCATCTTCACATGACAAGTAAGTATCTTTTCAATTTATATATTTGGTTAAATGACTTCATGATTGCAAGGACATCTATAGGTTGGATGGGTCAACAAGATTCCTTGCATGAGGAAAGAGGATAGACATAATCCTCTAAGTAGCTGAAGTCATTAAAAATATCAATAGGTCTCCTCTGAATTTATGGAAAGGGATGCTCATGAAAGATCCCCTCACATAGCAATATTGGAGACATCAAAGTGATGTAGGTGATAAACTCATTCTCTAAAGATGCAATGAAGAAGGTCACATGGAATCTATTCTTCATGAAAGTAAAAAGGGTATCAAGGGATGTAGGATATCTTCATAAGATCCCATCTACAAGATCTAGGAAGGAAGATAATCATCATCGTTCTAACTAATAGGCAAGATAACATATGTCCATGAACAAGAAGGTTACCTCATTCAACAACTTGTGGTCTCTATGCTAGATAGAGAAAGACAAGTTGATGGCAAAATATTGAAGGTTAAAATAACTCAACCATGTGCAGAAAAGAAAGGCAAGGTTGGTCCTCAAGCAAGACAAAAATAAGTATAGTTAAGATTCAATGCTATAGAAAGATTTTGGAAGCTCATATCACTGAAAGATGGAGGAAGCTGAAGAAAAGGACCAAAGAAAGAGGGAGTAACAAATCTCTCCTATGAGTAAGATAGTATCCCTCACAAAAGGGTCCTATCATAAGCTCCTAAATCTTGTGTTATAGATATGACCTAGATAATAAGAATCTAAGATGCATCATGGCATCATGGAAGTATTAGAAACAAGAGCTCGTGACATCACCATGGGAATCATGAAGGACAAAACCCATGGCAGACAAACATGAAGAATACAGCTCTTGGGAACCTCAGTGAACATTGAAGAAAAGGAAGGAGTCATCTGGGACAAGGCTCATCATACATCAACTCAAAAGGAAACATCTGCCAGTTGGGGATATACAAGATCCTCAAAATTCTCTGATGGAATCATCATCGAAGGGTTCACTAATCTAGAGAGGAAGCAAGTGTTTCAACAAGAATTCCAACTTATCAAATCCATGAGATAATGATGTGATGACATGAAGAAGATCAAGGGATTGAAGATCTTTTCAATCAAGGAAGCCGCTGTAAGAAGCCTCAATGACCTGAAGGTAAAATAAGGTATGTATGCCTGTGTTTAATATTATAATATCATTTCGTATGGTTGCAGGTAATATGGATCTTTGCTTCTATCTTAAGAAGCATGATCAAGAGAAAAAGGATCTCTTCCTCTGAGAAGATGCAGCAAGGCATAAGTCACACTAGATGAAATCAACATAATATGTCCTCATATGAAGTATGAGGTGATTGACTACAATAAAGAAACTCTGATTGAAAGCTATGGAATGTGTGAGGAAGGAAGAGATAGTGAGATATGCAACCATGATGAAGGCAATCAACATCCAAAAGACCAAGAAGATTTGACTAGGAAATATCCCGGAAAGATATGGAGACTCTGATGAAAGTCAGAAAAGAATGAAGACCCTTGATAATGGTTATCTTTGGGAGATATGACAATATGTGTGCAGGATGTTGACACCTACAAGAAGATGTCATGATGAAGAGCCATCTCGTAAGGTATGATTTAATTTAATATAATGTTTTAATTTCTTGAATAATATCTGGATGAGTTCATGCAGGGCTACTAGAACAAGAATTGTAAGTACAAGTGCAACCAACGTTCATACAATGGATGGAAACTCCTGAAAGAAGCATGGAGAGAAAAATAGTCATATGAAGAAGGTTCCAGATATGTACCAAGAAGGCCACTTTCCATGAATAAAGGAATGGCATGACCGAATAAGAAGGAAAGTGATCAATGGTTGTTGCCCTACAAAGAAGAAGCTCAACTAAATTTCATGACATCAAGGAGAGAAGTTGATCAAGCAGTTGAAGGACCCACAAAGAAAAAGTTGTTGATATATAGAAGAGTCCCTAGCTAAGAGAGAGTTATGATAGGTCCCTGATCAAGAGGGAGATTGAATTAAATCACCCCTGATTACAAAGAAGTGACAGCTGTGTTTTGCTATTTCATGTGTCATGCACTAGACCAGGACTAACAGCCGTAAGTCTAGGTGAAGGCCATGAATGGAAATGTAAACACATGATAGACACAACATTCTTGTCTTCACCTGGGAAGAAAGAATGGAGGGTTGGGTAATCATCTGGCATCCGATACTCTTTGAGGATGTGTAGGGAATCCAAGATAAGAGTAGGCAAGAGAAACGATATTCTTTGAGGGTTGGGAACCCAAGATAAGAATAATCCTAGAAGGTCATAATTAGTGAACACCCGGGTGAGTATGTACCTTGAGAGACAATGATGAAGGTGTGTATAAATCATTGGTCGCACCAGCATTGTAGCTCATAATCTTGTAGAGAGATGGAGTTGTTAGTCAAGGCCTTGCACTGTGATAACGTTGGTTGATATGATGATATACAGATGGGATTATCAATCCGATTCTTCTTATGAGAAATTTTTTAGATTGAGAATGACCAAGTACCATTGTAAATACCTCTCTAGTTAAGAGGGAATGTTGAAGTAAAGTGCAACTAGGTTCGGTATATGTCAATGTGATTTTGATCTTTGTACTTGTCAAGAAAAAGAAATATTATTTTTATAAAATTATGTGAATGAGTTTCTTGCTCATTCCATAGGTCTAGGAAAGTCAAAGAGTCAAGATTATGTTAAAGAGCTCTTATGATCATTTATGTAATGTACATGGGTCAACCTAGTGTCAAGTAGCCCTCCAAGACAAGCACCATCCTCCAGCGAAGAAGACTGCAAGCAAAATGATGAAGAGAACAGTTAAGTCGGCCTCAAAATGAATATTAACATCAAGTCAGCTCACATATGGAGACACATCTCTTTGGTGGACATGTCGGCTCAAATACAGGGGCAAACCACTATATATACCCAGTCAGGGTCTGCGCAGAAAAGGAGAAGACATAATTTCAGATTCCTCTGTAACTTCGGAGGTGCAGGAAGGTACAGTCTCGGTGATGATTACAGTCAAGAATCTCGAATAGACCTGCAATCTCGAATGGTTACAAGAAGGTACAGAATCTCGGTGACAAGTACAGTGATCTCACTGCAATCTTGGCCTAGTTATAGGGTCATTGTAATACAGTCTCGGTATAGTTGCAGTTGACCTCGGTGCAAGGAGAACAGGGCTACAATCTCGGTGAAGATCATAGTACAGACAAAGATACAATCATAATCTCGGCATTCCTGATAGAGAAAGGATCTCGATGTAGTATATATATCCTAGACACAGCATGTCCTTGGCATTACTGTGAGCATGATAACAATCATGATCCTAACGAAGATGAAGATTTCGGTACAGCTATATATATACCTCTAAGTGGAGATCTCATTGATGTTATAAGATTCTTAGTGAAGGTGAAGCAGTGGCACATCAAGTTGTCAATGAAGGTGTAGCATTGGCACAACAGTGTTGAAGGTCTAAATGAAGGAGCAGTCATGGTATAGCAATGATGATGATGATGATCTTAGCAGTGACAAGGAAGAGGATTGGTGTCTTGGTCTTGGAGTGGCCTAGTAGGTCAAGGGTCATGGTCTTGTTGTTCGTCAATTGGAATCTATATAAAAATAAGTACGTGTGGGTTTTCCTCTCCAAGAGGGAGAGGTTTTGGCCCTGGTAAAATGCCAACTTCTTGAGTTCTTGTCTCTTTGTTTTTGGTAGCAGTTTGATGAAGTAAACACACACACTAATAATAAGAAGAAGATCAAGCTAAGATAAATTGTAAAAGCACTTCACAAATTGTTATCAAGTCTAGAAGAATCTTACTCATGCTAATTGCCCTAAATTCTTCAACACACCCCCTTATCTTGTTGGAAATACTGAGGGGGGGTGAATCAGTATTCCTTAGCAATTAGCACTTTTAAATCTTTTCAGAACATTAGTTAATCTTCAATTATTATTAATGTTTATGCAGTAATAACAGTAAATAAAAGAACACAGTAGACACAAGAATTTTAGGTGGAAAACCCCCTCCGGGTCAAAAACCACCAAACACTTTTCTAATAAATTCTTTAATCTTCAGCCCCAACTGAAATGAAAGCAACAACTTCCTAGAATTCTAGAAAAACATTCTTCTCCAGCTCCCACTGGAAGGATACCCCAATGCCCTGGTTTCTTTAGTAGTCAACTGAATGGATGCCCCAACATCCTAGACCAACCTACCACCCTAAAGTGTTCACAGGCTCCAACCTGTAGGTGACTTCATGCACCAGCCTAGCACCTCCCTGCCACCCTATAATGACTGAAATAAGACAAGACTATGGATTCCCAAACCAGGGACAACAATCCACGATACAATAAGATGTACAATGATTTTCATGTACTTGACCAAATACCCAATCACTCTATGACCTGCAACCCAACCATGACATAAACCCAACAAAGACTCCTATACCTCCCAATAATGCCTTTTCGACTCTAGGCAAATTGATTCTTTTAAAATAATGACTCTTCCAATGATGACACTTTTACAAATGACTCTTTTACAACTTTACAATGATGACTCTTGGCCTTGACACTTCTTCACAATAGAGGGATGGTTGTCATGTCTTCAAAGGATGTCGTGACGCAATGCTTCCTTTGATTTGATACTTCTATTCTTGAATTCTTGCTTGAAGTTGTACTTGAATCTTCTTCTACCTGCATGCAAAATTTGCCCAACGAAACCAATCCCAAAACAAAACAAAATACCCTTCAACTTACCTCTGCCTGCAAAACACATGTAAGTGCATAATAATGAATAAATACAAATTAAAATTACAATGCGTACCTGAAGTGTGTTTATCACTTTTGTTGTTGACTTGTTGCAGCAGTAGACAAAGACTCCCACTCTTGATATAGGCCTGGACTCTATGCAAGACTATATCCAAAACTGACCTAAAGATATATACAATAAAAACTGATGACAAACCCTAGACTTGTGATGGACCAAGTTCTAAGTACAACAACAGAGACCATTCTATCAACTATGAAAAGACAAGTAACATGAACTTACAACATCATATAGATTTAGCAGACTTGGTGTAGCATAAAGAATATGTAGCATCAAATGTGTAGTATCAAGAATAGGACATCCAAAATGTGGTATCAAAACTAACTATGACATATAGAGACATAGAGATATAACCGAGACCCTGTATATACTTACGTTGTCCTGCAAAAACATATATCAGAGATGATACTCATATTTCAAATGTAAACACTAATCATACATACCTTGTTGTAGGAGATTACCCTTGAATGTTGATGTGTGGTCCTTACTGCAGTGATCCTTGAATGCATGCTTTTTCTTGCCTTCTAGGAGCTCGATATTGCATCTGTTGTATCTATGTAATTTTGGATCTCCATGGTCTCAAATTTTGTCTTGTGGTACCCCTCTGAGTCCTCTTTCCAACCCACAAGTCTGATCAAGATTGGATTCTTCAAGAAAGAGTTATGCCCGATCTCCCACGATGACCTGATTATAGACTGGTTCAGTAGAGCGAACTTGTACAAAGTGCCACGTGTCACTGTTGCGACCTTTGGCCCTAAAAACACTACTCAACAAACTACAGTCTGTCCTCTTTTTGTGACTATTTACAAAATATGAATCCAATGCTCAAAGAGAGCTATGAAGATTTTCCCAAGGTCACCTGTTTGACATGGAATTCGGGAGCCTACAAGAACCCTAACTTCCTCATATCATATCTCTGAAAATATAGCAAACCAAGATCTGAAATTCGGTCACGAGGTTCATCAAGATTTCGGCTCAAATGGGTTTTAATTTCAGCTTTTGAAGCTTCGCAAAAAAAAAAAATTATAGCGAAAATGCCATGATGACCTGTTTGAAGCCACAAAATCCCTACTAGAGGAGGATATGAGGGTCCTATTTATATGAAAGTTTTGTGTTGAGAGGGTCCTCAACAAGTGAACATTGGAGGGATTTTAGGAGCAAAAAAACATTATTAATTATTGACTATTCAATGACCACAACCAATTATGAGTGTCATGCCACAACCCCATAGGGTTTTAGCCCACTAACTGGGGTTACTAAATTCAAACACAAATAAATCTCAAACCGTGAATAATTACGTGGCGTGCCATATATCAACGGAAACATCTTGACGAGTGGAATCCATCTAGAAGATCCTTGACTCATAATAGAGTAAGTTGTCAAGTCAAAATGCCCATGCAATATCGGGGTAGCCCCTGGTGCTACTTGGGTTAACATCAATGACAACCACTAATCAACAATCTCCCCCTTTGGCATTGATGGCAACACAAGTACTCCCTCTGCGATCATGACACCTCTTCCTACCGCTTTCTCTCCCCCTTTGTCATCAATGGCAAAGGGTAACTCCCCCTAACAAATTATCATCCTGCGAACCTGTACACACCTCCACTCCCCCTTTCTACTTAGTTAGATAAAAGAAAGATTCTAATGAGAACTTGGGAGAATCCCAAGCTTTTGGCGAAGATACTCAAATGCTTAACGAGGTAATGGTTTGGTAAAGATGTCAGCTATTTGTTCCTTTGTGCCAACATATTTAAGCTTGATATTCTTTTCGGCGACCTGCTCTCTAATGAAATGATATTTGAATAGAATGTGCTTTGTTTTGGAATGCATCACAAGATTTTTGAAGATATTGATGGCACGAGTGTTATGGCAGAAGATGGGAATAGGATCATCAAACTTAACTTGAATATCTTGCATGGTTTGCTTCATCTAGAGAACTTGAGTACAACAAGCTGCTACCGCAATGTATTCTTCTTCGTTGCAGATAACGAGATTGAAGACTGCTTTTTACTTAACCATGAGACAAGGCAACTACCTAGATAGAACATTGTTCCACTGGTACTCTTACGATCATCAACACTTCCTACCCAATTTGCATCTGTATAAGCGTGGATGACCAAATCATTTCCTTTGGGATACCAGAGCCCATATTCCGTTGTGCCCTTAAGATATCGAAGAATTCCTTTTGACGGCAATAATATGGCATTCTTTTGGTGTTGCTTGGAATCTTGCTACTTGTCTAACTACCTACATCACATTAGGCCGGGAGGCTGTCACATATAAGAGACTACCAATCATGGATCTATACAACCTTTGGTCCACATCCTTTGACGAATTTTCTAAGCTTAACTTGCAACATGTTACCATGGGGGTAAGGACTGGCTTGCAATCTTCCATCTGGAATTTCTTGAGCATTTCTTTGATGTACTTGGTTTGATATATGAATATTCCTTTATCCTGCTGAGAAATCTAAAGCCCTAAAAAGTATTTCAGTTCACCAATCATAGACATTTCAAACTCACTTTGCATTTTTGTGGCAAAGTCTTTACTTAATCTGTCATCACTGCTTCCAAAGATTATATCATCCACATATACTTCGATAATTGTTAGGTTATCTCGATCCACTTTCACATAAAGATTGTTGTTAGCGCTTCCTTTCTTGAATCCCTATTGATGTAGATATCCATCAAGACAAGCATACCAAGCCCTAGGAGCTTGCTTGAGACCATATAGAACCTTCTTTAATCTGCAGACATAGTCTTCTTTGTCAGAGAGCAAAAAACCTTCAGGTTGTTCAATGTAAACTTCTTCCTCCAATTCACCATTTAGAAAAGCTAACTTAACATCCATTTGGTAGACCTTGATTTTTCTCGAGCAAGCATAAGCGAGAAACATCCTGATAGCTTCCATTCTGGCAACGGGAGTAAATGTTTCTCCGAAATCACTTTCTTCAACCTATGCATATCCTTTGCAGACTAATCTTGCCTTGTTCTTGGTAACCTGTAATCCTTCAACTGTTTTGCTCCCCCTGAACCTGTAATGAAATTGCCATCTTGTTCAAACTACCTGTCTGTCAATCGTAGACTTGTGCCATATATTGCTGCATAGACTCCTCTACAAACATTAAGGAGTCAACAAGCCAGATTGTTCAAAATAGTGAGTCACCTAACGGGCCATCTTGACTTCAGTCATTATCTGAAGCAACTGCTAATTCCTCATGACCTTTTGATTTTACAAATTCTGAAAGCATAACTACTAAAACCTTGTTATCTGCTTTGCCTTCTTGTACCTGTTTCCTTTTCCAGACCTTCTTATTCCTGCAATCTCGAGCCATGTGCCCATAGTTATGACACTTGAAGCATTCAATGTTGTCCATAGGTGATTCCATCTGATATCTGCAACTGCGAGCACTATGGCCATAGTTATGGCATTTGAAACATTCAATGTTTGGCCCATCTAGCACGTATTCTCTTTTGACAAAATCATCGTGGAACCTGTCTCGTGATCTTGCAAACTTGCTTCTAGGGTTTTGCAAATAATGATTGTACCTGTCAAAACCTAAACAATCCCTAGCCATATGACCATAGTTAGCACATAAAAAGCAATAACCATTAAATAAATGTGCGTAACTGAATGGTTCATTAGGATGCAATGGTCCTTGATAGTTGTACCTATCAATAACTTTACAATCCTTGGCCATATGTCCATAGTTAGCGCATGAAAAACAATAACCATTAAATAAACAAACATACCTAGAAGATTTTTCATTCTTCTTTGGAGGCAGTGTTGTAGTTTGTTGTGGTCCTTTGATCTGTGGAGTTGCAACATTCTTCTTTGGCTTTTCACTTTGATCAACTTCCTTCTTAGAATCATCCTACGAAGATGTGGAGCTTGTACCTTCATCAACTGGAGCTTTACCATCTTTAATTGCCTTCATTTTTGCTTCTTCATTTGTCTTATCTTGTAAGTGTTCTTTTTGCGATCCCTTGAGTTTGTTGATCTCATCACAGGTTGCATCAAGTTCTTATTGCTTTTGAGCAAGATCTTCTTGAAACCATCTTTTCAAGATCCTCCTTTTTTCTGCCTCCTCTACCTGTAGCTTGAGAAGAGTGGTCTTCTCTACTTCTCTGTTGAGAACCTGTATCTGTTCCTTCTGCTTCTCATTTTCAATCCTGAGCCTGCTTATTTCTACTGAAGATGTTTCTAATTCCTTTTGCTTTTGGTCAACAGCGGATATGTATCTTTGATCATATTCCTTCCTTTCAATTTCTGCTTCCTGTGAATCTTGATCTCTTGATCTAGCTGGGAGATCTACCTGCTTGGTAGATTTTGCATATCCATCTTCTTTAGTTCTCATAGAAGGACTTGACTCCTTTTCGAATTTTTCTTTGTAACCAAGACCAATCTTGTCGTTGCATGATCGTTGGTTGCTGATGAGTTCATCAAAAGTCTTTGAGCTGTTGGCAGAGTTTTGAAGAGTTTTTCCATTTTTTACTTCCTTTCGTTAAGAAACAATTATAGCTTCCAATGTTTCTCTTTCCTTGTTGCTTTCCTTTAATTATTTCCTGAGTGATTCTTCAATTCGTTTGTATTCTTCAACCTTGATTTTAAGATTTAGGAAATGTTCCCTTTCTGTCTTTAATTCATCTTCAAGAGTGTTGATGTGCTTCTTCTCGACCTTGAGCTCTTTGATAACCCTGATTGCTTCATTTTGAAATTTAACTTCAGTCATTTCTTCTTCTTCGTCAGGTGCCTCTTGCTTATTGTGCTTGGCCATAAACAATACTCTTCCGTTGAATTCTTCTTCGTTATCACTGTGTTCCTCAGATGAGGAGCTATCTTCTTTGGAGAAGAAACTTTTCTTAAGCCATTTCTTCTTGCCTTGCTTGTTGAACTTCCTAGGAATTTTCTTTACTTTCGTAACAACCTCATTTTTGTGAGGACATTTGGCTGCAAGATGCCCAACCTGACCACAATCAAAACATATTAATGGAATTTTACCTTTGAATTTTCTCGTTCCTATTCTCATTTTCCGCATGAGGTAGGCGAATTCTTTATCTGAGAGTTCTTCTTCCTCTTCTTCCTTTTCTTCATCCTTACAACTACAAGATTTTGATTTCTAAGTCTAATTGTCCTTACTATTCTTCTTGGATGCGGCAAATGTTGTTTCTAAGTGAGATGTGCCATCCTCTTCTTCAATCCTCATTTCATATGCCATAAGAATTCCATGCAATTCATCTATGCTGAGATTGGTGATATTAGATCTTCCAAGACAAATACCTTAGGGTTAAATCTTGTTGACAAGGTTCTGAGGATCTTTCGGATAACAATTTTCGTTTCAACAGGTTCTCCCAAACCTTCCAATGTATTTTTTGTTTCATCAACACGCTGAAAGTATGTAGCAATATCTTCATCTTCCCTCATTTTGAGTTGCTCAAATTTTGCCCTGAAAATTTGAAGCTTTGCTTCTTTCACCTTTGAGTCACCTGCATATATATTTTCAAGCTTGCCCCATACCCCTTTAGCAGTTTTGCAACTCAATACCTTAACATAAACAGATTCAATAAGCCCACTGATAATAAGACCTTTAGCCTTTGCATCATATACCATATTTTTCTTACTTTGTTCATCCTGGGTCGGTGTGAAGACTTTGTCAACGATTTCCCATACTTCGTATCCTTGTGCCAGCAAATGAACCTGCATTCTTCCACTCCAAAGTGCATAGTTATTTCCATTGAACAAAGGAACTCTATTCTTAGTATACTCCATGATCTCCTTCCAGTTGTTAGACTGCTATTGAAGGAACCAAGCTCTGATACCAATTGTTGGAAATATTGAGAGGGGGGTGAATCAATATTCCTTAGCAATTAGCACTTTTAAATCTTTTCAGAGCATTAGTTAATCTTCAATTATTATTAATGTTTATGCAGTAATAACAGTAAATAAAAGAACACAGTAGACACAAGAATTTTAGGTGGAAAACCCCCTCCGGGTCAAAAACCACCAAACATTTTTCTAATAAATTTTTTAATCTTCAGCCCCAACTAAAATGAAAGCAACAACTTCCTAGAATTCTAAAAAAGCATTCTTCTCTAGCTCCCACTGGAAGGACGCCCCAATGCCCTGGTTTCTTTAGTAGTCAACTAAATGGATGCCCCAACATCCTAAACCAACCTACCACCCTGAAGTGTTCACAGGCTCCAACCTGTAGGCGACTTCATGCACCAGCCTAGCACCTCCCTGCCACCCTATAATGACTGAAATAAGACAAGACTATGGATTCCCAAACCAGGGACAATCCACGATACAATAAGATGTACAATGATTTTCATGTACTTGACCAAATACCCAATCACTCTATGACCTGCAACCCAACCATGACATAAACCCAACAGAGACTCCTATACCTCCCAATAATGCCTTTTTGACTCCAAGCAGACTGATTCTTTTACAATAATGACTCTTCCAATGATGACACTTTTACAAATGACTCTTTTACAACTTTACAATGATGACTCTTGGCCTTGACACTTCACAATAGAGGGATCGTTGTCATGTCTTCAAAGGATGTCCCGATGCAATGCTTCATTTGATTTGATACTTCTATTCTTGAATTCTTGCTTGAAGTTGTACTTGAATCTTCTTCTACCTGCATGCAAAATTTGCCTAGCGAAACCAATCCCAAAACAAAACAAAATACCCTTCAACTTACCTCTGCCTGCAAAACACATGTAAGTGCATAATAATGAATAAATACAAATTAAAATTACAATGCGTACTTGAAGTGTGCTTGTCACTTTTGTTGTTGACTTGTTGCAGCAGTAGACAAAGACTCTCACTCTTGATATAGGCCTGGACTCTATGCAAGACTATATCCAAAACTGACCTAAAGATATATACAATAAAAACTAATGACAGACCCTAGACTTGTGATGGACCAAGTTCTAAGTACAACAACATAAACCATTCTATCAACTATGAAAAGACAAGTAACATGAACTTACAACATCATATAGATTTAGCAAACTTGGTGTAGCATAAAGAATATGTAGCATCAAATGTGTAGTATCAAGAATAGGACATTCGAAATGTGGTATCAAAACTAACTGACATATAGAGACATAGAGATGTAACCGAGACCCTGTATATACTTACGTTGTCCTGCAAAAACATATGTCAGAGATGATTCTCATATTTCAAATGTAAACACTAATCATACATACCTTGTTGTAGGAGACTTACCCTTGACTGTTGATGTGTGGTCCTTACTGCAATGATCCTTGAATGCATTATTTTTTTAGTCCTCTAGGAGCTCGATATTGCATCTGTTGTAACTATGTAATTTTGGATCTCCAGGGTCTGAAATTTTGTCCTGTGGTACCCCTCTGAGTCCTCTTTCCAACTCCACAGGTCTGATCAAGATTGGATTCTTCAAGAAAAATTTATGCTCGATCTCCCACAATGACCTGATTATAGACTGGTTCAGTAGAGCGAACTTGTACGAAGTGCCATGTGTCACTGTTGCAACCTCCGACCCTGAAAACATTATTCAACAAACTATAGTCCGTCCTCTTTCTGTGACTATTTACGAAATTTATATCCAATGCTCAGAGAGAAAGTTATGAAGATTTTCCCAATGTCACCTATTTGACATGGAATTTAGGAGCCTACAAAAACCCTAACTTTCTCAGATCATATCTCCAAAAATATAGCGAACCAAGATCTGAAATCTGGTCACGAGGTTCATCAAGATTTCGGCTCAAATGGGTTTTCATTTCAGCTTCTAAAGCTTCGCAAGAAAAAACTTATAGCGAAAATGCCATGATGACCTGTTTGAAGCCACAAAATCCCTGCTAAAGGAGGATATGAGGATCACTATTAATGTCTTGAGTTGAGAGGGTCCTCAACAAGTGAACATTGGAGACATTTTAGGAGCAAAAAAGCATTATTAATTATTGGCTATTCAATGACCACAACCAATTATGAGTGTCATGCCACAACCCCATAGGGTTTTAGCCCACTAACTGGGTTACTAACTTCAAACACGAATAAATCTCAAACCATGAAGAATTAGGTGGTGTGCCATATATCAACACAAACATCTCGACAAATAGAATCCATCTAGAAGATCCTTGACTCATAATAGAGTAAGTTGTCAAGTCAAAATGCCCATGCAAGATCGGAGTAGCCCCTGGTGCTGCTTGAGTTGACATCAATGACAACCATTGGTCAACATTGTCCATCATATTCCAAGGGATTTATTCCTCAATATGGCACTTCATGATGTTATTAAGTCTTTGGAGGGCCCTACGACATGCATACATTATTATTTGGCCCCTTGCAAGGCTTGTTTTTACATTATGAGCTAGTATGGTGGGCTTGTCACCATTAGGAGTTATTATTTGCACATTATTTTATCTTTAGGGGCCCATAAGCTAATTCGAACTCCTTAGGAGGCTATATATTGATGTTAGATACATTCATTTGTATCATCACTTGACTTGGGATCTCTCTACTCATAGAGAATTTTCGCACTTTTTCCTTGGAGGATATTTTTGGAGATGGATGAATTTTGATGTATGGATTTGGGTTATTTCTCTTATCTTGGAGCTTTGTTATGCAAACGAATTGTTGGTTGGATATACTCTATAATGTTGTAAGTGCTTTTTATCGTTGTTATTCTTGTTGCTACATACTACTAAAATTAGGGCTAGTTGTTGCATTATTGTAATGTGGAATTGAGCAATGTTTTAGTTATTAAATGTATGGGCCAATGTTATATGAATGAAATATGCTAGAGATTATTTATCTCAAGAAGCCTGCATCATTTGCTTTAAAGAAAAATGCTTGAAAGTCACTTTTCTTTTCTTACTATCGACATTGGATGAAGTTGACTTTTTGGGCCTCCTTGATCAAGAATCCAAGTTCTTACTCATTACCATCCTTGACTTCATATCCCCAAGTGAATTAGGCACTAGTTCCATAAAAAGGGTGATCATATTAACCTTCTTTTCACCATTTTCCCCCTTTTCCCGGATCTAGCCCCATCAAGTCACCTAAGGCATCAATTTCCCGGCAATTGGGCCAAGGAAAAATTTCGATCTCTTCTAGGCTACTATGCTGGTGGGTCCCCTCCCTGACCTCCAAATTTGAGGTCATTTTTGTTGGCATTATGATTCTGGTATGGCTTTATGATACATATGTTGTACTTGATGGCAACCCACTCATCTCAGATGATAAATTATAGTGCAGAAAAGTTCACGCACTTATATGCAGAGAAAAGCTTATTCTATGTAGAGAAAAGTTCACGCACTTATATGCAGAGAAAAGTTTATTTCATGTAGAGAAAAGTTCACGCACTTTTATGCAGAGAAAAGTTTATTTCATGTAGAGAAAAGTTTATTTCATGTAGAGAAAAAGTTCACGCACTTTCATGTTGGAGAACTTACCTTTGGTCCATGGTGGTTAGTCCTTGGTATTATTGAGCCCCATGTTTTTGGGCCCCTTGTATTGGTTATCTATGGTATTGATCCATGTTTTTAGGAAGAAGCTTGCCTATATAAAGCAAAGGAGATCACTTGGCTAATTCATTCTTGCAAATCAAATATCTTAAGATCTGAAATATTGGGTTATTGTTTTAAAAGTTTGATCTATGAAAGGGAAGTTGAAAGCGAATCTGTGAAGGGTGATCTCTCGAGTGCTGCAGCTGCGGAAGTGCGGAGGCGCCACAGAAGGCGCAGTGCGGAGGCGCCACAGAAGGCGCAGTGCGGAGACGCCACAGAGGCGCCACAGAAGGCACAGTGCGGAGACGCCACAAAGGCGCCACAGAAGGCGCAGTGTGGAGGCGCCACAGAAGGCGCAGTGCGAAGACGCCACAGAGGCGCCACAGAAGGCGCAGTGCGGAGGCGCCACAGAAGGCGCAGTGCAGAGACGCCACAGAGGCGCCACAGAAGGCGCAGTGCGGAGGTGCCACAGAAGGCGCAGTGCGGAGGCGCCACAGAAGGCGCAGTGCGGAGGCGCCACAGAAGGCGCAGTGCGGAGGCGCCACAGAAGGCGCAGGTGCGGTGGTCGCGGCGCCACAGAAGGCGCAGGTGCGGTGGTCGCGGCGCCACAGAAGGCGCAGGTGCGGAGGTAGTACAGATATCCGCAGATCTATACCAGTGAAGTTGCGATCCCTACTTAAAATTTGTTTTAACTGCCTTTGACTATTCTGCAGGGTTTTGGGTGCATAACTGATGTTTGGTTACTGGTATTGAGTTCAGATAACAGCATGATTAATGACTTATCTTTATGTACTAGATCTGGTTGATAACTCTCATAATATCATTGTATATGTATGGATCTGGTGATTGGGTGATTCAGAAGGTTGTTTGATTATGAGCTTCAATGTTTATGGATCCAGTTTGAAAATTTATGAAAAGTGGTCCTTGTAAGAAAAGAAGTAGGGGGTTGTAGCTCCCTTCCAGGAGAGACTGGAAAACGAGAGAGAGAGTTGTAGCTCTCTGCAGGTTGCAGCCTGCGTACTGGTAAAGGACTGCACCAGTACAAAACCATTGTAAAAGGAGTTTCTAATTTGAAAGAAGATAGAGACATATTGCAGCAGGTGGTTTTCACCCACATTGGGTTTCCACCTTATATCTGGTGTTCTTTGGTGTGACTATCTGTTTTTCTTGTTCATGCTCATTATTTTATGGTACTGATATGCAAAAATAATTCAAAGTATAAATAAGGAAGATTTGTTAAAAGAACTTGATAATACTGATTCACCCCCCCTCTCAGTATTATTTCCAACAATTTTGATGGTGGAATATCTGGGAATCCGAAGCCTAGATCTAGGACCGAATTGTGCCTAGGTATCCCCAAGGCTAGGCCTTAATAGGATCAATTCAACCTTTTGAAGTGAATATTCTTGTTTGGTCCTTTCCCCTCACCTTGCCCACGATAGGAACATCATTGGGTGCTACATTCCATCCCCGAACCTGGGTTGGGTCCAATTGGCCCCGTGTGGTCCCACTTCTCAATAAAGACTATTTGTCAAATACCACTTGGGAATCCAAGTTTCCAAGGATTATAGGGATTGAGAAACTCCTTTATAACCCTATTCTTTTTCCCTCAACCCGCCAATCCTCACCCCTTACCACTGGTGTGTTGAATTTCCACGACCTTCGATCTAGGTTAAAGTCTTAAAGTCACTGACGCTACCAAACCAAGAATCTCAACCATAAACTACTTTGCACAGGGGACATATAAAGCGGTAAATCACATATGTATAATATACATAGTTTTAAACAAAATTGTACAATATGTACAATCCCAATCTTCGTTATATTAAACAAACTGAGTAATACAACAGCCTATGGTTTACAAGATACAATGACAATCTTTGTTGCTCAACTTCTATGTCGTATCTTGTCCTGCCGGTCCTTCGCTCCCGTACTGCTCACTAGTAGTGCCTTAGTCCATCAAGGCATCTACACGTCGAGACTCCAAGACGGTTGCCTCCTATCACTGCTCCAAGTCACATCTGCTACAATGAACACGGGCTCATCAAACTGCTCTCTGGGTTGGCCAATTCCCAAGCTCCAATCTGCCACGCTAGCAACAACTTTAGTTCATCAAAGTGTTGCACTTCGGCACCATCCTTCACCTAACCTTTAGCTGCTCTTCGTCCTCCGAGATAGCTCATCTAAGGCTACTTTGGGTACGTTGCCCTCCAATCAGCTCTATGACACCCAATCAACTCATTGTCGAATCTGCACCTAGGGAGATATTACACCACCTTAAAATGTCCTCCAATTGGCTCCAATATGCTGCACTATTATCTGATCCAAACTAGTCAAGCCTTGACCTAATACATCTCTCCAAAACAATGTTGTTCACCACGCTTGATTGCTGCACTCTACAATTCGAGTTAGGGCATCAACTACAACCCTCAATCCTCCACGTAGTCATCAAGTCAAGCCTTCTAAGGTTGCGGTCCTCCAAGGTAAGGCTCTCCACACCTACGCTGCCCCAAATCTGGGCTTAACACTTCAACGCAACCCTTAGAGATAGCCCAGTTGTTGGCTATGGCCTGCGGCCTAGCAAAGCAGTTGTTGTAGGCTTACAGCCTCCCTCAAATCCTACCCAAACAGCGCTGCTTTGCTCCACAGCCCTGCGGCTTTCACTGCCCAGCATCCATGGTTAAGAATAGCCCTTAAACATGCTTCAAACAACTCTTTACACACTTCGTTGTCACCTATAGTAAACTGCGTTCACACAGAAGTACCCATGTTATCACTCGGCGCCTTTCACGTTGTCTCTAACCTCCTCTTGCTGCAGCTAAACAGAGATATTTCGCCATGAAATTTCAGAGCTCTTCTTAGAGATATATTGCCACAAATGGATGCTTAAAATGACTCAATACGCTTCATATTTATACACATATGAAGGCTCAACGTCACATTTGAAGTGACACTTATCAAGTCGGCCTACTTGACAATTAATTAATTATGTCAACTTCAAAAATTCATATCTCTCTAACGACAACTCGGATTTGAACAATTTCAATGCGTTGGAATCGTCTTTCCGAACACTAAACAATGTAAATTTTGAAACGGGCACTGATAGAGTTACCTGTTTAGTAGAGATAGCGAAAAAGTGACCCGATTTTGAAAAGGGGCGATGCAGAACACATATTTTTTTTAAAGCATAGTTTTTGACACTTTAATTTTTTTTATGTACATTACATTTTAGAATGTTAGTGATTTGCACACTGATTTTAAAAAGTGATGATTTTGCATCATGTCATTTTTTTAAAAGACCTATTTTTTTACTTTAAATTTATTCTAGTGTCACCCATTATGATTTTCAACCATAGAACAACAAACTTTTTTTATTAATACTTATTTATTAATTCAAAAAAAATATTATTTTCCAACCAAATTCAACTAATCTCAATCCTTAATGTTTTAGGTTAAATCAAAACTCTTAATGTCCAAACCATTTATCATTATATTTTAAGTGATACCAAAGTTGCTAATCCACTTTATTAATTTCTCATTTAAAAATCCAAGAGTTAAAATGATAAAATAGTAACTTCAATAACATTAACACGGAATCAAATAACATGATACTTTTTTAACATTAATAGGGAATCAAATAAATCTACATGCATCATTTTGGAGTAGTTACATGCATCATTTTGGAGTGGTTACAATTATAATAATTGCAACATAACAAGATCAAAGCTTTTCTCGTTTACGTTGGGCGATTCCCGGAATCGCTCGGCTGCCAATATATTTTAAATTTAGGAATTTTAATTTGAATCTAATTCCTCTAAATTCTGGCAAAGTATCATTTATTCTCGTGTCACCCATTATGATTTTCAACCATAGAACAACAAACTTTATTTATTAATTCAAAAAAATATTATTTTCCAACCAAAATCAACTAATCTCAATCCCTAATGTTTTAGGTTAAATCAAAACCCTTAATGTCCAAACTATTATCATTATATTTTAAGTGATACCAAAGTTGTTAATCCACTTTATTAATTCCTCATTTAAAAATCCAAGAGTTAAAATGATAAAATAGTAACTTCAATAACATTAATAGGGAATCAAATAACATGATACTTTTTTAACATTAATAGGGAATTAAAAAAATCTACATGCATCATTTTGGAGTGGTTACAATTATAATAATTGCAATATAACAACATCAAAGATTTTCTAGTTTACGCCGGAATCCCCCAACTGCCAATATATTTTAAATTTAGGAATTTTAATTTGAATCTAAATTCTCTAAATTCCGACAAAGTATCATTTATTCTAGTGTTATCCATTATGATTTTCAACCATAGAACAACAAACTTTATTTATTATTAGTTATTTATTAATTCAAAAATATATTATTTTCCAATTAGAATCAACTAATCTCAATCTCTAATGTTTTAAGTTGAATCAAAACCCTTAATGTCCAAACTATTATCATTATATTTTAAGTGATATCAAAGTTGTTAATCCACTTTATTAATTCCTTATTTAAAAATCCAGAGTTAAAATGATAAAATAGTAGCTTCAGTAACATTAATAGGGAATCAAATAACATGATATTTTTTTAACATTAATAGGGAATCAAATAAATCTACATGCATCATTTTGGAGTGGTTACAATTATAATAATTGCAACATAACAAGATCAAAGATTTTCTCGTTTACGTTCAGCGATTCCGAAATCACCCAGCTGCCAATATATTTTAAATTTATGAATTTTAATTTGAATTTAATTCCTCTAAATTCTGGCAAAGTATCATTTATTCTAGTGTCACCCATTATGATTTTCAACCATAGAACAACAAACTTTATTTATTAATACTTATTTATTAATTCAAAAAAATATTATTTTCCAACCAGAATCAACTAATTTCGATCCCTAATGTTTTAGGTTAAATCAAAACCCTTAATGTCCAAATTATTATCATTATATTTTAAGTGATACCAACGTTGTTAATCCACTTTATTAATTCCTCATTTAAAAATCCAAGAGTTAAAATGATAAAATAGTAACTTCAGTAACATTAACATGGAATCAAATAACATGATACTTTTTTAACATTAATAGGGAATCAAATAAATCTACATGCATCATTTTGGAGTGGTTACAGTTATAATAATTGCAACATAACAAGATCAAAGATTTTCTCGTTTATGTTGGGCTACTCCCGAAATCGCCCAGCTACCAATATATTTTAAATTTACAAAATTTTAATTTGAATCTAATTCCTCTAATTTTCTGCAAAGTATCATTTATTCTAGTGTCACCCATTATGATTTTCAACCATAGAACAACAAATTTTATTTATTAATACTTATTTATTAATTCAAAAAAATATTATCTTCCAACCAAAATCAACTAATCTCAAACCCTAATGTTTTAGGTTAAATAAAAACCCTTAATGACCAAACTATTATCATTATAATTTAAGTGATACCAAAGTTGTTAATCCACTTTATTAATTCCTCATCTAAAAATCTATGAGTTAAAATGATAAAATAATAACTTCAGTAACATTAACATGGAATCAAATAACATAGTAATTTTTTAACATTTGTAGGGAATCAAATAAATCTACATGCATCATTTTGGAGTAGTTACAGTTATAATAATTGCAACATAACAAAATCAAAGCTTTTCTCGTTTACGTTGGACGATTCCCAGAATTGCCCTGCTCCCAATATATTTTAAATTTAGGAATTTTAATTTGAATCTAATTCCTCTAAATTCCGGCAAAGTATCATTTATTCTAGTGTCACCTATTATGATTTTCAACCATAGAACAACAAACTTTATTTATTAATTCAAAAAAATATTATTTTTCAACCAGAATCAACTAATCTCAATTTCTAATGTTTTAGGTTAAATCAAAACCTTTAATGTCCAAATTATTATCATTATATTTTAAGTGATACCAAAGTTGTTAATTCAATTTATTAATTCCTCATTTAAAAATCCAAAAGTTAAGGAATCAAATAACATGATACTTTTTTAATATTAATAGGGAATCAAATAAATCTACATGCATCATTTTGGAGTAATTACAGTTATAATAATTGCAATATGACAAGATCAAAGATTTTCTCGTTTACCTTGGGCGATTCCCGGAATCACCCGATTGTTAATATATTTTAAATTTAGGAATTTTAATTTGAATCTAATTCCACTAAATTTCGGCAAAGTATCATTTATTCTAATGTCACCCATTATGATTTTCAACCATAGAACAATAAACTTTATTTATTAATACTTATTTATTAATTCAAAAAAATTTAATTTACAACCAGAATTAACTAATCTCAATCCCTAATGTTTTATGTTAAATCAAAACCTTTAATGTCCAAACTATTATCATTATATTTTAAGTGATACCAAAGTTGTTAATGCACTTTATTAATTCCTCATTTAAAAATCCAAGAGTTAAAATGATAAAATAGTAACTTCAGTAACATTAACAGGGAATTAAATAACATGATACTTTTTTAACAATAATAGGGAATCAAATAAATCTACATGCATCATTTTGAAGTGGTTACAGTTATAATAATTGCAACATAACAAGATCAAAGCTTTTTTCATTTACGTTGGGCTCACCCGAGCCAATATATTTTAAATTTATGAATTTTAATTTGAATCTAATTCCTCTAAATTCCGGCAAAGTATCTTTTATTCTAGTGTCACCCATTATGATTTTTCAACTATAAAACAACAAAGTTTATTTATTAATACTTATTTATTAAATCAAAAAAATATTATTTTCCAAACAGAATCAACTAATCTCAATCCCTAATGTTTTAGGTTAAATCAGAACCCTTAATGTCCAAACTATTATCATTATATTTTAAGCAATACCAAAGTTATTAATCCACTTTATTAATTCCTCATTTAAAAATCCAAGAGTTAAAATGATAAAATAGTAACTTCAGTAACATTAACATGGAATCAAATAACATGATACTTTTTTAACATTAATAGGAAATCAAATAAATTTACATACATCATTTTGGAGTGGTTATAGTTATAATAATTACAACATAACAAGACAAATTTTTTCTCGTTTACGTTGCGATCCCCGACTACCAATATATTTTAAATTTAGGGATTTTAATTTGAATCTAATTCCTCTAAATTCCGGCAAAGTATCATGTATTCTAGTGTCACCCATTATGATTTTCAACCATAGAACAACAATTTTTATTTATTAATACTTATTTATTAATTCAAAAAAATTATTATTTTCCAATCAGAATCAACTAATCTCAATCCTTAATGTTTTAGGTTAAATCAAAATCCTTAATGTCCAAACTATTATCATTATATTTTAAGTAATACCAAAGTTGTTAATCCACTTTATCAATTCCTCATTTAAAAATCCAAGAGTTAAAATGATAAAATAGTAACTTCAGTAACATTAAAGGGGAATCAAATAACATGATACTTTTTTAACATTAATAGAGAATCAATTAAATCTACATGCATCATTTTGGAGTGGTTACAGTTATAATAATTGCAACATAACAAGATCAAAGCTTTTCTAGTTTACGTTGGGCGATTCTCGGGCTGCCAATATACTTTAAATTTAGGAATTTTAATTTGAATCTAATTCCTCTAAATTCCGGCAAAGTGTGATTTATTCTAGTGTCACCCATTATGATTTTCAACCATAGAACAACAAACTTTATTTATTAATACTTATTTATTAATTCAAAAAAATATTATTTTCCAACCAGAATCAACTAATCTCAATCCCTAATGTTTTAAGTTAAATCAAAACCCTTAATGTCCAAACTATTATCATTATATTTTAAGTGATACCAAAGTTGTTAATCCACTTTATTAATTCCTCATTTAAAAATCCAAGAGTTAAAATGATAAAATAGTAACTTCAGTAACATTAACAGGGAATCAAATAACATGATACTTTTTTAACATTAATAGGAAATAAAATAAATCTGCATGCATCATTTTGGAGTGGTTACAGTTATAATAATTGCAACATAACAAGATCAAAACTTTTCTCGTTTACGTTGGGCGATTCCCACTGCCAATATATTTTAAATTTAGGAATTTTAATTTGAATCTAATTCCTCTAAATTTGGCAAAGTATCATTTATTCTAGTGTCACCCATTATGATTTTCAACCATAGAACAACAAACTTTATTTATTAATACTTATTTATTGATTCAAAACATTAATATTTTCCAACGAGAATCAACTAATCTCAATCCCTAATGTTTTAGGTTAAATCAAAACCCTTAATGTCCAAACTATTATCATTATATTTTAAGTGATACCAAAGTTGTTAATCCACTTTATTAATTCCTCATTTAAAAATGATAAAAGAGTAACTTCAGTAACATTAACAGGAATCAAATAACATGATGCTTATTTACCATTAATAGGGAATCAAATAAATCTACATGCATCATTTTAGAGTGATTACAGTTATAATAATTACAACATAACAAGATCAAAGATTTTCTCATTTACATTGCACTGCCAATATATTTTAAATTTATGAATTTTAATTTGAATCTAATTTTTAAATTTATGAATTTTAATTTGAATCTAATTCCTCTAAATTTCGGCAAAGTATCATTTATTCTAATGTCACCCATTATGATTCTCAACCATAGAACAACAAACTTTATTTATTAATACTTATTTATTAATTCAAAAAAATATTATTTTCCAACGAGAGTCAACTAATCTCAATCCCTAATGTTTTAGGTTAAATCAAAACACTTAATGTCCAAACTATTATCATTATATTTTAAGTGATACCAAAGTTGTTAATCCACTTTATTAATTCATCATTTAAAAATCCAAGAGTTAAAATGATAAAATAATAACTTCAGTAACATTAACACAGAATCAAATAACATGATATTTTTTCAACATTAATAGGGAATCAAATAAATCTATATGCATCATTTTGGAGTGGTTACAGTTATAATAATTGCAACATAACAAGATCAAAACTTTTCTCGTTTACGTTGTGCGATTCCCGGAATCCCCCGGATGCCAATATATTTTAAATTTAGGAATTTTAATTTGAATCTAATTCCTCTAAATTCCGGCGAAGTATCATTTATTCTAGTGTCACCCATTACGATTTTCAACCATAGAACAACAAACTTTATTTATTAATACTTATTTATTAATTCAAAAAAATATTATTTTCCAACCAGAATCAACTAATCTCAATTCCTAATGTTTTAGGTTAAATCAAAACCCTTAATGTCCAAACTATTATCATTATATTTTAAATGATACCAAAGTTGTTAATCCACTTTATTAATTCCTCATTTAAAAATCCAAGAGTTAAAATGATAAAATAGTAACTTCAGTAACATTAACAGGGATCAAATAACATGATACTTTTTTAACATTAATAAGGAATCAAATAAATCTACATGCATCATTTTGGAGTGGTTACAATTATAATAATTGCAACATAACAAGATCAAAGCTTTTCTCGTTTACGTTGGGCAATTCCCGGAATCACCCTGCTACTAATATAATTTAAATTTAGGAATTTTAATTTGAATCTAATTCTTCTAAATTCCGACAAAGTATCATTTATTCTAGTGTCACTCATTATGATTTTCAACCATAGAACAACAAATTTTATTTATTAATACTTATTTATTAATTTAAAAAATATTATTTTCCAACCAGAATCAACTAATCTCAATCCCTAATGTTTTAGGTTAAATCAAAACCCTTAATGTCCAAACTATTATCATTATATTTTAAGTGATACCAAAGTTGTTAATCCCCTTTATTAATTCATCATTTAAAAATCCAAAAGTTAAAATGATAAAATAGTAACTTCAGTAACATTAAAGGGAATCAAATAACATGACACGTTTTTAACATTAATAGGGAATCAAATAAATCTGCATGCATCATTTTGGAGTGGTTACAGTTATAATAATTGCAACATAACAAGATCAAAGCTTTTCTCGTTTACGTATCGCTCAGCTACCAATATTTTTTAAATTTAGGAATTTTAATTTGAATCTAATTCCTCTCAATTTCGGCAAAGTATCATTTATTCTAGTGTCACCCATTATGATTTTCAACCATAAAACAACAAACTTTATATATATATAGGGGTATGATGTATTGATATAAACTAAGGCATTCAATTTAAAAAAATATACACATAATGTTAATATTTTTAAGTATTTTTCATGAAATATGTTATGAGCGTTATATAGTAATAATAGTAATAATAATAATTTTTTAATTTGAATTAAAATTATATTTATATTTTTATAGGGTAGTGTGAGTCCTTTTTTTTTTTAAATGAAAGTTAATTTTTTTAACAATCTTAAAATAAATAAAAAATAAAAAAATCGAAATCTTAAATTTTAAATTTTAAATTCGATTTTCCTGGCATTTTTTAAAAATGTTGAAAATTGACACTAAAAAAAGCCATCATTCCACTATTAATACTTTTCATTTTTAGGGTGTTTTTTGCACAATTTTTCCACAAAAAAAATCGTTTTCACTGCCATTTTTAAAACTTGTTCAAAATTGACCCTAAAAAAAAAACCATCGTTCCAATATACACTTTTCGTTTTTAGCATTGTTTTTCATGTTTTTTCGGGGTTTTTGAGCCAGAGTTCCCGTTTTGAGTTTATAGTTCCCGTTTCAAAGTTTACATTGTTACTATCATCCTCATCCATCACATGCTATGAAACCATCATGGTTTTTCCCCAAAACACAATGGGTGTCAAAACCCCACTTGGGTTCCAAGCCCAAATGTTGCCCTTGTGGTGCTTTGTCCTCCAAACCCTGAACCCTACGGCTTGGAGTACCTCCCAAGCTACACAATTCAACATGGTGGACCAAGTCCCTTGCTTAAAGAGCAAGCAAGTTCCATTTTTCACTCCATCCTTGGGAAAGGGTTTTGAGGATCACTTCTCACTTATCCATTAACATATATTATACAAGTGAATCCCTACACTACCGGGACTCCTCCCATCAGTGAAAGTTCGTAAAGAGCAAGGAGACTTCGCTGTGGTGACAATGCGCTAAGCCTCCACAGTTGCCCTCTTAGGAACCCCTTTAGGTCCCCTGCTGGTTTGAGTGGTAACAAGAACCATATCCCATACATCATTCTTCATGATTGATTCGTACTCCTCATTCATCACATCCTTCCATACTTGGTGTTTCACGGCTTCTTCAAATGTACATGGCTCGTATTGAACAATAGTACTCATAGTAGCTAAGTACCCTTGATACTTTTTCAGCTTCTTACTTTCACGAAATATCCCTCTTGGAGCAATAGGTCTTTCAACGTCTTCTAGAGTATCTTTGAGTCACAAAGGTGTTTTCCTTGAGGTAGAGGGATCACTAGAAGGTGGATCAATGGGATCAATCAAGCCTTCAACATCGGGCATCGGTTCATTTGTCGAAGATTCGTCCTGCTTTCCTACAACATCACCATTGTCCTTCCTTGGGATAGGGAGATCTTTGGCTTTCCCAAGGGCAGAATCTTCATCGAAAGTAACATCATGGCTTGTTTCCACTTCTCTTTGACCAGGCACATAGATTCTATATGCCTTTGAAGTTTCATTATAGCCCACAAATGTTCCTTTCTTCCCAGATGCTTCTAACTTGTTTCTTTTCTCTTTAGGCACATGAAAATACACAGGACAACCAAATATTCTAAAATGAGAAACATTAGGTTTCTTACCAGAGAAGACTTCTTTGGGTGTCTTAAAATCCAATGTTTGATGTGGACTTCTATTTTGAACATATACGATAGTGTTGCCAGTGTCTCCCCATAAGAAATCTGGTAGGCCTTGGTCATGAAGCATGGCACAGGGGGCTTCTATTATTATTCGATTCTTCCTTTCGGCAACTCCATTTTGCTCAGAAGTGTATGGAATGGTCGTCTCCCTCTTAATACCAACCTCTCTACAAAAATCATTAAATTCGTTTTATTCATATTTGGTTCCATTATCAGTCCTCAATATTTTGATCTTCTTCCCTATTTGATTTTTCAACCAAGGCTTTGAAAGAACGGAACCATTTGAACACTTCGTCCTTTTTCTTCAAGAAATAGATCCACGTTTTGCAAGAGAAGTCGTCCACAAAAATTGCATAGAATAAGTATCCTCCTAATGATATTACGGGCAACATACCAGATAGATCAAAATGGACCAATTGAATAAGGTCAATGGTTTGACTTTCACTTGATAGGAATGGTCCCCTTGTAAGCTTTCCAGCTGCACAACCTTGACAAACACTTTCATGATTTATGTTGAACTCGAGCATACCTGTGACCATCTTCCTTACCCCAGGGAAGGCTTTGTAATGAAGGTGAGCACATCTTCGGTGCCATAATTCAAATTGAAGAGAAGTATCAAAAGTCATAGCTCCCAAAGGACTTCCTCCAACTTGATAGAGACTTTCAACCCTAAATCCAAGGATAAATGCATCTTTAGGGTTTCTTTGCCAAATGCGTACCTTTCCATCAATGAATGCTACCTTGAAGCCTTTGTCTTCCATCGCAGAAATAGACACCAGGTTCTTCTTCAAATCATGTACATATAATACTTCTTGTAGATGAAGGGTTTGACCTTGATTTAAGTGAAGAGTGACAGTCCCTATCCCTTTCATGGGGTAGGTGGCATTGTCGCCAAGTATGATCTCCAAATTAGTCTTCTTTTCAATAAAATTTGAGAGGGTCCTCGGATTTGAAGTATGACGTAGTCGCCATTGAAGCTAGACCAATATTCTTGTCCAACAACTTTTTTCTTAGCGATTGCTTTTCTCTCGCTTGCTTGGTCTTTGTCTTCACCTGGACTCTGAAACCATGTTAAATTTAGTTAACAATGGTATGTTCTATGCTTAGCACAATTACTTCAATGTTTCTTAAGTAGCCCATTAGCAATTTCCAATTTAGATTTCCAGTAGCAATCACATTAACCATTAATCACATTGATAGAAAATTAGATAGAACATAAAACAATATGCAGACGACAAGCCAAGACAAGAGGACACCAGATTTGCGGATGCCAGGGAAAAACCCCAAGATGGGGAAAACCCTTTGATCAATTCTTCTTATTATTATATAAAAATGTTCAGCGGAGAGAGACGGTACAAAAGTCAAATTGACTTGCCCAATTCAAAGTCAAAACAACCCTGTCAATTTCGACAGTCAGTTGTAGTCAAACTTCAGCCCTAACCAAAAAGTCAACGCTGGTCAAAGCAACAATAGAATGTCCTCAAAACAACTCGGTCTTCCCCAGTCAAACTCAGCCTAATCAAGAGGCCAAAGTCAGCCCAAAATAATGACAAAGTCAACAGTCAAACTCGGTCAAATTGTTGTATGAACTCTGTGGTCAACCTGCAAATTGGTTTGCGGTCAAAGTGCTCAGAAAACCTCGATTTCTATGCCAAAAGTTGCAGCCTCCAGAGATAGAAGTATCCCCAAAAGATCGAAGTCAAATGATGCCCAGAGGTGTTGGTCAACGCTGGTCAAACTACAGTCAACTCAGTAATTTCGGCCCTGAAATTCAGCGTCTAAAATTTGTCCTTCTTGATCCACACGTGTGAGAGAGAAGAATGCCCAAGGTAGTACAAACCAATGAGAGAAGGAGAGAGAATGTGTGAGTGAAGAAAATGCCAAATGAGGTGAAAGGTCACTTGTATTTATACAAGTCATTGAGGGTGAAGTGACACATCCATTGGGCTTTCTGAGCCTACATGATGATGTGGCCAACCTTGACAATTTGCACTTGTGTGGGCATAAATTCAAAATCACACTTCTGCTTGTCCAAATGAGATGAACTTTATATCAATTTTGGTCCTCTCGAAAAGAGGAATTTAATTCAATCATCATCTCCATCAAATGAGTTGTCCTAAGGTGGAATTTGGCCCTAGATTCCAATTTTAACACACTTATATTCCAATCACATTCAATGAGCAATAAATGAACTTTTATGATAGCAGTAAACAAGTTATGACAACAGTGAGTTAACTAATGCCAAATGTGCCAAAACAATCCCAAAGTTTATCTCTTCCTTTTGATTAATGAGAGCACTTCAGATGAGATTGCAAATAGAGAGACTAGAGGCATGGCCATGGTCCTGCAATCCTGCATATGAAATCCTCGGAGAATCTTTGTAGTGTACTTGCCCTATGCCACAAAGATCTCACCATCACCCTGTCAAGCCTCCAAGCCAAGGAAATAGTGCATAAGCCCCATATCCTTCATCTTAAACTCCCTTGCAAGGTCCTCCTTGCAATCCTGGATCAAGCTCTCATCTCCAGTCAGTATAATGTCGTTGACATAGAGAACTAGAATGAGCAGAAGCCCTCCAACCATAACGTAATATAGGTTGGCATTTGCCTCACTCTGAGCGAAGCCCAATCTTTGAAGGTAGTTGTCAGTCTGAGTGTACCATGCTCTTGGAGCCTACTCGAGCCCATAAAGGGCTCTCTTCAGCCTGCACACGTGTGTGATTCTGCTGAATTACTCAAACCCCTCTGGCTGCTCCATATAGATCTCCTCCTCAACCACTCCATTGAGGAATGTTGTCTTCACGTCCATCTGGTGGATCCTCCACCCCATCTGTGCAGCAAGTGCCAAAATAGTCCTAATGGATGTGTGAAAATTCCTTAATCTAACAGATCAGAAGCCCCTACTGCAATCTCTGGTTTATTATCTCATATTTGTTCTTTACATTAACAAGTTATTTCCATCGAAGTAAACACAAATGCAGCCTTCACAGATATACAGATCATGTACTGAAATACACTGAGACAATCACACAAGGGACACCATTATTTTTGGATAACTGTCCCCGGAAAAACCCAATTTGGGAAAATCGGTGCAGCGAATAGAGGGTTTTATTATTAAGCATATTTCTGAATACAACTAGGGTGCCAGAAATGGCTCACTTTTCAGAGAATATCCTCGACAGTAGTACCTCTATCCGAAGACAGATATTCCAGCAACCGAATGAACAATCCCACAGTGACTCTAGTTGTTCCTTGTGCTGGACAGTGAAAGTTGCTCCAAGCACTCCTCTAGAATTGCATCACCCTTCAGGAACTGTGTCACCCTTCCTCGGCTTTGTGTCAACTGATCAGCTCCCAGTCTGTCCCATAGACACTCCTAGCGCTGCCTCTAAAGCCCTATTCGACTTCTGCGTTAGCCTATACGGCTTCTGCGTCAGCCTCTACGGCCCTCTGCGTCCTCTGCGTTGGCCTCCTTAGCCTCTGCGTTGCCTCTATTGGCACTTTGTTGCCTCTCTAATATGTATTCTTCAACCTTGGATCAAAATCCCTTGTTGAACTGCCCCTCACTGCAACTGATCACTCACTCGACTTCCTCAACAAAGCCAGCCCTAGAAAATTGAATTCTTGATCTCTCTTGATGTATCTCCAACTGACCCTCAAGCCTCCTCTTATACTTTCCCTGTTGACGATTCAACGGCCAAGATTAAGTCCCTAATCAATGGCCGAGATTAGAACTGCCTTGATCCTCGTCATTTAGAACTTTCTCACCCATTTATATTAATACACATTAATATTTTTATTTCCTAAGTTTATACTTAGGAACCCATTAAAAATATTAATTATTTTAATATCTCTTCATCCGGGTGGAATTTCTCCAAACGATTTTTGGGTCTTGGAGATCTCATGTGCCTTAGCCTCTCCACCAAATTTCAAGGCTAGAGCACATCTGATGCTACCCAAAATCAACACTCCCTCTTAGCGAGGAATGTGCTCTAGAAATGCTTCACCATAGAAGCATCACACTGATCCTCCACATCGGTCCTTTGTGCTGATGCTTGGCCTGCTGCCTCACATCCACTTCACTCGCTGCTTCCTGTACTGCTGCCCATGACACTGACACTGCCACTGCTACATCTGTACTGTAGCTCCCTCTCAACATGTTGCATCATGCTGCCCATAGCACTGCCACTGCTAACTGTTGCATTGCAACTCAGTTACTGAGAAGTAAGTAACTGACTTCACCCAAACACTGACATCCTGGTCAGTTTGGAAGCCTCGTGATGCTGAAGCTACCTCTGCTACTATCCTGTGCTCCCTTTGTTGCAACTGCGCTGCTGCAAACACCTATGTGCCTCTTGCACTGTTGCAACCTCTACTGCATTGCTACAGAGTTTTGCACTCTATCCCTGCCTTATCGCTCCATCACACCTTGCTCCACCCGACACCTGTCATCATGCTAATGTCTTTACGGGCTCCCGTAGCCGTATGTGATCCAAGAGTTTGGGCACCTCAAGGATCCTGCCCCTTTCCTGTAGTCCTCCTGACTACAGCTCTATGTCTCCCCACCTCTTCTCTAGAGGCGCATGAGCACTCCGGGCACAACCGTCATTAGTCTCGACATCCTTCTCCGCCTTTGCTAGAGCAGGCTTTGAGTCAGAAGCTTCTCCCTTGCCTTTCTTCTTGGGGCACTGAGAGGCATAATGTCCCATCTCCCCACAATTGAAGCACTTGACCTTGGAGATATCTTTCTTCTTCCTCTTCTGAACCCCCTGCTGTCCCGCAGATGCTAGAGTTGTATCCTCCTCCTTGATTCGAACTCCTTTCCCACTACTCCCTACCTTAGTCATTCTCCTGAGCTTTTCCTGTTGAAGAGTTGCCCACATCTCCTCCCAACTGGGGAGAGTCGCTCTGCCCAAGATGCTTTGGACAAATGTCTCCTACTCCTCGGAGACTGCATTCAAGGCAGTCTTGACCATGAACTTCAGATCTGGTATAGACCCCATGGAAATAAGCTGGTCGTGAATCCCCTGCAACCTGAGAAGGAAGGGATCTATCTCCTCTTCTTTCTACATCTAATATGACCTCAGCTGATTTTCCAATAACATCTTCCACTACACGGAAGAGCCCTGGTACAAGGTGGTCAAGGTCTGCCACATCTCCCTTACTATGTTCTTCTCAGCAATATGTGGTATAACATGATCCTTAACCCTGTCTAGGATCATGCATTTCACCTTCCCCTGGGCCTCCTCATACTTCTCATTTGCATCAGGGTCAACTGGGGCAGCTACGGTTCTCAAGGCATAGTACTTGATGCGATGTTTATCCAGGATTGCCAGGATCCTGGCCTTCCAGATGACAAAATTAGAAGCCCCGTCCAATCTATCTTAATCCCTCAATCTGTTCACTGCCATCTTTGCTCCTCTTCTAGACTCCCTCCGAGTCTCGACTTCCCTCCTGGAAATCCTCCTGCCAACTATCGAATCACTCCTCTCCAATCCTCCTTTGTTGCTGCAACTCAAATCTGGATTTCTTGGCTAGAAATCCATCGAGGTAGTGCTTCCCTCTACCTTGGTTTAGTCTCCTTAGACACTGCTTTGCACTGACAGAAACAGCGTCCACCAACTCCTCAAATTAAAATCTGCACAGCTCCCTTAGCCTTGGCAACTAAAGAATCTGAGCCCTTCTGGCTCTGCGCAATCAGAGTGAGTTGGATCAGCTCCTCCTGGCCACAATGGCAATCCTTCCTGGCTGAGAAAGATGATTGGGCACTGCGTAGGCCTGATCTGTCCTCCCTCTGCCTCTGCGCTGGCTTGGATAGCTGACGTAGCTACTACGTCACCCTCTCCTGGCTCAGAATGCTGACGCAGGCACTGCGTGAGCCTCTAGTCACCTTCTCTGCACTGCGTCACTCTTCCTTCTACGTCTCTGGCTCTAGAGTAGCATTGTCTCTCGAGACAACTGCTTCTCTGTTGCAAACTCTTAGATTTCCCGGTTGATGCCTTCAGTCACCTATGATCTGCAATCACTCTGATACCATGTGAAAATTCCTGAATCTAACACATGAGAAACCCCTACTGCAATATTTGGTTTACTATCTCCTACTTGTTCTTTACATTAACAAGTTATTTAGTTGCATAAACATCGAAGTAAACACAAATGCAACCTTCACAGATATACAAATCATGTACTGAAATAAACTGAGACAATCACACAAGGGACACCGTTATTTTTGGACAATCGTCCCGGAAAACCCAATTTGGGAAAATCGGTGCAACATATAGAGGGTTTTATTATTAAGCAGATTTCTGAATACAACTAGGATGCCAGAAATGGCTCACCCTTCAAAGAATATCCTCAGTAGTAGTACCTCTATCTGGAGATAGATATTCCAGCAAATCAGCAACCGAATGAACAATCCCACAGTGACTTCGATTGTTCCTTGCACTGGATAGCGAAAGCTGCTCCAAGCACTCCTCTAAAACTGTGTCACCCTTCAGGAACAGCATCACCCTTCCTCGGCTCTATGTCAGCTGATCAGCTCCTAGTCTGCCCCACAGACACTCCCAGCGTTGCCTCTAAATCCCTCTTCGACTTCTGCGTCAGCCTCTATGGCCCTCTACGTCCTCTACGCTGGCCTCCTTAGCCTCTGCATCAGCCCTCCTAGGCTCTGCGCTGCCTCTTCCGGCACTTTGTTGCCTCTCTGATATGTATTCTTCAACCTTGGATCGAAATCCCTCGCTAAACTGCTCCTCACTGCAACTGATCACTCACTCGATTTCCTTAGCAAACCCAGCCCCAGAAAATCGAATTCTTGATCTCTCTTGGTGTATCTCCAACTGACCCTCAAGCCTCCTCTTATACTTTTCTTGTTGACAATTCAACGGCCGAGATTAAGTCCCTAATCAATGGCTAAGATTAGAACTGGCTTGATCCTCGTCACTTAGAACTTTCTTACCCATTTATATTAAACACATTAATATTTTTATTTTCCCAAGTTTAGACTTAGGAACCCATTAAAAATATTAATTATTTTAATATCTCTTCATCCTGGTGGAATTTCTCCAAACGATTTTTGGATCTTGGAGATCTCATGTGCTTTAGCCTCTCCACCAAATTTCAAGGCTATAGCACATCCGATGCTACCCAAAATCAACAGGATGAATATTGTGCTACTAAGGCAAAAGTCTCCTCATAGTATATGCCCTCAATCCGTGAGAAGCCCTTGGACACAAACCTGGCCTTGAACTTCTCCACGCTCCCATCTACTCCATGCTTCAAATTGTACACCCATCTAGATCCAACTACTGATTTCCCCTCAAGTCGTGGAACAATCTCCCAGACATCATTCTTCATGATAGAGGAATATTCCTCTACCATGGCATCTTGCCAAACCTGTTAAGAAGTTGCCTCCTTATAAGAAGAAGGCTTAGTGTCCACCAACTCTGTCATCAGTGCCATATAACTTGTGTACCTCTATGGTTGTTTACTCTGCCTAAACATGGTGCTAGGAGCCTCGACTTGCTCCTGAGCCTCCTAAATCAACCTCTCGGCCCACTTGGCCTTCTTCCTCCCTGTGGTAGGGGCCTCTATCTGATCTATCTGCTCTCGACCTGGTTTCTCCTACTCATCCTACTGCAAATCCTCTTGCGCTACCCTCTTGCCACTAGACTGTGGTTGTCACGGACTCTAAGGTGCTAGTTGTGGCTCTTGTTTGGGAGCGAGTAGCTCCTCCTCATGTACTGCAAGTGGCTCACATTCTAAGGAAACTCTCAGAGCCTGATTCTCCTGGAATCTCACATCTTGCCTGAGAACTGTCTTCCTAAGACTTGGAAAATACACCCTATATGTCTGAGATGTCTCACTATATCCCACGAAAATTCCCTTTTCTACTGTGGGATCCAGCTTCTTCCTACTATCCTTGGACACATGACAGTAGACCTTTGTGCCAAAGATCTGGAAGTGTGAAACATCAAGCTTCTTGCTTGTGAAAGCCTCCTCTGGTGTGACTCGTCCAAGCACCCTGTGTGGACTCCTGTTCTGTAGAAATATTGCAGTGTTGCATGCTTCTGCCCACAAGAACCTAGGCAGATCTTGATCATGCAACATAGCTCTAGCTGCTCCAACAATACTCTTGTTCTTCCTCTCAGCCACCCCATTTTGTTGAGGGTTATGAGGTGCTATCAACTCTCTCCTAATACCTTCCTTTGCACAAAACTCCTTGAAGGCATTGGAGATATATTCTCCACCATTGTCACTTCTCACTGCCTTGATTTTCTTCTCGGTCTACTTCTCTACCAAGGCCTTAAACTCCATGAACCTATCTAAGACCTCATCTTTCTTTTTCATAAAATAAATCCAAGTTTTCCGAGAAAAATCATCAATGAAAGTAACATAATACTTGTGTCTCATTAGTGATGGAGAAGAAAAGGGCCCACACACATTTGAATGCACCAGCTCCAAAATCCCTTTGCCTCTATTGCCCTGAACATGGAAAGAAGAATTGGCATACTTGCCAAGCGTGCACCCCTTGCACACTCCATTCTTGTCAAAGTCGTATGCTAGTAATCCTGTGGCGATCTGTTGAAGAATCTTCAACGCCCCATGATGTAAGTGTCCCATGCGCCTATGCCAAAGTTCACCAACATCTGCACAAACTTCCTTACTACTCAAGGCTGCATTTGTCTCTACCTATAACTTGTAGAGATTCTTCATCCTCACACCTATCTACTTCACTGCTCCTGAAGCTAGATGCTTGAGGTAAGCCTTACCTTTGCCAAAGATGATATCATACCCTTTGTCCTCAAGGACAGCTACTAAAACCAAGTTCTTCTTCAACCCTGGAACATGGAGAACATTTTTGAGATGAAGAGGATTACCTGACTCCCTCTCAAAACTGACAGTACCAACTCCCTTGGTAGCATACTTGCCATTATCTCCAAGCTCAATATTCACCTGCATATCCTTCTAATCCAGCTATTTGAAATACTCCTTGTTCCTAGTCATATGGAGAGGACTCCTGAATCAAAACACCACGTACTACTCCTTACTAAGCTTGCCATGCAAGCTATCAATAAGAAGTCCTTCTCAAACTGAGAGGCAAAATCATCTACCTCAGTTGATACAGCTACATGCTCCTTATTCAACCCCTTCTTCTTCCAGTTAGGACACTTAGAAGCATAGTGTCCAAAAACATGGCAATGGAAGCATTTGATCTTACTTAGATCTGTCTTCTTCTTGTCACCCTTTTGACTATTCTCGCTCTTCCCTTTGCCTTTCTTGCCTTTGACTTTACCTGCAAGAGCAAGATTTTCCTCCTCCTTCTCAACCTTGGAATCCTTGCCACTGCTGCTAGAAGTCTCAACTAATCTAAGCCTTAGCTCCTCCTGGATGAAGTCACTCCATAGGTGTTCCCAATCCGGCAACTTATCTTGTCCAGTAATGCTTTGAACAAAAGTATGCCAATCTTTGGTAAACCATTCAAAGCCACACGCACTAACTTTGTGTCCATGGGTTGCTCTCCAACAGCTGCTAGCTCATCATGAACTTCCTGAATTCTAGTGAGATAGGCAGTTACACACTCACCCTTCTGCATCTTGATTGTCCTCAGCTTCTCTTTGAGAACCATCTTCCGGTTCTCGGAAGAATTCTAGTAGAGCTTGACTAAGGCATCCCACATGTCCTTAGCTGTATCTTTACCTGCAACATGAGGGACTACATGATCTCGGAGTCCATCCAGGATCATCCTCTTGGCCTCGGCCTTGGCCATCTGCCTTTGGAAGAGCCTCAACTCATATGGATCTGAAGGTTTTGCAACACCTTTCTCAGCGAATTCCTTCAGTCCAAACTTGTCCAACAGGAACAATATCCAAACCTTCCAAACACCAAAATTTGAAGAGCCATCCAGTCTATCCTGCTCTCGCAATCCTAATCCTGTGTGAGTTGTCATCTTTCAACCTTGAAGACTATGTTCTAATTGATTTCTGTTCACAGCTCTGATACCATGTAGAATTTCCACGAAATTCTGATCTGCTAATATGAACAATCTGAAAACAATTTTCTTTTCATATAATCACAGAATTTCTCTACTAGAAGCAGCTGAATAGGAATAGAAATAATTGCACAAATTCACACAATAGAACACAACAATTTTCTAGGGAACCCAATTGGGAAAACCCTCGCTTGCTTGAGAATTTTATTGAAGAAGAATAAGCTACAGATCTCTTACAACCAGCTTGTCTCAATCAGAAAATACAATATTCTGTCTGCCTTAAACTAGGCTTGAAACACCTGCTAGAATGCTGATCTGCTCCTCAAAAACTGTGCAAACCCGAGCTCCTAAATCTATGTGCATTCCTTAGGAAATATGCCCCTATTTCCTAGCGCATTCCCAGCTCCTAAAAAATAGGAATTTCCTCCTATTTTTCAGCGCACTTCTCAAGGCTGCCTTCCTTCTCCAACTTGCACAAGAGAAAACTTCTTGGCCTGTTCCTCCACAAGCTCACTTGCTCACAAACTCGTACTCAAGCTATATAAGGTGTGCCTTTGGTCTCCTTATAAGCACTTCGATTTGGCTATTGTTAGTGAATTCTATATTTGGGAAGTCAAACTAGTGCTTTTCTAGTTAACAACAGTTAATACAACTTGTTAACTAGTTCATCCTAAAATTTAGGAGGCTAACTCCACTTGTTCTTTCAGTTCCCAAACTAACTCACACTAGAGAACAGATAACTCAGTCCTCCACAAACTCGCACTAGTCAAACTGCTTCTTGAACTCATCCACATCACTGGAACTTGTACATGACTAAGAAGATCACAAAATTTGATTCCTTGAAATAAGGCACAAATCAAGGAATCCATTACTTCGCTTCTTATCAACATCCTCAGAGTTCAATAGAATTGTCTATTGAAGATGAGGAAACACTACACTCCTGCGGGCCATCCACCTCTAAATATCTCTCCTGCGATCCAAGCCCAAAGGGAAGAATTTCATGATAGATTATTGTCCCAAAGTAATAGACAAAGAGTTGATCCACGGTGTGTCTCATTCAATATCGATTTGCATTGATGTTTACATTCCCATCTTGACACTATGTTAGTGCATTATTTTATTTTATTTTAACCAGAACTGGAAATATTTTTAGATTAAAATATGTGCATGGGGTCCTAGCAGTACAGTAAAATTACAAAAATGATGGCTCAGTCTTATCAACACAGTCTCATCAACCTGCCTAATATCTATCCAAAAGTGATAGCAAAAGACTTCTAAATGATTTCTTCTCCAAGCATATATATGCTAAAGCACACCCAATATACAACAAAATTTGACCCCTATAACAACTATATAGCTAGTGAAGACCTGGAAGCCTGTGTGTAACTGCTCTGGCTCCTAAAGAAGAGCGCTAACATTCAAATCAGGAACCCTGGCAGAAACAGAACTCATAGAGCTTTCAGAAGAAGGAGAGGTCGTCCAAGCTTGATCCAGGCTTTGCGGCAGCTCCCCAAGTTGGAACCAAGGGGTACCAATTTCCTCCTCCGACTATTCGAGATGTGTCCTTTTGTCTACCAGAATTTTCATCATGAAGGCCAAGCCAGTTGCCAGTTGATTGTATCTTAGATGGAGCTAAAGGATTTCTCCCTGCAACCTTTGTATTTCAAGCTCACCTCTTCTCTATTTGGCCTCCCAGATTCATCTTCATGCTCATAGACCTCGCCCAATTTTGGTCACAACATAGCTAATTGGGGGGGCAAACCAACAACTGAGCTAGAACACTCCCCATCCAAGTCCAACCAAAACCATGGATCACTGTTAGGCTTCCCACATAGCTGACCTTGCTTCTAGCTGTCTTTATTATCAATTTTCCAAACAGTAGTCCAAAGATAACAGCTAATAAAGCAAGCAAGCTCCCACAAACCCAATTGGCGGACTGACAGCTGGTTACTGAGGGAGAGCCAATGCAAAAAAGCAAAGCAACAGCACCCAAGGAGGAAGTTCAATCAAGTGACGAACTTGAATGGGCACACAAGGAAACTCTGGCCTCACCATCCTTACTGCTAGCAACAACCATCAACCTCAAACTCCTCTGCCAATCCCACAGCCAATGTTTCTCCATAGAAGTCTCCCGCACCCGTCATTGAATCTGACAGAGTAATCCGCCACTGGGAAAGTGAGCTCTACCTCACGTGACCAAGAAATCTCCCACAATGCGAAAAGAAAAGCCATAGAATTCTCTAGAATAGGAATGCAATGCCTCCCATCAAATTTCTCCCACCTAAGACACAATCTAACTAGATGAGTGCTCAATCTACTTCCCAGGGGAATTGGAGGTGTGTGACAAGCACATCTCCCATTTCCACCATCCCCCTAAACCATTTGAGCCATCAAAACAATTAAACTCGTTTTTGTTGCTCTGTCCTTAAAATGTGCATGTTTACTCCCCTACAAGTGTGCCAGGAGTAATACATGAACCCACCTCCGCATAATATCAAGCTAACGCTGAAGCTATCCATGTAACAGCCCCAATCATGGGCTGGATGTGACTTCCTCCACTCCTTCCACTCGGCTCGAATCCAAAGAGATGGATAGGAAAGTGACTCACCCTGTCATTGATCACTTCCCAGTTGATACTTTGGTTTGCGGGGAGATCAGCCTCCTTGTTATTAACTCATAAAAGATGTAATCTTCAGTAGTCCCTAACTCTTGACAACAAGAAATAGATTATTTTGAATATGACTTGAAAATTCCGTAGGAGAGGAATGAAGGAGAAGATGGCAAATTAAAATTTGAGTCTCCCAATATTATTATGCTACTCAGATCTAGAAAAGAGACCTGAAGAAGCCTCTGGAAGATGGCATAAGCCTCTGCTTGGCTATTTGTTGCATGCCCAAGACTCCAAGATGAGGATAATTCTACTTGTCCACCAGGGTGAAAGACACTATGTAAATGCATTATTAATCAATTTGATGTGCATAATATACACTGGGAAGGGGTGGGTTCACATTTCTTATCCTGGGAAACTCTCTATCCCTTTCGTTTTATTCCTTGTTTTTTGTTTATGATAACATTCCCACGTTATTGATTGATGACAAACTAAGTGAATTGATGCTTTTAGCTTAGTTTTCTGCCTTTAATCATTTGGGTAACTTAGACTTTAATGCTAAAAGGACTTCAGTTATTGGACAAAATTTCCCAAGAACACAGAGATGGATGAACTTGCAGAGGTTGACACTCTGACTAGCAACTTTGGGAATGAAGATTTGGATCCTTTGCATTTCTGAGGGAGGACAAGATCTGACAAAAAATAGGATGTCCACAGAAACTGGTGAATCAGATAAAATCCTATTAGATTGGGGAGTTTGTTTCTACATTACTTCTGTTTTGATGTTTTAGTATTTTACAGGTCAGAAGTTAAAGGTTACTTTCATTTTGGACTGATGGAATTCCCAAAGGACTATGTTGTAAATATTATGCCTGTAAAATCTTGCCAGATAGTTGCGGTAAATTTTGAAGTTGTATAAGAAGGAATTATGACACTTCCTATCTGGAATTTGGTTAAGTATTATTTTTGTAGAAATTTCAAGCCCACTGTGAAGTGATGCCAATTTTGTACGATATTAGTACTATTTTCAATATACATGATTTATTTGAAAACATAATCATGGTTGAAATTGGCATTGATAAGCATTACCTGTTCTGTTATCTCTTCCCCTGATTTTCTCACAAAAAGTGCTTCAGATTCGAGAACTGGGAAATCAACTTCTTCAAATGCAAATAATCTGGAAACCTTCAACAAAAATAACAGGTTTAACTTCAAGTGATACAACTAGGAATACTGCAATTGCATAGATAGGAACAAGATATACTTCTCGAAACTTTTGAAAAAGCCATTTGCGAAGCCGCATGTCCTCTGGCAGAAAATCTCTAGTTCCACGTGGAGGATTAACATCAATAACTTCCCCATGATTCAGAGGAGAAGCAGAAACAGTTGATCGTCCACACTTCTTGTCCATAATGGAGACCTCTCCTTCCTCCATATAAGTATTTGTTGAGACTGTAGCACCTACGATGACCATATTATAGTAAAACTGTTAGTTTATATATTATTCAGTGATGTAAAGTAACCCTTTGCTTATGCTTCGGAAACAAAGAAGGTTTTCAAAAAACTGTGCTTTTATAAATTTCTAATCTTTGGTCCAAAAAATAGACACGAATGAATCATTTGCAAAAACATCAAAAATAAGGGCCAAATCTGAAATTAACAACATGCAAATATTATACAACTAGCTACTATAAAACACTAGCTGAGAAACCTTTTGCCTTACAATCATATTAATATAGGAACAAAATCCAAAAATCAAGCACCAAAAGCTAGTTCAGGAAACAACCCAGCAGAAGGAACATTAATGCACATAAAAGATAGAATCCACCTTGTCGGGATTTCATTCCCGCTTTGATTATAAGTAAAAAATCAACCACTTAATATTGTCAAATAATTATTGACAAAAATAATAAATGGGAAAATATTCATGTAATCCACTTAAACCAAATTTATATTTCCAAACATTAAAGCCCCCTTGAAAGGAATCTGAAAAGACTATGATTTATTGGCTCCTAGAGAAGATTTAGGTTCCTGTTTGTAGAATGGCCTTGTCTAATTGGGAATAAAACTACTTGCTGCCTGCTGACTAGTTGTAACAAACTCTGTCAGAAATGGGTTGACTGACTATACTTGTTAATTCTTGAAAACCCAGCTACAGATTTGATGTTCAACAAATATTCACAGAACAGAAATGAAAGATGCTTTCTAAATTGATTTGTAACAGAAAATACTCTGGGTTCTTAACTAGCATAAACAGCAGAAGCAAAACTCACAAAGCCAAACACACATAAAAGAATGACACAGATATACCCTGGAAACCCCAGTGTTGGAAAACCAGCAACGGTGGGCTTCAATTCAGCTTCAGCAATTTAGTTTACAGCAGATTTTTACAACAGAAAATTGCTACAGCAATTTGTCCCAGCAAATCTAAGTAAAATCAACCCCTACGCAGCACTGTACGGCCCAGCCTTACAGCCCAGCAAATCAGCCTTTGCGCCCAACAAATTTCAGCCTGTACGGCCCAAGAAACTCGTGGCTTTTCGACCCCCTTTGCTTGATCTGCTCGCTGATATCATCTTGCCCTGTATGCTGCCCTAGTGTCTTGACCTGCTCTTTGTTGCTCTGACTGTCAAAACGTTCTTTCCAGCTGAATGCCCAAGCGTGCCAATCGAATGATCTCCTCAACAGCTCGAACTCCCTTCATAAAGTGCTTAACCCTAATCTCCAAAGAGATGGATGGCTGAGATTTCATCTTATCTCTTGAGATCAAGAGCTACAACTTAATCTGTCGTTGACCCTTTTACCTTTTCCAAAAAGGTGGCCAGCAAGTCAAATAATTAAATTAAACTGTTGTCTAAAGTCCTAACTTAGGGAATTAATTAAATAATCATTGTAGGAGTTATTTGAGGTGGTTGGTTGCATGTCATGGCACATGACCTATGCGAAACCACCTTCCAAGCTACAAATTCAACACTACCTCTTAGCGAGGAAGGTGTCCTACACAACACCCAACTTATCCCTAAAGAATACAAATTTGCCCTTCATCCAGTTTTATCGGGATCAGACCGAACCAGTCTGAACTGGCTGGTCTAACCATTTTGAGACAAAAACCGGTTCGGACCGGTGACTTGAACCCTTTTTGGCCAGTTCAGTACAGTAAAGTCGTGTACAATTTAGCAAGTGGGGCCTGTTTTGCCTTTTTTCTTTTAATTTTTGTCTTAACTGGGCACCAGCCCACAATAAGTGCCCAATATTCAGGCCTATGGCCCTACCATTGCTATGCAATTCATGGTAATGTTAAATTTTCAAAGTAAAAATTGATATTCTCCTTTATCTTTCATTTTCATCCTTTTACTTAAATTTTTAACATTAGCATGAAATGACTCGGGATGTTTGAGAGTGGTTCCGACCTCATTGGATTTCATATGGAGAGAGTAGAATTTTAGATCTCACTCAAAATCTAGCAGGCTTAACAGTTTTCCAGGATTTCAGGATAGGGGGGATTACAATGTTTCCATTCGAAGTTATCATGTATGATGGTATCAAACTAGCATTTAATCAAGAGCACTAATCCCTCTATGTACCTTGATGTTAGTGGCATTGATTGTCGAACTCCTCTATCATGATCCTACTAAAAATTTACCCATCACTCAAACAAAATCTTGAATTGACATGCTAAGCATTTTTTACCTTATTTTAATGCTTTGAGGGTGATATTGATGACAAAGATTCCAATATAGGTAAATATTTTGATGATATGTAGGTATTTGTTGTAGCATTATTTTATTTTTAATGCTAGAGGCCATCCAGGGCATGTTTTTTGATGTATTTTCGGTTCAAAGATAGATTGCACTCCGTGTTATTTTGGTTATGTGCACACTTACATGCTCTATAACTGAGAACTTTTGCTTATTTGTGTATAAATGGTTTGGATTTAGATGGATGCACATAAATATATACGGTTTTCATTAAAATTTGAATATTTCGTGTTTTTGGTTGATTGGTTTTTTGGTCCAGCTTTTTTACCAGTTCCAGTGTGATTCTGGCCGGTTCCCAGTCTGAGGGGTTTACCGGTTCGATGACTAGTCCGGTTTGTTGAGAAACCAACACTAGTAGGATTTAGGGTTTAATTCCTCTTTCTTGATAATTACTTGTGAATTATGTTGGTCTATTTTACTTCTTAATTAGTTTATCTTTCATCAAGCAATTACCAAATTATATGTGTATGAAGATCACAAGAACAAGAGACACAAGATGTAGGCGCTCAGCCAGGGAAAAACCCCTATAAGGAGAAAACCCAGTCAAAAACTCTTCCTTCAATATATTCAAATCAAGATGAGACACTTCCAGACTTCTTAGACCTAGACAAAGACCTCCTCCAACCACCAAGTCAGTCCTTCCCTGCAACAGATGATCTTGACAGAATACTCCAAGTGACAGCTTCCCAACAGCAGCTTCAGTCCAGAAATTTTGGCCCCCCAGCAAGAGAGTTTCGGACTTGCAATAGACACAGATTTTCCGCCCCAGCAACTACCCAGAAACTTCGCACATGTGAGAGATAGATAGCCCAGAAAACTCGATTTAGGTCTTCCCAACAAACTTCGTCCTCTTCTAGCTACTTCGCACTCTTTTTTTGCCTCTCTTGCTTGAAGATCGAACTTGTTGAGTGAATGTGACAAATAGGTCGAATTGTCTCTCCTTATATAGCCTTTCTGCTAGGTCGAATTGCCCTAATGTAGGCCGACTTCATGGGGACAGGGCCGACTTGGTGTGGAGGTGACAAATTACCTTTTTGACTCAAAAATCATTCTTTTTACATACAAAAGCCCAAGAAGGGTCTAATAAAAATGACAATGACTCTAATGACTCGAGACAAAACCTAGAAGCCTTCAATGGAGGCTTTGACCTAGAAAACTTTGACCCGAGCATGAAACCCATGCTTTAATAAGTCATTTTCTTTAATAATAAATTTTCTTTTGACAAGTACAATTATGAAGAACGAATCTAGTTAGATTCTTCAACAAGGTTCCGATAACATTGCCTTCATCAAGGCCTTGGTCAAAATGTCTACTACCTGCTCATCTGTAGGGATGTATTGCAGCTTCATTGTTCCCTTTTGCACACAATCTCTAATGAAGCAGTTCCTGGTCCGAATGTGCTTCAACTTGTCACGAAACATCAAATTCTCAGAGAGCTTGATGCAGCTCTGATTGTCACAGTGAATGATAGTCGGCTCTAATTCCTAATCAAAAAGCCCAACAAGAAGTTTCCAAAGCCAAATGGTCTCAAAGGTTGCCAAACTAGAAGCCATGTACACGACCTCAACAGAACTCAGCGCAACTAACTTCTATTTCCTGTTGAACCAAGAGACTGCTCCTAATCCTAGACTGAAACTACACCCAGAACTACCAAGCGTATAACCCCTTTCCTGGTTATTTGACCTTACATGTCATGCATGTTATGTTTGCAACTTTGCATAGCTAACATCATCATATTACATTCTCATGCTAGCGTAGGTGCATTTACAATACACTTGCATCTTAGTATAGATTTACTTTTCTTTACAGATTATTATTTTTGATGAAAAACAAAGGCGATAAAAGTATGTCCACTGCACATACTCCCAACAATTGTATTGTAATGTGCAGGTTACAGGTTTGTAGTCCTAGGAGATAGTTCGAGTTCTCATGACCTCCCCGTCTGAGTACATGGATCATGCGTTCTATGGTGAGCTCATGTCCCAGTTGGAGCCAGATGTTACCCACCAAAAGTGGGTGACCCCATAGGAGAATTTTTCTCTTAGTCATCTCTTCTAGTCGGCAACCCCTGAGAGCCACCTAGTTGTTGATGTGACGTGCCATTTATATCTCCACCACCTGCATCAATCATATGTCCCCTCGCCCATTTGTTAGGATCACATGTTGGAAGGTGAGCCTCTGGTCAAAAGGTACTTATTCAATTTGCATTTGGGCGCTTATGCTTGTTTGTATCTTGGGCATTTGGCATGGATTATTAGGTGACTTGGAAGAAAGAAGGGTCTTGGTCGTAGTCTTGTTCCCTCACCTTAAATAGGGGGTTAATTTTCTATCCTAGTCCAGGCAGACAGCCCCTAATGACTTATTGCTTTAGGAAGGGGCACTACTTGGGAATCCATGATTGAGATAGCATGTTTTATCTATCCCTTTTCCATACTTATCACTCCCCTCTGTACATTACGAGCCCTTGTTCCATCTTCCTTCTCCGGGTCCACTTGTCCATTAGTTCACTAGGATCTAGCACACCCCATTCCCCTTTCCACATATCTGGGTTGGGCCTGGAAATGTTGCCCCAAGAGGTTGATGCAACTAAAAGAAAAGGAAAAAGCATATAACGTCCACAAGCAAGAAACAAAATAAAGAAAATTATAAAATGCAAAAGATGGTCAAGACATTAATATTAGAACATGGGCAAAAGCCAAGCATAAGCTCTACCCCTTATCATTATGGCCATCACCCGGTTCCTTGGACCAATGTTGCCCTGTCATATCATAAAAAAAAGGAACCCTTGCATGTCCCAACCCATGGCAAGCAATGAATTGCCCAACCACTAAAGGGTAACCACTATTATATATCATTCACAGTGTGCTCTCATATCCTAGAGCTCCGAGCAGTAATATAAAGAAAAATCAAGCAAAAGCAAGGGTGGAAAAAAAAGGTAGGGGTAACTCATGCATCCACAATTGTTCCCTCCTCACATATGTGTGCCCAATATGTGGAATTCCTCATTATTGATACCCCTTTGACCATGGCATTTAGCCTTGAGACCCCTTCTCCCCTTCCATTCCATCATTATTCACATGACACCTATTGATTGAAGGGAGGATTGAGGACATGTCACTTTCTTTTGGGGTTGGAAACACCTAATAGGGTTGTATTTTAGCCACTCCTACCTAGGGAGGTACCATTTTTATGTGACTAAGGCCCCAATTTTGGAAGAGAAACCTTGTATGAAGTGTCACATTTCCTATTACTTGCAAGCTTGGTTCACTTAAATGCAAAAATGTTAAAATTGGCAACTAGGGCCAAACTCCATGTGGGTCATCTTATTTAGGGCAGCTGATATTTTTCTTGGATCCCTCTCATCGAGAGGTGTAGGATTGATCTAAAGATCATCCGATTCCGATAAGTATTCATGGAGTTATGAATTTATTTGTGTTATAAGACAATTTGTCAAGGTCGGCCAGCAACTAAATAACACCCACATGTGCTCAACGTTTTAGTATAAAAAGAAGATGACTTGACAGTCATTTCACACACACTCCTCTCTTGATTTTTCTCCACTTGTCTTGGGTTTTAGTGTGAGAGAAATCTAGGAGGAAGAAGCCCTAGACATTGTCCTAAAAATGCCCTAGACATTGTCCTAAAGAAGCCCTAGACTGTTAAAATTGGCAACTAGGGCCACACTCCATGTGGGTCATCTTATTTATGGCAGCTGATATTTTTCTTGGATCCCTCTCATCGAGAGGTGTAGGATTGATCTAAAGACCATCCGATTTCGATAAGTATTCATGGAGTTATGAATTTATTTGTGTTATAAGACAATTCGTCAAGGTCGGCCAGCGACCAAATTACCCCCACATGTGCTCAACATTTTAGTATAAAAGGAGATGACTTGAGAGTCATTTCACACACACTTCACTCTTGATTTCTCTCTGCTTGTTCTGGGTTTTAGTGGAAGAGAAATCTAAAAGAGAAAGCCCTAAACGCAGAAGGTAAGGAGCCCTAGTATGAGACCTAGACCCAGTCAAGGAGGGCTTCGCGTTGCCCTATACGCTGGTCCCTACAAGCCCTAGACGCAGTCAAGAAGGAAGCCTACACGCTGCCCTATACGCTAGTCTCTACAAGCCCTAGACGCAGTCAAGAAGGAAGCCTACACGCTGCCCTATATGCTGGTCTCTACAAGCCCTAGCCGCAGTCAAGGAGGGTTACTATGATGCCCTAACCGCAGGTCCATGATGCCCTAGCCACAGGCCACTTCAAGTGACCGAATTGATGGATGGAGGGCCAAGGATCTAGGGCCGAGAAGGCAAGTTGCTAGGCTGAGTAGAGGGAAGCTAAACGCAGGAATTTGAGTGGTTGTTTGGGCACATTGAGGAGGCTGAAAGCTACAGCAATCTAGGTCACAGGCCATAGCAAGCTGCTGGAGTTATTTCATGGTTGCGTTGAGAGGATAACATGGCATGGGAGGAGCCTCTTCAAGGCTGGCCACAGCACTAGAGGGCTAGTCTTGCTGTGTGTTGGGTTAAGGGCAGTGGCACATACCCTAACTAGAAGTGCAGTAACAGCAATGCCAACAATTGGGACAGCAACAATTGGGATAGCAGCGATAATGGGATAGCAACAATGATGGGGCAGCAGCAATGGTCTGCTAACAATTGGGACAGCAGCAATGGCATGCTAACAAATGGGACAGCAGCATGACATGGTGCAGCAATAGCCAATTGGGACAGCAGTACGGTAAGCATGGTGCTGCAAGCACATTGGGCAAGGTGCAGAAAGCACATGGTGGCAAGCATGATGCTGCAAGCACATGGGACAGCAGTGTGGCAACATGGTGCAGCAATGGCACATATGACAGCAATGGTACATGATACAGTACAGTGAGGTACAGTATGACGCAGCACTGGTGAGTGCAACAAGATGTTGCAGTACAGGAAGGTGCAGCAGTATGATGTGTGCAGCATGGTAATAAGGTCCAACATAGTGATGATGGGTGCAGCATGGTGCAGCACAGTGAGGTGGAGCGTGATGACGAGGTGCAGCACAATGATAGGTGATGGAGTCACCTTGGAGAATCAGTTGAAGCAGCATGTCTTCAACTGAGTTCAACTACCTCATGTATCATCTACTTAAAGATGATCTATGCTCTTATTTAGATAAGTCAACGTGTTGACTTCTATTGTATATGTACTATCTCTCTCTCTCTCTGCTAAACTATTGGAGAACATATAATAAGAATTGATCAAGTGTTTCCCCACATTGGGGTTTGTCCCTGGCTAGCGCCACATTTTGTGTCCTCCTGTCTTGACTTGTCTTCTGCGATCTATGTTTATGTTCTATCTGCAATTTACTTTAATGCTAATGTGATTGCTAATCTAGAAAAGATATTGAGCTAACTATGAAAATTGAAATAAATTGCTCTAAGCATACAACATACCTAAAATTAAGATGGTATCGGAGCTGAGGTGAAGACAAAGCCCAAGCAAGAGTGAAAGAGCAATAACCGAAGACAGTTGGGAAAGGACAAAAGGCTCAATGGGTTCCTCATCCCTCTTCAAATTCACCAAGGCCGAAGTCGAAGCAGAGAACATTATCAGTATGGCGCAACGGAAGCTTCTAATGGCCTACCTAAAGATCACTTCAGTGGGAAGTCCGGATCTAAGGATGGAAGGAAAGGCAAATGCCTTGTTTGTAATAAGTTCAGCCATTATACGAAGGAGTGTCTGAATGGTTGGGACACATCACTTGATGATGATAACAACCATTCCAGGGACATCTTCAATGATCAGAGGAATGACATGTAATGTAGGTCATCAAGGAAACGGCCGACTCTTCAAAGAAAGTAAGGAACCCCCTCTCTTTCAGACTCTTTGGGAATATGGCTTATTGATTGTAGTGCTTCAAGCCACTTCAACGGATAGAAGGGTACTCTCTCTAATTTGGTAGAGATGGAAACAATTGTGGGATTATACTTGGAGTCGATGCCACCTATCCCGGAAAGGGTGTAGGGAACGTTACCCCTCAATTGAATGAGGGTAACTCGATTCATTACAGAATCTCTTTTATGTACCTGATAGCAAGAAGAACCTGGTGTCCATTTCGACAATGGAAGTCAAAGGTTACAGGGTGGCATTCATCGATGGAAAGGTATGTGTTTGAAAATAGAATTTTCAAAGATGCTTTTATCTTTGAGTTCAAGGTCAACATTTTGTATGAAGTTGCAGGATGGTCCATTGGGGACCATGTCAATTGCCACATCTCATATATAGCATTGGACGTCTACTTATTATGGGGCCCTACCCGATGTGAATCAGATGGTGACAGGAATGCTTGAATTCAAGAAGAACATGAAGGTACATGTCTGAGATGTACCGAAGGAAAATCTTACAAGAGGACCATTCCCCTCATGTAACAGGTTCACAAGTTTGGAACAACCCGAGGGGTTTGAGATTCATGATCAGGAATCTCATGTATGCGGGTGGAAGAAAGCCCTCTATGGCTTGAAGCAAACACCCCAAGCTTAATATGAGAGGATTGATAGCTGTCTGATGTAGCTGAGATTCACTAGGAGTGAAGTCGATCCAAACCATTGCTTGAAGGTTGTGGATGATAGACCTCTCATACTGACGCCTTCTGAGGATGACCTCTTTCTGACAGGTGCAGACCCTCTCATTTGCAGAAGTATGAGGGAGTTGGATTCCGGATTTGGAATGGTGAACTGCAAACCTGGAACTACCTCGATGGATCTTAACTTTCAGAAGTTATGTGGTAAGGATACCAAACCTGTTTTGGGAAATGCCTCTGAGTTTCACAAACTCATACTAGCATTGATGTTCTTGGTGAACTCCTGTCCGGATATATGTTTTGCAGTTAGCATGTTGGGCTCATATTTGGTTGAGCCTCACTGGATTGATGCCAAGAATCATTTGAGATATCTTCAGGGCACAATCTCTCATGAATTGAGATACACTGTCGCAAATATGAAGTTGCATGATTATTCTGATGATGATTAGGCAGGCAGTGTGGAGGATCGCAAGAGCACTTCTGGGTGCTGACTCTTTTTGTGTTCTGCTCGATATCCTGGATGAGCGAGAAGCAGAAGACGGTTGCTTTGAGCACCGCTGAGACCAAATACATAGCTACAAGTATGATCTCCTGTGAAGCTGCCTGGATGTGGAAGCTCTTCAGTGAGCTGTTTGTACACATGATGGATACCACCGTGATCTTCCGTGTCAACTAGGGGGGGATTCAATTGTTGAGGAATCCGTATTCTATGATTGCTCTAGCATATAGACATCAGATACTACCTTATCTGGGATATGGTACATCGATGAGCGAGAAGGCTCCATCGCATTGAGACTGATGTACAGGGCACAGACATTCTATCAAAGCCTCGGGGAAAGGTCAAATTTGTGACTTTCCCAAACTACTTGGAGTTGTTGAGAGACCCTCTTATGAGGGTCTTGCATGATGCATGCATTGAGCTCTGGGAGCTCCAGGGGGCTTGTGGTATTTCTTGGAGCAACAAGCGACCATAGTGCGACTCACCCTCCCCTAATGGTGTGCTGTGTACAGGGTGAATGGTTCAGCGTTCCCCTATGATACCCCGTGGCGACTTATGGACAGGATGAGTGGTTCTCCTGTCGAGGTATCCTACCCATGCAGTCTCGGACTCATGGGAAGAACCTCTCATCTGGCCAATGAGCAGGGAAATGGGGTTAGGGACCATAGTAGTACTATCGATGGACGCATCGTTGTATCTACCGTACTCCCTATGCTAGGATGACCTCCATTGATCTGGGATCAATGAATCTGATCTGGGATCAGTATGAGTGGTTTGAGACACTCTCATTTGATATTGATCTGGGATCAATTGGAACTAACTTCGAGTCAGTGAGAGTGATATGACTTGCTCTCTTTTGGAACTGATCTGGGATCAGTAAGAGTGGCATGACACACTCTCTTCATATGGAACTAACTGCGGCCCGCGGGTGAGTAAAGAATGGTATGAGACATTCTCGATCAATTCTTCTTCTTCATGGTTCAACAGAGTAGAGCAAAGCAGTGCAGGGCACTGATGGCAGAGATAGTACAGTCTGACAGATGGATCAGCGGATGGAGTTCTCCCTAGTTGAGAGGGAGTGTTAGAATTGGCAACTAGGGCCAAACTCCATGTGGGTCATCTTATTTATGGCAGCTGATATTTTTCTTGGATCCCTCTCATCGAGAGGTGTAGGATTGATCTAAAGATCATCCGATTCCGATAAGTATTCATGGAGTTATGAATTTATTTGTGTTATAAGACAATTCGTCAAGGTCGACCAGCGACCAAATTACCCCCACATGTGCTCAACATTTTAGTATAAAAGGAGATGACTTGAGATTCATTTCACACACACTTCACTCTTGATTTCTCTCCACTTGTTCTGGGTTTTAGTGGAAGAGAAATCTAAGAGAGGAAGCCCTAAACGCAGAAGGTAAGGAGCCCTAGTATGAGACCTAGACGCAGTCAAGAAGGAGGGCTACACGCTGCCCTATACGTTGGTCTCTACAAGCCCTAGACGCAGTCAAGAAGGAAGCCTACACGCTGCCCTATACGCTGGTCTCTACAAGCCCTAGACACAGTCAAGAAGGAAGCCTACACGTTGCCCTATACGCTGGTCTCTACAAGCCCTAGCCGCAGTCAAGGAGGGTTACTATGATGCCCTAACCGCAGGTCCATGATGCCCTAGCCGCAGGCCACTTCAAGTGACCGAATTGATGGATGGAGGGCCAAGGATCTAGGATCGAGAAGGCAGGCTGCTAAGCCAAGTAGAGGGAAGCTAGATGCAAGAATTTGAGTGGTTGTTTGGGCACATTAAGGAGGTTGAAAGCTACAACAAGCTAGGCCACAGGCCATAGCAAGCTGTTGCAGTTATTTCATGGCTGCGTTGAGAAAATAACGTGGAATGGGAGGAGCCTCTTCAAGGCTGGCCGCAGCACTAGACGGCTAGTCTTGCTGTGTGTTGGGTTAAGGGCAGTGGCACATACCCTAACCAGAAGTGCAGTCACAGCAATGCCAACAATTGGGACAGCAGCAATAATGGGACAGCAACAATGATGGGACAACAGCAATGGTATGCTAACAATTGGGACAGCAGCAATGGCATGCTAACAAATGGGACAGCAACATGACATGGTGGAGCAATAGCCAATTGGAACAGCAGTATGGTAAGCATGGTGCTGCAAGCACATTGGGCAAGGTGCAGAAAGCACATGGTGGCAAGCATGATGATCCAAGCACATGGGACAGCAGTGTGGCAACATGGTGCAGCAATGGCACATAGGACAACAATGGTACATGATACAGTACATTGAGGTACAGTATGACACAGCACTGGTGAGTGCAGCGAGATGATAAGGTACAACAAGATGTTGCAATACAGGAAGGTGCAGCATGGTAATAAGGTCCAACATAGTGATGATGGGTGCAGCATGGTGCAGCACAGTGAGGTGGAGCGTGATGACGAGGTGCAGCACAGTGAGGTGGAGCTTGATGACGAGGTGCAACACAATGATAGGTGATGGAGTCACCTTGGAGAATCAGTTGAAGCAGCATGTCTTTAACTGAGTTCAGCTACCTCATGTATCATCTACTTAGAGATGATCGATGCTCTTATTTAGATAAGTCAACGTGTTGACTTCTGTTGTATATGTACTATCTCTCTCTCTGTGCTGAACTATTGGAGAACATATAAGAAGAATTGATCAAGGGTTTCCCCACATTGGGGTTTGTCCCTGGCTAGCGCCACATCTTATGTCCTCTTGTCTTAGCTTGTCTTCTGCGATCTATGTTTATGTTCTATCTGCAATTGAGCTAACTATGAAAATTGAAATAAATTGCTCTAAGCATAACATACCTAAAATTAACATAGACGCTGTCCTAAAGATGCCCTAGACGCTGTCCTAAAGAAGCCCTAGACGCAGTCCTAAAGAAGCCCTAGCCGCAGTCCATTGTGCAACACACAATACATCAGAAAGGAGCTCGTTGAGGAGGATAACTTCTTAGTTAGGCCGCAGCAAAGAAAGGAAATTCCACTGTGGATTTCAGGACTATCTTAAGGGCAAATAGGGGTCCGAAAGTGTTGGAAGGGAGTTGTGATATTCATTGGGATAGCAGCAATATGATGGTGCTGCTAACACATTGGAACAGCGACAATAAAATTAGGACAGCAACCACATTGGAACAGCAAGCACAACTGGGACAGCAGCAATGACATGTGGCAACAAAGGCACAATTGGGACAGCAGCAATGACATGTGGCAACAAAGGCACAATTGGGACAGCAGCAATGACATGTGGCAGCAAAGGCACAATGGGACAGCAGCAAGGTATAGCAAGCAATCATAGGAGCAGCAGTCACTAACAGTGGGACAGCAGTTGCTACGAATGTGACAGCAAGGTGACACATGAAGTTTGAATGCATGATAGTGCAGCAAGATGCATGGGCAGCATGATAGCAATGATGGCATGGTACAGCAATGTTACAATGACAGCATGATAGCAATGATGGCATGGTACAGCAATGTCACTAACAGTGGAACAACAGTATGCCACATGGGACAGCAGTGGCTAGCGTGGTGCTGCTATGGCACATGGGACAGTTGTGGTAGCTTGGTGCAACAATGGCACATGGGACAGTAGTGGCAGCATAAGGTGCAGCAGTATGATGTGTGCAGCATGGTTATGAGGTCTAGCATGGTGCAGCATGGTGAGGTGCAGCATGATGACGAGGTGCAGCATAATGATATGTGAAGTAGTCACCTTGGAGAATCAGTTGAAGCAGCATGTCTTCAACTGAGTTCAGCTATCTCATGTATCATCTTCTTAGGGATGATCTATGCTCTTATTTAGATAAGTCAAAGTGTTGACTTCTGCTGGAAATGTACTCTCTCTCTCTCTCTCTGCGCTAAACTATTGAAGAACATATAAGAAGAATTGATCAAAGGTTTCCCCACATTGGGGTTTGTCCCTGGCTAGCGCCACATCTTGTGTCCTCTTGTCTTGGCTTGTCTTTTGTGATCTATGTTTATGTTCTATCTGCAATTTACTTTAATGTTGATGTGATTGCTAATCTGGAAAAGATATTGAGCTAACTGTGAAAATTGAAATAAATTGCTCTAAGCATAGAACATACTTAAAATTAACATGGTATCAGAGCTGAGGTGAAGACAAAGCCCAAGCAAAAGTGAAAGAACAATCACCGAAGACAGTTGGGAAAGGACAAAAGGCTCAATGGATTCCTCATCCCCCTAAAAATTCACCAAGGGTGAAGTCGAAGCAGAGAACATTATCAGAATGGCGCAGCGGAAACTTCTTATGGCCTACCTAAAGATCACTTCAATGGGAAGTCTGAATCTAAGGATGGAAGGAAAGGCAGATGCCTTGTTTGTAATAAGTTCGGCCATTATGCGAAGAAATGTCCAAATGGTAGGGACACGTCACTTGATGATGATAACAATCATTCCAAGGACATCTTCAATGATCGAAGGAATGACAGGTAATGCAGGTCATCAAGGAAATAGTCGACTCTTCAAAGAAAGCAAGGAACCCTAAGTATGAAGAATCAAATGTTGTTTCTGATAAGATAAAGAAGCATTATCTTATATTGGCCCTCTCCTTCAGACTCTTTGGGAATCTGGCTTATTGATTGTAGTGCTTCAAGGCACTTCACCGAATAGAACGGTGCTCTCTCTAATTTGGTAGAGATGGAAACAATTGTGGGATTATACTTGGAGTCAATGCCACCTATCCCGGAAAGGGTGTAGGGAATGTTACCCCTCAATTGAATGAGGGTAACTCGATTCATTTACAAGAATCTCTTTTATGTACCTGATCGCAAGAAGAACCCGATGTCCATTTCGGCAATGGAAGTCAAAGGTTTCAGGGCGACGTTCATCGATGGAAAGGTACGTGTTTGAAAATGAAATTTTCAAAGATGCTTTTGAGTTAGGGTTGTATCAAGTTGCAGGAAGTCCATTGGGAACCATGTCAGTTGTCACATCTCATCTATAGCACTGGAGGTCGACTTATTATATGGGCCTACCCGATGTGAGTCAGATGGTGACAAGGATGCCTGAATTCAAAAAGAGCACGAAGGTACATCTCTGAGATGTACCGAAGGAAAATCTTACAAGGGGACCATTCCCCTCAAGAAGCATGTCCACAGGTTTGGAACAACCCGAGGGATTTGAGATTCGTGATCGGGAATCTCATGTATGCAGGTGGAAGAAAGACCTCTATGGCTTGAAGCAAACACCCCGGGCTTAATATGAGAGGATTGATAGCTGTCTGACGAAGCTCAGATTCACTAGGAGTGAAGTCGATCCAAACCATTGCTTGAAGGTTGTGGATGATATACCTCTCATACTGGCACCTTCTGAGGATGACCTCTTTCTGACAGGTGCAGACCCTCTCATTTGCAAAAGTAAGAGGGAGTTGGATTCCGGATTTGGAATGGTGAACTACAAACCCGCGACTACCTCAATGGAGCTTAATTTTCAGAAGTTATGTGGTATGGATACCAGACTTGATTTGGGAAATGCCTCTGAGTTTCACAAACTCATACTAGCACTGATATTCTTGCTGAACTCTCGTCCGGATATATGTTTTGCAATTAGCATGGTGAGCTCATATATGGTTGAGCCTCACTAGATTGGTGCCAAGGATCTTTTGAGATATCTTCGGGGCACAATCTCTCATAGATTGAGATACACAACCAGAAATATGAAGCTGCATGATTATTCGAATGTTGACTGGGCAAGCAGTGTGGAAGATCGCAAGAGCACTTCTAAGTGTTGGTTCTCTTTGGGTTCTGCTTCAATATCCTAGATGAGCAAGAAGCAGAAGTCGATTGCTATAAGCACCGCTGAAATCGAATACATAGCTACGAGTATGACCTCGTGTGAAGCTACCTGGTTGCGGAAGCTCTTCAATGAGTTGTTTGTACACATGATGGATACCACCGTCATCTTCTGTGTCAACCAGAGGGGGATTCGATTATTGAGGAATCCTGTATTCTATGATTGCTCCAACATATAGACATCAGATACTAACTTACCTGGGATATGGTACATCAATGAGTGAGGAGGCTCCATCGCATTGAGACTGATGTATAGGGCGCAGACATTTTGTCAAAGCCCAGGGGATAGGTCAAATTTGTGACTTTCCCGAACGACTTGGAGTCGTTAAGAGACCCTCTTATGACGGTCCTACATGATGCATGCATTAAGCTCTGGGAGCTTTGGGGGGCTTGGGGTACTTCTTGGAGCAACAAGCGACCATAGGGCAACTCACCCTCCCCTAATGGTGCGTTGTGTACAGGATGAATGGTTCAACCTTCTCCTGTGATACCCCATGGCGACTTATGGACAAGATGAGTGGTTCTCCTGTCGAGACATCCTACCCATGCAATCTGGGACTCATGGGAAGTACCTCTCATCTGGCTAATGAGCAGGGAAATGGGGTTAGGGACCATAGTAGTACTATCGATGGACGCATCGTTGTATCTACCGTACTCCCTATGCTAGGATGACCTCCATTGATCTGGGATCAATGAAATTGATCTAGGATCAGTATGAGTGGTTTGAGACACTCTCTTGTGATATTGATCTGGGATCAATGAAACTGACTTCAGGTTAGTAAGAGTGACATGACTCACTCTCTTTGAACTGATCTAGGATCAGTAAGAGTGGTATGACACACTGTCTTCATATGGAACTGACTTCGGGTCAGTAGAGAATGGTATGAGACATTCTTGATCAATTTTTCTTCTTCATGGTTCAGCAGAGCAGTGCAATGCAAGGCACTAAGGGCAGAGATAGTACAGTCTGGTAGATGGATCAGCAGATGGAGTTCTCCCTAGTTGAGAGAGAGTGTTAAAATTGGCAACTAGGGCCAAACTCCATTTGGGTCATCTTATTTAGAGCAACTGATATTTTTCTTGGATCCCTCTCATCGAGAGGTGTAGAATTGACCTAAAGATCATCCGATTCCGATAAGTATTCATGGAGTTATGAATTTATTTGTGTTATAAGACAATTCGTCAAGGTCGGTCAGCAACTAAATAACACCCACATGTGCTCAACGTTTTAGTATAAAAAGGAAATGACTTGAGAGTCATTTCACACACACTTCTCTCTTGATTTCTCTCCACTTGTCTTGGGTTTTAGTGTGAGAGAAATCTAGGAGGAAGAAGCCCTAGACGTTGTCCTAAAGATGCCCTAGACGCTGTCCTAAAGATGCCCTAGACATTGTCCTAAAGAAGCCCTAGACGCAGTCCTAAGGATGCCCTAGCCGCAGTCCTAAGGATGCCCTAGCCGCAGTCCATTGTGCAACACACAATACATCAGAAAGGAGCTCGTTGAGGAGGATAACTTCTGAGTTAGGCCGCAGCAAAGAAAGGAAATTCCAGCGTGGATTTCAGGACTATCTTAAGGGCAAACAGGGGTCTGAAAGTGTTGGAAGGGAGCTGTGATATTCATTGGGATAGCAGCAATAGGATGGTGCTGCTAACACATTGGAACAGCAACAATAAGATTGGGACAGCAAACACATTGGAACAGCAAGCACAATTGGGACAGCAGCAATGACATGTGGCAGCAAAGGCACAATTGGGACAGCAGCAATGACATGTGGCAGCAAAGGCACAATGGGACAGCAGCAAGGTACAGCAAGGCTACAATAGGACAGCAAGCAATCATAGGAGCAGCAGTCACTAACAGTGGGACAGCAATGCTAGGAATGTGACACCAAGGTGACACATGAAGTTTAAATGCAAGATAGTGCAGCAAGATGCATGGGCAGCATGATAGCAATGATGGCATGGTATAGCAATGTTACAATGACAGCATGATAGCAATGACGGCATGGTACAGCGATGTCACTAATAGTGGGACCGCAGTGTGCCACATGGGACAGCAGTGGCTAGCATGGTGCTGCTATGGCACATGGGACAGTTGTGGTAGCATGGTGCAACAATGGCACATGGGACAGCAGTGGCAGCATAAGGTGCCGCAATATGATGTGTGCAACATGGTTATGAAGTCCAGCATGGTGCAGCACAGTGAGGTGCAGCATGATGACGAAGTGCAGCACAATGATAGGTGAAGGAGTCACCTTGGAGAATCAGTTGAAGCAGCATGTCTTCAACTGAGTTCAGCTATCTCATGTATCATCTTCTTAGAGATGATCTATGCTCTTATTTAGATAAGTCAAAGTGTTGACTTATGTTGTAAATGTACTCTCTCTCTCTCTCTCTCTCTGTTGAACTCTTGAAGAACATATAAGAAGAATTGAGCAGAGGGTTTCCCCACATTAGGGTTTGTCCCTGGCTAACGTCACATCTTGTGTCCTCTTGTCATGGCTTGATCTATGTTTATGTTCTATCTGCAATTTACTTTAACGCTGATGTGATTGCTAATCTGGAAAAGATATTGAGCTAACTGTGAAAATTGAAATAAATTGCTCTAAGCATAGAACATACTTAAAATTAACAAAAAATGATTAAATGTACCTGATGTCATAAGTTGCAGCATTGGTTATTGTGTGTGAATGGCAGGTGGTTTCAGTATGGGCTGGGCAACTTAACTAGAGCCCAAGTCCAACGGAGGATCATGTTGACACCCATAGGTGAGACATTGAGAGCCATGGGTCCCAGGACATTCATAGAGCATCACCTACATTCATGGGCATCTTCAACACCCACAGCTTTTGCACTTTGCCCTATATTATTAATGAGATCGTGCACTTGGACAAGTTTGCCCCCAGTCGGCTTAGCACATGTACATGGTGTGGCAACTGATCTAAGGCCCAGATGAGGCTTCTCTTCTTCATTGAGACATGGGAGGGCATGCACCATCTTCAGTGCCCTCAACGTTGGAGTAGAGATAGAAATTGAGCCACATGGATACCCATGATACCCAATTTGTACCCCAAAACACATTTGGGGATCCACAAGAGGATTTAGAGGGGCCAACCCCTCCATCATGATTTTAGAGGCCCTCTATACTTCACTCACTGTGAAATTTCCTTGAATGCACCAACTGGAAATTATTCTCCTAATTGATTAGCAATTTATTTGTTTACAGCAAATAGCAAATAACTCACGAATACATTCTTCGTAAATAAAATAAGCTGCGGAATATTAAATCAGGATTTAAGAAATACATGCACACACATTAAAAAATAGACACAATTATTTTAGAATGAAAAGTCCTTGGAAAAACCTTGAAGGGAAAAATGGTGCAGCAAATGAGAGTTTATTTTATTAATATGCAGTAAATTTGAGAGTACAATAATTTGGATGCCTAACTGGTTGTCCTTCACCAAATATACTGTCAAAATAATCTAGAGATCAAGGATCTCCTCTACTAAATAACTCGGCCTCCTCTGGCCTACTCGAACATCACAATGGCTACTCGCACTGCAACCTGGAATTCACATTGTTGGCTTTGGATAACTCTCGATACCTAGAAGTTAACTCCATGTGGGCCATCCTGCCTCCCTTTGCTTCTAGAAGTGACTCACTCTACCTCTTGGAAGCTAATCCAGCCTTTAGCAACTGAATCCACTCTCTTCCGGCAACTCGCTCAAGGGTTTCTAGCTATTCAAACTGGCTTTTGCAGCCCTCTCTGTAGATAATTCGGCCTCCTATCTCCTGCCACTCCGACACTAGAGAAACATTGGAAAAGTCTTTGGAATCCTACTCCCAAATCTTCTGTTGCTTCCTCTCTTTGATGCTCTCCCTTTGGCTCAAACTCCACCTTCACTGAAGTTGTGAATTGGGTAGCTCGATCTGCTTTGCTTGCTTGCTCTCGCAATTGTGTCTATCTCCATCACATCGACTTGCTCTTATAATCTCTCACTGGAGCATCAACGTCCAAGATCTAATCATGATCGATGGCTCAAATCATCTTAGACTTCATCAAGTCACTTTCTAGGAGTCTTTAGAGCAAAAGTCGATTTCCTGAATTAATAGTAATTAATCAATTAATTAATAGGAACTTTTTATTTATTGATTAATTAATTTAATTGAGAGGTTTCTAAGTGTTTTCTCTCAAAACCTTTTATGGGTTCTAGAGATCTCATGTTACTTAGCCTCTCTGGAAGTTACGTTCTCACCCTTTTGTATCTTGGTGATCCTCAACGTCTCCTTGAGGATCATTTTACGATTCTCAGATGGATCCTGGTATAGCTTCAACAACATCCCACATTTTTCTGTATTCAAGCTTTTGTGATCCATAATGAATTAAACAAAGTCTTTCGGTAGAAATCACATGAAAAAAAAAAAAAATTGGCGACGCGTTTCAAACCAACAAGTGTAGTTCATCATCAAGACCAGATGAAGAGGCAGACCATGGCAAAGGCTTAAATAGAGAGCAATGTAGAAACATAATTTCAAGTAACGGCTATATTTGAACAATAATATTTAAATTATAATATTTATTTATTAATATATTAAAAACAAATATTATTAAGTAACGGCTATATTAAATGGCTAGTTTTTGAAAAAAATATTTAAATAATGACATTATTTCATTAATTTATTAAAAATATTAATAGGTAACAGCTATATTAAACAGCTAGTTTTTGAAAAACAATATTTAAATTAATTTATTAAAACCAAATATTACTAGTTCTTGAAAAATAATATTTAAATAATGATATTAGTTTATTAATTTATTAAAATATTAATATGTAACGGCTATATTAAACGGTTAGTTTTTGAAAAAATATTTAAATAATGATATTATTTCATTAATTTATTAAAAATATTAATAGGTAACGGCTATATTAAATGGCTAGTTTTTGAAAAATAATATTTAAATTAATTTATTAAAACCAAATATTACTAGTTCTTGAAAAATAATATTTAAATAATGATATTAGTTTATTAATTTATTAAAATATTAACATGTAACGGCTATATTTAACAGCTAGTTTTTGAAAAATAGTATTTAAATTAATTTATTAAAACCAAATATTACTAGTTTTTGAAAAGTAATATTTAAACTGTGATATTAGTTTATTAATTTATTAAAAACAAATATTAATAAATAACCGCTATATTAAACAGCTAGTTTTTAAAATATATAAATAAATAATCAAAGTCAAACTTTAAAGGAGGGGAGCCAAAAATTATAATAACGAGTGAAGACCCTAATCGAGACAAGATCATTTGATAAATAAAATAACTAATAGAAATACAATAAAATAAATTAAAAATAATTAATGGAAAAATAAATAAAATAAAACAAAATATACACAAGTCAAAATAAATATATATATATATATATATAGAGAGAGAGAGAGAGAGAGAGAAATAAATAAAAACAGAAACATATATATATAATCAATAAATAAAACGGGGTCAACAATAAAATATGGGGCTCAGGCCCATTAAACAAATAACAAAAATACTAAAAGGAGTTAAGAACGAATAGGATGATAAAATACATTAAAAAACATGAAGGATCAAGAAAATAAACTCTAATGAAGAATAAATCAACAACAAATACTATAAAAAGGATGCCAATACCTACATAGATAATACAAGATAGGGACCCAACTTCTACTAATATTCCAACCATCATCTCTATTCAAGTTATTGGGTCTTTTTTCAGTTTCTAGGGCCTCCCTCAATTTACGATGATGAAAATGACTAACCTTAGCAACAACTTGGGCCTCCTCAATGCAGATGTGATGCTTAGATTTATCTGCATGCTCCGCCAAAGCAGAGGAGCGAGTCCTGCCATGCTTGATGTCAGCAGCATGCTCACGAATCCTTTGAGTAATCGAACAACCAGTCTCACCAATGTAGGGAGTCCCACAAGAGCATGGAATAATGCAAACACCCTTCATATTCTTGGGGTCCACTGGGTCTTTTACATATCTAAGCGAGCTCTGTATGGTATTTAAAGGCCGAAAGGTTGAAACCACCTTATGCTTCCTTAGGATCCTTGCAATCTTGTCAGTGGTCCCTTGAATAAGAGGAAGACAAACACCAGAAAATCGATCCTTGGTATCTTTCTTAGCACTAGGACCTTTTTCAGCTCTGAGGAAAGCCTTAGTACATTGGTGTCTACTATACCCATTATTAAAGAAAACACTTAGGAGATGTGCTTTCTCTTCCTTGAGATGGTTCTCATCAGAAACTCTTAAAGCTCTAGTTGCTAAGGTGTTGAGAACACCAAGCTTTTGAGCTGGGAAATGATGAGAATTAACATGAAGATATTGTTCCGTATGAGTTTTCTTACGATATACCTGATGAGAGAAAGAGCCATTATCATTCCTTGAGAGGAGGACGTCAAGGAAGGGAAGACTACCATTACATTCAAATTCCATGGTGAACTTTATAGAACTAGATTGATTGTTAAGATGGAGGAAAAATAGTTCCAATTTTTCTTTACCATGGGACTAGATGACAAAAGTGTCATCCACAAACCTCTTCCACAACTTAGGCAAAAGACGAGAAGAGGCTAAGGCCTTTGATTCAAAATCCTCCATGAATAGATTAGCTACCACAAGGGAGAGGGGGTAACCCATGGTGACACCGCAAGTTTGCTCATAGAATTCCCCATCAAATGAAAAGAAAGTAGAAGTAAGACAAATACCAACTAAATAAGCCGTATTAGGATTTGTGATGCGCTTGATGACTTCGATGGCCTCGTTGATAGGGATATTAGTGTAGAGAGAGACCACATCGAAGCTCACAAGCTTGTCATCTGAATCAAGATTGAAACTCTTTAACTCATTAACAAACGACGCAGAGACCTTGACGAAGGATTTTGTATGGCCAATAAGGTGCTTAAGCTTCTGGGCTAAATATTTAGCAAGAAGATAAGTTGGCCCTCCTATCGTGTTGACAATGGGTCTCAGAGAAGCCCCTTCCTTATGAATCTTTAGCAGACCATAGATTCTGGGGGTAAGAGGGCAACTTTCAATAAGCTTATGCTCTTTCAATAAGCTTATGACTGAAGCTTTGTCAAGTCTATCCCACATGTCCTTTGTGGTATTCTCATCTACAATATGTGGAACTATATGATCTCGAACTCCATTGAGGATCATCCTCTTCGCCTTTGGACATATCCTTCTTGTACTCATGGAAATGGATAGGATCTGCTACTATAGCTATAGCAGCTGTCACGAACTCCTTCAAACCAAGCTCATCCAATAGAAAGAGCATCCTGGCCTTCCAGACACCAAAGTTAGAAGCTCTGTCAAGTCTATCCTGATCTCTGAGACCTACTATGGCCATCTCAATGAAAACTAAAAAACTGGAAATCATCTTCTCCTATTTGGCTTTCTCCCAAACCTGAGGTCTATGTGGTGGTCAATTTTGTTCACTGCTTTGATCCCATGTAGAATTTCCTTGAAAATTTGCAACTGTTCTAATGAACAATCTGAAAGCTACACAATCACAGAATTTATCTAGTTAATTTGTAGTGGAATAGGAACAGAAATAAATACACAATCACACAATTCAACAACACAATTTTTCTAGGGAACCCAACTGGGAAAACCCTCTGTTTGCTTGAGAATTTTATTGATAGAAGAATGAGCAATGGATCTCTTACAAAACACTCTTGTTTCAATAGAGAATACAATCATCTCCCTCTTAAACTAAGCTTGAAACAATCTACAATGTTAGTTTTTGGTAGCATCGGAAGTGCTCTAGCCTTGAAAATTGGTGGAGAAGCTAAGGCACATGAGTTCTGAAGAACCCAAAAACCGTTTGGTGAAATTCCACCTAGATTGTATTTTATTAAAATAGTTAATATTTTTAATGGGGTCCTTAAGTCTAAACTTAGGAAAATTAAAATATTAATGGGTATTAATCAAAGTATGGGTGGGAATGATCTAGAAGGCGAATCAAGTCATGTTTTAATATTAGTCGTTGATTAGAGACTTAATCTCGATCGTTGAAGACTCAACAGGAAAAGTATAAAATGGAGGCTTGGGGTTCATTTGGAAACACACACACAGAGATTGAGGAAATTGATTTTCTGAGGTGAGAAGTTCTCGGGAGAAAAATCGATTGGGGAGATCTTGCAACTGAGGGGCAGTGAGAATCTGGGAGAAGGACCTTCCGGAGAATACTGACAAAGAGGCGGAGAGAGCTTGCAGAGAGGCAGCGCAATAGCCGGGAGAGCTGACGTAGAGGCAGCGCAGTAACCAGGAGAGCTGACGTGGAAAAGTTGCCTATCACTCAAAATCCAAAACTACCGAAGCAACCGAAACTGTCGGAAACTGCCGAAACTACCAGGAACTATCGAAACTGTCGGGAACTGCCGGAACAGCCGGGAGAGCTGACGCAGAGGGCAGAGAAGGTGACGTGGGGCTAACACAGAGCTAGCACAGAAATAGTCAGGGTTAGCTAATCTTGTGTCGAATCAACCAGAATTCTGCCGGGAGAAGTGAGGTAAAACTCACTCAAATTTTCCGCCAGTATTTTCTCTATAAAGGATTGCTAGATGAGCATCCTAGATTTGCATTCAAATATTTCTCCTGCATAATAATAAAACCCTTGTTGTTGCACCGGTTTTCCCACATTGGGTTCTTCCGGGGACTATTGTGTCCAAAAATAAGTGTGTCCTATGTAGTATGTTCTTTGCTTTGTTTTCTGTTTCATGAGATCAAATATTTAATTAGTGTAGGCTGCAGAAGTAATTTACTTCAATATTCAGAAGAATAACTTGATGAAATAATTTAAAAATGAAGTAGGTGAAGTAGATTCAGATTTGCTGCACTAGGGGTTCCTTCGAGTCTAGGAATTTTCACATGGTATTAGAGCATTGATTTTGAAACAGGAAGAGCAGATCCAGTGCTGAGCAGTGAGGTCGAAAGCTTCACTTCGCAACAATTCGAATCCCCTTGAAGGGATTGCGCAGTCCTTGCCGGGAAGCAGATTCGAGGAAATCTCTCTCTAAGAGAGTCGACAGAGCGGTACAATTTCTGGTTCGAGAGTTTGAAAAGGCAGAGGGAGTGACGCAGAGCCTCAGCGCAGTGCTTGTAGAGCGCAGTTTCTGTCGGGGCAGAAATCCGCTGGAAAAGAAAGAAGAAACGTAGAAGGGGAATTTTCTCCTTAGAGAACTTTCCCCTAGAAAGTTCGAATTTCTCACTTGCTGAGCAGTGCTAAGCAGTGACTAGAGGAGTCAGTTCGACAGTTGGGTGAGATGGCATCACATGGGCTCAAAGATCAGGATAGGTTGGAAGGTGCTTCCAACTATGTCATATGGAAGACCAAAATCTTAGTTGTTCTGGAGGAATATGATCTCGAGGCCTACGTCAATAGTGTTGTAGTTGTTCCTATTGACAACGATCAAAAGAAGAAATACAAGGCCGAGCAGGGGAAGGCAAAGAGGCTCATTCTCGATGGAGTTCGAGATCATGTGGTCTCACACTTGTAGGGAAAGGATACAGCCCGGGAGATGTGGAAAGCCTTGTCTTCTCTATATGAAGCTCTTCTGAACAGCGGAAGGTGTATTTGGAGCAGAAGTTGCAGTGGACTTTGATGCAGAAAGGAGAAGGGGTGAACCTCTACCTTCAACGTCTTCAAGACACTCAAGACCAGCTTGTTGCAGTGGGGTCCACTCCTCAGTGAACCGCGATGGTGAGGATAGCCCTGAATGGAGTCTCAGATGAATGGCAAGTTTTTGTCCAAAGCATATTGGGCAGGGAAAAACTACCTTCATGGGAGGAGATGTGGGCGGCTCTTCAATAAGAAGAGTTAAGGAGGGACCTAGTGAAGGTCAACCTCAATGGCAGCAGTGGGAGTGGCACAAAGACGAAGGAGGATGAGGAGAACGCAGCTCTAGCATCGAAGGGACAGTAGAAGCAGAAGCAGAAGAAGGACATTTCGAAGGTGAAATGTTTCAGTTGTGGCAAGATGGGCTACTACGCATCCCAGTGTCCTTTGAAGAAAAAGGATAAGGATGAGAAACATAATCCTAAGGCTGCTTCAACAAAGATTGACGAGGATGAGTTTGCCATGAGTGACCACGCATCTCCAGGAGGGAGATGGGGCGCTATTGAGCTGTAGTCTGGAGGACTACATGTCAGCAAGATCCTTGACGAGTCCACCTCTTGGATCAATTCCTTGCTATAGGAGCCCAAGATTCAACAGTAGCGAGATGGACTTAGTGTCAGATAATGCAGCGGATTGTTTGGAGGACAGATGCAGTAGCTTGAGACTAGAGACTGATCAGTGCAGAGCAAGGTTGGCAGCAGCGCAGTTGGCATAATGCGGGAATTAGCAGCAGCGCAAAAGATTCAGAGGGTCAAAGACTACTAGCAGTCAAATTCCAACATTCATTATATTATGCTGAACACAGTTAAGTTCAACTAATTTTGGATGTTTTTCAGTTGCTTCTCTCAGCAACTGAGTTGCAGTAAGGATGCAGTGTTAGCAGTGGCAGTGCTAGCAGCATAGCAAATGCAGCGTTTGAGAGGGAGCTGTAGTACAGATGCAGCAGTGGCAATGGCAGTGTCATGGGCAGCAGTATAGTAGCAGCAGCAACACAGTGTTGGTGGCAATAGCAGTGCAGAAAGGAGGTGCTTCAGAAACAAAGCAGCATGCAGGTGGACATTGTTGCTAGATTACTTTCCTCGCTAAGAGGGAATGTTAGTTTTTGGCAGCATCGAAAGTGCTCTGGCCTTGAAAATTGGTGGAGAGGCTAAGGCACATGAGTTCTAAAGAATCCAAAAACCGTTTCGCGAAATCCCAACCGAATTGTATTTTATTAAAATAATTAATATTTTTAATGGGGTCCCTAAGTCTAAACTTAGGAAAATTAACATATTAATGGGTATTAATCAAAATATGGGTGAGAGTGATCTAGAAGGCGGATCAAGTCATGTTTTAACCTTAGTCGTTGATTAGAGACTTAATCTCGGCCTTTGAAGACTCAACAAAATGGAGGCTTGGGGTTCATTTGGAAACACACACACAAAGATTGAGAAAATCGATTTTATGAGGTGAGAAGTTCTCAGGAGGAAAATCGATTGGGGAGATCTTGCGGCTGGGGCGCAATGAGAATCTGGGAGAAGGACCTTCTGGAGAATACTGACAGAAAGGCGGATAGAGCTTGCAGAGAGGAAGTACGGTAGCCGGGAGAGTTGACGCAGAGGCAGCGCAATAGTAAAGAGAGTTGACGCAGAAAAGTTGCCTGTCACGCAGTATCCAGAACTGTTGGAACTGTCGGGAACTGTCAAGAACTACTAGAACTATCGGGAACTGGCAGAACTGTCGGGAACTGCCGGAACAGCCGGGAGAGCTGACACAGAGGGCAGAGAAGGTGACACAGGGCTGACGCGAACTGTAGGAATTTACAGGGTAAATTCCTCAGACAGAACACCAGAGGACACCACTCACAAACAAATCATAGATCAATACACCAACATTCATGACGTGGTTAAAACCCTCAAAGAGGGAAACAGTCCACGACCTGAGCCAACACAGCCACTTCAAGCAATTTATTAATAAAAGAATGAAAATTTACATAAGCTTCTCATGAATGGTTACCCTACAAATGAGCCTCCATGCTCTTTAAATAGAGATCTTGGACCAATCGGGTGTTAAGCCACGGATCAAGTGTCGGTAATACCGAGGAGAGAATGAACCATCGGATCACTACATATCGTGACCGTCAGATTCTAAGTTACAAAAGTACATAGTAAAGAAACACACTTTACCTAACTCTACACTAGACCAAGTTATACTTAACTATTTCCTATGTGTCCGAATATCCTAACATCCCCCCTTAAGAACAACTTGGGATATGATTGAAGGATGTACAAATATGACACAATAGGAGAAGGAAGGAGGCACTACAGCCTATCCCCCTTTAGTGAAAACTTCCTGAACTCCAACCATTAATCGAAGTTTAGTAAACTTCGCCTCTATGAGAGCCTTTGTAAAGATGTCTGCAACTTGATCATCTATTGAACAATATTGCACTTCAAGAACATGGTCATGAATGAGCTTTCTGATGAAGTGCATGTTGGACTGATGTTGGACTGGATCTTTGCATAGTTGAACAACACTTTGATTATCACACCAAAGTGTAGTCGGACGCTGCTGCTGAAAGCTAAACTCTGACAGGATCTAACGAAGCCACAGGGCTTCCTTACTAGCTTCTACGGCACCACGATACTCTGCTTCTACTGAAGAAAGAGAAATGGCACTTTGTTTCTTGCAAGCCCATGTAATAGGTCCTAAACCAAGAGTGAACACATAACCTACAGTGGACTTCCGATCATCAAGGTCACCAGCCCAATCGGAATCAATGAATCCAACCAATAGAGAAGATGCTTCTACACTGTAATGAATCCCAAACTGAACTGTACCTCGAACATAACGAAGTATTCTTTTAGTTGCTTTCCAATGACTTTCACGTGGGTTTTGCATAAACCGAGCAATAAGGCCAACAGCAAAGGAAAGGTCAGGACAAGTATGGGTTAAATACAAAAGTTTTCCCACAAGTTGACGGTATAAGGTAGTATCAACTTCAAGGGAAGTACAAGTGACTGAAAGTTTGGCTCCAGACTGAAAGGGAAAAGGGGTTGGCTTACAGTCTTCCATGTGAAAATGGCGTAGAAGATCACAGGCATACTTGGACTGGGAAAGGGAAATACCTTCCTTGGATTGCAAGGCTTGAAGACCAAGAAAATAATGCAAGTGTCCTAAGTTTGTCATTTCAAACTTCTTTTTAAAGTTGGACTTCACATGGTTTATAAGGTTGGGATCACTACCAGTGAGGATAAGATCATCAACATAAAGAACAAGAATGATAAGAGACTTGCCCACTTTCTTGGTGTAGACAATATTGTCAGAATGACACTTAGAAAAGCCAGTTTAAGCTATCCATTTTGGCATATCAAGCTCGAGGGGCTTGCTTGAGACCATAAAGGGATTTCTTAAGCCGACATACAAGGTTGGAGTCTGATTGTATAAAGCCAATAGGTTGTTCCATATAGATTTCTTCATGCAAGTCTCCATGCAAGAAGGCAGATTTAACATCCATCTGATGGACTTCCCATTTGAAAGAGGCAGCATGGGAAAGAACAAGGCGGATAGAGTTCATTTTGGCAACAAGGGAGAAGGTTCAGTATAGTCAATGCCTTCTCCTTGTGAAAAAACCCTTAGCAACAAGACGAGCTTTATGTTTATCAACTTTTCCATCTGGTCCGTACTTGGTTCTGTAAACCCATTTGCATCTAACAAGTTTTCGTCCCTTTGGTAGAGGAACAAGATCCCATGTATCATTTGCCAATAATGAACGATATTCTTCACTCATAGTTGCGTCCCAATCTGGATGGCCTAAAGCTTCTACAAAGGTGTCAAGATCATAATTCGCTGAAGCTTGAGCCAGTAAAGAAGAGGCTCTATCGAACTGAGAACGTGTATGTCGCTGATCTGTAGGATCACCGACAAGAGCACCTGCTGCATCCCGAGTAGCACGGACCCATTTTGGAAGCTGAGGAGTTGAAGGAGGATCCTGAGAAGGTGGGGGAGGATTGTCATCCTCGCTGTCATCATCTGAAGAAGAAATATTTTCAGAAGTAGAAGGGATAGAGAGAGGTGGCACATCCGCCAAACTATGCTCGTAGGCCGATATATTTTCAACAAACTTTACATCTCTTCTAATGATAACATTTTTGGACTTAAGTGGAATAAGTCTATATCCTTTGACATCTTCAGAATATCCAACAAAAACACATTTTTCACTCTTAGGTTCTAAAGCTTTATGTTTTTCATCTGGAATATGGGCCCATGCTTCACTTCCAAAAACACGAAAGTGACTTACATCTGGTTTAATTGAGCTCCATGCCTCTTCTGGAGTGATATTCTTTAAAACCTTAGTAGGAGTGTGATTTACTATGTAATTTGCAGAGTCAATTGCTTCTACCCAAAAATTAAGACTAAGTCCTTTAGATTGAAGCATACAATTAGCCATTTCCTTTAAGGTGTGATTCTTCCTTTCAGCTACACCATTTTGTTGTGGAGCATATGGAACAGTATGTTGCATTTGAATTCCATTCTCAGTGCAAAAGTTGATGAATTTGTTGTTAACATATTCTCCACCATTATCAGATCTTAGCTTAAGAATTTGATGTCCAGATTGTTTTTCAACAAAGGCCTTAAAGGCCAAGAACATGTTAAATACTTCACTCTTGAGTTTTAAGAAGTATACACAAGTGCGCCTGGAGAAATCATCAATGAAAGTTAAGAAATACTTGTAGCCAGAGAATGAAACAACTAGAAGTGGACCACATAAATCACTATGCACAAGCTATAAAGGGGTTGAGGCGTGCCAAGAGGCACGTTTTTAAAAACTATCCCGATGATGTTTTCCGAGTACACATCTGGAACAAACACCATCTCTGCAAGATACCATTGGAAGACCTATCACCATATTTTCTTTACATAGATTCTTAAGGGAGCAATAGTTTAAGTGACCAAATCGCTCATGCCAACGTTTGCTCACTCCATGATTATGAGCAACAAACACCGAGGGAAGATTTGATGACCCAAAGTTGTTAAACTTATACAACCTTGTAGAATCATCAGCAATGCCAGTAGCTAAAATCTGTCTAGGATCTCTTCGGTCCTTAATTACAACATCGTGAGGTGAAAATTCAACGATTTTACCTTCACCAAAAATGAGTTATCTGACATACAGATAGAAGGTTGCAGGGTAAGGTTGGAACACATAATACATCATTAAATTGACCATTGTCTATATGAACAGTTCCAGTCCCTACAACACTAAGAGATCTATCATCACCAACATATATATTTTTGGTGTTCCAATCATTTAAAGAAGAAAACATGGCTTTGTTTTTTGCCATGTGATAAGAAGCTCCAGAATCAATGAGGATGCTTGACTACCACATGTAGAAAGTGTTATTCTTGAAGATGAAGTTGAAGTTGAAGAGTGCTCCAAATGGATGTTATGTTTCTTCATTGCTGCTTCCAAGGCTTTCTTAAATCATTTCGATTCTAAATGGCCATCTCGATTACAAAAGTGGCAATGTCTATCAGTCTTCTTCCCTTTGTTTTTATTTGCCTTATCATTTTGTTGAAATGAATTTTCATTTTGAGGTTGAAACTGCTTAGGACCCTTGTTTGGTTTAGGACCATTCTTTTTAGGATACGGCTTCTTAAGATTCTTTGAATTCGGTTGCTGCTGGGCGGCTAAGGCTTTCTTAGAAGAATTTCCAAGATTAAGAAGACCAAGATGTAAGAGTTTTTCTTGTTCTCTTATTAAAGAATCACAAAAGGAATCAAAAGAAGGGGACTTGTAGTCTTGTCCTTGAGAAATGAATGCTTCTCTTGTAGAATGGAAGATGGAAACAAACACAGAGTAGGTTGGTCCCAACTTAGGAAGAATGGAATAGATAAAGCTACCATCTTCTTTCTTAAACTTAACACCTTCCAAGAGAAGTCTAAGGGTCTTGAACTTGGACAAAAAATCTTCAATGGAAGAAAAATTATTGGGGTCCAATGTAAGCAACTCATTTTCGAGTTGATGGGCTCTAATTTCATTTTTAATTCCAAAAACTTTAGTGAGCTGTTTCATTGCTTCATTAGGAATATCAAGTTCTGCGATATGGAATCTAAGGTCTGGAGAAATAGACATCCCTATCAACCCACGTGCTTGATCTTGCCTATTTTCCCATTTGGCTTCCTTATCTTCATCTTGAGGTTTGGTTTCTTGGCCTGAGGCTATTCTGTAAAGACCTTTACTTCTAAGTAAATCCACAATGTAGGACCACCATTGGAAGTAATTGGTGCTGTCAAGAATAACTTGTCATGGACTTTCCATTTTAACATAAACTGAAGCTGTAGATGCTGAAACTAAGTGTTCTAATGGAAAGATCTTGAAAAATTAGGCTGATTCAAAAAAAAACGGCTCTGAAAACGGCTTCCGGATGAAGAAGTTATGGCTTTTTGAAGAAAAGTTGTTGAAGATGCCGACGAAGTGCGTGAATGTGCGGAAATGAATGATAATGTTATATTTAAAAAAAATATCCCCCCTTTCCAAACATAAATCTAATTAGCTCACTTTTAAAAAAAATTATGTGACTCACTTTTATAAATAAGTGAAAGTCACTTTTACAATGGTACTTTATGAGCTACCCACTAAATTGTAACTTAAATAAAAGATAAAGAGATTTTAAAGTTTAGAATTATAAGTGACTCACTTTTTATAATGGATGAGAACACTTTTACATAAAGAAACTTTAAAACATAAGCTAGATGTGCTTTTTGAAAAAGTAATTCAACAAAAAGAAAGACTTGAACCCAAGACCTCTATTCTCATAAAGTAACTTTGGACCAAGTGAGCTAGTTTAAAAAGTCAGTAATTTTTGGAAAAGAAGAAGGGGTTTTTTTTTTTTTTAGTCACTGAAGTTTTAGGGTGCGTACTTACTTGAGAAAGCTTTTTTTGCCTATAAAACAAAAAACACAAAACACAACACGGACATACAAAAAAAAACAAACCTTATGGCTTGAAGTTAGCATTAGTCGAAAACTAAATATTTTCTTCAATCTTTCTGATTTTCTGAAATCACACTAAGGCACGGCGAAAAAGAGCATACGCATGAGAAAAAAGAGCATACGCAAAAATGAAAGGTATCGATTTGGTAATAAAAAACAGAGAGCTAAATAAACTGAAATAAACAGAGAGAAAATAAATAAAAACTGCAAATAAAAATTGTATACCTCCAGATCTTAAAAATGACATAGCTAGGGCTATCGGAAACCTTTTCGCATCAAACGAAAGGGGTTCCTCACTGGAACAGATGCTCTTAACGCAATAGAGCAGTCCCCTCGGCCCGAAAGCAGTCAGAAACAGTAGATCTAGGAAACGACAGTCGGCTGCAGTTCTACCGGCTTCAGATTTGGATCACCAACGGATGCAGCCCTCAAATAGCTCCGATACCATGTAGGAATTTACAAGGTAAGTTCCTCAGATAGAACACCAAAGGACACCGCTCACAAACAGATCATAGATCAATACACCAGCATTCTTGACATGGTTAAAACCCTCAAAGAGGGAAACAGTCCACGAACTGAGCCAACGCGGCCACTTCAGGCAATTTATTAATAAAAGAATGAAAATTTACATAAGCTTCTCTCATGAACGGTTACCCTACAAATGACCCTCCATGCTCTTTAAATAGAGATCATGGACCAATCGGGTGTTAAGCCATAGATCAAGTGTCGGTAATACCGAGGAGAGAATGAATCGTTGGATCACTACATATCGTGACCGTCAGATTGTAAGTTACAAAAGTACATAGTAAAGAAACACACTTTACCTAACTCTACACTAGACCAAGTTATACTTAACTATTTCCTATGTGTTGGAATATCCTAACACAGACCCAGCGCAGAAATGGTCCAGGTTAGCCAGTCTTGTGCCAGATCAACCGGAATTCTACCAAATGAAGTGAGGTAAAACTCACTCAGATTTTCTGCCAATATTTTCTCTGTAAAGAATTGCTAGATGAGCATCCTAGATTTGTATTCAGATATTTCTCCTGCATAATAATAAAACCCTCAGAGCTGCTGCACCGGTTTTCCCGCATTAGGTTTTTCTGGGGACTATTGTGTCCATAAATAAGTGTGTCCTATGTATCTTGTTATTTGCTCAGTTTTCTGTTTCATGAGATCAAATATTTAATTAGTGTAGGCTACAGAGGTAATTTGCTTCAATACTCAAAAGAATAACTTGATGAATGTAATTTAAAAATCAAGTAGGGGAAGTAGATTCAGATTTGCTGTAGTAGGGGTTCCTTCGAGTCTAGGAATTTTCACATCCGAAACCTTTGATCCCTATGCCTTTTTGCCTTGCCTGGATGAGCTCTGAAATCCTTGCACAAATCATGGAAATAGCCTCCTATTTCCTAGCACACGAGGAGCTCCTCTTTCTTAGGAAATTCCTCCTATTTCCTAGTGCATTCCCAAGGAAAATACTCCCTTTTTCAACTCGCACAAGCCTCCTACTTGGCACGCTCTCTCACAAGCTCACACACAAAACTAGTGCATACAATAATGATTACAATTATGCCTTCACTCCTCCTTTTAAGCAATTTAAATGGCTAAATCTAGCAAATTATATTTTAGGAAATTGATTTTGTGATTGATGAGTTAACTGAGTTGAACTAACTCATGCAACTCGTCTCATCTCAATTCTAGAACTTGAGACTCAGTCACTTGTCCTTTTCCCAAATTAACTCACACTAGAAGACAATAAACTCGGCCTTCCACTTATGTGCATTAGTTAACTGCTTCATCACTCGTCCTAATTTTAGGAAACTCAAGCATGCTAAGCAGAAACTCGTTGTGTTCCCTTTGATTAAGGCACAAATCAAGGAACCCTTCTTCACTACTATTTTCAACATTTTTTGGTAAATAGTTTCGACCCATTGTAATCTAAATGCAGTTAAAGAATTTGGGTTATAATATAATTTGAGTTAACGAATTAGGGTTTTGGATGTCGTGAAATCCTATATATTGTATTGTAAATGGTAAAGTTAATACAATGAGAGTTAGAGGTATGGCTTTAAGGTTTGGCTACTGTTTTCTTTCGCCTTTCTTGTCAATAATTTTTAGGCATTACTATATTGTAAAGGTTTAAAACTTACATCATGCACTTCATATTGAAGATCTTCATTAATATTCCCTATATCTTTGATTATATTATCAAACTTCTTTTATCCTCTTACGGTTTAGTACTTCTCGTTTTCGACAATTGACTTCCCTAGGAAGGAATTTGTTTTCACCTTGTAAATTGATTGTATCAAAGGATTCCTTTAATAAATTTCACAACAAGCTCCACTGATTCTTTATGCAATTATTCACGGTGTTTCATAAACATTTCCATCATTTATGCCAAGGATGCTATAAAACTGTTTTGATGGTACTTGTTATCACCCGAAACTGTCCTTATGGATGTTGGCCTCCTCATCCAAATGTGATGGCTCTGTTTGAGATTTGAGGTTATTTGACCTTATTGAAATTTGACATCATGCTGTGTTGGAAGATCCAGGCTAAACTTGAACGATAATGTAAGGCCCATATCCAATCAGTGATGTTCCTGTAACCTGACTTTTATTACCGGCTTGAAAATGGTGTGGAGTCTGGTGTCGGTTTTGAATAGCCTTGTATTTAACCTGTGTCCAAGAATTTCGGGAAGCTGATATATGAACTCAATTGTTTCGATGTAATTGATTTTATCCAAGAATTATATGGCTGTCCTAAACATTGTAAAAAAAAATGACAACCCCTCCTACAATCTGGGGACCAAAATTGAGCTCGGAAAAACTACCCTGCCCCTACTTTCGAGGGGAAGGTTTTGCTTTTTCCTCTGTACTTAGTGAAACAGAACCCAAGTAGTTGGGAGAACACATATTTCAAACCCCGCCAATGGAAAGTGCAATTTAGGACTGGTTACAGCTAATAATAAGAGTTCTGAAGCTCAGTTTTAACACAATCATTCACAGTATAACAGTTCAAAAAATTCGCAGGCGTCATGTTTCTGCATGCAAGCTCGGATTCCAAACTCAAATCCACATTATCTTAAATAGGAATTTGAAAATTAATTTCCAATTGAAAAGTGAAGGTTGAAATGAAACCTGTTGTGATCTATATCCAATGGATGCTTCACATGAAACTGAAATAATAATATTGGGATTCTTTCATATAGAAAATAATAACAAGAGATGAATTGGGTATGTACCAGTAGAAGAAGCTTCATTCGCCTGAGATGTGCAGAGGCAACGACGACCCCAATGTACAGGAGGACGCTGACTTCTAATAATTAAACTGGTGTTGGGGGAATATTGGTACCACGTTTGAGGCGGTCTGAAAGTTAGAGAAGGGTTTAGCAGCAGCCATTTATTGGCACACACAAGAGCATTGCTTCCAAACATCATGGCGCCTGCTCTCGCCGCGCCAGATACATGTGCCATTTCATGCGATGGTAATATCTGCTCTTTAAATACTTGGCTATCCACAACTTGTGCCTCTTACCATCACAGATAAAGTCACCGAGGAATAATTTCACCGCTTCCCCGGTCTTACTGAAACCAGGTTGTCAACAAGATAAGAGCTCTCTGTCGGATTTTTCCAACAAGCCTCTCATCGGTTCCTCCTAACGCTTCCATTGAAGTCTCCGCCTCTCCCATTCGACGGTCTTCTATTCCCATTTACCCATCCTTCCTCGTCCTATCTCCCCTCCTATTCACCCATTTCCCCATTAATAGCTCTAATTTCAACTTAAATAATTCACATAATAATTTTGATTCACCCATTTCCCCATTAATGGCTCTAATTTCAACTTAAATAATTCACATAATAATTTTGATGTTAATGATATTCAAAACTTAAATAGGAATAAAGGTTTTGATGATGACATTAAAATGAATCAAAATTTAAATATTAAAGACGTTCATTATGGTGATGCTATTAAAATGATTCAAAATTCAATTATTAAAGACCTTTTTGATAATGGGAATAATAAGTTTTATTTTAAAAGAAATGATATCATAAATAAACATTATAATAATGGAAATAATATTCATAAAAATAATTTCACTAATCAAAAAATTTGAACGAGAACAATAATAAAAACAAAGTCTGTGACTCATAATAATACTACTCCTTTTAATAATATTAAAAGTATTAATAATAATAATAATAATTTTTTTAGAGTATTTTTAAGAATGTTATTAATTTTTCTAGTGTAATTTTTTATTTGTTTGTTTTTCGTGTTTTGAATAAAAGGCTCAATTTTGCTTTTGCCCCTAAAAATATTTCGGTTGAGGACATTACCTATAACATTGAATATGGAATTAGAGATCTTCCTAACAATATTAAGGAGCTCATTAGGCAAGACTGTGTTATAGTGCTTAGGAAGGCTAAGCCTCCTAAAAGCAACATTAGCAAAAATGAGTTTCTTGCCCTTAAAGCTCTAAGAGATAACCCCAACATTGTTATCCTAAGAGCGGATAAAGGTAGGGTTGTTGTTATTTTAGATAAAGTCGACTATGTTAACAAAATGAATGACCATCTCTATAACAGTGGTAGATACATTAAGCTTAATAAGAATCCTATTAAAAAAGTTTCTAAAGAAGTTGCTTTTGCCATAAAATCTAATAATGCTCTTAATCATCTTAGCAAAAAGCTTATCGAAAGCAACCCTCTCACCCCCAGAATTTATGGCCTTCCGAAGATTCATAAGGATGGGATCCCCCTAAGACCTATTGTTAACACAATAGGTGGGCCCACTTATCTTCTTGCTAAATTCCTAGCTCAAAAGCTCAAACCTCTTGTTGGTCGCACTGATTCCTTTGTTAAAGACTCTGCTTCCTTTGTTAAAGAGTTGAAGGATATAAGGCTAGAGCCTGGGGATCTGTTAGTAAGCTTTGATGTTGTTTCCCTTTATACTAATATCCCTATTCAAGAAGCCATTGATGTCATTAATCGTATTACTAATGATGACACAACCAAATTGGTTGGTCTATGCCTTACCTCTACCTTTTTCAGCTTCCAGGGTGAGTTCTATGAACAGACTTGTGGGGTTGCGATGGGTTCTCCTCTTTCCCTTATAGTTGCCAACTTATTCATGGAATATTTTGAGACCAAAGCTTTGGCCTCTACTCAACTCTGCCCAAAGCAATGGAAGAGGTTTGTTGACGACTTGTGTCGTCTGGCCCCATGGTCGTGAAAATTTAAATTTGTTTCTCAACCATCTTAATTCCCAATCTGACTCCATCAAATTTGCGATGGAAATTGAGGTAGATGGATGCCTTCCTTTTCTTGATATTCTCCTCTCTAGAATGGATGATGGTTCTATCTCTCACCAGGTTTTTCGCAAAAAAACGTACTCAGAACAATATCTTCATGCCAGTTCTCATCATTTTCCAGCATAAAAACTCAGGGTTCTCAACACCCTTGCGACCCGTGCTCTAAGAATTTCTGATGAGAATCACTTAGAAAAGGAAAAATCTCATCTTCTAATTTTTTTTGAAAATAACGGCTATAGCAGGCAACAGGGCCTCAAAGCTTTTCTAAGGGCTAGTAAAGAATCAAGGATTAAACCTTCTCGTGACGATACAATCTCCAGTGTTCAACTTCCCTTTATACAGGGGACCACCGATAAGATTTCTCATATTCTCAAAAAGAACAAAGTTTCTGCTACCTTCAAACCCCTTAATACCATTAGAAATTCTCTTAGATCCGTCAAAGACCCTGTAAACCCTAAAGACGTGAAAGGGGTCTACTCCATCCCATGTTCTTGTGGGATTCCCTACATTGAGGAAATGGGTCACTCCATTAACCAGAGAATCCAAGAACATGCAGCATATATTAAGCACAACCACTCTCGTTCCTCACCTTTAGCTGAACATACAGTGAAATCCAATCACCATGTTTGCATCAATGATTCTCGAGTCATCGCAATGGTTGATTATTTCCATCATAGGAAGCTTCAAGAAGTCATTGAAATTGAAAAGTGTGCCATTAACCTTAATAGGGACGATGGTTGGAAGTTAAGTAGAAGTTGGATCCCCGCCCTCTCTTCGTAAATTGTTTTTTTTTTTCAATTTTATATATATATATATATATATTATAACTAATTAATTAATTTATTATTTTTACTTTTATATTGCAATATATATCCTCTTTGACCTCCCTGTTAAAATATTATCCAATATTTTAAATATTTAAATCTAATTGTTGAATTAAAATTATTTTTAATTATATATTTGCAAATATTTAATTCTTATTATATTATTATTGAATTTATCGAATTCAACATTATTTTAATTAAAAATATTAATAAAATAAAATAAAACATAATAAAGTAATAATAAATATATTGAACTAACTTTTAACGGCTAATTCCTAACAGTGATTTCCTAACAACTAATTCTGGAACCATATGCATCTTTGCTATTTAAACATTGTGACTAACTGATTTTTTCACCTTAGTCCTAAGGATGAACCACATTAGATGGTTCCAAAAGTCTACCAAAAATTCATGATGTAATTAATCCGAAAGAATTTATCAAAATCAATATTTTATAATATTTCTTAAATTCTCAAATGCATATGTGATATATTTTATTTAAACAATAATAATCCATTCACAAGGGAAAAAAACAAAATATTCATATGAGTTTTTAATATTCAATGCATAAGAAAATTTTAAAATTTCATCCATATCATACTCTCAAATTCATCATAAATATTTACAATACTTTTGTGAAACAAGTTTGTTCATATGTATTAAGAATTTTTGTTTATTTATTTTATTTATTTGATTAAGTTAATATTTTAATTTAGTTTTTAAATATATTGTAATTTTTTAAAATTATATTTAGTTTTAATTCTATAAATCAATTTTAATTTTCAATAAAAATAAAATTTAAAATAAATTAAATTAACACATTAACCCATGTAACTTTTATGTATAAAAACATAAAATATATAACTTTTAATAAATTACAAATTTATATACAATTAATTACATAAAATAAATTATAATAAATATTTTATTTTGATATATTATACTATTTACATATTTTTACAAATTAATAATATAAAAAATATTAATATTTTTTTATTTTAAATAATGTGTAATAAATTATAAATTTATATACAATTATAAATATTTTATTTTATATATTAGAATATTTATGCCTAGGGACATAGAATATATTGTGATATGGATGGTCTATTAATACACACTCTATAATATATATATATATATATATATGTGTATGTATGTGTGTGAAGTGTGATTCGTTCGACTCATTACTGAGCCAAACCAAGACGACATGGAGCTCGCCTATGTGATTCAGTGAACGAAGTAGTTTTGGTGTTCGCCTCTTTAATTATTGCCCTTCTAGCCCATATAGAGTAAGTACCTCCTCGTTGGTGCCCTCGTAATTACCTTTTCATTGGGTCAATAATCACTTTATTATGAGCTAAATAAGAAGTAGTCTAACTAGGCTTCAAATTTGCCAAGAAAATCATGGAAATTTTGGTAAGATTTTGATATAATTTTTTGTAAATCTAGGTTACAAGTGTCAAACTTCAAGATTTTAGATGACTCGCCGTTTTTGACGCTGTTGAATCCAATTCTACCATCAAAAACACGATTCCAACACTCCTACCATTATTGGCCATTCAGTGACAGTGCTAAATCCATTTCTACCATCAAAAACACGATTCAAACACTCCTACCATTTTTTGCCATCTGGACAAATTTGTCTCCTTCGTATTGTGTAACGGTGATATAAATTGAGATATTTATTGATATGGTTTGTTTATTAATTATTTTGAGTTAAGTAAAGTTGCTTATTTATTTTAAGTACATTTTATTTTAAATTTAATTAAAAATGAGAAAATTGTATTATTTCAAAAGTTTTAATGAAATTGAATTTATTTTTACATTTAAACCTACCATTTAAACCACAAAACATTAAAATTTCACCCAAAAAAAAAAAAAAATTATGTAATCTAATTTTTGCAAACAAAAAAAAATAAAAAAAAAATTACATCGTTAAACAAATTTTGTTATATTCTCTACATACGCTTACCTCCCCATCCAAATGTTCACTTCAAGCACTTGATAATTAAGTTAAGATATTATCTAACTATTCTAAGTCGATAATTAAGTTAAGATATTATCTAACTATTCTAAGTTTTGGGCTTTTTTATTAGAATTTAACAATATAATTGTGAGTTGTAAGTGAAATTGTGATTTTTAGTTATTTAATATAAATGTTTGACTACATAAATGCATTCAACACTCTAAAAAAATCCTAAAACACTTAAATGGTATACATTACATAACTTAATAATTTTAACAAATATCTGCCCACCAAAAAACCTATAAAAATAAAATCCAAATACTTAAAATGGGTAGAATACAAATACAAGGTTAGGTAAATCAACCTATGGATCTGATTCTGTGTTGGCCTTGTTTAGCTTGTACTTTGTGTGGACCCTCAACTTTTTGAACTTTTTGGCAAAAGAGCTGAGGCGAAATTAGGTTGGCTTTCTATATTCTGGTGTTTAATATATTGAACACGTGATGAATTCTAATAGAAAATCACCAAATATTTGGAAGAATAATTTATAGTTGTTGCAATAAGATTTTAGACTTGAAATTTTCACATGGTATCGGAGCGTGATTGATCAGCCGAGAAGGTCAGAACTGGAAGAAGAAAAAAAATTGTTCAGAAGGAGCAGCAGGCCAAAATTTTATGGCGTTGCGCAGTGCCTAACCAGGGAGCACGAATTGCTCGGCAAGGGTTCAATTTTCAGTTACAGGGTGACAGAAAATTCGATTTTCCCATAATAATGATTTCAACAGGTAGAGGGAGCAGCAACAGCTCAGATATTCATCGAGCAGGTTCCTTAGTAGGGAGCAGAGGGTTTTGCGGCAGTTTGCAGTAGCAGAATCAACGCCAAGTGGAAGAGAAAAGCATACACAAAGGGAAAATTTCTCTCAGGGGACTTCGAGTCTCAAAAGTTCAATTTTTCAATTGTAGATTGGCAGTAGCTGTGAGCAGATCTTCCCACTGCAGAAGGGAGTGTGAGTAGCAGATCCAATAGCCAAGCAGAAAGAAAGAGGGAGTTTTCAACAAAATCAAGATGGCCACAACTGGGCTTAGAGATCAAGACAGATTAGACGATGCCTCCAACTATGTTATTTGGAAGTTCATGATCTCCTTTCTCGTTAATGAGCATGGTCTGAAGACCTATGCAGAAAATGTAGTAGCAGTACCCCAGGATCCAGATCAGCAGAAGGAATACAAGAAGGAAATGGAAAAGGTGAAGCAGATGATTTTGGATGGAGTCTGAGATCATCTAGTCTCACATGTGGCAAACAAAGGTATGACCAAGGAGATGTGGGATGCTCTCTCTGAGCTATTTTAGAGTTCTTCCGAGTAGCAGAAGATGTTTCTCCAAGAGAAGTTGAGGAGCATAAGGATGCAGAAGGGCGAGAGCATAGATGGCTTCCTCACCAGGATTCAGGAAGTCCAAGATCAACTATCAGCCGTTGGGGAGGCACCCCAACCCACAGAGCTTGTACGATTGGCACTAAATAATGTCTCAGATGACTGGTAAATGTTTTGCCAAAGTATCTTAGTTATAAACACTTTGCTTAAATGGGATAGGATGTGGTATGATCTACAGCGAGAGGAGTTGAGGCAGCTCTAGTAAAGAGTACCATCAACGACAGCAGCAATAAGGGTGTGAAGGGTGAGAAGGAAGAAGGAAATGTGGCCCTACCATCTAAGGGTCCCAGTCAAGGGCAAGGGGAAAAGAACAGGAAGAAGGATCTATCAAAGGTCAAGTGCTTCAGATGTGGTGAGTTTGGTCACTACAGTACGCAGTGTACTCTCGGGAAGAAGGACAAGCAGGAGAAGTAGGATTGGGCAGCAACATCTAATGAGATCAATAAGTTGTCCTCCAGGTTGGAGGAATAATTCGCTATGTTTGCATTTATACCTCCAGGAGAGAGGTGGGGTGATCTAGAGTTGTAGTCCCAGAGGTGCAGACATGGGTAGGGTTCTTGAGGTGTCCTCCTCATGGATCATTACCTTTCTACAGGGGCCCACAATATTTAGTAGCAGGATGGATCAATGTTAGTGATTCGATCAGATTCTAGAGTGACAGTTGCATACTAGTAGCAGTTAGGTGCTGAGGAGCGCAATGCAGTGTTGACAACAGAGCAGGAGGCTCATTACAAAGTCAGCAGCAACGCAAATTCCTCAGTGGACAGTATAGTGACTAGTAGTAGTCAAGACTTCAGAGACAGATGAAGCAGACAAAAATGATTCAATATTTTGGATGCTTCTCAGTTGTAGTAGTTGCAATTGCAACAACAACAGATGAGAGGGAGTTGCAGTGTAGATGCAGAGTTGGCAGCAGTATGGCAGTTTCAGCATCAACACAGATGCAACATCAAAGTTGCGCAATGGTTGGTGGGCAGTAACCAGACATCAGCAATGTGACAGAGGGTGGTACAGAAACAGGGTGTTGTGGCAATATGTGCAACACTATAGAGAACACCTTCCTCATTAAGAGGGAGTGTTAATTTTTGTAGCATCAAAGGTGTTCTCGTCTCAAAACTTTGTGGAGAGGCTAAAACACATGGGCTCTCCATAACCCATAGATTGTTTATGGAAATTCCACCTAGAAGTGTCTCAATTAGATTATTAGCCTATTTTTAATTATTTCCTAAGTCTAAACTTAAGAAAAGGGGTTAATTAATCCTAATTAATTGAGATAAGGTGTGAATCTTCTAGAAACTCACACAAATCGAGAAGGAAATAATTTGGGCCCTTGATTAAGATTTAATCTTGGTCGTTAGAGGTCCAAAAAAATATTATAAGAAGAAGTTGATGGATATATGGAGAACACACTTGTGAGAAACACTTGAGGAGTTCAATTTCCTTGGAGAGTTCTATTTTCCAGAGGAAGTAGCTAAAAGAGTTCCAGCTTCATAAGGAAGCAGAGACAATGAGTTCAGAGGAATTTTTTCCAGATCCTGTGAGTGCATTATAGATAAACAGAGATAGCCATGGTGAGGCTGATGTAGAGGTTGTGCAGAATCCTTTAAAGGCAGTTCAATTTTGTTGGGGAAAAATCGAGTTTCAGTTCCAAGAGGCCAAGAGAGATGTTTTCTGAGTCAGCAGCAGACTAGACGGCTTGAGGAGTAGTTGATTCAGGCTAAGCATGGAAGGTACTATGCTAGGGTGACGCAAGCCTACGTAGAGCAATTTGAACAAATCACTTGGAGCTGCAATCAGAGCCTAGATTTTCCTGTGGGGTGAGGAAAAATACTCACTAGATTTTTGCCAGTATTTTCTCTACAGGATTGCCAGTTTTCAGCATCCAGATTGTACTCAAAATTTATCACTGCTGCATAATAATAAAAACCCTCAATTGTTGCATTGGTTTTCCCAAGTTGGGTTTTTCTGGGGACATTTGTCCAAAAATAATTGTGTTATTTTTTTTGTGCTAGATTTTTCTCAGTTTTCAGCACTATTATTTTTCGCATTTTTATTTGTGAAGGTTGCAGTGTGATTTATTCGATATTTGCCATAGCAAATAAATTGTTAAATTAATTAACAATTAGAAGAATAATTTTCAATTGCTGCAATAGGATTTCAGACTTGAACTTTTTACAATCTCTATAGCATAACTGGGGGTGGACGCTCAAGACGAAAGGTGGCAAATGGTCTGTCAGGTTGTCGTTGAAGGTTTTGTGGTTGATAATGACCACCGCTCTCTTTTTGTGTATTAATCCAAGTGGGCTTCTCTGGGCTGCTATCGATTCCTCTCCCGAAGAGTGGGTTGCATGTGTTGGTGCATGTTGGTGGGCATGAGAAAGCATAACAGGGATGCAACGTTGTTTTTTCAATTTTCGTGGATGGTAAAAACCGGTATCATCTTGAGGATTTATGGTGGTGGGTTCATGGTTGGCCCCTGGGTGTAAGCTCTGCAAGGGCACGAGGCTGATTATCAGGCATTGGCAGGATGCTTCGACTCTGTGGGCATCCACAAAGGGGGGAGGCAACCACAGGAGGAACAATCTGGATGAGGAAGGAAAACTAGTGGCGTCAAGGGGGGACTCTACAGGGAATGTTTACTTGTTGACTCCATTTGACTCAATTGAGGCACAACTCTGCCTCTTTTAACATTTTGTAGGGCGACTCTCTCAAGCTCATAATCTGGACCATGCGGACCATGTTAACTTATTCACAAATATCCTACACAATCAATGACCCATCATGGATCGACAGGCCTCTCTCAAACGACACCAGCAGAATCTCCAAGCTCGTATGGACGACTTAGAGACTCGTATGGCACACATGGAATCCCACATACATGTCGCGTTCCATAGGCCAGAGGCTCGAGAAAATGAGGTAGTTCTTCCCATTACAGAAAATTCAATAGAATGAAAGTAGGCTTTGTTAAGTGTTTTGAAAAATTATGTGCTTGGTGGGTAGTGAACCACAAGAAATCCATTTTTTTGAAGTTGTTGTTGTCTTTATTTTGTATTTATCTAGAGGTCAACAAATCTGGTTGGAGTGAGGCCATTTTTTCTCATTTGAAGAACTCCTCATGGTGTAATCCTACTTTGAATTAATAGAAATATGTTCACTTACAAAAAAAAAAAAAATCTAACAAAATAGTCCTCACACTTGTATTTTTTTAGTCTACTCTTAGTTTTTAGAGATATGGTAACAAAAATTGCAATGAAATGCTACTAATAATGTGATCACATGTTCTCTCAACTCTTGAAAATTTAGAGCTCATAATTCATAAGGATATCTACATGTAATTTGAACCTTGTGTCTTGGTTGGTTGTCACAACAATAGTTGCTGCAAATTCCATTATTGGAGGGGTCCTTTCTTATTATTCAGTGATAGTGAATATCTCTTCTAACACACGAAGTTTTTTTCCCATCAAATGAATCTCCATAGCTTGTTGAAGTAGAGTAAAGATGAACAATATTGGGTGCACTGGGTTTCTTTGGGTTCTCACCCTATTGAGAGAGATGATACCAATAGAAATATATTTTCAAAAATGTATTCATATCCACAAATAGTGAGGCTAAATGAATGGGAAAAACAAAAAATTATGTAATTATGGGAGGGGTGACCCCATAACTTTAGCCCTTTGAGTATGGAACATTTCCTCCATGATCAATAGCAATATGACAATTTCTTCCTAGTGCCTTTGGAACAACATGACTTCCATATAGTCAATAGTTATTATGTAGGGCTTTGTAGTCATGTACCGATGGAGAGGGGGGCCTTTTGCATCCTCAAGACTGAGGGATAACACTAGCCTTAGACTTTATATTTTCCTATTGTATTGAGTTTGACATCCAATTTGGCTTCCTATGACATTAGAACGCCAATGTTTTGCCAAAAAATTACAACGTTCATTTCTGCAACACAAGCCAAGAAATTCAAGAACAATAAATCTATTAATTATGTATAATGTAAAACCTGAAAGAGGCTATAAAATAACAAGACTATTTATAGATCCAATGTATGAGATGTATAACACAAACATACATTACTTGCAAAAAATAAATGATATGCTCCCACTATCAAGAGGTTTGGCAGAAAAAGTTACACAATTATTGTGTCTACTCCTTTTTAGGAAGTTGGTAAGTTTCTTCAGTATGAGAGTCGTACAAAATACAATATCCTGAATATTATAAGGAAAAAAGATACCAATGTTTTTATATTGGATAGTACAAATAGGTTACATGATTTTAAATAATAATGAAAGTTTTTTAAACAAAGCTAAATCACTTCAGATTGAATTTCAATACAAACTAAGATAAAAGACATATGAAATTCAAAGTTTAATAGATTTGAGAAGTCACAAAATTCATAACAATACAATGTATTTGGGGTGCCCATACCACTCATAAAAAGTAAACTCTTGGTTTAACTTTTGATCAAACTAGAATCTTTTGGGGTAGCCAAAATCTTTGATGAACAAGGTACTAGATAAAGAGACATGCAAATATTTGAAAACCTACAAGAAACCAATCATGTCTTGCAACTGTGAGTTTTCTTATAATGTAGAAATCTTATTATCTATATTATATCATTTATAACTTTATTCAATATTTAGATGCATATATTATGGTGGGGTAATGGTTGAGTGGTGAAGATACCACATGTCAATCTCAAGTCTCTGACTAGGATGACAATTCCCTTGGAGTCATGAATAAGCAGTTAGGGTTAAGTGCAAGCCTAGATCATTTTGATGGAAGAGCACTCCCTACCATAAAAACTTAACCCGATGCAAATGCTTATGTTGGGCGATTCTCCCCTCGAGACCCATTTCACTCACATGAACAAGCCTTTTTTGATGCCCACCCTCTTAGTGCTAGTTGTAATGCTTCTCTTGAATATAAAGCAAGCACCTTTTTTTTGTAAAGTGAGTTCTATTAACTTAAAAATTAGGAGATTGAATCAAAAATTTTCAAAAGTCATACTGGTTTGTCGCAAGGGAGACCAAAACATAACCAAAATTGTACCCTTTGAAGGGACACAAGAGACAACTGGAAACTAAAAGAACCAACATTAAACAAGCCTATGCTAGGGCATTGGCCTATCTGTCCATATGCATAGTCAAATACAAACAAGAAATACATAAACTCGATCCATCATATTGTCGGGGGAGCACTTCAGAATGTAAGCCAACTATTAGAATAGGGTCTGTTGGGTCTGCTAAAGGTCTAACAGTTGTTGGAGGAAAGTCGAGATGCTTTTTAATCCTCGCTAGCTGTGATATTTCATTTCCAACCTGTAATCATATCGTTTTATATGTCCATGCATATGATCCATCGTTTGTAGCAGGTCCCTTTTAGATTCTTGGTTGTCCAATATAGTGTGCTCGAAGAGGAACTTCATCTACCAATACAAATCTATTATATGCATGTACTAATTAGCTTTGCCTCATATATCTCCCATGTTCAAGATCCACCCTATCCACTCCGCCAATACTCCATAATCAAATAGGGAATTTATTTGGGATGAGGCTTCCCCTTCAGACCTGGTCAATTATTCCTACACATGCACAAGAATTTTCTCCCTGTATATAGCTGCAAAAACTTCCATTGTTATGTAAACAAGAGTTTCATCTGCAGGCTCGTTCCTCATATTAGATAGCCCCTCTTCTCACTCAACCTCTATGTCTTCACGTTGTGAATACCCGCCAGGGACATGGACTAAAAGATAAGATCTATTTTATGCAACAATAACTTCTCTCACTCCAATCCACCTCACTTGTACGTGACCATAGGCTGCTCGAAACATGGTCTATAAGTTGGCCAGAGGGGCACCCTGTCCAGTAGGGTGTGTTACCCACCAAAGTGGGCAACCATTAGGAGAAAAAAAATCTCCTATTTTCTTCGCATTGAGCCAACCAAACAACAACACTAGACAACCACCACTAGCTAATGAAGTGTCATTATATATCTACCACCTGCATCAATTGTATGCTTCTCACCCATACGGCAAGAGCACATGGAGGAAGGTGGGCTTTCGATCAAAATGTACTCTATTCATTTTGCAATCGAGTGTTTAGGCTTGTTTATATGTGAGCATTTGATATGAATTATGGGGTGACCTAGAAGGAAAAGGGGTTTTGACCATGACCTTGTTTTTTTACCTTAAATGGGGGATCAATCTTCGATCCTAGTCCAGTGGGACCTCCCCTAATGACCCAAAGGGTATATTGAAAATATTAGTGAGAGAAGGCCCTTCTTGACTCATGCCTTAGTAAAGAATGACTTTGATTTGTTTTCCTTTTGTCAAGTACGATTTCATGAGATGGGCGAGTTAGTTTGTTCATGCACAGAGATGGAATCTCAGTTATGTGGTTGTCCAAGTGTGATTTAATATTTAGAAGGGAATGATTTGATGAGCTTCAAGTCTTGATTGAAGCAAGGAATTGTTAACTAGCAGTTTGACTTAGTTAACAAGTCAAACTTTACTTGTGTTCTAAATTCTAAATTACCATATATAACATGATCAAATAGCATAAAAGGAGGATGAAGGCACATCTTTGATCATTCTTGTATGCACGAGGTTGTGTGTATGAGAGCTTGGTGTGGATAGAGTGTACCTTGGAGGATCCATACACTGTGATAGGAAGACATTACTTGTGCATGTTTGCGCTAGGAATTAGGAGGAATTTCTAAAGAATAAGGATCACTATTAGGAAATAGGAGATTTCTAGCGCTAGAAAATAGGGGTAGAGACTACGCAAGGATTGAGGAACTGGGTTGGGTTTTCTATAGGGAGATTTCATGCTAAGTACCAGAAGTGAGAACAAGTTTTTTCTCTAGTGAAATAATGCTACTTTGTAAAGAGATCAATTGCTCAATTTCCTGTTAATAAAATTCTACCACAAAGTAGAGGGTTTTTCCCAGTTGGGTTCCCTAAAAAATTGTTGTGTCTCTTGTGTAATTGTGTCTTTATCTTTGCCGTTAATTTTGTTGCTTTTATTGTTGAGAAGTTTTGTGTTGTGGAAAAAATAAAAATAGTTACAAATTGTTTATTCAAGAAGCAAGAATAATTTCAAGGAAATTCAACATGGTATCAAAGCAGAGATCTGCATAAAGACCAACACATAGAGATTAGTTTGTGAAGAACATAGATCAATTTATGAGTTTTGAAGAGCATAACAAAGCAGTCACTTGGATAATAGTATGGCACTCCTAGAACTAAGGTCATATCACATAGAATGAGCCTCTAACTTCTATGTATGGAAGGCATGAGTCACAATAGTATTAGAAGATAATGGGGTGGGAGAGTTCATCAAGAACGTTATATTTCCACCATAACATCCCCAACAATTATACCAACATGCTATGAATGATACTAAGACAAAGAGGATCATTCTAGAAGGGGTCAAAGACCATATTATTCCTCATCTCTATAAGAAGAAGACAACATCTGAGATGTTCAAAGCCATCTTAGATCTATTTCAGGGTACTAGTGATGCTAGGAAGTTTTCTCTCAAAGAGAAGCTAAGAAGTATTCAAATGAGAAAATATGAGCCCATCGTCACATATCTTCCAAAGTTCACTCAAGTTCGAGATGAGCTAGGTGGTGTGGGTGTGACTGTACTAGAGAATGACCTGGTGATTTTTGCATTGTTAAGACTCCATAGGTCTTGGTATGGTTTCCAGGATGCAGTGAGTGGAAAAGAAAACTTTCCCAGTTGGGAAAAGTTATGGAATGTATGTGTTTAGGAAGAGATCCAGAGAGGGACCAAAGATAGTAGATCAACAAAGAAAAAGGACAAGGAGAACTTTGCTTTGGCAGGAAAAGGCAAGGGAAAGAAGAGTCAAGGAGAGGCTAAGTCCAGTTAGAAGGGCAAGAAGAAGGATCTAAGCAAGATAAAGTGCCTCCATTTCCATGAGTTTGGAAACTATACAACTAAGTGTCCTAAGTGGAAGAAGAAGTCCCGTAAGGATCATGTAGTTGCATCAACTGAGGTAGATGTGTTTTTTGCCCAATTTGAGAATATTTATTGTTGATAGCTTGCGTGTCAAGCTTAACAAACAACATTATATGGTATATTGATTCAGGACCATCCTTCCAGATGACCGGGAACAAGAAGAATTTCAGCCACCTAAAGGAGAAGGACATGCAATTTCAAATTGAGATAGGATATGATGGAATGTATGTAGTTAGAGGAGTTGGTATAGTTAGTTTTCAGAGGGATTAAGTTAATCCTTTTCATCTTAGAGATGTCCTATATGTTCTAGGATTAAAGCAGAATCTTGTTTCAATAACTATCCTTGAGGACAAGGGTTATGAAGTCATCTTCAACAGAGGTAAAACTTACCTTTAACATATAGCTTCTAGATGTAAAAAGTAGATAGGTGTAAGGAAGAAGAATCTCTATGAGTTCCAGGTAGAGATATGTACAATCTTGAGTAATAAGGCATGAAGTGTACAAAATAAAGAAGTGATGGTTAAGCAAGAGCAGGATAGAGCCCTCCAGATGGAGCCTCAACCTGTATCTCGTTTTAAGTCTCGGCTAGTTGGTAGTTGGGCTGACCAAAAAGATGATGAGCACCATAGCCCAGGGGGAATGAAGGTAGTCACTAATTTTGTGACTGCCAATGTAGGGAGAGTTCAATCCAAGTGACAAAAAAATTATTTAAGGGAGATTAAGAGAGATTTGGGTCTTCTAGTACCACCTTCAGCCAAAGTAAGCAGCCAGAAACGTACACAAGGTACATGGCACTTATGACTAAGGTGATAGACTCATAGAGCATAGTTGGAAAGAACAAGTCTTCAAATTAGATTTCGTAGAAGAAAGAAAGTAAGTCTTCTAGTTCAGAGGGAGCAGTTGCAGTAGCAGAAAACATGGTAGCGTTAGAGACAAATCCAGATAGATGAGGTTCTTCCAGAAACACCTTCCTCACTAAGAGGGAGCGTTAAAAATAGTAGCGAGAGAAGGCCCTTCTTGACTTGTGCCTTAGTCAAGAAAGACTTTGATTTGTTTTCCTTTTGTCAAGTATGAGTTCATGAGATGGACAAGTTAGTTTGTTCATGCGTAGAGATGGAAGATTAGTTGAGATGGACAAGTTAGTTTGTTCATGCATAGAGATGGAAGCTTAGTTATGTGGTTGTTTAAGAGAAAGTTCATATTTAGAAGGGAATGAGTTGATGAGCTTCAAATCTTGATTAAAGCAAGGACTTGTTAACTAGCAGTTCGACTTAGTTAACAAGTCAAACTTCACTCATGTTCTAAGATTATAACTTTCCAAATATAGCATGATCGAATAGCATAAAAGGAGGACGAAGGCACATCTTTAATCATTCTTGTATGCACGAGGTTGTGTGTATGAGAGCTTGGTGTGGATAGAGTGTACCTTGGAGGATACATACGTTGTGCCAGGAAGACTTTCTTTGTGCAAGTCTACGCTAGGAATTCCTAAAGAGTAGGGGGCATTATAGTGCTAGGAAATAGGATATTTCCATTGCTAGAAAATAGGGGCAGAGACTATGCAAGGATTGAGGAGTTGGGTCGGGTTTTCTACAAGGAGATTTCATGGTAAGTGTTAGCAGTGAGAACAAGCTTGTTCTCTAGTGAAATAGTGTTGCCTTGTAAGGAGATCAATTGCTCAAATTTCTGTTAATAAAATTATACAACAAAGCAGAGGGTTTTTCCCAGTTGGGTTCCCTAAAAAATTATTGTGTCTCTTGTGTAATTGTGTCTTTATCTCTCTGTTTAATTCGACTGCTTTTATTGTTAAGAAGTTTTGTGTCTTGGTGAAAAGAAAAGTAGTTTCGGATTTTTTATTCAAGCAGCAAGCATAATTTCAAGGAAATTTAAGAGGGTATAGGAGGGGCACTACTTGGGAAGCCTCGATTGAGATAACATAGTTTCATATATCCCTATGTCATACTTACCACCTTCCATCATACATTACAAGCCTGATTTCATCTCCATTCTTCGATTTCAACTTACCGTTGGTTCCTTTGGATTTGGCACCCATACATTCGCATACCTGGGTAGGGCCAAAAGCCAAAACTTTGCACTAGGAGGTTGATGCAATTAAAAGAAAAAGAAAGAGCATATCATGGCCATAAAACAAAACAAAAGAAAGAATATCAAAATGGAAAAAATGGTTGGGACATATAAATTAACACGTGGGCAAAAGCTTATCGTGAGCTCTACCTCACTCATATGGCCATCACCTAGTTCCTAGCCAAATGTTTTCCCCACTACATCAAAAGAGGGAATGCTTGCATGTCCCAACCCCAACGAGCAATAAACTACCTCATCATTGAGGGTAAAATAATTGTTATATATCATTTAAAGCAATCTCTAACCCTTGAATTATGAGCAGTAATACAAGGAAAAATCAAGAGAAAGTAAAAGGTGCATAAGAGGGGTGGAAAAACAAAGGTCGAGTTGGTAACTCATGCATCCACATTTGCTCCCTCCTCACATATGTACACTCAAGATGTGAATTCCCATCATGCTAGTCCCTTTGACCATGGCACTTAACCATGAAGTCTTCTCCCCTCCATAGCATCATTACCATTCACTAACACCTATCAAATGAACGATGGGCTGAGGAAATGTTAATTCCCCTTAGGGGTTGGAAACACCTTATAGGGTTGTCCTTTAGCCACTCTGGCCTAGGGGAAAAACACCATTGTGAGTTCAAGGCCCTAATTTTGGATGGGAATCCTTGTTTGAAGTATTTAATACCCCATTATATTAAAGTTTAGTTCACTTAGATGCAATAATGATTATTGTCCCTGATGACTAGTTGGTTCCAATAGAATCTATGATGTGATTGTCAGGTGGTTCAACAACCCATGTCCTGGGCACCTTACCCATAGGTACCTAGGCCACCAAAACAATATATTGGCACCAACAAGTGAAGCATTGAGATCCATGGGCCTTCGAGGAGCAACATCACACCATGCACAACCTTGGGCACCTCTTGCACCTAAAACATTTAACCACTTTGTGCTACATTTGATGATTCTTCAGGATGATGTACCTGGACCCAACATTGCCCCCAAGACAACCTTAGTACCATATGAGGGTGGCAATTGATCCAAGGCCAATATGAGGATTGTCTCACCTTTTGAGACTTGGGAGGGCTAGCACCACCTAGAAATACCTCAACATTGAAGCAAAGATGGACATTATTGTTGAGGGACAAAGTCCCCTAGGGTCTTGGGTCAATGCCCTAGCAGAGCGAGGGGTTATCTACAATGAAAAACAAGCATTCCACACATCCATGATACTAATATAAGAAAACTACTTGAAGAGAGGTGCACCTGGGGGTCCTTCGTTCGGGTAGATCCAACCAAGGTCCAAACCCTCTTGGAGTTCCTTTCAATCCTTTAACCTGAAAAACAACCAATTCAAAGAAGCATAGCAGTATATGGACCAAGCATCATAAATAAATCAACTTCATAGCATATTGAAAGGTAGTTAGTTATACAATTGAAACAACTATTCATATGCAAATCATAACATTAACATCATAAGCATAAAGAAGATTAATTTCGGGAACAAGACTAATGTTTCTTTATTGCAGATAACTAAAAACAAGTAAGGAATGATATCACCTGAACCTTCCTCTTGCAGGCTCCAAGCGGAACCATCCTCCGGATCTGTCCAATCCCAAGTCTTCAACAAGCTCCTTCCATGACTCACACAAGGATATCTCAACTAGTGGAAAGACATCATAACTCAAGGAAACAAGGGTTTCCTATAATGGGGGAAGTGCTGGAAGCACAAGGATCTTTAGACCTGATCAGGGATAATCTCAGCAGAGTGATTTTTCTCTCTATTCTCTCCTCCCTTAGGCCTTCCCATTAAAGCCTTTTTATACTTTCCCCCAAAGTAGTTTTTTAGTTGGGAATTAGTTGGGAACAGTTGGGCCACGGGCACTAATAGGTAATCAACAGGTAAAACCCGTGATCTCTGCCCAAAATTAAGGAGATTTAATTTTTTTAAGTGTTTTAAGACATATACGCGGGTTGGGTATACACAGACCCGCGTACACACGCATTTAGCTCAGGGCAATGTCGCGTATAGGGAGTAAAACACTGTTTTTTAAGTATTTGGACCAGGTCTGGAAGGAGGGGTTGCCCTAGGCCATGAGTGCAACATCACAAACATCAAGAGTGAGATTTGGAGCTATAAAAAATGCCCCCTAATATATGAGGTCAGAAGGGGTACATGATGGCCGAAATGTATTAAGTAAGTGCATGGAAAGGAAACCTGTCAAAAACTGAGAAGGACTTCACCAGAGTTCAGCCTACCAAGCCACAAAAGGAGATCAGAAAGAAACACTATCTGAGGTGGGCATACCCATGCTCAGAGAAAGTAAAGCATGTCCACATATCAAGTACAAGTGGATCCACTAAGTATACAAGTATAAAAAACTGAAAAATACATAATGGATCATCTGATCACGATCGAACAAGTACATGTCTGAATATCACATATAAGAATGTCAATGATGCTAAAAGATGAAGCTGATCACTAATACCAAAGACTGATTCCAAAAGTACCAAATGAACATGATGGAGTAAGGTGGTACTACACTGCAAACTCAGGTGCCAGCATATAGAATGTCGCCATGAACGACTGCAACATATAAGGTGGAGTGGTATCAACTACCAGCAACAGCAGCAACTGTCAAGTGAACCAATGAATGCTGATGCAACATGAGGTCTTCACCGATCGCCGTGGTACATTTCTACACCATGGGAATAAATGATCTGAAGTCGACCATGTGAGAAATCGTTTGATTACTGGTCGTTGATGTATATCGTTAACAAACGCAAGACTACTCACCGATAATGATAATGAGCGTCAAGGTACCCAGTACAATCTAACAAGTGTGAATAGATGAGCTAGAGTCGAACACCTGTAAGAATCTATCAATCAAGAGATAATGATGGTTTCCCACTGTCAATAGCAAAGGATCTGCCACTAATGACAACAAACCCTAAGGTACTACCAGATGGACTCTAGGCCTTTTCCCCAGAGCAATGAGTCGTAGTCGACAGGGAAAGATCTACTAGAAGGAAGGCATTAAGGCATCCTTCATCAATCTAGCGCGAGTGTAACCCGTAGGCCAATAATGTGGAAGGAATCAGACGAAAAGATGTAGTAACCCAACCGAAGCACGTTTCCGGCGTACACAAGATGTGGCTAGTGCACGACAGAAACCCTCTGAACCAACCAATAATGAGAGCTGACACAGAGGTGAGGTATCCACCAATAGGGTCAAATGGAAACCAAGGTACTGCACGAATCCTATGTGTGATAGTGTAAGCTGATGTCGAACACAAGGGAAACCACTCAGTCAAAGACCCATGATACTGATCGATGCTGAGCACAAGGTGACCTATCAATAATGAAAATAGGGCCAGGGTGCAGCTCTAGGCTTGTCCTCAGAGCAAGATGTCGTTGTCGATAAGGACAAGACCCACTAGCAAGAATTCAATGGGGACCTTCTCACACCGGCACGAGTAAAGGACCAATATATCTGATGTGATGATAGACAAGTCATTGACAACCAGGGATGACCGACTGAAAAATGAGTCAAGAGACACCGCAGAGAGGCCGACTCAGGCTAACTTCCCTTGAACAAAAGCACGACTCAATGTGACTATGTGGCAGCATATGATGACTCTGTATAAGTTCGTCATGCAGGAGGCACGAACAAACCCTCCATATGATTGGAAGAGATAACCAATTGGGGGAGAACTGACTCAATAACAAGGTTAAGGCGTACCTAAGTCAAACTAAATCCTGCCCAAATGGAGGAGACTTTGTTTTGAGTGCTTTGTTCAAGGGCGACACGACTGACTCTAGCTGCCAACAATAAATGGAAATATTGTCTCATTCCTGCTCTTTTTTGAATATATAATTTTTTTGTCTTTTTCTTTAAGCTGGAAAAAGAATAAAAGAATGCTATAATACAGTGGAAAGAATGAGTGTTGGTGAAATAGATGATCTAGTTCCTGGGATGGGAACAATCCTATGCTCAATGTAGGGAGGCGAAAACTGGTCAAAGACACTCAAAGGTGTGTTCCTTCCACGTGTTAGGGTGTGTCAAGTTGCAGAAGTCAAGGGGACGCAAGTTTGATTTTGCAGACGTCATGGTCAAAAGTTGGCTTAAACATGAGTCCAAGTGAAGCTGACACAAGGCCAAAAGGTGAAAATGGTCAAAATGCAATGCAGTAGTACAACTCAACACAAAGGAGCCTCTAGGGTATAAGGCCAGAATGAAGCAAAGAAGCAAAGAGGAATAAGTCTTCAACGCATAAGTCATGGCGGGACTAAAGAGGACTCCTAGCCTAGGGACAAAAAATCGGCATGAGTTCCAAGTGACAACAACGTACTAACTAGGGCACCCATGATAAGATAGGATCTACCACACAAGTCATGATACTTCTAAGCAATGAGAAGGTTTCGCACCATAACTTGGTGGGGTCGATCCTAAGGCCAAAATGGGAAAGGAAACTAATAAATGCACAATGCAGGCAGAAAAACCTAACCTATATGCCAGTTTCGAGAACCAATACCTGTCAGAATGGACCAACCATAAAAATTTCCAAAGGAGAAATCTTCCAAGTTCTGTAAACATAAATAGGAACACTAGGCACGAAGTTAATACATCCCACATATAAACTTCATATAAAAGCTTGTGGTATAGAATACAAAACTTGAAAATGCGTACCTCATATATACAATATGGTACAGGGAACCACACAACCTTGCGGCTTACGCATAATGGTTCTTCTGGACAAACCCCTTGCAAGGCTCAGGCCAAAGACTCCTTTGGTAGTCAAAACTCATGGCTTCAAAGAGTTCCTCCTGTGAAGGCAAATCAAGTTCTGGAAAATCATGAGAACTACAAGGATCAAAAGAGGGAATTAAGGGGTCCCATGTCCCTATAGGAAGAATCTCTCGGTCAACTGCCGGGACCAAGTCTCAAGAAGGAGAATAATAGGTCAAAGGATCCTTCTCAAAAGCAATTAAACATTGAGGATTCAATGCCACATAATTCACCCGTGGCGGGGTAGAGTCTACTTGAACACTCGGAACAAACCAAGGGGCATTCTGCAGTAAATTCAAATTAGGGTGGTAATTATCAGATGCAAGCTGATCAATAGTGACAATATTCCCTTCATGACGAAAGCACATCACTTGAAAGAGTGAAGACACCACAGCATTCATAGCATAGACATAATCATGCCCAAGTAGAATATTAAGGTCTAAAGGGCTATCAACCACCATCATATCGATTAAGACAATCCTCCTACCTAAAGTAATAGGCAATTGAGGAAGAACACCCATAGATTCACCAGGTCTTCTATCGTAGGCTAACAATTGACTCTGAGCTGTCAACAACTTTGGGGAACCCAAAGCTTTCCAAGTCACAGAGGATATAATACTTGCAGAGGATCCTTCATCCACCATACATCGATAAATGTTTGTGGAATTAACTCTGACCTTTATTTGGAAAGGTGCAACGGAAGGAAGACGAGGCTTGACAAGACTATCCCAATCAAAGGAAACACTCCTAGAACTTGGAGGGGGAACATTCGAAGAAACTGGAATGCCCCCTATACTAGAAGACTCTGTACTAGAAATCAAGCAGACTCTTTTGTTAGGCACTTCACCCCCCAAAAGAGGAGTGTAATCAGCCAGAGATTGCACTGGCTCTACCACATTATCAACCAATGGTTGATGGGATTGATGAGAAACCATATCAGATCTAGGAGTAGAAGAACTTTCAGACTCGGACCATATCCTTTGTACCTCTGGAATACCAGGGCATAAATGAGTAAGATGGTCTCCCTTGCATATCTTACAAGGGAACTTAGGTTTAAAACTTCTACATCCAGGTTTCTTATCAACCTCCATCCCACTAACATGACTAGCAGTGGTTTGCAGAGAGTCCTGAACATGACTTGCAGAGGTCGGTGACTCTTTTCTAGTATGACTTGCAGTGACTAGACTTATGTCCCCAGCATGACTTGCAGTGGCTGAAGGCTCATCTCCAACATGACTAGCAGAGGTTGATGATGAAGTGCTAGTATGACTTGCAGTGACTAGACTCGTGCCCCCAACATGACTTGCAGTGGTTGAAGGCTCATCTCCAACATGACTAGTAGAGGTTGAAGATGAATTGCTAGTATGACTCGCAGTGACTAGACTTGTGCCCCCAGCATGACTTGCAGCGGCTGAAGGCTCATCTCCAACATGACTTGTAGAGGTTGATGATGAATGGATAGAATTATTCTTCTTCTTTGTCTTCCTCTTTCTCCTCTTTTTAGATTTCTTATTACAAGAAGGAGGAGAAAAAGGAATCCCAGATTTCTCTTTGAAAGAAGATGAACAATTAGCACCCATGTGATGCCCTTGAAATAAAGCATTCATCTGAGAAGCTTCAAGAACATCAGGAATATTCGGAGTGGACCACAGCCAAATGGGTAGTCCAACATTCAATCCAGGAATATTCAAAGTGGCCATCAAGGGAGTACCAACATTTCCAAAGAAAGGAAAAGCACAAGGATCCCCTTTTGGGAGGGTACCTTGGTTGGTTTCCACAGGAATATTGGCCATATCTAACTGATTCGCAGACCCTTCCCTTACGGGAATGTACAAATGACTTTTCAAGGAAGATAGACACACAATCAAAACCTTTTCCCTTGAGGAGGCAACTCCACAACTTTCGAAAGAATGACCAAAAACCTTTCAAGATCGGCGGAGTGGCAAGTCAGTCACTCAGGATACAAAGTCCAACAAGTGACTAGACAAAAATACCTAAAGCCAACTATATACAAAGAGAAAAGAGCACTCAACTATAAAGTCCCTAAAAGAAGTCAGCCAGTCAAACAACTTCCAAGTATTTACGCTTCGAGTGATTAGGACCGGACACCAAAATACAAGAAAGTGAAGTAGGGGCCTTCCGAAGATAATTTGGGATAATAACGGCCCAGGCCTACCAGTGAAGGTATCAGATGAAGTTACACTGACCTCCAAACAATAGCCTGTTTCGGTGCAAGCCCCCGAGCTTCGCAAGGGTGCCCTCGAGAAGTGTTGTTGAGAGTGATACAATGTCGACCTTAGGTGCCACGAGATTCCCCTCCGCAGCCACTTGTGCAGATCCCTAGGAGAATAAACTAAGGTTACCAACTCGTTTCAGAAGTTAGGCGGAATAATCTTGAGGTAAGATCTGACAAGTAGGAGAGGGGGTATCTCTCTTCCTTATCTTCAAAAACCCTCGTGCTTAACTCCCACATCCAGAGCTTTCCTGGTCTCCCTAATGCTATTGGATTTGCACTCGCTATTCAGACTTCTATGTTTGACAGTTTAAAATGGCCTTGGAGAGTTTTCTCTCCACACACCTAATCCAAGGCCCTAAAATATCCTAAAACTTGTTGGTGTGTCTAAACGACAATATTAAAAAGTTATAGTATATTTTAATTAGCGCTTGATTTTAGAGGTTGTTCTTTTTAATCAAGGGTATGGGAGTGAAACTGATGATGTGTGTATGACTCAACCAAAATCAAAGAAAAAGTAACTACATGAATGCAATCATTTTTCTTTCGATGAAAAGCAACTTCTACTTGGGTTCTAAGAAACACTTAGAAAGCAAAAAACTTTTTCCTTTTCTTTTTCTTTTCTTGCAACACACTTCACACATGCAAAAAATGCTTTAACAATGCAAAATTATCCTAATGCAAGGTATAATGAAGATGCAAGAAACTTAAGATTTCTCTAAAGCAAAGAATGAAAGGAACTTGTTTATCGCTTCTAATTAGCCACTTAAGATGTTTAGATAGAATATAAGTTGCTAATGCTCATTTTCATCCAAACACTAAAAGCAAATCTCAAGACAAACAAAAATGCACTTTCACTCGAAAAAAGAAACTAAATCAAAACAAGGCCAAAGAAAGCAAAAACCAAGTTTTCAAGAAGTTTTCTTCAAAAGCAAAAACAAAAATGACTTTTCAAAAGTGCTCCAAATACTATTGAAAACTTTGAGACCGAAGAATAAGCAACCAAAACACTTTGCAAGTTATCAACTCAAAATGGGCGAAAACTCAACAAAATAGGTGTTTCAAGATGCTCTCAACAACCAAAAAGCAGCAAAAAGAGCTTGGTGACAATGATCAAAAGATCAAGAAAGACAACTCTCAAAATCGTCACTCAACAACTTTCAAAAAGCAAGAAAAGCAAATGGTCACAAGATGCAGTTTTGACACAAAGCAAGAAGGTCACAAAGATAAAGTTCGCCACAAAGATTGAAACCAATCTTTCTGCTCTGGAAGACCAGAACAGCCAAGATTCTCAGAGAGAAATCTCGTGTGCTTGAACACAAATGATGACACTTGCAACAAAACAAAACAAGACCAAAACTTTCCACAAACGGAGAGAATTCGAAACTGGAAACTTGCTGTAAAAACAGAGACTGACAACCAAACTTGACTGCTCAGGAAATCCTCAGACCAGCAAACAAATTTACTGAACAAGAAAGATTTGCAAAAATCTTGGAAAATTAGGGTATACGTGACTGTGTCAATTCACAGCTGTGTGTATATGCGATTCAGCCCAAAGAAACCTGCGTATACACGGGTTCATATGGGGAAACTTGCATACATATGCTTCTGTAACCTGGCAAAACTGCGTATATAACAGTTCACAAGAAAAAGAAAAAAAGGGGTCTGAAAAAACTGTTCAGACTTAAAGTTTGAGTTCCTATAGGAACAGACAACTCAGTTATAGCAAGAAAATCAAAGGCTGAGCCCTGATTGGCTTAAATTAACCCAAACTAGGAACAACAATACTGTTGTCCCCAGCGGAGTCGCCAATTCTGTTGAGGGACAAAGTCCCCTAGGGTCTTGGGTCAATACCCTAGCAGAGCGGGGGTTATCTACAATGAAAAACAAGCATTCCACACAGCCATGATACTAATATAAGCAAACTACACGAAGAGAGGTGCACCTGGGGGTCCTTCGTTCGGGTAGATCCAGCCAGGGTCCAAACCCTCTTGGAGTTCCTTTCGATCCTTTAACCTACAAAACAACCAATTCAAAGAAGCATAGTAGTATATGGACCAAGCATCATAAATAAATCAACTTCATAGCATATTGAAAGGTAGTTAGTTATACAATTGAAACAACTATTCATATGCAAATCATAACATTAACATCATAAGCATGAAGAAGATTAATTTCGGGAACAAGACTAATGTTTCTTTATTGCAGATAACTAAAAACAAATAAGGAATGATATCACCTGAACCTTCCTCTTGCAGGCTCCAAGTAGAACTGTCCTCCGGATCCATCCAATCCCAAGTCTTCAACAAGCTCCTTCCATGACTCACACAAGGATATCTCAACTAGTGGAAAGACATCATAACTCAAGGAAACAAGGGTTTCCTGTAATGGGGGAAGTGCTGGAAGCACAAGGATCTTCAGACCTGATCAGGGATAATCTCAGCAGAGTGATTTTCTCTCTATTCTCTCCTCCCTTAGGCCTTCCCATTAAAACCTTTTTATACTTCTCCCAAAGTAGCTTTTTAGTTGGGAATTAGTTGGGAACAGTTGGGCCACGGGCACTAATAGGTAATCAACAGGTAAAACCCGTGATCTCCGCCCAAAATTAAGGAGATTTATTTATTTTTAAGTGTTTTAAGACATATACGTGGGTTGGGTATACACAGACCCGTGTACACATGCGTTTAGCTCAGGGCAACGTCGCGTATAGGGAGTAAAACACTGTTTTTTGAGTTTTTGGACCAGGTCTGGAAGGAGCGGTGGCCCTATGCCATGAGTGCAGCATCACAAACATCAAGAGTGAGATTTGGAGCTATAACAATTATGAGTAATTTGAGACCCATGGGACCTCTTTCCATGCCCCAACTGGATCTTGGGACCAGAGAGAGCTATTGATGGAAATTCAATTACCAACCCTCATATTAGAGGTTTCTACATCACCTTTAGCACTCAAAAGCCTCAAAACTTGGCATTTGGAGATTCTTTCATGCTTGACATCATCCCTAAAAGGCTAATGACAAGTGCATGTGGCCTTTATCTAGCATTTATGACAAAGCTAGTTGGGTTGGCTTGTAACCCAAGGGTTTAATTATAATTTTACTTGTTAGTAAGGGCTTTAGGCTAAAATTAGACCTTGTCCTCATCATATAAATAGAGAAGATCATTACATTTTCACCATCATCACTTACACAATTCAACCTCTCTTAAGATAATTTAAACCTTTTTTATCTTTGGCAAGATGTGACCTATGAAGTATATTTGGATATTGGAGCTTGTTCTTGACTTTGGGGAAGTCATCTTGGATTGATAATGGAATGTTCATGCATTTCCATCTTGTAAGTGTGCCTATCTTTGAATAATCTTTGTGCCTATGTCTAAGATTGATAATCCAGGGATTTATATTATGCCCTAATTTATTGAAAATCATTATTATAGAATCTAGATATCATAACTGCATGCATTACTCATTGTATGAAATGTGAATGACATCCCCCTTGGTGATTATTGATTATAGCTCTCCCATGTGACTTTAATCCCTCACAAAGGCAATAGTTAGGGTTTTTGCTAGGGCATCAAACATCCTTACACCTTTGGAAGAATTGGCTAAATTATCACCTCCATAGACCCCATCAACCCAAGGACTAGGCACTGGCCATGTCTTGTTGGTGATAAAGTCATATTTTATCCACAAATTAAATTTTTATCTCTTTATCTATTTCAACCCTCTTAAGGAAAATCATCCCAATTAGGGCTTAGTGCGAATTAGTTTGGAAGAGGAATTTTTGGTCTTGGAATGTCTCAACATCAATGATTGTAGTGATTTCCTCAAAATCATTCCCCTTGGTGGCTATTCTTTCTAATTTTGTCCATAATTTCTCTTGCCGTAGTCGTTTACCCTAAGAGAAACCCTAGTTGGTAAAGCTTCAACTTGAGGAATAGTTGAAGGTTTTCATGTGCCATATTTATGTTGAAATACATTGTGGGAAACATTTTCTTTGTACTTTGACCTTAGGTCACTCAATTTCACAACCTACCAATCAAACCCTAGGTCAAGCATGCCCTAGTTTGGTATCTCTAAGGGAAGTGAATTATCTTTCTTAATTGCTTAAGTCGTGTGCCTAAGTTGAGCCTTCCCTTCGAAGCCTCTCATTTCACCATAATCCTCAAGCCTCGAATATCTATCTTAGGTGACCTTATACTGAGACTCTTCCCATTGGTGAAAATCAATAAAGAGCAGGAGGTAGGTAGTTGTGGTAAAAATGGGCTAATACGTCATTGTTATCACTCGATCTAGTGATTTCCTTGTAGAGTGTCCCTTTACAAGGCTTGCTAGATTTTGTGGCAACAAGGAAAGTATCGACTGAGACCTCTTTCAAAAAAAAATCCTCTACCAGCTTCCAAACACCAATTTATCCACTGCTTTGTTCACCCAGCAACTGCACTGGCCTAGATTCATACCATGGTTCGAAGAAAGACTATAAAGCCTTCACTCACCCCACAAAACTTCAAGAGGACAAGGTCATAGCCTCCTCCCAACCCAAGCTAAAGGATGATAATCATTATATTGGTCAAAACATAGGGAATCCCTTAGAAATAAGCACCAACTTCTGCCCAACAAGCTCCCAAACCAAACCCAACTCCACCAATACCTGGTAAAGATATTAGCACCAGAAGAACCACACCAGTAGCCAAGAACAACATGCAGCTAAGAAAATATAAAAAAAACATAACAAAGCCTAATTTGAATGCAACTATTTCCCACCAAAGAAATTCCAAGCCAAACATTCTTCAAGCCCCATATCTTGCTCCACTTCCAGCTTACTAAAGGAGAACTAAAAAAATGGAAACATTTAGCTTCCCCTAAAAACCTGACAAGGAGTGAGGGCATCCCCCGAAGGGATTGGAGAAAGAACAAACATAACAAAAAGGTGCCCAACTCCAAAGAGTAATTACTTGAATGAAACAAAAGGAAACTTTGCCTCAATTATTTGAGTTGCATAATAGATTTCCATTTGGTGTCCCATTTCCTCGACTGATGACTAGATGGTTCATGTTCCAGGTAAGTCGCTTTCTCATTGGGACTAGAAAATAAAGTGCCATGATGACTGCAGATACCATTCTTCCTTGGCCCAATAGTCTCAAGTGGGGAGCGTCGCCGCACTTTGCAATTTTCTTAGGGTCTGTTTGTCCCCCTTCCTCACAAAGCCTCCTTGCCAACCTTAGTTTGGCCTTTAAACCAAATTATCTCCAATGCTCTTTGGGTTATGACATTTCACATATGAATTATTACAGGCATGTTCATATTTATTGTCATCCTCCTCGCACGTGTAGAGTCACTCCCCTCATTACCTCGACATCCCTTCATCTGGCCCAAGGTTGGAGGAGTTAATGTTGTTTACAAGTTCATTACATTTGGTGGGGACGTGTTGCCACGTCCCTTGCCTATTGGTCATGTGGGGTAGTGCCAACCTGTCCCCCTTCCTTTTGTTGCTAGTCACCCCATCTAAGTTTAAAGGAAACACTTTGAAAATAATAAATAAAATAGATGCAGATGTTGTTTTTCAACTTTATGATTTCTTGAGATCTAAAATTACCAGGAAATTCTAAAAAAAATAGTTTCCCCCTTTTTAAATGGAATACCTTAAGGTTGATAACAATCTCTTTTATGTGGGAAAAGGAGTTTTCGATGTACATTCAATGGCTACACCTCCTATTTTTCACTTGGGTGAGACAAACATTTAGAGCAAAATTGGCATTTTCCATAACGATATTAAAATATCAAGATTAGGGCCAAGGTGGATATGCTAGTACTTCTCACCTTCCTTGATGACTTCTTTACGAATTAAAAAAAGAAGCATGGTCATTAAATACATTATTAAATTACCATTAAACTTGCCAAATGTTTGATATTCAACAATTCTGAAATTTTAAATAAAATCACCTAATGTAGTAACTATGAATCTAACTTTTATGACTCCTTTTTTTCCTTTCCTCTAAATTTATTCCCTCCTATGCATCTAAAATGCAATGAAAATAGAGCATTACGAAAATTATAATGAAAATTACGTTCATGTTGACAAAAAATGTCCATTTCAATAAAGTGCCCAATCATTGTCTCTGTTAGAGCTAAGCCTTCACATAAAAAGTTTCCTACAACTTAACCCAGACACCTCGAGAGTACCGAAAATCTTTCTAGCTCAGGTACCTTACATTTATCGGCAATCTGCAGTAAGGTGCAACAAATAATTATTTATATAATACAATCATCCTTCAAAGATATTATATGCATGACAATATCCAATTATATTTTCCTATATATTTGACAAAAACAAAGAGGAAATGCATAAGTAAATAGAGTTTCCCAATACCTTAAGTAACTCATCATAAATAAAGCATGCACACTAAATGCTTGGATCTAATAGCCGAGTAATATATCTTTGGAACAAAGATTCAAAAGGAACTTGCAAAATTATATCAATCAATAAAATCTCATTTGCAACACACTATATTGTCTAATTGGATTGTAAACAAGATTAACCCATTACAAGGGTATGCCACATGAACTAGAATAAGATATTTATGATTGTATTGAACTATGTATGAAATATTGTAGAGCAATGAGCTTATTTCTTAAGATGTTGTAGTTTCAACTGTTGCACACTACAAATACAATTCTCAAGTTTAGGTGGTCTCTAATCAATAGACTTAATAAACAAGTAGGCATAAGTTTCATAAGCTTAATATCTACATTGTAACTGATGGGTTAATGCCCATCTTCTCTACACTTTCCATATTTTATGATAGCTCAACCATCAGTAATCTATCCACGCAAATGTTAGTTATAATTTCAGTTTTGAACTTTTCTTCTACTACAATATCACATATTCAAAATTCTATTTCTGCATCCTGAAGACTAGTTATTGACATACAAATACATTTGACATAGATAATTAAAAAGATGATTTCAAGCAATGAAACTTAAAAATTCCATAAAATTTAAATGGAAATGCTAAATTAAAATACTTTTCTTAGGCATATAAGAATCCTAAATTTAATCAAGGATGATCATTGAAAATGAATAAATGGATAGAGAAATTCAAAGAAGACCCAATCTACATTGAAGCGACTAGCTCGCATTTAAGTACTCTAAGTAATGACCTAAAACTATTTTTGATTGGCTAAGAGCTCATATTCTTAGGACATAAGGAAAAATGATTCAAGACCAAACATTGTTATGATCCTTTACCATTTAATTGAATCATAAACAAATATGTTTAGAAATGCTAACACTTGATTTATCAAAATACCCTTAAAATCAGACAACAATTTAAAATGGTCCTTCTAAAGAAAGAATCTAGTATTTTTTTTTTTACTTGTCAAAATAGGGTGTCTTCCCAATGAGCTAACCTTGAATACATAAACTCCACATTTATCTATAGCTAGCAACCAGAATTGCTAGGTACAAAAATCTTATGATAAGTAATGAGAACCATTAGGTTTATTCAACATTAATTAGTTAGTGGACCTTAGTCAATACTAATCAAGATAGATTTTATACTATTTATTTTAAATTATTCGTTTGAATTATAAATAAAAACAATGATAAAACGATAATATTAAATATTAAATAAAATCAATGTATCATAAATCTCTTTTCATATTTATTCTAGGAAATCTAATCACATATATATAATTTTAAATATATTTTTATGAATTCCTCTTCAACGCATTTAAACATGCGTATAATAAAGGGTAAATTCAAACATGAGTAAGTTTCAAGGATGTTGTCCAATGGTTAAGTGGGGAGGTTTGGTCCTCACAGGTCTTGTAGCCCAATCCTGAGCAAGACTATGTATGCCTGAGAGTTGTTCCAAACATTATTTCTTTAGATGAAAATTCAAACGTGAATAACGATTACCTTGGTAGGAGATATAACCATTGGATATATAATTTTAAATTTATTTTTATGAATACCTCTTTAGCACATTTAAACGTGTTTATATGTAATTTACAAATATTGCAACACATTTAGACGTGCATAAATGTAAAGGGCACATTCAAACGTGAGTCATGGTTACCTTGGTAGGAGATATAGCCATTGCACATATACGCCAAAGAAGTGGAAAAACTCTACAGCACATTTAAACGTGTTTATATGTAATTTACAAATATTGCAGCACATTTAAACGTGTTTATATGTAATTTACAAATATTGCATTCAAACGTGAGTAACAATTACCTTGGTGGGAGATATAACCATTGGATATATAATTTTAAATTTATTTTTATGAATTCCTCTTTAGCACATTTAAATGTGTTTATATGTAATTTACAAATATTGTAGCACATTTAGACGTGCGTATATGTGAAGGGCATATTCAAATGTGAGTAATGGCTACGTTGGTGGGAGATATAACCATTTCACATATACGCCGAAGAAGTGGAAAAACATATTTTCAAATGGAGTTCTCTAACAAGGATACAATTTTTGTTTGGATAGCCAATTTTCAGCGGGAATTGGGCTATTTTTTTTTCAAGAAATAGATTAGGGGAGTGTTTAAATCATTTTTTTTGGGTGAAATGGATTCAGCACCATCAAGAACCTCTTTACCCAAAATCCTGAAACTTAACAACTGTAACTAGGATTTTCAAAATTTTCTAAAAATCAAGCTAAATTTCTATTATTTTTTAGGCGAAAACGTGGCTTGGTTAGAGTATGAATTTTCAAATCAGTGTCATAGATGCAAAGAGAAGTGAAATATATGAACATAATGAAAAGTCTGTCATGATTGATGCTCACTTGCCCACTAGGGTATTGTATTCCAAGGAGCCATCCATACGCCCAACATTGGCAGAGGCACAAAGTGTACGATCGATGTTCTATTTTTTCTGGGAGAGTGCACGATGTTTGGATTCTTGAACTATTGTTCCAATTGTATTGTTGGCGGAGGTAATCTAATGCTCTTTTTTCTAGGAGAGGGAATTGGTTTCTCTGTGAGAGTGCTTCTCCGTACTCAAATTCTGAATCAGTTGTGTTTCGCCTATATCTGCAGTTTATCATTCTCTCTCATGGAATCTAGTTGGCCTCGGGGACTTGGGCATTTCATTATCTATATCTATAGGCCTCGAGAATATATCTAAGAGAGCATGGAATTGACTCAAGTACTCGACCACCTCTTCTTCCTATATCTCAGAATGTCCCTACTTAGGGATAAGGTTAATCAAGTGAAATTGACCATAACTTCTATGATTTGTCACTCAGTTTGTGGTCCTTTCTCTTTTGAATGATCAATACACTAGTTGTTGGATTCAAATTGTATTTATGGCAGAGTTTTAATTGAGAAAACCAATTGTACACCAAAATTCACATTACATTGGATTGATCATAGATATAAATACACCAATCATTGGTTGAAGATAGAAATTCTATCTTAACCACACAATCACTTAGTTGAGTAAATCTTTCAACCAAACACTAATCTAGGAATCATCTAAACAACTCCTAAAGAATAGGAACAAGCTCCTTTACTTAGAAACCATCACAACTAAGACAAGTATGAATTATATTTTCCAAGTTCCCCCCTTAATGACTACTTGTCTCAATCTCAATCTCAATCAACAAAGTCTAGCTGTGGTCATGGTGTTTACAAACATAAAGAAGAATATGTCAACATCCATATAAAGGAACAACCATCCATCAGAATGCATGGGTGCCCAACCGCTGCAACCGCCAGTCTACCAGGATGTCCTTCGCATACATGGATATGTCAACCATTATAACTGCATACTTCTCCATCATTATCAATTCAAAACCTTATAGGCTTCTAACTCCATCAAGTTGTCCCATAACTCTCATAAAGGTGTAGCCAAAAAGTTGGATTCCAGAGTTCCAGAAGACCACTCTCATGTCTTTAACAAATGGGGGGTACTTCCCTAGATCCACAACTGTCAAACTAACTCGACAACCATCCCTACCACAATTCACACACATGTGCTCTCTTCTATGCACAAAGCGAACACAATAGAAATGCTACACGAACACAACCTTCACGCACCAATTCCACAATGGTTGTCAAAATTTTTTGATCTGAGCAACAACAGTCCCAGTCAACTTGCAGGAACACATATAGCCTGACTCTTGTCCACTAGTTCATATGAATATGCGGGGGAAATTCCTACGCCAACACCAATGTTGGGCTCACCACATCAAGCATGTTGACTACTTAATACACATAGTCACATGATTTAAACAAAGAAATCACCCGACACACACTACTATACTCTCTTATTTCCCCAGCCTGGGATGGGCCAAGGCCTAGGCCTATACGAGCTCTGATAACAATTTGAGAAAACCAATTGCACACCAAGACTCACATTACATTAGATTAATCACAGATATAAATACATCAATCATTAGTTGAAGATAGAAATTATATCTTAACGACACAATCACTTAGTTGAGTTCATCACTCATCTAAACACTAATCTAGGAATCATCTAAACAACTCCTAAAGAATTGGAACAAGCTCATTTACTTAGAATCCATCACAACTAAGACAAGTAGGAATTATATTTTCCAAGTGTTTTACCTCTGGTTTTACACTGAAAGGAATGATTCAAAGATGGATTTGATCTAATTTTTCAGGATCGCCCCAGGAAGGGGAGGTTTGATAATGCTACCATTCTAATGTTTGATTGGTTTGATGCAGAGGTTTTACTAGAGTGTAATTACAAGACCAAAATATGATTTCAACTTAAACAAGACCAAAATAAAATTTCAACTTAAATAATATTTTTAAGGAAACTAACATGCTATTCTACCAAAAACCTTATATTTGTTGCATACAAATTTGATACTAGAGGATGCAGATAAATACAAAGGATGAAATATGTTGGCATTGATTAGTTCAATGGACTGATTAAACTTGAAGGAACTCTGATTGAACCTACCCTCATTTGAAAACTGATTTGGAACACTCATTTTTCCTGAGGTTTTTTTCCCCTTTTTTACATAATTTGGATTTAGGGTATCTGCACATCCACCATAATGACAACATTGTGATGGATTTTGGCAGTCATGTAATAAGTGATTTTTTCTCCCCTTGAACATTTTTGGGTATCATAATAAATATTGAGGTGGTTATTTGAAATTTAAATAAGAGCTTAGCTTAGTCCTTGTTTGATGCCCCATAACAACCATGAGATTGTCTGAACCTTTTCATCTTCAATTTTCCACAAGTTTCATCTTATTTACAGGATACATTTTATTAAAATATTGATACATTTCACATATGGGACTGGAAAACCACTGTAGAGAGGTAGAGTTATGGGACTGGAAAACCACTCAAACTCTTTTTGGGCTTTTAGTGATTCTGGTGATTCTCTATAGTTGTGAACTATGGGCCAACAGTACATCCAAGATGCAATGGAAATAAATTGTGAAAATCCAGAAGTGCTTGATTACAAACAAAATCAAAATTAAAAGTGCAGTTCCTTGTGCTATCTTATTAAGGGAAACAAGGGCTTCTCCTATTGAAGTAATTGCTGTCATGTGAGTCATAAGGTATAAAAAAAAAAGAGTAAATGAAAGAGGGAAGATGGCATAAGGTTGTCTTTAATGACATATTGTGCAAAAGAAAGAAGACCTGGAGACCGCAAAATAACAAATGGTTTAGTAAATGGGGTATTTGCTTGAAAATGTGTCCCACAAACAAGAAATAGATAAAATCTTTTGTCATGGATAAGTTCCACAAGCGTACTTGGGATGAAGAGCTAGAGAGAAAGAAAAAGTACTATATTAAAGAGTTTAATCCCATCCATAATTATCAACAAAAAACATACATAGGGGCTAATATTTCTTGGAGAGCCAAAATTCTTATTGCTCAATTAAGGACTAATTCTCATAAACTCTGTTGTGAAACAAGGCGCTGGAAAAGACCAAAATAAGTGTGGGAAGAAAGAATATGTATTTTTTTCTCTTCTGGAAAAGTGAAAACAGAAAAACATTTCATTTCAGAATGCGAGGCTTTCAAAGTCAGCAGGGAAAGTTATGCAGATATTTTGGCAGCTAGCTCTTGGGATAATTTATTTAGCGAGGGGTTTGTCAAGAAGATGGGAGTGATTATTGTGAGGCTTCACAGGAAAAGGGCTGAATACAAGAATTAGATGGTGAAGCAATTTGACCCATAAACTATCTTTAGCCTCATGGACATTAAAATAATTTCTTTTCCTTCTTATTCATAGCTAAAGAAAAGAAAGACCATTTTAGTAAAATGAAACTTACAAATTCCATAATACTAAAAGTGAAAATAAGCTAAAACTTGCAAATTCCATAAATTTAAAAGTTAAAATAATAATAATAATTAATAAAAAAATAAATTTGGGGGCATGTAATCAAAAGACTTTTCTAGGACATATAAGGAACCTACATTTAATAAAAAATGACTTACATGTAATCATGAATGGCCTAAAGACGAAAAAACTCAAAGAAGACCCAATTAGATGGCCGACATTATTTCATTGAAAAGGAGTTACAAATAAAGCATTTATTGGGCTAGTGGAAAACTTCTGCATCAAATCCTAGAATGCTAGAATTGTTACATCATTGAATGTGCCTGGGAGATATTGAAACATTAGGTCGAATCGATCTTTGAATCACTCCTTTGGGGGTAAAACCAGAGGTGATACTTTGCTAAAAATACAATTCGAACCCGAAAATCATTATATTGGAATCTAAATCCTTAATCCTAGGATTAATGCAATGCATCATTGGGGCTTGGACTTGAATAATCTCATCTAGTGGCACAAGACCCGATGAGAGGATTCTCTAAAGAGAGAATAATAATAGGGTAGAGGGAGAATACCCTTGTTGTTTATCACCCATAGAATCCTCCAATGGGACATAGGAGTAACTTTGCCATCATTATTAATGAATGAATGATATTTTTACATTCACAAGACTAAAAATAGTTTCTAGTCTTCATGCTTTTCACTTTTTGCAATTCAATCCTTTTCATTTCATTTTGGAATGTGATACTTTACATCATGGATAATTATGGGAATATGTTAGCATCGATTCCTTGGAATTGTCTTTTCAACGAGGGGACTGTTATAAGGTTGGACCAACTCATCATCAATTTGAATAAGAAAAGGATTGAATTGCAAAAGGCGAAAAGCAAGGAGACTAGTGGTCCCATAGACTATTTTTACCCTCGTGGACATTAAAATATCATTTCATTTCATTTATTCAAATTGATGATGAGTTGGTCCATCCTTCTAACAGTCCCCTCGCTCAAAAGACAATGCCAAGAAACCATTTCTAACATATTGTCATGACTATCCTTGATGTCCTTGAAAGCATCACATTCCTAAATGAAATGTTTTTTTATTCCATTACCCCATAAGTGAAAGAAATACACACCCATTCTTCCCAATCTTCTTTAGGTCTTTTCCACCGTCTCATTTCACACCAAAGTTGATGTGAGTTAGTTCTTAATTAAGTAATATGAATCTAAGTTCGAGTTAGTTCTTAATTGAGCAACAAGAATCTTTGCTCCCATGTACCATGTTTTTACGTAGTGCCTTTCCCATCATTATTAATGTACATAATTTTGTGGTCAAGGAATTTCAACATTGTTGCTTCTACTTCTAGTTTTGTGTTACTTCTAACAACAATTAAAGGAGAGAAAAATAGAGAAGAAGCTTTCAGGACTCCTTGCTTTTTTACCGTTTCACATGTGATTGATGGATGAATAACACCAGATTTTAGTAATACTTCTTTTTCTTTTATGCCAAAATCCATGAGTAACTACTAGCTAGTTGTTCAACATATCAAGGTCGATTAGAATGAATGGGATCTAGTGTGTCACGTCCTACCATCGTGCCCGTGGTGAAAGAGTTGAATCGAAACTATGTGGACCTTTTGTCTCTTTTCCCAATCAATCCATCTATCAATCAATATCATTCAAAAAATAAAGGATCACAAACATGGGGACAAACATTGAAGTTTCCTTCTTTCTTTTTCATATTTTTTTTACTTGGAATGAAAGAAGAAGAAACTTTGGAGCACTTCCTCACATTTCGTGGATGGTAAACCAGGTAAATTGTCTAGCCTTGATTACGAACCTTACACTAAGGGAATCATAAAAGAGAGTCAAAGCATGATCAACAACAAGTAACAAAAATATAAAAGAACTTCGCGTCTGACTCTATACCAATTAAGCTAACCCTTAGGACTAACAAACAATAAAAAAACATAGTTAATTTTGCTTAATTAACCCTAATTTCACTTTATTAACGTTATCCCTAAGTAGGGACATTCTAAGTTGCATGAAGAAAAGGTGGTTGAGTACCTCAGTCAATCCCATGCCCTCTTAGATATATTCCCAAGGCCTATAAATGGATAAATTGAAATGTCCAAGTCCTTGAGGCCGACTAGATTCCATAAGAAAGAGAAAAAAAAAAACTGCAAATATAGATGAAGCATAGTTGATTTAGAATTTGAGTATTAATATCCCTCTCCTACAAAGAAAAATCAACGGATGACCTCTGCGAGCAATACAATGCTAACAAGAATAAGAAAAACCACAAATCGTGCACTCTCACACACAAAATAGAGCATTGATCGTCTGTTCTCTCCCTCTGTTAACGTTGATGTAGTGTCTCCAATAAGAAAAATTTAAACAAATATGGAACTATATAATATTTTGTTTAATATTCTTGTTAAATATTCAAGATTTCAATTATGTTGTAATTATCTTCAATCAAATTACACAAATTCACCATGAAATTATCAGTAAAACTATGAAACATAAAGCTGCAACTTAATATGGACATGAAACACATGCAACAAGCCTTAGCCCTATTATATTACTATGAAATATGAAATTACATGCTAATACAGAATAGACGAAGAATAGATAAGATGAAGCCCTCCAAATTATTGCAAATTGAATCTGGCTTCTACACTGAAATTGGATCTGATAACACACCTGTGAATTATGGCTGAATTCACCAAGGGATGAGAAATATTTTTGTTCGATTTCACCGAATCTCCTAAAGGTTTTCATCCTAGGGCTAATGAAGCTAAAAACCTAGTTCTCCAAACCTCACCACAAAGACAATACACAAATCTAAGATGTCTCAAATGATGTCATCCTCCTCCTTTTAAGGCTGGATAGATAGACATCCAATCTTTTAGAAGTATTTTATTTTTTATTATTTTAATATTATTCTAGAAGTTTTCCCTCTTGAATTCATCTAAGTGACTTTTAATTAAATTTTATTTTTACTCAAGCCACTTTTGGCCTTTTCCTTCAATTATTCATTTTCTCCCTCTTTTATTTAATTAAGTGACTAATTGAAATCACTTTTAATCTAAGAAAATGGCAAATCACCCACCATACTTTCTTTGGCCGCTGGAAGTCACTTCTCATCATCCTATCTTTTATATATTTTCGTTCTAGTGCCAACAAGCTATTACACTAAGGTGTTCCATCAAATATTCCTCTTTGAATGCCACCTTAAGTGTAATTAATTAGGTTAGGTTGAATAATAACTCTGTTTTACAGGAATTATCAGAATGCAATGGAACCAAAAGCAAGTTGTGTGGAACTGACCTTGATGTTGGAATATGCTAAGCGAACATCGTTGGACCCCATAGAATGCCTCAAAACCCCTCCAGGACCTTTGATGATGTAATCTTTCTCCTGTTACCTGGACATCACTTACTCTAGAAACCCATCCTGGTTGTGTTATAGAGGAAACTGAAAATGAGGACATTACAAGTCCTCCCACTCCAATCTTTCTTACCCTTAAGAAATTTGTATCTATTCATAACATATGCATTTACACATTGATACTAGGATCCCATATGAACCGCTAGTTTACATCATGCCTCCGTGTTAACAAACATGAATGGATCCCTCGATACTTGGATCCCAAACAAGTCGTTGACTCAATTTGCCATCAACATATCCACCTGGATCCCAAAGCCACCATTTCCATGTTATTTTTTGATGGTTGGGAAGCATCAGACAAGTGTTCTAGTCTCAACTTTGGTTATAGAGGCTTAGAAACACAAGGACTCCAAAAACCAAAAAAAGTTTAAGGAGAAAACACCTAAAGATGCCTCAATTAAGTTAATTAGTCAGTAATTAAAATTTTCCTCAGTCTAAATTAGGAAAGATGATTAATTAACATGAATCAATTGAGAAAGGTGAGATTTCTCAAGAAAATCGCATGGATCGACTTAGAGATGATCTTAGTTGTTGACGAGGATTTAATCATTGTTGTCTGTGATCCAATGAGAGATTGTAAGAGGAGGTCGAAGAGATTGGAGCAATACACTCAAAAAGAGTGAGTTTCCTTGGTAGATCAATTCTCCAGAGTGCAACATTCAACCAAAATAATTTGAGCCAGAAGGATGCAAGAGGAAGAGGGAGATCAGTAGCAGATATTCGGAGGATTGTTCCAGATCTAGAAGAGTCAATTGAGAGAGGGACGAGTTTTCCTCAAGAAGCTGTGCAAAGCTTGCGCAAGAGGGCTTCATAGGAGAGTTTGATTCAGTTAGAGGAGGAGATGATTCAGTTGCTGGGGGATGAGATAAATTTCAGGAGGCCAAGCGAGTCACTTCTAGGGGCAAAGATAGGAAGAGTTGTAGGATTCAACGTTTTTTGGAGGCAGTGCGAAGTAGGTTGCGCATAGGCTCGTGAAAGGGAATTTCATGTATCCCAGATCGGTCAGATTTCAGAGCAAAATTAGTTGTGGTGCCAAGGTATTGGCCTCACAAATATTTTTCCAATATTTCTCTCAGATTGGATTGCTAGATTAAGCATCCAAATAGTACTTAGAATTTCTGCTGTTGCATAATAATAAAACCCTCATCTGTTGCACCAGTTTTCCCACATTAGGTTTTTTTGGGGACAATTGTTCAAAAATAACGGTGTCATATTTGTTTTGTGAGTTATTTATCTTTCTTAGTTTCCAACATTTTATTTTTTGCAACGTTTTTATTGTGAAAAATTATAGTGTGATTAATTCATTATTTTTCCATTAACAAAATAAACTGCATAATTAATTTAGTTAGAAGAATTAATTCCAGTTGCTACATTTCAAGGAAAATTTCACATGGTATCAGAGCTAGTTTGATGGATCAGAGGCTCAGAGACGAAGAGGGGGAAATTCGTAGTTCAGAGAGAGTTGCAACACAATTTTTCTAGATTTGCGTAGATCTAGACATGTTGTTCGAACTACTAGGTAGAGGGATCAATTTTCCAGTACATGTGGCAGGAAAATTCACAGAGCCCAGTAGCAGTTCTAGTAGGCAGTGGTGAAGCTGGGAAGCAGTTTCGGTGAAGAAAATTAGTGAATTCGCAAAGCAGATTTGGGCACATTTAATTTTGCAATAGTTTTGCAGTTGCATAATCAACGTTAGGTGGAAGAGAAATTGCACAGACTGAGGGATTTTCCTTAAAGGGTTTCTAGTTTCAGTCTTGAAGGAAATTCATAATTTCCAGTTGTAGAGGAAAAACCAGTAGGAAGGAATACACATCCCATAAAGGAGTGCAAATTGCAGAGAAAGTAGCCAAGCAGGAGAGGAGGATATTCCTATTTATCTCCTAGTTGTGAGTTTTGCAAAAAATGGGCTTAGTAAGACTTCAAGATCAATATAGGCTAGATGGAGCCTCAAATTATCATATTTGGAAAGCCATAATCACTTTCTTAGTAGATGAGCATGGTCTGAGGACATATGCAGAGAGAGTTGTTGCAACATTGAAAAACCCACAACAGTAAGAGAACTACAATACTGAGATGGCCGAGGCAAAGTGGTTGAATCTCTATGGTGTTTGAGATCATGTAGTCTCACACATTGCAACCAAGAATACGACTGAAGAGATGTGGCATGCTCTCGTAGCACTATAAAAAAATCCTTTTGAGAATCAAAAGATGTTCTTGAAGGAGAAGCCAAGGAACACTAAGATGTATAAGGGAGAAGGAGTTACCCCCTACCTCACAAGGATTAAGGATATCCAGAATGAGCTTTCAGCAGTTGGAGAGACGCCACAAGAATTTGAATTGGTGTGTGTATCTATCAACAATTTTCAGCAAGGAGTGGGCTACTTTTGTCCAAGAAATTACTGGACGAGATCAACTACCTGATTGGGATCGTATGTGGGTAGATTTCACGCAAGAGGAGATGTGATTTTCTCTAGTTAAGAGTAGTCTTGGTGGCAAAAATAGAGGATCAAAGCGTGTGAAGGAGGAGGAGAACGTAGTTTTCGCATTAAATGGAAAGGCAAAGAAAGGTCCCAGTCAGGGACAAGGTTCACAAGCAGGAGAAAAGAAGAAGAAGGATATGTTGAAGATAAAATGCTTCATGTGTGGTGAGTTTGGTCAATACAATACACCATGTCCTCAAAGGAATAAGGAAAAGAAGAAGAAGAAGGAGTAGGCAACAACTTAGACAAAGATTAATCAGTTGCCTTCCAGGTTGGAGGAAGACTTCACTTTGTATGCAACTACACCTCCAAGAGAGAGGTGGGGAGACATTGAGCTCTAGACTCCAGAGTTGAGCAGGGTCGGGCAAGATCCTTCGAGGTGAGCATCAAACTGATGTTTCCTCTTGGATCAATACCCTTGCTACAAAGGACCACACTATTGAGTAGCAGCTGGATCAGTGTTGAGGATGGCACAGTCGAATCTTGAGGGACAGTTGTAGTCAGAAGCTAAGGGTCGCAGAGCAATTACAACCCAAACAATTACTTAGTGGACAGTGCAGAGGCTAGTAGCAGCCAAAGACTCAGGAAGGAGTTATATAGCCACTTCAGTGGCACAATTGATTCAAATATTTGTTCTTAGTTGCAGTAGTTGTAGTAGCAACAACAACATGAGACCAATTGCAGCGCAGTGCAGAGTTGACAATAATAAAGGATGTATAACGCAATGTTAGCAGCAACGTAGATGCAAGGTGGTTCAACTTAGAGTAGCAGATGAATCAGAGTTACACAGTGGCTTGGTGGGTCGTGGTAGTTTGCTACAGTTGTCAGACATTAACAACGTGTATGGGAGGATGTTATGAGATCGTCTAGAACACCTTCCTCGCTAAGAGGGAGTGTTAGTTTTTGATGGTTGGGTAGTATCAGATATGTGTTCTAGTCTCAAATTTGGTTAGAGAAGCTTAGATGCACAATGACTCCAAAACGCATAAAATTTTTAAGGAGAAAACACCTAGAGACACCTCAATTAAGTTAATTAGTTGATAATTAATGTTTTCCTAACTTATGAAAAATGATTACTTAACAAGAATTAATTGAGAAAGGTGATATTTCTCTAGAAAATCACATGGATCGACTTAGAGACGATCTCAACCATTTATGAGGATTTAATCATGGTCGTTGGTGAGCCATTGAGAGATTATAAGAGGAGGTCAATGGGGTTGGAGAAATACACACAAGAAGAGTGAGTTTCCTTGGCAGATCGATTTTCCAGAGAACAACATTAATCCAGAAGAATTCGAACCAAAAGGAAGCAAAGCAAGAGAGAGAGGTCAGTAGCAAATTTTTGGAGGAGGATTCCAAATCTGAAAGAGTCAATTGAGAGAGGGATGAGTTTTCCTTAGGAATTTGTGCGAGGCCTACACATGAGGGATTCAAGGGAGGGTTTGATTTAACTAGAGGAGGAGTCAATTCAGTTGTTGGGGGTCAGGATAACTTCCACAAGGCCAGGTGAGTCACTTACAAGGGTAGAAACAAGCAGAGTTGTAGGATTCAACAAGTTCCAGAGGCCGTGCGAAGTAGCTTGCGTAGAGGCTCATGCAGGAGAATTTCGTGTAGCCTATATTGTCCAGATTTCAGAGCAGAATCAATTATGGTGTTTAGGTATTAGCCTCACAAATATTTTTCCAGTATTTCTCTCATATTGGATTGTTGGATTAAGCATCTAAATTGAATTTATGTTGTTGTATAATATTAAAACCCTCATTTGTTGCACCAATTTTCCCACATTGGGTTTTTCCGGGGAAAATTGTCCAAAAATAACAATGTCATAATTTTTTTTTTGTGTGTGCTCTATATTTCTCAATTTCCAACATTTTATTTTCCACAACATATTTATTGTGAAGAAATTAAAATGTGATTAATTCATTATTTTTCCATAACAAAATAAACTGCATAATTAATCAAATTAGAAGAATTAATTCTAGTTGTTGCATTTCAAGAAAAATTTCACATTCCAATCATCATTGCTCATGCCTAAGGGCACTTGTTGCACTGTGCCCTTGGTGAAACATATTATCTCAAGTATCCCTCCATCAATAGTATACCAACTCATAATATCTCTCCAATCCATCCCAGTGGGAAGGATCAATTGCTTGAATGCTTGTACATGGAACAAATCCACTACACTAACATTGCTCCATGCTAAACTCCTATCGCTCCATCGAGTCAACTATTAAAATCCATCTAGAAGACTTTTCCCTTCTCCCTCGAATGTATAAAGGTGAGCTAGTAATGTTGCAAGCCCTATCTATGTACTCCTGAAGAGAGTTGCTCTCTATCTCCAAAATATACTCCTCTTGTTGCCTCGCTAGGAACCTTAGTTGTCCCTCAACGCTAGTCAAATTATATGTTCACTCGACACACACCACTCTAAGCCCATCAATTTTATTATTCTACTACAAGATGGTGCCTTGGACTATTTGGATCTTCTGCTTCAATGCCATAAGATCAATTTTGAAGTGGTTAATCTTCTCCTGGTGGCTACCATCTAAAAGTGTTGTAGCCTCATTGGATACTTTTGCATCTATTTGCACTTCATTAATGGGTCGACACAAAGATGGATGATCAACCACCTCTAGCATGTCCCCAACTTGAGCTTTCAACTAACTCTTTAAATATGGCTCATCATGCACATAGTGCATATCATCCTCCTCATCTGACTTATGCTCCTTTATGTGCTCTCCCTGCTGGATCATCATCGATAGCTCATCACCCTGAATGTCTCCTCCTCGGTCTTCTTCAGTCATGGGGACAATTTGTCTCTCCTCATACTAATCCATTAAGCATGGACGGATATCATGGTTTTTGTCAACATCTCCACACGACTGCTTATGCTCCTCAAACATATCCTTGTGAAAATCAATGGACTCAACTATAGAAGAAGAATCCTCACCAGAAGGGTCAGCTGGGATATCCTCCTAATCTATCTTTATCATCTCATCTGTGTCACTCAAGCATGAGTGGTTAGTCCCCCAAGGTTCCTTTTAGGTGAAGCAAAGACCTTTCCTTCTTAACTCATTATTGTTGCATGGTTGGACCCTTGTTTCCTTATCATCACCACAAATCTTCAACAACAACTCCTTGGTCAACTGTCTTCTGAATAGTCTTATGTTTTTCTCAACCAACCTTTCGGCTTGTTCATAAGAAGTAGGTGAGACCAATTGTTCCTTCCTCCGAATGGCTAACAACATAGACTACAACTGCTTGCACATTGCATCAAGGTCTCCCATAATTGAAGACAAAATGGATTGCATGTTTGTTTTAATTGTGTCAAGATGATGTTCCTTAATGCTGAAGAAGCATTGGAACAATTGAAGAATAAAATCATCACACTCTAGATCATACATAATGTCATATGATTTGAGCCTAACCATGATTTCTAAAATCTTGAGCTTTTTCCCAAAGGTAGGACCCATGGTGTTATCCAATTTCTGAAAGGTCTCTATTATTAACTAGAAGAATTCCTTGATAATATCATCATTGTAAGGGGGTATAGGTGAGGTTAGCATTATGATCTTATTGATATATGAGGCAATTGGAAATTTGACCCCTTCACAAGGGTGTTCCAAGAACTTGTGTTGTACTATGGCAAGCATGGATGGTTTTAGGGCCCAATACAAGTCCTTCCAATCTAAATGGTTCAATTTAGAAATAAGTGAGTCTAGCTAATCTAATTTAAGAAGTAATTTCAATGTAACCTTCATGAACTTCAAATCTCTCCCAAGTGCAAAGAATTTGTGCCCCATTTCCAGCCCCTTCTGCAGATCCCTTAGTTGTTTTTCTTGAAGAATGACGTGGACTTTGTTGGAAAAAGGAATTACTGAGAGGGGGGATAAATTAGTAATAGTGAGGTTCTTAAAGCTTTTAAGAATGAGTCTTTAATTTTTTTACTCTACTTTCAGTTACTTGTGAGAGAATTCATACACAATACAAATGAACAAAAAGACAAGGCATTCACATGTACATACAATCCATCACAAGAGCATCATACACATATTGACACAAGTATTTTTTTCATGGAAAACCAAAGGGAAAAAACCACCAATCTGTTTTTTGTTATGATGTGAATTAAGCACCTACTTAATTACATCAATTTTTTTGTGAGCACCCACTCACAGGAGGCACCGACCCCCTTAAGATAGAAAGCCCCTACTTTCCAAGAGGCACCAACCTCTTATGAATGCATACCACCACCTGCTCTAGCCACTGTTCTACCTTTCATACAATTTTCAAACTAAAAACAGGGGCAAATACATATACTGAGAAATACAAATGTGATTCACTGCAGTACCACCCTCTTCCCTTTAACACTACAGATCTCCTCTGAACTGTGCTCCTTGTTTCTCCTTAAGCTCTAATCACAACCCTCTGCAACACTATGTTTTAATTTTACACCTTGGCCATTTGCACAACTTTCACATACTCCACTCCACGCTCTTCAGCTCGCACACCAATACTGTATTCCCCCAATTTTCTCTTCTGCAATCACAAGTTTTGTTCCTCTGTTCCACAATGAATGACGCAGTCCCTGACAACCATTAACCAAGTGTCATGTTCGACTTCTTGCTACTACGATCATATTAAACTCGAAATATGGGCTTCTGAGCATTTTCTGATGCTCAACTACTCAACAACTGTAGTTGCAACATAATCAATTTAGAGAATGGGTCACTATGTGATTCTCCATGTTGAGAATTAAATCTTAGTCAGTCTGTACTCCCAAGAGGTTCTTCCATGCTTATTAATTGCTCACAGAGCTTGAAATGTACTTCAACATGGCTTCTCTGAACTGTGATCATACCTCCAGTCCCTGAGGCTCTATTCTTCATTTAATTCAATGAAGCATGCATGAGAGATCAGAGGTAGCTTATTTCAACTCAAGACAGGCCCAACACTCTTCTTTGAAGATCGTGGTCCTCATTACCCTTGAATTAGCGATCTTACCAGTTGCTATTTATTCCAACGACCAACTCTTCTGCGTGTAGTTACTCTTAGCTGCCGACTCATTCATCCTTCATACACCTTTGTGCTGCAATCCTGAAGCCCCACATCTTGTAACTTTATTAAGGTGACTATGTTCCAGGATATTACGAGATCGCGAGATTTTGAGCCTAGCCTTTAGCCCCTTTTTCTTCACCTCTTATTTTTTTCCACCATAGGACCGAGTGTTGTGACCGATGGCATAGCACTTAGGTGCTAAGCCCTTAAGGATCCTGTCGGGGGCCTATCTCCTTATGTTCTTTCTCTATGCCCTTGGTTCTTTGGGCTCCACGACCAAATGCCAATAACATTGGAATCTCCCTGGTATCAGAACTTTCTCAAAGTGAAATTATAGAGGAGTTACGAAATCTTTGACCTCTGAAATATACTTCTAGGGTGACATCATGCTCTTGTCATCAACCCCACGTGGCGTCTCCTTAGTGGTGACACATGTCACTAGGATTTGCCCCATTAGGCCACTCAATAATGTTGAATCTGACTGCCATGTGTCCTCTGTACAACCATGTCATGCTGATGTCATCTTCCACCATCAGCTCCTGAGGACCAATCAATTGCTTCCACGTGTCCTTCCTGAGGAGAGAGAAAGGGTCCCTCGATCCTTAGTTTTGCAAATGATTTCCTTTGTAAATCCCTGCTCCCCGCAACCCTCGATGATTTTAAAAGAATTTATTAATAAGAAGTTATGAGGTTCCGATATTCCAACCTTCCAACGTCTTGAGATTCTGATGTTCCGATGTCTCGTGATTCCGACCCTATGATATTTCTACCTTCCCTGGTTCTGAGGTTATGAAATTCGGGGTTCCAATATTCAAACCTTCTGATATTTCTACCTTCCCTGGTTATGAGGTTCTGAAATTTAGGGTTCCAATATTCCAACCTTCTGAGATTTCTACCTTCCCTGGTTCTGAGGTTCCGAAATTCGGCCTACTCTTAAGGACTTCAAGATCCTTACTTCGGATGTCAATAAATTTTGATTCCAAGGTCCATTTATGGAATTGCACATACCGTCGGAATTTTTTTTTAAAGCACTTACTAGTGGAGAAGGTTCGATGTAGTCCTTAAGCCCATTTGCTACCTGAAACATGGCTGCAACCTCTTTGCCATTCTTTGCATCTTGACTCTTCTTCTTGTTCCTAGAATTCTGGACTCCCCGGTTAGCAAAGTCATCTTTTTATGGTTTTTCCAATAGGCCTGTTACTATGATGATTCTCTATTAAAGACTGCAACAGCCATGAGAATCCCCCCAGAACAAACATGCTCACATCAATGCTAACATCTGTTGCTTCTGACCTTAATACTAGTCCAGTTAACACCAATGCCAACATACCAAGTGCCACCAATCAATCAGACAATGCCAATTGTCCAATAATCTCCCCCTTTGGCATTGATGGGAACAACATAAGATCCTCTTGAAACCATGCATGGTCTTCTTCATTATTGTTCTTCTTTGATGCACCAGTAATCTTCCCCCTCTTTAGCATAAATGGCAAAGGATGCTCTTGAAAACTCCCCCTAAACCACTACAACCTACTCTTCAATTAATCCCACATGTTAATGATCCAGGCGGATATTGGTGGCCACCCACTGATTATACTTGGACCCTCACCATTTATTTATTTATTTTTTAATTAATTAATTAATTTTTATTTTTATTTTTTTAATTAATTAATTATTATTATTATTATTATTATTATTATTTATTTTTTATATTTATTTATTTATTTTTTCCTTAATTGTAGCACAGTTTACTATTTTTGGTAGTTTTTCGGGTCCTAAACTTTCGGAGCCGTTTGAGGCCCTAAACGATGTTTTTTTTTTGGAAAAATTCCTACAACAATTACAATAGAAACCGCATCATCAATTGTAGTGCTCGGACAGATCTTTCCAACGAGGTATCATACGCGTCAAACGGAGATAATATGACCAAGTTACGACCCCGGGAAGTTGGTTGCACAACTAACCCCAACGAGGCCCATAAACTTTTGGTGTTACATCTCCTCGGGTTAGGGTTTTGGTTGTTTAGGGTTTTCTCTTATTGTTCAATAATAAAAAGGCCCTTTAGCCTCATTGTAACTCAGTTCAGAGGCATGTACGCACCACATCTCTTCTCATAGATAAGCTACCATCGCCCGAGCTATCTTATTTCCATTCTGTTTGTAAGCATAGTTCAATATTTTTCTATTAATGAAATGAAGTGTTTTTCTGCTGCATCTATGTGTTTATGTGTATATTTGTAAGTTGTTGTGTTCTTGTTTAAGTTCGGATCAATGGTATCAGAGGGGTCTGCTCTTTCCCTTTTTTTCTTTGCATGTCCCCAACAAGGTCAGGGTATAAGGAGCTAGGGCTCAATGTGGTTGAACCATTGCAAGATCAGCGTCGCAAAACCCGACGACCTCCCGTGGAGGAAGAAAAGAAAGACGAGGGAGCAGGAGATCCTTTCAAAATGTTGCTCGAAGAAGCCCTCGAGTGACATAGGGACACAATGATGGATAACTTTGCCCAGATCCTTCGACGACTACCCGTAGGTGATGCATCTTCATCTAGTAGCCACTGTGGAGGTGCCACTCCTTTTAAGGTACAAGTTAACTTCGATATTCCCATATTCAAAGCCCTCATAGATGCAGATGCCGTAGATAAATGGTTAAATCTATTGGAAGGATATTTTCAGTTCATGACTTTTCTAATCGGGAAAAGATTATGTTTTCACTTCTCAAAGCCGCCCCACACGTCAAGTAATGGTGGGAAACCTACTGTGAACAAAAGGACGAGAGTGAACCCTTGCTATTTTCAGCTGCACCCACTTGGAATTATTTCTGAGACGCCATCAAGGAACAATATTACCCTCTCGGGAGCTCTGAAGATGAATACATAAAGTGGACCACGCTGTTGGAGTTCACAAATACTTTCCATACCCTTTGCATGAAGTTGGGTATCAGGGATACTGAGCGGCATTTGGTGCTCAAGTACCGTGGTTGTCTACACAAGTACATCTAGGACGAGATGGAGTTCCTAGACATTTCCTCGCTCGGCACGGCGTATCGGTATGATGTAAAGATTGAGCAGAAGTTTAAACAGAAGAAGCGGGACTTTGGATCTGTGAATCCAAAGCAAGGAAAAGGTGCCCCCAAACCACAAAACAAGGGACCAAGCCAAGGCGGGGCTACCCAGGACAACCCACCAAAGCAAGTAAAGAACAACACCACAAAGATGAAGAAGGATACGGGGAAATGGTGTGAGTTCCATAAGAGCTCCACTCACAATACAAGTGAGTGTCGTGACAAGCAGTCATTGGTGGCCAAGCTGAAGGCTTCTGAATCAAACGTAGGTTCCAACTCTGAATCAGAACCTGATAAGGGGATTGACAAAGGGAAGCAGATCATTTATGCAGAGCCTAGTGCCATCGTGGCCACCACAAAGATCTAGAAAATTGAGCCTGAAGATCCAGAGGAGGGGGAACACCTCTTCCACTCATAGATGTGGGTGAAGGGTTCTCCGCTGCAGTTCATTGTCGACAGCGGGAGCCAAAAGAACCTCATTTCAGCAGAAGTTGTGAAGCGGCTGGGCCTAAAGACTACATCACATCCACAACCGTACACCATCAGGTGGCTTCACCAAGGATGAGATCTTCGCGTCAGCCAGCAGTGTCGCCTTCCCTATAACATCAAGCCCTTCACGGATGAGGTATTGTGTGACATTTCTCCTCTTGAAGTTTTTGATGTATTGTTAGGACAACCATACTTGTGGAAGTGACATGTTGTATATGAGTCTAGACCTCGCTCTGTGATTATTACTTTGGCTAATAAGTTGTACAGGATACCGGAGGTAGCCCCACCTACAACCATCTCTTTGATCACTGCAAAGCAATGCAATAAGATCATTTCCCAGACCAGGAAATTCATTTTCCTTATGATTTTCCCCCAAGGAAAGAAGAAGGTTGTGGCCATGGCTTCTAGGCAGGGCTCCTCTACAAAACAACAATAAATGGACAAGGTCGTGGAGGAGTACAGGACATTTTCGCCTCACCCACAGGGGTACCTCTACACTGTCAGGTTAAGCACTCCATCGATCTGACCCAGGGGCATATTGCTGCCCAATGGACTGAGCTATCGATGCTCTATTTTGGAGAATGATTAGATCAAGAGGCAGATTTAGGAACTACTACAAAAAAGGCACATCAGGCCAAGCTCATCACCCTGTGGAAGCCTGATTGTATTAGTACAGAAAAAGGATGGGACTTGGAGGCTCTGTATTGACTATCGAACGCTGAACAAGATCATTGTCTAGAATAGGTATCCAATCTTGCGGATTGACGACCTTTTGGACCAACTCAAGGGGGCCAAATATTTTTGCAAGATTGACTTGAAATCAGGTTATCACTAGGTGCCTATTGAACCCTCTGATGTGTGGAAGACTGCCTTCAAATCCAAGGAGGGCCTTTTTGAATGGTTGGTCATGCTGTTTGGATTGACGAATGACTGTGCAACCTTCATGAGACTGATGGACGACATCTTGCGGCCCTTCACCGATGCATTCGTGGTGGTGTATTTAGATGACATCTTGATCTTCAGCCAGAGTTGGGAAGAGCACCTCCACCATATTCGATAGGTCCTTCAAACCCTTCAACAACACAAGTTGTGTGCTAACTTGGAGAAATGTACCTTTGGTGGCCAAGCTGAAGGCTTCTGAATCAAACGTAGGTTCCAACTCTGAATCAGAACCTGATAAGGGGATTGACAAAGGGAAGCAGATCATTTATGCAGAGCCTAGTGCCATCGTGGCCACCACAAAGATCTAGAAACTTGAGCCTGAAGATCCAGAGGAGGGGGAACACCTCTTCCACTCATAGATGTGGGTGAAGGGTCCTCCGCTGCAGTTCATTGTCGACAGCGGGAGCCAAAAGAACTTCATCTCAGCAGAAGTTGTGAAGCTGCTGGGCCTAAAGACTACATCACATCCACAACCGTACACCATCAGGTGGCTTCACCAAGGATGAGATCTTCGCGTCAGCCAGCAGTGTCGCCTTCCCTATAACATCAAGCCCTTCACGGATGAGGTATTGTGTGACATTTCTCCTCTTGAAGTTTTTGATGTATTGTTAGGACAACCATACTTGTGGAAGTGACATGTTGTATATGAGTCTAGACCTCGCTCTGTGATTATTACTTTGGCTAATAAGTTGTACAGGATACCGGAGGTAGCCCCACCTACCACCATCTCTTTGATCACTGCAAAGCAATGCAATAAGATCATTTCCCAGACCAGGAAATTCATTTTCCTTATGATTTTCCCCCAAGGAAAGAAGAAGGTTGTGGCCATGGCTTCTAGGCAGGGCTCCTCTACACAACAACAATAAATGGACAAGGTCGTGGAGGAGTACAGGACATTTTCGCCTCACCCACAGGGGTACCTCTACACTGTCAGGTTAAGCACTCCATCGATCTGACCCAGGGGCATATTGCTGCCCAATGGACTGATCTATCGATGCTCTATTTTGGAGAATGATGAGATCAAGAGGCAGATTTAGGAACTACTACAAAAAAGGCACATCAGGCCAAGCTCATCACCCTGTGGGAGCCTGATTGTATTGGTACAGAAAAAGGATGGGACTTGGAGGCTCTGTATTGACTATCGAGCGCTGAACAAGATCATTGTCTAGAATAGGTACCCAATCTTGCGGATTGATGACCTTTTGGACCAACTCAAGGGGGCCAAATATTTTAGCAAGATTGACTTGAAATCAGGTTATCACTAGGTGCCTATTGAACCCTCTGATGTGTGGAAGACTGCCTTCAAATCCAAGGAGGGCCTTTTTGAATGGTTGGTCATGCTGTTTGGATTGACGAATGCCCCTGCAACCTTCATGAGACTGATGGACGACATCTTGCGGCCCTTCACCAATGCATTCGTGGTGGTGTATTTAGATGACATCTTGATCTTCAGCCAGAGTTGGGAAGAGCACCTCCACCATATTCGATAGGTCCTTCAAACCCTTCAACAACACAAGTTGTGTGCTAACTTGGAGAAATGTACCTTTGGCTTGACCTAGGTTCAATATCTGGGGTACATCATTGATGATCAGGGTGTACATGTGGACCCATCTAAGATACAAGTCATTCAGGATTGGCTAGCCCCAACCACTCTAACAGAGCTTCGCAACTTTTTGGGTCTTGCCAATTTCTACCATAGGTTCATGTTGGGGTTCTCTCATATCACTTGGCCTTTAAGTCAAGTCACCAAGGGCGGAGCAAAAGCCAAGTACTTTTGGTCGAAAACTGAGCAGCGGGCGTTCTCTGAGTTGAAGAATCGCCTCTGTTTTGCACCAGTGCTCACATTACCAGACTTGCAACAACCATTTGAGATTGAGATAGATGCCTCTGACTATGCTATTGGTGCAGTTCTTACTCAACATGGGCATCCAATGGCATACCATAGTGAAAAAATTTCAGACACAGTCCAAAAGTACCCCACTTATGACAAAGAAATGTATTCCATTTTGCAGGCCTGCCGTCAATTGAAGCATTACATTCTGGGGAAGGAAACGGTCATCCACACAGACCACCGGCCTCTACAGTTCATACAGACACAAGGGAAGTTGCAAAATGATCGCCATCAGAAATGGTCCACCTATTTGCAACAATTCCATTTGAACATTAAGTATAAGAAGGGCAACACCAATAATGTCACTGATTTCCTCAGCCGACCACTGGTCATGGTGCTAATCACTGTGCTCGACTCCTGTGGGCACGAGACATCGGGGTGGCCACATCTTTACAAGAGCAATCCAGAATTCGACAGCATATACCAAACACTCTTGGAAGGGAAGAAAGTTCCAAATTTTCACCTTCAGAATGCACTCTTATGCCACTTGGGACACATATGTGTTTCTTCAAGTAAGAGTGCCAATATGATTTGGGAGGCGCATTATAGACAGGTCACTGGGAATTTTGGAGTATAGAAAATCGTGGCGGTATTGCAAAAGTATTTTTATTAGCTGAAACTTTGTCAGGATGTTGGGAAGTACATTAGATCCTGCACTGCTTGCGCCATTGCCAAACCAACCATCAAGAAGCAAGACCCGCATACTCCTCTACCTTCTCCTAGTCGGCCTTAGGAATCTGCTTCCATGGATTATATGTCGGGCCTTCCTTCTACTAAGCACGACAATGATTGCATTTTTGTGGTCATCGACATATTCTCTAAGATGGCCATCATGGCGACCTGCAAGAAGAGTATCACAACAGAGGTCACTGCTAAGCTCTTCTTTAAGCGAGTGTGGGTACACTTTGGGATCCCACAGTCCATTGTTTTAGATCAGGACAACAGATTCCTGAGTGCATTTTGGTCAAGTCTCTAGTCGATGCTGGATACAAAACTTACTAAGTCCATGGCTTTCCATCCCCAAACTGATGGCCAAACAGAGGTTGTCAACAGGATGATCGTACACATTCTGCGCATGTACAACTCGACACATCCATGTACATGGGATGAAAGTCTTCCCTATGTCCAACACAACTACAACAAAGCTCTCCACAGCTCAATAGGACACAACCCCTTTCAGGTAGGGCTGGGATTTCAGCCATTATGCCCCATTGATGTGGCCATACCATTTGCAGCCACTTAGGTAGATTCGGCTCACGTGCAGTCCGAAGCTGAAAGGGCTAACAACTTCATTGAGCACATTCAACACATCCGCCAACAGGTCCATGATATATTGGACATATCCAATAGTAAGTACAAGCAGCGCCATGATCAGCATCAAGTGTCGCACAAATTCCAGGTGGGAAACAAAGTTTGGCTACATTTGCAAAAGGAGTGCCTTGCTAGACCCCACTGCAAGCTTCGCCCGCTCCGATATGGGCCATACACCGTCACCAAGGCCGTCAGGGACAATGCCTTTGAGCTCAACATCCCACCGTTCCTTGCTCTGCACCTAATGTTCAATGTAGATCACCTTCGGCCATACTTTCCACCATTGTTGGACACATATGACATTGCAGAACAACTCACACCAACAGAGCTCAACTCGGACTACATGGAACAGGCCACAACTGATTAGATCATGGACACACAGATCAAGAACACTCGAAAATAGAGGATACAGCTATATCGAGTTGTCAAAGCAGGCCAACTCCTTCACCAAGGAAAATGGCTCACCAAGGACCAAGTTCAGCAGAAGTTTCCTCATCTCATGGAGGAACTCAACGCAATGGGAACCATTGCTTCCTAAGGGGGGAGGATTGATCCAGGTGGATATTGGTGGCCACCCACTGATTCCACTTGGACCCTCACCATTGTTTCTTTCAGTTTTTTAGTTTCCTTAATTGTAGCACAATTTACTATTTTTGGCAGTTTTTCAGGTCCTAAACTTCCGGAGCCATTTTGAGGCCCTAAACGACGTTTTTTTTTTTTTTGGCAAAATTTCTCGCATGATTACATAAGCAATCACATCGGCAGTTGTAGTCCTCGGAGGGATATTTCCAACGAGGTATCATATGCGTCAAACGAAGATAATATGACCAAGTTACAACCCCGGGAAGTTGGATGCCCAACTAACCCCAACGGGGCCCATAAACTCTTGGTGTTACATCTCCTCGGGTTAGGGTTTTGGTTGTTTAGGGTTTTCTCTTATTGTTCAATAATAAAAAAGGTCCTTGAGCCTCATTTCAACTCAGTTCAGAGGCATGTAGCCGCCACACCTCTTCTCAGAGATAAGCTACCATCGCCCGAGCTATCTTATTTCCATTCTGTTTGTAAGCATAGTTCAATATTTTCTATTAATGAAATGAAGTGTTTTTCTACTGCATCTATGTGTTTATGAGTATATCTGTAAGTTGTTGCGTTCTTGTTTAAGTTCGGATCAATTGAGTAGCTGCCAACACACATTATAATTGAGTCATTTGGGAGGAGGAGTCACAATTCAAAGGGTTCTCTTGCTAGTGGCTTAGAAAATATGTTTGCAAGTTGGTCTTTAGTGGCCACATATTCAAGTCAAACAACGCTAGTTGCAACCTGCTCTCTTCAGAAATGGAAATCGTCTTTGAGTGCATGACAAGATTCTTAGAGATAGTGATTGCACTAGTATTATCGGACATGATTGGAATGGGATCAATCAACTCCACCTTAATGTCCTTCAAGGTCTGCTTCAACCATAGAATTTAGGAGCAACAAGTGGCAGCTGCAATATACTCTGATTCAACAATTGAAAAAGAAATGGAGTCTTGTTTCTTGCGGACCCAGGACACTAAGCAGTGTCCCAAAAAGAATGCTGCACCAGAGGTGCTCTTTCTATCATCAATATTGTCTTCCCAATAAACATCAGTATAATCCTTCAACTTAAACTCTCTTCTTTTAGCATACCATAGTCGATAATCAACTATTCCTTGAAGATATTTGAAAATACTTTTGACAATGATGACATGAATTTCATGAGGGAAAGCTTGAAATCTGGCCACAAGACCCACTACTTGCATGATGTCTGGTCTCTAAGCTTTGAGATACATAAGATTCCTATCATTGATCTGTACTCAGTTTGATTTACCAACGGTGTCTCATGTTCGTTGCACAATTTGCAACCTGTAACCATAAGTGTGCTAACTGGCTTGCAATCTTCCAGCCCAAACTTCTTCAGAGTTTCTCGTAGGTACTTGGATTGGGAGATAAATACCCCATTTTTTTACTGAGAAATTTGCAATCCTAAGAAGAAGGACAATTCTCTAATCATGGACATCTCGAATTCTATCTACATATAGTTTGCAAATTGATGTCCCAATTGTTCCAGGTCGCTGCCAAAGATTATGTCATCCACATACACTACTACAATTAGTAGATGATCATCTTCAAACTTTATGTACAGATTGTTGTCTACAATACCTTTCTTAAAGCCTTGTTGCTGAAGGTATCGATCCAATCTTGCATACTAGGCTTTGGGAGCCTGTTTGAGTCCATATAAGGCCTTTTTCAGTTTGCACACAAACCCTTCATTTTCGGTGAGCGTGAATCTTTCTGGCTGCTCAATATAACCCTCTTCTTCCAGATCTCCATTGAGAAATGCAATATTCAAATCCATCTGATATACCTTAATATTTTTATGACTAGAAAAGGTAAGAAACATTCTGATAGCTTCTAGTTTAGCTACTGTTGAAAATGCAACAAGAAAATCCTAATTTAATTTTGTCCTTGAATTAAATTAGGAATAAAATTGCAATTCCACATCACAAGACAACTTGTATGACTTAACTAAGTTAATTTGACTTAGTTGGTTCAATTAATTCGAGCTGAGGGTCTAATTAGAGTCATGTAATCTCCTACATTATAGGAACTTTGGTTGAGTTTATTTTGAGTTGTAATTAATTGATTTAGTTTAACTAAGCTAAAGTTAATTAAATTAGTTGCAACTGATGGAGGAACTAGTAGGAGGTCAAACAATGGGGTGCTACTTCATGTGTTCAACCAGTTAATTGATGATTCACTAATAAATAACTCATGCCTGTCAGATCTGAGAGTTACCCAGTTGATATTGGAGTTCAGGGACAATGTACTATCAATTGTGTAATCATCTGCATTGTACAAGTGGTACATGCAATCAGAGGAAGGCCTATGAGGATTGCGCAATTCCAATTGAGGAATCTCCCTAATTAATCGGGGCTAATTCCCAAGGAAACAATGCAAGGAAATAACGACTTGGGAAAGGCAAACGTATTGGCTTGAGCTTATCTAGGAAGCAGTGAGACACATAGAGATAGTGCAGAGTTTTCTCGAGCTTGTTCAAAGCATTGTAATATTCTCATATTTTCTTACTAATGTAACAGATAGCAGGGATTTTTAACTGTGGATTTCCCTAGGAAATCATTGTGTAATTTGTTGATTGAATTCTTTCTCTTGTATGCTTCGTGATTTATCGATCATTTAATTGTTTCGCTGATGAATAGAGTAGATTCAAGTCTATTGTTTTAGTAAATTACAATTAGAAGTTTGAATCTACAAGGAATTTCTACATGGTATCAGAGCTAAAATTACTATAGAAGAGAAGAATACGAGTTTGTCTTTGCAAGAAGAATGAGTTTTGCAGATCTATTCTCCAGAGCTAGTAGCAGGATCGGGATGGCGTTCTCTAGTCTGAGGCTTGAGTATGCACTTGAGGGTATCTCAAACTACATTACTTGGAAGGACCAAATGGAAGAAATCATGAAAGATAATGGACTGAAGGAAGACATTGATATCAATGTTCTGAAACCAACAACTGCAGATGCACAAAACCTGACAGAGTGGAAGAAGAATGTAGCCAAGGCAAGAAGGATCCTATTGGAAGGAGTTCGAGATCATATTGTCTCGAACCTCCATGGGAAGGATACTCCATATGCAATGTGGAAGGCCTTGATAGACTTATTTTAGAACAATAGTGACCACAGGAAGCTGGCATTGAAGGAATCTTAGGAAAATCAAGATGGTGAAGGGTGACACAATACCAAAGTACTTGACCAAGTTCACCCAATGTCGAGATGAGTTTGGAAGTGTTGGTGTTACAGTTTTGGAAGATGATCTGGTTAGCTTAGCACTTCTAGGCCTTTCCAAGAGTTGTCACAACTATCAAGATTCAGTAAATGGGAGGGAGAAGCTACTATAGTGGGAGCATTTGTGGTTTGACTTGGTGCAAGAAGAGATTTGGTGGAACACCAGAGATGGATCCTCATCCAAGCTTGATGACGAGGAGAACCGTGCGTTAGCTGGAAATCCAAAGAAAGGGAAAGGGAAGTCATCCCATTCCAAATCAGATTCCAGTGAGGGCTGCAAGAAGAAGTACTTATCGAAGATTAAATGTTTCCACTGTCATGAGATGGGACACTATGTCATGAAGTGTTTGTACAAGAAGGCTGACAAGGATCCCTCAAGAGGAGTAGCAGGTGAAGCTCTTGCTTCACAATCTGAGTTGGATTTCACCCTCATTGCATGCATGGTGTCATCGGTGATGGGTAGTGTGTGGTATCTGGGTAGTGGAGCCTCATTCCATATGACCAATGAAAAAGAATTTTTTAGTGACTTGGAGGAGAAGGACCTCCAGATGCACATCAAAATGGGAGATGATGCAAGTTGTAATGCGCCCGACATTGGTACTATTACTTTTCAGAGCTAGTTTTGTTCTCCTATCACATTAAAAGATGTCATGTATGTTCCAGTTATGAAGAATAATTTAGTTTCAGTTGCTATGTTGGAGGACTGTGGCTACGATGTGATATTTAGCAAAGGAAAGGATTTCCTCTGTCACATAGCCTCAAGACATGTGAAGCGGATCGGGGTTTGGGTGAAGAACCTCTACAAATTAGATGTAGAAGATTGTGCTGCTTTGAGCACAAAAGCAGAGAAGGTACAAAGTCGACACATTGGTGAGTTGTGGCATAGAATATTGGGTCACTTGCACCACAGAGCTTTGAAGATCATGCATCAGATTTCTGCAAGACTTCCCAATGGTGCACTAGAGCAGATAAACACATGCAAAGGGTGTACACTGGGGAAGTACACCAAAGCCACCTTTCATGATAAGGACATTCGAGCACAAGCGATCATTGAAAGAGTTCACTTAGATGTATGTGGACCGTTCTCGACAGCCTCCACGACCAAGCACAAGTATTATGTAATATTTGTAGATTATTTCACACGTAAGTGCTGAATTTTCTTCATGTAGAAGAAAGATCAAATGTTCTCTAAATTTTGTGAATTTAAAGCACTTGTTGAGAAAGACACTGGCAGGAAAGTGAAGGCTCTCAAGAGTGACAATGATGGAGAATATGTGTTGAATGAATTCAAGAACTTTTGTGCATCAGAAGGCATTCGACGAGAGTTAATAACACCCTATAACCCACAACATAATGGGGTGGATGAAAGGAAGAATAAAATTATTGTGGGAGATGCATGGGCGATGCTACATGATCAGGGCCTACCGTTGTACTTGTGGGCTGAAGCATGCAACATAATTGTATACGTGCATAACAGGAGTCCTCATCGAATTCTCAACATGAGTACACCAGAAGAAGTTTTTTTCAGGTAAGAAACCAGATGTGGCACATTTAAGGATATTTGGTTCATCAGTTTACTATCATGTTTCCAAGTATGTAAGGAAAAAGCTAGAACTGACAACTGAGTTTGGCATATTTATGGGGTACGTGTATACACCTCACAACTATTGGGTGTATCTACCATCTCACAGGATGAAAATGGTTCGTAGAGATGTGAAGTTTGATGAAGAGAAGGCCATGAGAAGTTCCCTTGAGAGGGAGCTTCAATTACATGCAGATGAGGAGCTTTTAGCTGCAAAGGAAGAACCTTAGGATGTTGTGGAGCAACCACAATGAGAGGAGCATAGAGTGGAAGCACCCACTCATGCAGAGACTTCCAGAGATGGAAGGAAGCACACCAGAGAAGCTGATATATTGATGCATGATGTTAGAGAGAATGTGAGCACCCACATCACAGCACAGGTAGAGGAGGTCACCAGATCGATACACTAGCTCTGTGGCTCTAATGAGGTAGAGTCTAGAGATTGAGCCATCCTCATTTGAGGAAGAAGTGCATAAACTAGTATGTGTTGATGCTATGGTAGAGGAGTATGACTCCATTATTAGAAATAATGTTTGGGAAGTGGTCTTAAGACCAACAAACAAGTCAGTGGTGAGTTCCAGAATGATTTACAAGGTAAAGAAAGCAACAGATGGGATTGTGGAGAAACAAAAGGCCATATTTGTGGCTAAAGGGTTCTCTCATGTGGTGGTAATTAATTACGAGGAGACCTTTGCTCTAGTAGAAAGGTACTCTTCAATTAGATCTATTCTAGCACTTTCAGAGCAGATAGGATGGAAGATACATCAGATGGATGTGAAGACAACATTCCTCAACAGAGTGATCGAGGAAGAGGTGCACATTGAGCAACCATAAGGATTTGAGACCTTCAATAGAGAGTCACATATGTGTAGACTCAAGCGAGCGTTGTATGGATTGGAACAAGCACCCCGTGCTTGGTACACCAGGATTGACAATTATTTCACCAGGTTGGGCTTCACCAAAAGTGAAGCAGATGCAAACCTTTACCATATTATGGTTGAAGGTAAATTATTGATTATAGTATTATATGTCGATGATTCTAACAAGTGATGAGAAGTTGGTAAAATCTTGCAAAGAGGATGTTGAAAGAGAATTCAAGATGAAGGACCTAGGGCCCATGCATTATTTCCTTGGTATGGAAGTATGGCAAGGAGATAATAAAGAAGTTCCACATGGACAGTAGCAAACCCATGGAGACTCCTCTAGTGGGAAATTGGAGGAAGGAAGATGCTACTTTAGGTGAAGTAGCGGAGGCTGTTATTTACAGGCAACATGTGGGTTCACTTATGTACTTGGTGAAAACACGACTAGACATGTGTTTTGCAGTTAACCAACTTAGTCAAGCAATGGTTAAGCCAACCAAACTCTATTGGAAGACAACTAAACATGTGTTGAGATACCTCAGAGGCACCACTCAATTTGATCTTTGGTACAAACAAACAAAGGGAGTGAAGCTGCAAGGCTTCATAGATGAAGATTGGGCGGTGAGTCCATCAAATAGGAAGACAACATCAGGGGAAATCTTCATTATTGGGACAATAATAGTTTCTTGGTACAACAAGAAGTAGAGATCAGTTGCACTCAGTTCAGCAGAAGCAGAGTACATGGTTGCTAGTCAAGCAGTTTGTGAGGCTATCTAGACGAGGAATATCCTTGTTGGGTTATTTGGTCAACAAATGGATCCTACAGTGATTTACTGTGACAATCAAAGTTGTATCAAACTCTCTAAGAATCCAGTTTTTCATGATCGGTCCAAGCATATCGACATCTAGTATCACCATCTACGAGATTGTGTGCAGAGGAGAATCATGTTGCTGGAGTACATTCCTACATAGGAACATGATGCATACATCTTGACTAAGGCACTTTCAAGAGGCAAATTCGAGTTCCATTGGGGATGGATCGAGGTAGCAGATAATCCCTTTCTTGTTGATAGGGAGTGTTGTAAATGCAACAAGAAAATCATGATTTAATTTTGTCCTTGAATTAAATTAGGAATAAAATTGTAATTCCACATCACAAGACAACTTGTACGAGTTAACTAAGTTAATTTGATTAGTTGGTTCAGTTAATTTGAGTTGAGGGTCTAACTAGAGTCATGTAGAGTGTCTCCTAGATTATAGTATCCTTGGTTGAGTTTATTTTGAGTTGTGATTAATTAATTCATTTTAATTGAGTTAAAGTCAGTTAAACTAGTTCTAGCTAAGGGAGGAACTAGTAGGAGGTCAGACAGTGGGGTGCTGCTTCATGTGTTCAACCCGTTAACTGATGATTCACTCATAAATAAATAATGCATGTCAGATTTGAGAGTTACCCAGTTGAGATTGGAGTTTAGGGACAATGTACTATCAGTTGTATAATCATTTGAATTGTACATGTGGTGCATGCAGCCAGAGGAAGGCCTATGAGGATTGCGCAATTCCAATTGAGGAATTTCCCTAATTAATAGGGGATAATTCCCAAGGAAACAAATCAAGGAAATAAGGACTTGGGCAAGAAAAAATTGGTTAAGTATTGGCCTGAGATTGTCTAAGAAGTAGTGAGACAGATATAGATAGTGCAGAGGTTGCTCGGGCTTGAGAAAAGCATTTTAATCTTCTCATTTTTTTGACTAATGCAATATACAGATAGCAAGGGATTTTAGTTGTGGCTTTCCCCAGGAAATCATCGTGTAATGTGTTGATTGAATTCTTTCTCTTGTATGCTTCATGATTTATTGATCGTTTAATTGTTTCAGCTGATGAGTAAAGTAGATTCAAGTTTGTTGTTTTAGTAAATTACAATTAATAGTTTTAATCTTCAAGGAATTTATACAACTACTAGTGCAAATGTTTCATCAAAATCTATCCTCTCTATCTTGGCATACCCTTTGTAGACCAAACAAGCCTTGTTCCTAATTATTTGACCCTACTCATTTAGCTTGTTTTTGAAGACCCATTTTGTTCCTATGACATTTTTCTCTTTAGTTCTTAGAACAAGCTCCCGAGTGTCATTATTTAACATATGAACACCAAGTTTTTGATCTCCAAGAATTTGACTCTGAGGATGTTCTTTTTGTACATACCTTGAAGGTGTTTTGGGCCTTGGAGTTGTGCTCGTTTATACGTCTTCATTATCAGACTTTGTTTCTTCATGATATGAGGACTTGATGGCTGAACTCTCTTCTCTATCCAAGTTCATGTTTCCTTCGGAGATCTCGGGTTGTGAAGCTATTTCATCTACTACTACATTAATGCAATCCTCAACCCTCTTTGTCCTTTTGTTGTAACACTTTTATCCTTTACTTCGAGCAGAGTACCCGAGTAACATACCCTCATCAATGCATGAATCAAACTTTATAGGATTTTTATCATTCCTTTTTATAAAGAATTTTCTCCCAAACACCTTGTAATGTTTCACTTATGCAGATCTTCCCTTCCAAAAATCATAAGGAGTTTTATCACTATTAGGCCTGAGTTATGTTCTATTTGATAGGTACACTGCTGCTTGTGAAGCTTCTCCCCAGAAGATGTGAGGACATATGCTTCATGCATCATAGCTTTGGCCATTTCTTGGATTGTTCTGTTCTTTCTCTCAACTACTCCATTTTGTTGTGGAGTTCTAGCCACAGAATACTCCTTCCTGATGCCATGCTCTTCACATAATTCTTCAAACTCTCTTGAAGTGTATTCTCCTCCTCTATTTGATCTTTAGATATTTCTCATTTTCTACTTGAGCTAATTTTTTAAAAATGTTTAAATGCTTTTGATTTTTCTTTTAAGAGCATGATCCAAGTGGCCCTGGTAAACTCAACAATAAGCAACATAAAATAACTTTCTCCTCTTGGGATTCTTGCTCTAGTTGGGCCGCAAATATCTGTGTGAATTAGCTCTAGTGGTCTAGATGAAGAGAACTCTTTTGTCTTGAAATGAGTCCTAGTTTGCTTACCAAATTGACATGACTTGCAGATTGAATTATCAAGCCTTGACAGTCTTGGAAAATCTCTCACAACTCCCAACTTATTAATATTAGAATTAGTTATTATTAATATTAACTAATTCTAATATAATAATAATAATTATTAATATTAATATAGTTTAAGTAATTTTAATATTAATACAATACACTAATATTACTATTCATTAAATACCGATATATATTAATAATAAATATTTCACATACTATTTTATAATAAATATTATTATACTAACTTATAATACAATATATTAAAGATTACTACTCATTAAATACCAATATATACTAATAATGAATATTTCACATACTATTTTATAATTAAAAATTATACTAACACATATTAAATATTAAATGCTTATATGAAGTATTAGTATAATAATCACTAAATATTTATAATAAAGATTATTATATTAAAATTAAAATTAATTCATTATTAATAATATTAAAATTAATTAATTAATTTTAATTATAATAATGATTAACATAATAATAATTTAGAATAATTTTAAATCAATTAATTAACTCATCAATAATTAATCAAAAATTATTATTCAAAAAAATCTACAATTAATATTATTAAAACAAAACCGACATTCATCTCATCCCAAAATCCACTCTCCTCATTACTATTTAATCCCTCAATTAAGCTCTTCTACTTGATGATGGATCCTGATTGGGATTTGAAACGTTGATGGAAAATGGTTTTAACTATGGATTCTCCAGTAACTAAATCAAAAGATATAAACCACAGATGTCTTAAATCCAGAACTCCCAACTTGTTGAATCTTATCAAACTATCATATTTCATATAACCAAGTCTCATGTGCCATAACCATGCTTCATTCGTCTTGCTCAAATAACAGTTTACTCTGGAGTCATCAAACACATATACATTATTGTGAGTTCTGACTGCTTTTCCCACCAACTTTCCATTTTTCTCATTTCGGATCTCATAGTCCTTGGATCAAAAGGTCACATTATAGCCATTATCACACATCTGGCTTACACTAAGCAAGTTGTGCTTGAGACCTTCCACATACAACACATTTTGGGCTTTCATCTTTTGATCAAGACTGACTATGCCCTTACCCTTAATTCTTGTTGGGGCATTGTTGCCGAAAGTGACATTGTTCCCTCTATCTTTTTCTTTTAGCAACAAAAAATTGCTCTTATCCCCAGTCATATGCTTGGAACAACCACTATCCACATACCATATGTTCTCTTGATTATGTGCTGATAGAGAAAGTCCACATTTCATGCTCTTTTCAGTTTTTCATTTCCAATTCTCCTTATCCTTTTGAAAAGTTGGTTGCCAAGTGTTATGGGACTTAGATGGGTACTCAAACCTGCTTCTGCACTCACTTTCCTTGTGCCCAAAATTATTACATTTGAAACATTCAACATCACTTATTAGGGGAGAGAAGGCATTTCGATCTCTGAGAGGAGAGTTTTGAGATCTAAAATTTTGATACTTATTGTATCTGGGATTTTCATCTCTTTCAACTTTGATCCTTCTACAATCAACAACATTATGTCCAAAGATGTGACATTTATAACAATAACCATAAAATAAATAAGTGTACCTATTGTTGGAAGGTTCATGAGTTTGTGCATGAAGGTACCTCTGTTGTCTGGCTGATTGATTCATTCTCCATTGGTGTGGCTCCTTGGGGTGGATGGAGTTATTATTCCAGTGATGATCTCCTCTTTGCCTTGCTACCCTTTTATCTTCATTGATTCTTTCTTGATACATCTTTGCATAGCTCTGCGGTTCCTCAAATCCTGCAGACCTGAAGTTTATCTTTCCCATAGAATATTCCTGTGGTCTAGAGTATCCTAGGCATGTTTTGTTTCCTGAATACCTTTGACTATTTAGAATATGATCTAGATTTCTTGTCCCTTCTACAATTTTTTTGTTTATACCTTTCTCGGTCTCCACTCTCTCAAGATCCATTCTCAGGGAGACAACCTTTGCCTCAAGACTCTGACAATTTTCTTCCCATTCATGGATCAAATCATGAATAACTTTTTCCTTTCACTTAGCTTATTCTAATTTGAATTTCAAGGACATAATTTCATCTTTGCATGTTTTTGAGATTGTTTCCTTCTTTACCTTGAACAACTCTTGTTTTAAATGCTTGTTCTCTTCTTCTAGTTTCTCACATGTTCCCTGTTTTTCTTCTAGTAGAAGGGATAAACTATCTTTGCTTTTAATGGCTTCTTCAAGTTTTTCTTTTTGATAAACAAACTCCTCATTGTCTGAGTTATACATACCTTCTTTAGCATGTTGCAGTTGTTATTTTAGCTGCATGTTCTTTTTCCTGTCCTTCTTTAACTCATCAAGAGCATTGATGAGTTCCCCTTCAAAGTCCACTACTCCTACTTCTTCTTCTTCCTCTTCAGAGTTAGTAATATTTTGTTTCTTAGAGTCTGCTCCAAATTCCATGAGTAAATACTGATTTGAATTGTTTTCTGAAGAGTTCTCACTGTCTGATTCTGGTGTCGAGCTATCCTCTTTGGAGTAGAGCCCCTTTTTCTTAAAGAACACCTGCTTCTGATGTTTTTGAGATTTGTTTCTAATTTTTTTTAATCATATTCCTTTTATGTCCTTTCCTTGTAAGGGAATTTGGACGAAAAATGTCCAAATCTTCCACTGTCAAAGCATTTAAAGGGAAGCTTCCCTTTATACTTTCCTGAGCCATGCTTTAGTTTCCTGGAAAATTGAGCCAACTCTTGATCAAATTCATAGCTGGAGCAATCTTGATGGCCTTTGTGCTCCTTGGCCTTATTGGAGACTTTGAACATTGCCTCCCTGGGTTCATAATTCTCTTTTCCTACTCTCATCTCATAGGCTGTGAGAGTACCAAGCAACTGATCCATCTTGAGATTCTTTAAGTCAACCATCTCTTCAATGGAAAAGATTTTGGCATTAAATATCATGGGTAAAGATCTTAATACCTTTTGAACAATTATATCTTCTTTGACCTCTTCATTGAGTCCTCTAATCATATTGGTCACTTCATCAACTTTGAGGAAGCATTATGCTATGCTTTCTCCTTCACTCATTTTTAAGCTTTCAAACCTTATTTTGAAGTTTGGTATGCTTGACTTTATCATCTCCTTCATGAATTTGATTGAACTTCACCCATACTTCCTTGGCAGACTTGCAGTGCATAACCTTTACAAGTTCGGATTGACTAAGGCCAAAGAGAATGGCATTCTTAGCTTTAGAATTATTTCCATACAAGTTTTTACCATTTGCATCAGTGGGAGGAACATCAGGGACATCATAATCTACTAGTATGAAGCTCCAAACATCTCCTCTTAGGGACATAAGATAAGCTTCCACCCTTACTTTCCAAAAGGCATAATTTGTCCCATCAAAGATTGGTATTCTACTTGAGTAAGCCTATTGACTCTCTTGCCTAGACATAATTCCTTATGGATATACCTTCCAGTGGTTAGACTATTCCTGAAGGAACCCACATTGATGCCAATTATTGGAATAAGGAATTACTTGGGGGGGGGGGGTTGAATCAATAATAGCGAGGTTCTTAAAACTTTTAAGAATAAGTCTTCAATTATTTCCTCTATTGTCAGTTACTTATGAGAGCATTCATAGACAATGCAAATGAACAGCAAGACAAGGCATTCACATGTACATAAAATCCATCATAAGAGCATCATATACATATTGACACAAGTATTTTTTCCGTGGAAACTATTGAGCCTCAAACCTGCACTTCTTTACACATCCTCTCAGCCTCCTTTTCCTATTCATTTCCTTCTTTTGTCACTCATTCCCTCCATCAAATTGCTCAAATCATTGTATTTTAGGACTTTTTACATGGTTTGCTAATTATGCTAATGACTGTTGTTGGTTTAGAATTTTGGTTCAAAGTGCTGCGTTTCCGCAGCTCACACAGGGTTTCTGCAGCTCACACAGGGTTTCCGCAGCCAACCCCGGATTCTGCAGCTGTTTTCTTAAATGGTATGTTCCAGGTGTCCTCCGGGAAAAAGAGCCACATGGGCAAGTACGTGGAACCAAGGACATGGTGTGTGTCCCTCCATCTCACCCAAACTGGTCATAAAAACCCGTAGTCAACGCAGAGGCAAATCCGGTCAACAGAGGTCATTGGCGGTGGCACGGCTCTGCGTGTTCTGTTTTGGAGCACGTGAAGAACAGGTGGCACCTTCCTCAGCCACGAAGACAGTGGGAGACATGAATCCAACAGCGGATTGAATGCCCACAACGACCGTTGCCTAAATCCGAGGACGCAGCCAGATTACGTGTTTTTACACAGCTGCTTGAATAGCTGAAGTTTCGTTAAATTAGTTTGCTTTCCTCTGTATAAATAAAGCGTCTTTGAACGCTGGATAGTTAGTCGTTTTGTAGTCGTGTTTTGTAATCGTTTTGAGCTCCCCACTGTATTTTTAAACTTGCAATCAATACATGAGAAGACTGTTCTGTTTCTAAGCGTGTAACTGCTCTTTGGATTGGCTGAAGTAGGCAGAGGGCCCCTGTTTGCTGCAGCCACTGTACAATAGTTTAATTTCTTGTATTTTGTTTTCTGATTTCATGTATAATAGCTGTACATATGTCTTTTATTTGCTGCATTTTTATTTCTTTTCAAACATGTATAATAGCTGTACATAAACTTTGAATTCCGCTGATTTACATTTCTGCACTTTTGTTCATGACTGATCAGTGTGTTATGCAGGTTTCTTAGGCGAGCCCGGGACAGTTTTCTTGTTTTTCTTTTTACAACTAGTGGCATGTGTGATCATCTTGTCTAGGCTGCTGACCTTTACTTTTCTGCAGTTTGATTTTCATTAGTTTTATTTCTTTAACTTGCACTTTACGTTCTGCTCAGTAGTTATCAAGTTGTTCATCCATTGATGGTTATTTTTCTATAATCAACTAACTTTATTGGAGCCAAAATATCACTTAGTGCAGCTTGGTTTATTTTGCTTTAAGACTCACATTACTGACCTGTTCATAACTGTTCTCACATCATTAAGAAGAGGTTAAAATAGTGTGATTTGTCTCACTTAAATTTCACATTGATTAGATTTTGTAAAGTAGTGTAAGGTAGTTGTTCTTGCTTTTAATTGAGTTAATATAGACTTCATTTTCATTTTCATCAACAGCAGAGATACTGGGCCGATGCCATTAGTCCTTTATTTGATTTTAAGCTTTGATTTTATTTCAGTTATTGTTCAAGCTTTCTTTTAGAATACTCTTTAAGTTTCAAGAAATTACTTAGAAATCATCACAATCACACACATTCACTCACTTCATTACATCTCCATCACATTACATTAGGAAAAATACAATCAAAAACAAACTAAAAAGATAAAAACGACAAAAGACTTAGAAAAGGTTATCTAAGTACATATAGTACACCTCACTTCATCAGCTTACGAGCCCCGGGTTGACAATTAAAAGTAGCAATTTAGACAACACTAAATTGACCAAACAGAAACCCAAAGGGAAAAAACCACCAATTTGTTTGTTGTTATGATGTGAATTAAGCACCTATTTAATTACATCAATTTGTTTGTGAGCACCCACTCATAGGAGGCATCGACCCCCTTAAGATACCAAACCCCTACTTTTCAAGAGGCACCAACCTCTTATGAATGCATGCCATGACCTCCTCTAGCTACTGTTCTACCTTTCATACATTTTTCAAAATGAAAACAAGGGAAAATACATATACAGAGAAATAGAAATGTGATTCACTGCAGTACCACCCTCTTCCCTTTAACATTGTATATCTCCTATGAACTGTGCTCCTTGCTACTCCTTAAGCTCTAATCACAACCCTCTACAACACTATGTCTTAGTTTTACACTTGGGCCATTTGCATAACTTTCGCATACTCCACTCCACACTCTTCAGCTCACACACCAATACTATATTCTCCCAATTTTCTCTTCTGCAGTCACAGGTTTTGTTCCTCTGTCATACAGTGAACGATGCAGTCCCTAAAAACCATCAACTTGATATACATGCAACCTGAGTGTGTATTCTATGAATGGCTCTCCATACTGCTGTAGCATTTGACTTCTTACTACCGTGATCATATTAAATGCGAAGCATGGGCTTTTGAGCTTTTTCTCCTACTCAGCTACTCAACAACTATAGTTGCAACATAATCAATTCAGAGAATGGGTAACTATGTGATTCTCCATGCTGAGAATTAAATCTTAGCCAGTCTGTACTCCCAGGAGGTTCTTCCATGCTTATTAATTGCTCATAGAGCTTGAAATGTACTTCAGCGTGACTTCTCTAAACTATGATCAGACGTCCAGTCCATGGGGCCATGTTCTTCATTTAATTCAATGAAGCATGAATAGGAGATCATAGTTAGCTTATTTCAACTCAAGACATGCCCAACACTCTTCTCTAAAGATCATGGTCCTCATCGTCCTTGACTCAACGATCTTGACAGTTACTATTTATTCCAGCGACCAACTCTTTTGTGCGTAGTTACTGTTTTCTGCCGACTCATTCGCCCTTCATACACCTGTGTGTTGCAATCCTAGAGCCCCACACATTGTAACTTTATTAAGGTGAGTATATTCCAGGATATTATGAGATTGCGAGATTCTAAGCCTGGCCTTTAGCCCCTTTTGCTTCACCTCTTATTGTTTTTCCATCATAGGAATGGGTGTTGTGGCCGATACCATAACACTTAGGTGCTAAGCCCTTTAGGATCCTTCCGGGGCCTATCTCCTTGTATTCTCTCTCTACGCCCTTGGTTCTTTGGGCTCCACGATCAAATCCCAACAACATCATAAGCTCCCTCATTTTAGAACTTTCTCAAAGTGCAATTATAGAGGAGTTATGAGATCTCCGACCTTTGAAATATACTTCCAGGGTGACATCATGCTCTTGTCATCAACCCCACGTGGCGTCTCCTTAGTGGTGACACGTGCCACTAGGTTTTGCCCCATTAGGCCACTTAATAATGTTGAATCTAATTGCCACGTGTCCTTTGTACAGGCATGTCATGTTGATGTCATCTACCACCATTAGCTCCTGAGGGCCAATCAACTACTGCCATGTGTCCCGTCCAAGGAGAGAGAAAGGGTACCTCGATTCTTGGTTTTGCAAACAATTTCCTTCGTAAATCCCTACTCCCTACAACCCTCAACAATTTTAAAAGAATTCACTAATAAGAAGTTACAAGGTTCCGAGGTTTCAAAATTTCTAAGCTCTGATATTCTGACCTTCCAATGTCTTGAGATTTTGACCCTTCGATAGTTCTACCTTCCCTGGTTTTGAGGGTCCGAAATTTCTAGGCTCCAATATTCCGACCATTCAACGTCCTAAGATTCCGACCTTGCGATATTTCTACCTTCCCTGGTTCTGAGGTTCCAAAATTCATGGTTTCGATATTCCAACCTTTTGAGATTTCTACCCTCCCTAGTTTCGAGGTTCCGAAATTCGAGGTTATGATATTATGAAATTATGATATTTCTACCTTCTCTGGTTCCGAGGTTTCGAAATTTGGCCTGCTCCTAAGGACTTCAAGATCCTTACTTCGACTATCAATAACTTTTGATCTCGAGATCCATTTATGGAATTCCACATACTGTTGGATTTTTTTCAAAGCACTTTCCAATGGAGAAGGTCTGATGCAGTCCTTGAGTCCAATTGCTACCTGAAACATGGCTGCAACTTCTCTACCATTCTTTTCACCTTGAATTTTCTTATTTTGTCTAGAATCCTGGACTCCCTGACCAACACAATCATATTTTTATGGATTTTCCAATAGGCCTGCTACTATGATGATTCTCTACCAGAGACTGCAACAACCATGGGACTCCCCCCGGAACAAACATGCTCACATCAATGCTAACATCTACTACTTCTGACCTCAATGCTAGTCCGATTGACATCAATGCAAACATACCAAGTGCCACCAATCAATCAAACAATCTCAATTACCCAACAGACTCCTCTTGAGAAAGGTTTGTAGTTTTTCCTTTTTTCTCTAATCTATAAAGCCATTACAATCCGCTGATGTACTATTGTGTTGATTTAAGAGGCATATTACAAACTCCATTATGCAGCGGCATATACAAGGTCATGGAAATAATATAATAGTGATGGCAGTTATAATTTTTCTACAATATAAGCCCTCTCTCCTCAACTCAACAAGTAATGCTCAAACAATACAACATCAAACACTACAAGACTCATGTCAATAAGACAAATGCAACAATCCACTCAACAATATATCAACAAAAACTAATCTATCTTTTCATAACATAGTACACATGACATCAAGGCTCATATACAATGCCGACAATGCACTAAATAAAACCCTATACTCTGCTATAGGTGGCAATAATATGAGATGACTATCAAATACAAGGTTGTTTAACATAAAGAAGTGCCAAAATCCTGGCAACATACAACTCAACAAGTGCACTCTCGGATAACAGTGTGATGAAAATATATAAATGCTCCAAAAACGTCTTTCTATCAACAATCAACAACATAGATTTGGAATTCCTCTTGGCATACAAATATTCTCCTCTGGGGTGTTGAGAAATCAATAGTGACAACACCTAGGGGGATTTCTCTTTACTTGTCAATTGCTTGTGAAATTATGTGTTGGCATTATGATACATGTGTTGTCCATGATGGAAACTCACGTAAACGACAGTTCACAGTGCAACAGGTTAACAACAAATGATTATAGATCAGACTCCATAAATGGTTTAAGAATTATATGCTGGTTCATTTTATCCAAGTAGCGTATACACGCAGGATAACAGAACAAAAGGAGCGTATACGTATGTATGCACTTTCACAGAAGGAAAAGCGTGTATGGGATGGAAAATCAAGGTTTTGGTCCAAGGTATTGGTCCGAGGTATTTGGTCCAAGGTATTTGGTTCGAGGTATTTGGTCCGAGGTATTGGTCCTAAGTGGTTTTGGTCCAAGGTATTGAGAAAGGCCTAAAACTATATAAGGAGGAGAAGATCATTAGGCCAGAGTGTGCAAGTGAATGGGTTTACGATATGTTATGTTGCAGGGGCTATGATTGTGAGATGATCTGAAATATTTTGTGCACCTTGGATACAATGTTAGATCAGGATCATAAGAACTGAAATGAATTATCATTGCATGATCTGATGTTGATTGGAGTAGATCTAAATACTAATGCATGTTTTATTCTGTAAATGTTATGATATGGGTATGACAGAAGTCTGGAATAGTTGTGAAGTTTTAAGTTAGTATTTTCATATCTGTACGCTGGTTTTCTTTGATAAAAGCACGTATACACATTGGTTCAGCACATCGAAGTAGCGTATACATTATGAAATATGATGTTTGAAGTTACAATTGGTTTCGGTTGTTGATGCAGAGTTTTGGGTTCAGCTCTGTGTTCTGAATGTATAGATTAATTGATTGTGATTTGCTTCGGTGGTGATGGGTTTTCAGTGATTGGTGTATTGCAGTGGTGATTGATTTTGAGTTTCAATGTTGCTAATGGGTCCAGTATGAAAATTTGATGAAACGAGGCCTTCAAATTACGGTGTTGTGTTCCAGGAGTATCCAGTCTGAAAATTGATGAAACGTGGTCCCTGGAGGAAGAGAGAATGTTGTAGCCTTCTGTAGGCTGGCACCTACGTACTGGTAAACATATCGTCCAGTACAAGAGCCAGGGGGTTGGAGCTCCCTTCTAGTAGCAGCTGGGAAATAAGTGAAGGTTGGATCCTTCTATAGGCTGGCGCCTACGTACTAGTAAACATATTGGCTAGTACAAGAGCTAGGGGGTTGTAGCTCCCTTCCAGTAGAAAATGGAGAACGAGAGAAGGTTGTAGCCTTCTGCAGGTGGGTACCTGCGTATTGGTATGAGTCTGCACTAGTACAAGATTGTAAACAATTTTTTCTTATATTAAAAGAAGACAACAGTAGGTGGTTTTTGTCCCGCATTAAGTTTCCACCTTAAATCTTGGTGTTCATGTGTGTTGCTTATGTGTGATGGTTTATTCTATTATTACTGCACATGGTTACTGTTTATATGGTTAATGAAGTACTGATGCACTGATTAAAGATCAACATATGATGAATTAACTGAATCATAAGTTTGATGGATATATGCTGGTTGCTTTAAAGACAGTTGCGTGTACACTGTAGTTACCTTCATTGAAGTAGTGTATATAAATATGAGTATGAAATGAAAAAGTTATTGATTTGATAATACTGATTCATCCCCCCTCTTAGTATTATTTCCAACAATTGGTATCAAAGCAGGTCCTTCAGAAGAAGCTTGATCACTTGAAGGGAGATCTTTCAAAATGAACAATCATGAAGGCATGGGATCTATCAGACCACCAATCTTCAATGGGAACAACTTGGTATATTGGAAAACACGAACTAGAGCATATCTTCAGTCACTTGGAGCTGATGTTTGGGCAATTGTGGAGAAAGGATATCAATATCTAGCAGTAGTCCCCATGGATCCAGCAGAAAGGAAAACATATGAAATCAATGCCAAAGTTGTCAACGCCTTATTGGGAAGTCTATCAGAATCAGAATTCATCAAAGTCATGCAGCTCAACACAACCAAGGAAATATGGGACATAATCATTCAAAGCTATGAAGGTGACTCCCAGGTAAAACGTGCTAAACTACAAACTCTTAGAATCCAGTATGAAACTCTCAAGATGCATAGTGATGAAAGCATTTCTAGTTATTTCTTGCGAGTAGATGGAATTGTAAATTATATGAGAAATCTGGGTGAAGAGATAAAGGAAGCTACTTTAGTTGAGAAAATTTTGAGATCATTGTCTTCTAAATTTGAGTCAAAAGTGTCTGCCATAGAAGAAAAACTGGATCTTCAAACTATTACTCTGACTCAACTCCATGGAATCCTAACTACCTTTGAAATGAGAAAAGGAGGTCCATCAAATATGAGAGAAGCCGTTTTTAAAGCATCAGCAAAGGGAAAAGAAAAGGAAGAGCACAGTGAACTAGGACACATTTCAGAAGAAGAAGATGAGGTAAATTTTGTCAAGAAGCTTCAACGGGGTTCCGGAAGATTTAGAGGTAAGCTACCATTCAAATGTTTTGCTTGTGGTAGAGTTGGTCATTACGCTGTTAAAGGCCCTCATGTCAAAGGAAAGATGTATGCAGAAGGTAATAGAAGTTATTATACTAATGATGATAGTGATGGCTTGTCCAATAATGACGAAGATGATCAAGAAATTAAACTACTCATGGCGTATGAAAATGATACCTTAGAAAAGGAAGATTTCCTTAAAGAAATTAGTCAACTCAAAATCAGTTTGGCAGAAAAGGATACAATCATAAACACAATGACACATCAACTCACTAAAAAGGACAAACATAATGAAGTGTTAGAATGTGAAGTAGTAAGTATAAGGAAAGAACTTGAAAAGACAAAGACTCTGAATGTTAGATTTGCTAAAGGATCAGAAACATTAGATGAAATCATCAAAGTTCAACATTCACCTATTATAAAGATTGGTCTTGGTTTTCATGAAGGTGAATCTAACTCACAAGATGAGGTAAGGAACTCCAATGCAAAATCTGAAATGCTCAACAAGGAGATAAAAGGTAAACCCCATCAACAACCAAGGAAAGAAAGACTTCAAAGAAAAACATTTCCACCTAACTATGGAAGGGATAATTGTTTCTTTTCTTTGACAAATAATGTTGAATGTTTTAAATTTCATAATTTTGGACATGTTGCAGCCAGATGCAGAAGTAGAATGGCTCAAGACTGTCACACAGAAAGATCATCGATTTCCAGGTATGTTAAGGGATATTGTTTTGCTTGCAATATGTTTGTTCACAAAGCTATTGATTACGATAGAAGGAATATGAAACTTGTGAGATGCTATGCGTGTAACAAGTTTAGACATAAAGCAAAGGAATGCAGGAGAAAATTTCGGCTACCATACCAAAAGGAGCAAACATCATCACAATCCAAGGTATTGAAGAAGAAGGAATTGTTGTCAGAAAAATGTGGCATAGCTCAGTTTACAGACATAACAGACCCAGGGGGAGCTGAAAGTGTAAAACTTCAGTATTCCAATTCTCATATGTAGTTATTATAAATAGAAGTCGTGTATATACACGAGTTAGAAGCTGCACTGTCGCATATATGGTGTTTTGAAGAAAAAGAAGTATGATAGACTCAGGAAAAGGGGTCTGATATGGTTCAGTCAATTATCAATTATCTATTCTGTTCTGATTAATGATGGTTATAGTTTGCTGAAAATATGTGGAAGTGTTTTTGGACCTCATAAGTTGTTAACAAGTTGATGAATAACTGGTTGATGATGATGCCTTGATGATTCTTACTAACAAATGCAATGATCAAATCTGATAGTAAACAGTTGGCACAGGTTAAGGGGGAGCATATGTTTCTAATAATGCATTGTTGGCATTATATTAGAAGACCTTGGTACATGATTGTTGGTCCTTGTTATAAATGTCATGTATATCATTTGATGTAAAGGTCATGAAAAGACCTAATTTGTAACCCCACTATGCATGGGAAGGATGATGTAATAATTGCTATTTCAGTCATGTATAAACATTTGGTATATCCCCACTTGGTTGGGTGGATGAGTCAAATTTGGTGTATCCCCACTTGGTTGGGTGATTGATGTATGTATGAGTCATTGGTCTTAGGGAGGTCATACTCACTTAGTTGAGTTATAGATTCATGTTATTCTTTTGAAAAATATCTTTGCAGACTCTGCATGTACTTAGGGGGAGCATGGACAACATAATGTATATCAAAAGGGGAGAATATCTTGGTCCGCCCTTTGCCCTTGATGTCAAAGGGGGAGAGTATCTTGGTGTTGTGGTTGCCATCAAGTCCAAAGGGGGATATTATTGGCATTATGATACAAGTGTTTTCCTTGATGGCAACTCACATAAATGACAATTCACAGTGCAATAGGTTAACAACAAATGATTACAGATCAGACTCGAGAAATGGTTTAAGAAGTATACCCTGGTTCATTTTATCCAAGTAGTGTATACACACAGGTTAACAAAACAAAAGGAGCATATACATATACACACACTTTCACAGAAGGAAAAGTGTGTATGGGATGGAAAATCAAGGTTTTGGTCCAAGGTATTGGTCCGAGGTATTTGGTCCGAGGTATTGGTCCTAAGTGGTTTTGGTCCAAGGTATTGAGAAAGGCCTAAAACTATATAAGGAGGAGAAGATCATTAGGCCAGAGTGTGCAAGTGAATGGGTTTATGAGGAATACTTCTATCTGAAGTATATGTTATGTTGCAGGGGCTATGATTATGAGATGATCTGAAATATTTTGTGCACCTTGGATACAATGTTAGATCAGGATCATAAGAACTGAAATGACTTATCATTGCATGATCTGATGTTGATTGGGCTAGATATGAATACTAACGCATGTTTTATTCTGTAAATGTTATGATCTGGGTATGACAAAAGTCTAGAATAGTTGTGAAGTTTTAAGTTAGTATTTTCAGATCTATACGCTGGTTCACTTTGATAAAAGCACGTATACATGCTGGTTCGGCACATCGAAGTAGCGTATACATTATGAAATATGATGTTTGAAGTTGCAGTTGGTTCTGGTTGTTGATGCAGAGTTCTCGGTTCAACTTTGTGTTCTGGTGACAATGTTCTAAATGTATAGATTGATTGATTGTGATTTGCTTCAGTGATGATGGGTTTTCAATGATTGGTTGTATTGCAATAGTGATTGATTTTGAGCTTCAATGTTGCTGATGGGTTCAGTATGAAAATTTGATGAAACGAGGCCTTCAGATTGTGGTGTTGTGTTCCAGGAGTATCTAGTCTGAAAATTTATGAAACGTGGTCCCTGGAGGAAGAGATAAGTTTGTATCCTTCTGTAGGCTGGCACCTACGTATTGGTAAACATATCAGCCAGTACAAGAGCTAGGGGCTTGGAGCTCTCTTCCAATAGCGGCTAGAAAACAAGTGAAGGTTGGAGCCTTCTGTAGATTGGTGCTTACGTACTAGTAAACGGATCGGCTAGTACAAGAGCTAGGGGGTTGTATCTCCCTTCCAGTAGAAGCTGGAGAACAAGAGAAGGTTGTAGCCTTCTGCAAGTGGGTGCCTATGTACTGGTATGAGTTTGCACTAGTACAAGATTGTAAACATATTTTTCTTATATTAAAAGAAGACAACAACAGGTGGTTTTTGTCCCGCATTGGGTTTCCACCTTAAATCTTGGTGTTCATGTGTGTTGCTTATGTGTGATGGTTTATTCTATTATTACTGCACATGGTTACTGTTTATATGGTTAATGAAGTACTGATGCATTGATTAAAGATCAACATATGATGAATTAACTGAATCATAAGTTTGCTAGATATATGTTGGTTGCTTTAAAGACAGTTGTGTATACACGCGAGTTACCTTCATTGAAGTAGCGTACATAAATCTGAGTATGAAATGAAAAAGTTATTGATTTGATAAAACTGATTCACCCCCCCTGAGCATTATTTCCAACATTATGTTGACTTCTTATTACTTTATTATGTTATGTTCATCAAACAATTACCAAAACCATAAACAATGAAGATCATAAATAAACAATGAACACAGGATGTAGGCTCCAAGCAAGGGTAAAACCCATCCAAGGGGAAAACCTAAAAAAATCTTCTCTTCTTATAGAATTAGATCAAATGAGGATTCTAAGACCCAAACAACCAAACCCAAGTCATCCCTCCTACCAAGCTCTTCCAGCAAGTCAAAGTCAACTCAATTAAACTCCTTCTAAAACAACTCCATCTATAGCCTGCAACTTCAAAATTTCGACCCCCAACAACATAATTTCATAACTGTAGTAGATTCGCAACTTTGACCCTGCAACAACTTCAAACATTTTGCATGTGTGATGGAATTAGGGCAGAAAACTTAATTTTTCTTTCTTCTTTCCCTCTCTTGCTTCTAGCTCCCCCTTATCTTGAATTTCACACTTCTTCTCTTGGAGATCGAAATTGCTCGAATGTTGTGGTAAATGAGGTCAATCTGTCTCCATTTATACATATCGAGGAGGTCAAATTACCCCTTCTAGGGCCAACTTGATGAGGCAGGGTTGGCTTGGTCTTGTAATTACAAAAGGTACATTTTTGACATAAATAAATTTATTTTTCCACTTTCTTTTCAAAGTCCAAATGGGACTTGATTCAAGGACTATAATTTGACTTATGGCAAATATTATTTTAACTCAATAAAACCCAAAAACATGAAGAACATGCTTGACCTAGGTTACCAAATAATTTGAGCATGAAACCCATACTTGAAAATAATATTTCTTTTTTTCTTCTTTTTGATCTTTTACATAAAATGTATAATGACATAAGTACAATATCAATTTTGAACACTGAAACTAGTTACATTTTCTAACACTCCCTCTTAACTAGGGAGGTATTCATAATCACATAATAGGTACATGGATATACTCAAACTGAAATGTTCTCATAAGGAGAGTTAGATTGGTAATCCATCTTTTAAGCATCAACATCATGACCAACATTGTCAACTACCAACATAATTAGGTCTTTTGACTATCAGGCTCTAACTCTCCACAAGATTAGAGAATAATGATGGGAGACACACACATATGAAAACCTCAACCTCTTAAGGCACACACCCCATCTAGATGTTTACAAGGCATGTCCTTCTAGGACTTATTCTTATCTTGGATTCCCAATCCTCAAAGAATATTTGTCCTCTTCTACCACTTCTTATCTTGGATACCTTGTTGGATCCTCAAAGAGTGTCAATCCACGAGACTACTTCCTATCTTGGATTCCCAATCCTCAAGGAGCAACAGTCTCATATGCTTATCCAATCCTTCATCCACCATTCTCCCTCCATGGCCTTCACTAGACGTAAGACTATTAGTCCTGGCCTAGTGCATGACATGTGAAGAAGAAAACACAAATGTCCAACATCACTCCTTCTCAACTTAGAAGGAGGTGCTTACTCCTTAACAAATATAAAGTAGATTTATTGCTCCTTCTCAATCAAGGAGACTTTATCACACCCATATGCTTCATTCTTTCTTTTATCGTCTACTTGTTATTTTGTGGAGATCATAATAGTAGCTACAAAGGCTCCTCTTCTTGCATTAGTTTATCATATCTGAGCTTTGATCTTCCTAGATGTTTTTGGAGGAAAACTCTTTCTTGATCTTCCTTCGCAACAAGGTTCATGCCATCAACTTTTTACATCAGTTTCCATCAATCAAATTTTTCATCATCAATGGTGCTACCAAACCAATCAATGTAGAATTACTACCTCTTGTCTAGCGGGAATTGAATATCATTGAATCCAACATGACTATCATGCTATCTAGTGACTTAATAAATTTTTTGTCATTCATGGTGTGCAAATTTTGGTCTTCAATACTATTAAGCGAACAGTCAATGTTGTCCATTCAATCTATGTGATTAGAATTGAGGTTAATGTTGGAAATAATACTGAGAGGGGGGGTGAATAAGTATTATCTAATTCTTTTGCAAATCTTCCTTATTTGTTCTTTGAATTATTTATGCATGTCAGTACCATAAAATAATCAGCATGAACAAAGAACACAGATAGTCACACCAAGGAACACAAGATGTAAGGTGGAAACCCAATGTGGGTGAAAACCACCTGCTGCAATATGTCTCTATCTTCTTTCAAATTAGAAACTTCTTTTACAATGGTTTTGTACTGGAGCAGTCCTTTACCAGTACGCAGGCTGCAACCTGCAGAGAGCTACAACTCTCTCTCGTTTTCCAGTCTCTCCTGGAAGGGAGCTACAACCCCCTACTTCTTTTCATAAAGCATCAAATGATCATCAAGTACATAACAGTTACTGTTATCAGATCAATAATAACATAATTCACCCAGAACACCTTATCAACAGAGAAATACAATCAACAGAACATCTTAAGACAGAGACGCAACTTTCCCTTCTGTGACCTGCGTATAGACGCAGTTCACCTTCTGCTTTCCTGCGACCACCCGCAGAGATCCTTCTGCTGCGCTGCGTGCCCACGCACTGTTCCTTCAACTGCTCTGCGTCCTGTTGCTTCAGGGACGCACCCAAAAACACTATCGCGCCACGTCCTGTTGCTGCAGGGACGCACCCAAAGACACTATCGCGCCGCGTCCTGTTGCTTCAGGGACGCACCTGAACCTTGGTCGCCCTGCGTCCCCACGCAGATCTCCAGTTACTGAACTATGTCGCGGACGCTCCTGAACTTCGTCTACCCTGCGTCCCCACGCAGGTCTCCTCCTACTGCACTGCGTCCCGGCGCACTTTCCTTTCACTGTACCTGCGTCCCTTTGGGTATGAATGATTTCAAGACTTTAAGTGTAACCCAAACAGTCAGATCTACAAATCTGATCTTGCGCCAAAGAGATCTCAGTCCTTCAGTAGATTCGCCTTTTAGATCTAGACCAGATCTCACCCCATAAGATATTCAACCAAAGACATACTAAATCCAAATGATCTCCTTTGCTTTATATAGGCAAGCTCCTCCTCAAAACATGGAACAATACCACGAGCCGACACCATAATAACACAATACCGTCGGCTAGATACCAAGAGTAAAACACAAGAAACCCCCACGTGAGCTTTCACTGCCTAGAAATGTGTGCACTGGGTGGACGCACCTCCTGAACAGCTGGCCTGCGTCCTGGGACGCGGTCCCTGCATGGTGTACCTGCGGGTATGCACCTTCTGAACTGATATCCTGCGTCCTTCTTAATTTTTCCATAAATTGAGAGCCTTGTCATGGGAGTTGCCATCAAGTACAACATCTGTAACATATAGCCATACCATAATGCCAACAATCTCCCCCTTTGGACTTGATGGCAACCTTACAAACTTCAGCTTCATTCTCCCCCTTTGACATCAAGGGCAAAGGGGTATGCTCCCCCTAAGATCATGCTCCCCCCTGAAACAAAGAACCAGATCTGCAACAAAGAACCATAATCCACCATGAAAGAGATAGAGACATATTGCAGCTATTTCCAAGATCTCCATCCTCCATAATGCCAACAATGCATTATATGCTCCCCCTGAACCTGTACCATCTCCTGAGTCTGTTCTGCTCCCCCTGAGCCTGAGCCAATCATGACTGAACCTGGATCTATTCTGCTGCCCTTTCTTCATATACGCGACTTTGCAGCCTGTACCTCGCGTATATACGCGACTTGTCTTTATTATATCAGCGTATGCAGAATGGAATACTGAATTTCATCACTTTCAGATTCCCCTGTGTCAGTTGTCTGGATTATGCCACACCTTTCTGTCTCTGTCTTCTTCAATTCCTGCAGCTGTGATGATGTATGGTCCTTTTGTTTTGAATTTTGAAATCTGCTCCTGCATTCCCTTGCTTTATGCCCATAGTTGTTGCATGTATAACATCTTACATTTTTCATGTTCCTTCTATCACAATCAATTGCTTTGTGTCCATATGCATTGTTGGCAAAACAATATCCTCTGAAATACCTGGGATGCGATGATCTTTCTTGAACCATTCTACTTCTACATCTGGCTGCAACATGTCCAAGATTATGACATACATAACATTCAACATTATTCAGTGGAGGAAATGATCGTCTATCACGTCCATAGTTAGGAGTAAAGGATCTTCCTTGAGAAATTTCTTTCCTTGGTTGTTCCTTGAGCATTTCAGACTTCTCATTAGAGTTTCTTGCCTCACCTTGTGAACTAGATTCACCTTCAACATATTCATGAAAACTAAGACCAGTCTTGATAGCAGGAGACCTTTGACTATTAAGAATATCATCCAAGACTTTAGTACTATCTTGAAATCGTAAAAGCTTATCCTTTTCTTCTATTTTACCTTTCAAGATATTTACCTCAACTTGATGTTGTTCTTCCTTTTTCAGATACCGATTTCTTAGGTCTTCTTCAGCTTTTCTTCCTTCTTCCACTTGTCGCTTTAGTTTGGTCATCTCATGTTCTTGATCTTCAAGATCTTCTTTTAGAGAGAGGATCCTTGATTCAAGTCTCTGAATAGTTGTGCTCTGATCCTTTACTATATCCTGCAATTGCTCCCTTACCCTGGTTTCTGTCTCCAATTGTTCTTTTAATTTGGCAACTTCTTCAGTTTCTGCATTCTTCTCTTCATGAGCCATGAGACTTTTAATATCTTCGCTATTATTGGATGAAGCATTCTTCTTCTTATGTGCCATGAGACTTCTAATATCTTCTTCATCATTGAATGAACTTTTAATGTGGGTATAATAGCTTCTACCATCTTCTTCAGATATCTTTCCTTTGTTATGAGGACATCTAGCAGCATAGTGACCAACTCTACCACATAGAAAACATTTGAAAGGTAGCTTACCTTTGAATCGTCCAGTTCCCCGTTCAAGATTCTTGACAAAATTTACCTCATCTTCTTCCTCTGACACTTCGAATGCGGCCTCTAGTGGTACCTCTTGTCGCATTTCAAAAGCAGTTAAGATCCCATGAAGTTGTGACATGGTGATTTTCTGCACATTCTCCTTTTCTTCTATGGCAGATACTTTAGAATCAAATTTAGCAGACAGAGATCTCAAAACTTTTTCAACTAAGACAACTTCCTCAAATTCTTCACCTAGATCCCTCATACAATTCACAATCTCATCCATACGCAGGAAATAATTAGCTATGCTTTCATTATTACGCATCTTAAGAGTTTCATACCGGATTCTGAGAGTTTGAAGCTTTGCTCTTTTTACCTGATCATCTCCTTCGTAGCTTGTAACGATTTTGTCCCATATTTCCTTAGCTGATTTGAAGTGCATGATCTTCATAAATTCTGATTGAGTCAAACTACTCAATAGGACAGTAACGGCTTTGGCATTGAGCTCATATTTCTTTTTCTCTGCTGGATCTGTAGGAGTTGCTGATGGGAATTTGTATCCTCCTTCTACGATTCCCCAAACTTCTGCTCCAAGTGATTGTAGATATGCAGTGGTTCTTATCTTCCAGTGAGTAAAATTGTTCCCGTCAAAGACTGGTGGCCTGATGTGTGCCTCTCTTTCTGGATTAGCCATTCTGATGGATCTTTTCCTTCAAGCAATTAAGCTTCCTCTGAAAGGACCTGCTCTGATACCAATTGTTGGAAATAATACTGAGAGGGGGGGTGAATCAGTATTATCTAATTCTTTTGCAAATCTTCCTTATTTGTTCTTTGAATTATTTATGCATGTCAGTACCATAAAATAATCAGCATGAACAAAGAACACAGATAGTCACACCAAGGAACACAAGATGTAAGGTGGAAACCCAATGTGGGTGAAAACCACCTGCTGCAATATGTCTCTATTTTCTTTCAAATTAGAAACTTCTTTTACAATGGTTTTGTACTGGTGCAGTCCTTTACCAGTACGCAGGCTGCAACCTGCAGAGAGCTACAACTCTCTCTCGTTTTCCAGTCTCTCCTGGAAGGGAGCTACAACCCCCTACTTCTTTTCATAAAGCATCAAATGATCATCAAGTACATAACAGTTACTGTTATCAGATCAGTAATAACAAAATTCACCCAGAACACCTTATCAACAGAGAAATACAATCAACAGAACATCTTAAGACAGAGACGCAACTTTCCCTTCTATGACCTACGTATAGACGCAGTTCACCTTCTGCTTTCCTGCGACCACCCGCAGAGATCCTTCTGCTGCGCTGTGTGCCCACGCACTGTTCCTTCAACTGCTCTGCGTCCTGTTGCTTCAGGGACGCACCCAAAAACACTATCGCGCCGCGTCCTGTTGCTGCAGGGACGCACCCAAAGACACTATCGCGCCGCGTCCTGTTGCTTCAGGGACGCACCTGAACCTTGGTCGCCCTGCGTCCCCACGCAGATCTCTAGTTACTGAACTGCGTCGCGGACGCTCCTGAACTTTGTCTACCCTGCGTCCCCACGCAGGTCTCCTCCTACTGCACTGCGTCCCGGCGCACTTTCCTTTCACTGTACCTGCGTCCCTTTGGGTATGAATGATTTCAAGACTTTAAGTGTAACCCAAACAGTCAGATCTACAGATCTGATCTTGCGCCAAAGAGATCTCAGTCCTTCAGTAGATTCGCCTTTTAGATCTAGACCAGATCTCACCCCATAAGATATTCAACCAAAGACATACTAAATCCAAATGATCTCCTTTGCTTTATATAGGCAAGCTCCTCCTCAAAACATGGAACAATACCACGAGCCGACACCATAATAACACAATACCGTCGGCTAGATACCAAGAGTAAAACACAAGAAACCCCCACGTGAGCTTTCACTGCCTAGAAATGTGTGCACTGGGTGGACGCACCTCCTGAACAGCTGGCCTGCGTCCTGGGACGCGGTCCCTGCATGGTGTACCTGCGGGTACGCACCTTCTGAACTGATATCCTGTGTCCTTCTTAATTTTTCCATAAATTGAGAGCCTTGTCATGGGAGTTGCCATCAAGTACAACATCTGTAACATATAGCCATACCATAATGCCAACAGTTAAACCAAACAATTGTAGATATACTATCTCAATTGTTTTTCAATCCATATTTTGCAATATATCTTTCAAGGTAGCCAAGTCATATCTCAAACAAAGCCTCAATACCAAATCATCAAAATCATATTTACCCAATTGTGATAGCCTTCAAGATGTCATGTTTTGCTAGTAGCTCCCTTTGAGATCAACATTCATACTTGAATCCTTCTTCATGCTTTCTATCTTTCAAATATCAGTCAATGTGTTTGTGGAGTGAACTAATTGACAAGCTTCAGAATAATTTATGCAACTCCCTCTGAAGTTGTTTTTCTTACAATCTTCAAAAGACCAAATAAGATGTAGATGAATGTCTTGCTTTAGGATACCATATCAGATGTTGTCTAGCTTTATAAGTTTTGCCCATGCTTTCCAAAGGAAGAGTTATTTATTATCCAATAAAAACATACCATAATTTATCTATGATGCTCTTTATGAATATGGAAGAGATCTTTCATATTCATCATACTTCTTTGTGAAATCAAACAAAAGGTTTATGTCCAATCTTATCCAAAACATACCGTGCTAGTGTTTGAAGCATATTTCTGTTACAATCTCTTCCTGCAATACTGAAGACATAAATTCTACTTCTTATAGAGAATTTTCTTAAAAATATACATACCTCTTCCTTTGTGCTTGCCATCTGGTGCTTCTTTCGAGTTGCATTTCTTCTTGAAGATGATGTATAAAATGGTGTTCAAAATGAGATTCCTTCTCTAAGGTGAGAAATTCTCAATTATATCTTCATCTCGCAACTTGATTATCTTATTTTTTGTGAGCTTCTTTGATGCTAGCTTCCATAATTTTAATATAAATATTCCTTTTGTCATATTACAACGATTCTTTCACATAATGAAGAACCTTTATAATCACTATCAAGGATCCTTGTGAACCTCTCTAGTTAGTAGACTTCTTCTACAATGATGTGAATGCCAAATAGTAACTGCAAGAATGGTGGAGATTTGGATGGTCCAAAATCTTCTATCTTCTTCTACCTTTACTTGATGATTGCTACCAATGAGATGCAACTGATGATGTAGACTATAATCCTTCCAATGCTATATGCTTCTTTCCATGATGTCATGCTCAAATACCAAACTTCTTCTCCAAATGTAACTATACATTCTACACTAACTTCCATCTTCTAATGAAAAGGAAAAACGTAATTTAAACAAACCTTATAGTGGAGGAGTCCTTCAATAATATAAATCTTTGGTGTCTTCATTCTTCAGTTTCTTCATTTTCTTCAACTGTATGTGCTCCACTTCTTTCCTTCCTTTTATTGTTCTTCTTGTTTTGTGGGTCTTTGGGAGAATCTCTCTTAAAAATTCCATATTCATTGCATCCAAAACATTGTACTTTGGACATGTCTAAATTCCTTTGTGGCTGATTGGTGTTCCTTTGATGAGGCCCAAACTTTCCAAACTTTCCTTTCTTCTTCTTTACTTTAGCAGCAAAAGCTTGGGACCTTTCATTTGGTTCGATGTCATATTTTGTCTTTATTCTTGTTGCTTCTATCATACATAGAGACCATATTTCATCAAATTTTGGAGTGTCCTCCCTTGAGTAAATGTTTGTCACAGAGCTACTCCATTCGGGAGGTAATGCATTGAGTATACAAGTTATTAGTTCAGAATCAATCACAACTTTTCCAAGCCCTTGTAATTGATCCCTTAATTGCAAGACCTTCAAAAGGTATGAGGTCAATTATTCATCCTTTGATAACCTTTTCTTGTAAAGATTATTCCTTAGAGATATATTTTGAGCTATAGTGCTTACAGAATACAGTTTCACCAACTTGTCATATATTGTTTTAAATGTGTCCAAATCTGCAACAAATGGAATGAGATGATCCTTAATGGATTCAATAAGGATCCTTTGAGCCCTCACTTCTCCTTTCATGTACTTTTCAAATTCACGAGTCTTATCCTTCTTTAGTTCTGTGACTTTGCCTTGAACATAATCCATGACTTCATTTTCTACAAGTATCAAATCTATTCTTTTCTTCCATGCTTGAAAGTTTGTTGACACATCAAGCTTAGTGCCTTCCTTACAAAATGAAGTCATTTTATTTGAATATTGAACCATAGATATTAATGCAGTACTTGATAAAGATATCTTAAAATATCCTTATATTCCCAAGACTTTCAAGAGACTTCAAAGATGCTCTAGAGTGATGACTTCTAGGATGCCTCCAACAATAGTGTCTTCAAGTTGCTCCAAAGTGTGTAGATGATGTTCCCAAGATTCTTGACGTTTCCTTATCTTCCTTGTCCTTGTATGATGCTTCCTACAAAGATGTCTTCCAAAGATCCTTCAAAATGATAGCCTTCCAAGAGATATAAATCAATATTCTTCTTCAAGATAAAAATCCTTCAATGGAGGAGTAATAACCTTCCTTCAAGATGAACCTTTTCTTATTTGTATTCTTACTTGTATCCTTCTCTTATGTCTTTTATTATATCCTCCTTAGTGTATTTATTTGTGTCCTTTCCTGCAAATGATGTCCTTCAAGGTATCTTTGATGAAATTCTCCTCCTTGTGCCAATAAGAGTGATCTTCGAGTTACCTTCTTCTTCACCTTAGCTCTAATACCATGTTGAGAAATCAATAGGGGCAACACTTAGGGTGATTTATCTTTACTTGATAATTTATTGTGAAGTTATGTTGGCTTCTTATTACTTTATTATGTTATTTTCATCAAACAATTACCAAAAACATAAACAATGGAGATCATAAATAGACAATGAATAGAGGATGTAGGCTCCAGGGGAAAACCCAAAAAAATATTATCTTCTTATAGAATCAGATCAAATGAGGAATCCAAGACCCAAACAACAAGACCAAGACCATCAACAAGACCCAATTCAGCCCTCCTCCTAAGAAATTCCAACAAGTCAAAGTCAACTCAAGTCAACTCCTTCCAAAACAACTCCAGCTACAAAATTTTGGCCTGCAACTTCAGAATTTTGGCCCCCAACAACAAAATTTTGGACCTGCAATAGATTTGCAACTTCGGACCTGCAACAAGTTCAAAATTTTTGCATGTGAGGGAATTAGGGTAGATTCTAGCGCATAAAACTCTATTTTCCTTTCTTCTTTCTCTCTCTTGCTTCCAACTCCTCCTTCTCTTGAATTTCACACTTCTTCTCTTGGAGATCGAACTTGCTTGATTGATGTGGAAAATTAGGTCAAACTATTTCTATATATACATATCCAGGAGGTCAAATTACCCATTCCAAGGCCGACTTGATGAGGCAAGGCCAACTTGATGAGGCAAGGCCAACTTGGTCTTGTAGGTACAAAGCGTACAATTTTTACTCTATAAATTTCTTTTGCCACTTTCTTTTCAAAGTCCAAATGGGACTTGAATCAAGGACTATAGTTTGACTTATGAAAAATATTCTTGTGACTCAATAAAACCTAGAAGCATGAAGAACATGCTTGAGCTAGATGACTAAATAATTTGAGCATAAAACCCATGCTTGATTTTTTTTTTTTTGATCTTTTACATAATATGTATAATGACATAAGTACAATATCAATTATAATGATTGAACCTAGTTACATTTTCTAACCTGGGATAGCTGAAGGTTTAACCAAAAACATGGATATATACTACAACCAACTCCTTTACTACGTACATGCAACTACACCATATACAGGAGCGCACATCACCTACAGGCTACCATGCACACACTCTCATGATAATATATTGACTACATTACACCAATAAAACCAACATGAATCACTTTGATCTACGTAGGAATGATACGAACTGCAATTGACCCATTTACAGCCATGCCTTTTAACACCCCATAATTCTAATGAAATTTGATTTATCATCCTAGAGTAAGCCGTTATGCTGATGCTTCAACTTACGCACTTTGCGACCACTCTCACACTTGTCACTTGCAACCGTCGATTCACGGAAACACATAAAATCAAACAAATCGTCCCAATACGTCAGTTACGAGTATGCACACATCGATCCACCACACTCCTACTTTGATAATTTTGCATCATACGTATGATATATTCTGTCTGCCATCACATTTGCATAGGGATACCCAACGATTAACCACTTGCAACTCTGTGTGACACAACAGGATTCCAATTGCATGGTAACTAGTATGTCAGGAGTCTAATCACACAATCACGTGCATCACTTTGCTTCCTCTTCATATGCAGGGATCATATGCACACTCTATTTTCCATCACATGTAAATTACACATACTATTGCACTAATTATGTATCACGTTTTCCACTGAACTTGATCACGTACAACAATAGACTCATTTTCTCATGATCGAGCTGACACAGGTGTTGAGCGATAAAAAGGGTCTTTTTAACCTCTATTTACCCTACATTAATTATCAATCCAGGTACGATTTTTTATCTCAAGAGTGTACTCAGTCTGAGGTGGTCACTTGTTCAAGAGTAATGCTTGCAGTATAGTGCTTACAAAAGTAAATGAATGCTGGAAACGAAATCTAATTGTAATGGCAAGAAACTTAAATGCTTTGTAACTAGATCATTCACTCAAGAAACTACAACAATCATCAGTCAAGGATGCAGTAATGATAACTCTTTCCCCTGTAAACTGATGTAAATGAAAATCAATCAAAGACAAGACCTCCAATCTGAGAACTTAGACAACAGTAGTCAATGTTTGTTACAGTTGTAGATCTTCCTATCCACACCAAAGCAAATACTGGAAATAACAATTCAATTAGCAAAAAAGGAACAACAACTAATCTATTGAAAAGATCGAACAACAAAGCTTAATCTACAGGAATGAATTAAGCAGCAATCTTAACCGAAAGGATTTGAACAACAATCTTTAACTAATAAAGGAATTGAGCAACAATCTAAGAAAGGAACAACAAACCAAATAGATCTACAGAAATTGAACAACAAAATTAATCAAATGTACACACACAACGACTATAGAATCAATAATCTTATTCTAGCATACAAAATATTAATCATAGTTATAAAGGAATGGAAATTGCAATGATAATGGAACAGTAATCTAATGAACAACAATCACAATTGTAAGTAAACCGTAGCTAAATGAACAACAATACCAATCGGTAAATGAACAGAAATATCAATCTGTAAATGAACAACAATATCCGAATTAGATAGTGCGATATTATTTCAGAATGAACAACATAACATTTTCAGTTGCAAATAATAATCTTGCTATCCAATTACTAATTCGATATAACAAAGCAATTCAACGAAATGTTCAGAAACAAAAGATTACTGAATAAAGCAAGTTAAGGAAATGCAAAGGAAATCAAACCACACACGACTGTAATCGGAAAATAATGATACAAGAAGCAAGTGATCCACTAGGGCCAGGCCCTTAGCCACTAGGGAAGCACTGCTGCGGTTACTCCAGGATCAGAAGACGGAACAACAACGAAGTTATATATTAATCATAAATGGTAGAGTTACATCGATCGCTCTTCAAAGAGAGTCAATGATCAAAGTTAAGTTTACAACAATAAGTTCTACAACTTGACAATAAAATATGCCCCCCCCCCCCGGGCTATTAGCGCTGTCCCTTTTTATAATGGCCAGGCAGAAGTATCAAAAATACACATAAGTATTGAAGCAGCGATCCCTTAGGATCAAAGGATCCTGAGGGATTCACCATATCTTTGATCTCCAACTTATCGTTTTGTCCTCTTGCACTGATACCGCGTTTCTTCTTCCTTTTCTTGGTCCATGCGCTCCGATCTTGATTTCCTCGTCTGGATGTGGTTTCCTGTCAAAGGGACAACAATTGGTTCTACTTTGTCTTTTCCTTCGGAATAGTGATTTTCCATTTTCTTCACTTTCTGCATAGAAAAAGACAATAATTAATCATTTTACATCAATCACAAATCTCCTTAATTCTATCATAATCCTTTAACATATTACCATCTTAGAATGTAAAGAAGTTATGATTTAAAGGAAAAGATAAAGAAATAGATGGTAAATACATACCTTTTCCAATGCTCAACACACCCCCCTGCTTACCCTTTTTCATGCCCTCATGAAAACATTGTAATTGACATGCAAGGCAGTTAGGGAATAGGCTAGAGAAGGATTTTCATGCAGTGGTCTAAAACCATGATTTCTAGCTAAAACTTCAAAAATATGCCCTGTCTAGCCTTCAAGCAATTCATATAGGGCTCTATACCCTGGTGTAGGATACCAGATGATTGGACTTCGAAACCTACAACCTAACCAATGCGGGCCCTCTCTCAATATGAGGTCACTATAGGCAACCAGGCGATCAACAGCTAGCTTAAAATTTTCATAATTGAATGGCTCTCGGTCTTGAACATTCCAATTGGAAGTCTTGTATCGGAGTTTAGCTGCTGCTATGGCAAGGTCTTTGATGGCTAGGAAGTATTCTACCCCTTGCTGGACAACTGCTATGTGAATGGGTCCTAATGTCTAGATCACACCCTGCTTTCTCATTAAGTTTCTATGCTTATTCCACAGTCGTAATGGGTTTCTAGTTTCACCCCTTACCCGCAGATCTAACCTGTTCTCCTGTCTCTGGAAGGTATTGTGGGCTTTAAGCCACTTTATCTGGTTAACAACAAAAGAGATGAATGCTTGAAGATGGATATCACCCACAAAAGGGCTAGGGTTCTCTTTCGTTTCACCATCCAACACAAGATTATGCAAATAAAACTCACATAAGAATCGCTGGACTTCACCCCATAATTCTTACAGTAGTTTATGAAATCATCAATAATTTTTAGCTCTATAGGCACCCCTGCCTTGATAGCTTTAATTTTTAATTGTAAGTACCTTTCCATAAAAAACAAAGCATAATTTTTGGCAGGTGCCCTACAGGCTAGAACATCAGTATATAGAGAACATAAGGTATCCATTTGACTCATAACTGTGTCTAGTCTATTGGTTACCTTTTTAACTTTTTCCTCTGCCCTATGCCATCTATCGAAGGCCTCACTCTCCGATGCATTGATGTTCTTTACTTGCTGCTGTAACTTTTGATATTTCTCTTAAGGAATAGTTTCCTCTGTGAGCTTTTCTATCGTTTGTTGGGCCTGTGCCAGATCTTTTTGAAGTCTCACTATCCTCGAATCATTGTCCATCATAACATTTTTGGGCTGGAGATCTACCTGGATCTCCTTATTATGACATCTAGTTCCTATAGTCTGCGTTTCCTTCTCATGAACTGTCTGGTCGGTCGTGATATTAGAGGACAATGCCTCTGTCTGGACGTCCTTATTACAGACTGGTGTGCTTTCTGTTTGGGCCTCTGTGTTTATAACAACCGCATGCTGTTCCTTGCGGTCCTAGATGATAATGGGTTCGGTTTGAGTCCTTTTGGTCTTCCTTTTATGGGGTTTCGTCTGGGTGGTTGCATCCTTTGTTCCAGAAGTTCTTTTTGAGATTTTCCCCATTTTTAGGACTCTTATTTGTTGTCTGAGTTGTTTAATTACATTTAGCAGTCTCTGCTGTTCCTTTCGCAGCCTTTGGATTTCATTCATTTTCTTTGAAGGAACAATTGTTTCTTTTCTTGGGCCTGGGCTTTATTCTTTAGGGATTGTACCCTCGCCTTGGCCTATTTCCATGTTTTCTGCTTGGAACACTTCTTCAGTGTTCTCGTCCTGCTAATCAGATTTCTCAGGGGTGGAAACCCTGGGTTGATCTGCTATTTCCCGGGTGGCTTCTTCTTCTACCTCTTCTTCATCATGCATTTCTTCGGATGCACTCCGACTGTGAGCAGAGTGTTCCTGTGATTGTCTTCCCTCTTCTTCCTCATCGTTCATTTCTTCAGATGCACTCTTACTGTGAGCAGAGTGTTCCTATGATTGTCCTTCTTCTTCTTCCTCATCACTCATCTCCTCAGATGCACTCTTACTATGAGCAGAGTGTTCCTGTGATTGTCCTGCCTCGATATCGGGGTTGAGTGGGCTGTGGGGCTGGACATACTCACCCATATTGGCCAAAATTTGGGCCAATTCGTCTTCTTGCAGAGGGTTTTGTAATGGGCTTTCGCTGGGTGGTTCTGCTTCCTCCCCTTCTTCCTGGCCAGAGTGCTCAGTTTCCTCTTCCGGTTCCTCTTCTTCATTTTCTTCTAATTCTTCTTCTTCATTTTCCCCTCCTTCAAGTTGTGGGGGTTGCTCGTCCTCTGAGTCATGTATTTCTACTGGCTGGCTACTATTTTCTTGGGGATTTCCCAACATTCCTCTGCTTCTCCCCAATCTGACGGATTGTCTTCATTTCTGCGGTCTAATTGATGTGCTAGTAGTGCTTTTTCGTTTTGGGGCTGGCAAGGCCAATCCCCCATCTATTGAGAAAACCAATTCTTCCCAACTACTCTACTATTGGGCGAGACTGTAATTGACTATTAGCCGAATTAAACCGTGATGACTTACTACTGATTCTACATGACGAGATTTTCTTATACTTTGGGCAGCATCATGCAATAGAGAATTTAAGTATGCAGGCAAATTTACAGCACTTTTTTTTTTAACATAGCTAACAATTTGAGATGGCGTGGTCTTTTCTGCCATCGCAAGTGATGTAGCTTTGCACAATTCTGGCTAATTCTGCCCAAGGCTCTCCTAGGGTTGCCGACAGGACTCCTTTTCCTTTGATAGTAAGGCTCTGTCCTTCGTCCTGGAAGATGGTTATAGCGTCTTGAAGTCTCATTTTTTTTAGGGTCCATACTGGTCCAACAGCTGGCAGTCCCGATACTTCAGCAATTATCGCATTTGTTACTGTTATTTGCCTCCCCCTCACCATGGAATGATCTTCCTGCAAATTCTACAGAAATTCAATGGCCACCGTCTCGTTAGACTGCTGTAGTTGGTTAAGGTAGGCAATCCATCCTGCTCTTACTAAGATTTCGCGTGCAACATCGGAGACCATTAACACCTGCAGTTCACTACGTATTGATCTACCTCCCATTTTGTTCAAGCTTAGCACACTGTTAATTTTTCCAGAGCAAAAACACAAAGGTGACGATGGAACAACAAGCTGTTCAAGCTTTAGCTCACTGTTAATTTTTACAGAGCAAAAACATAGAAATGGCGATGGAACAACAAGCTGTGCATATTGGGAAATACAATACCGTTAAACTTGCTATTCTCGAGTTTTGATGGAGTCATAATACCTCCTGTTAGAGTCGATCTAGTAGCCCTCCATCAGTGATCAAAGCTCTTTGCATTTGCATAAGTAGGTGTCTCATCAGTGTCATCTTATTGCATTCCATTAGGCATGCCATAACCCTGATGGAGGAGCTTGTGTCATTTATTCCCCTCTTGGCATTGCTGGATCAAGTTTGTTTCAGTCAATAAATTCCTTACAGGGTCATTGGTCTTGTCTTGAAATCAAGGTCCTAGGTCTAGGGTTTAGTCCAATTTTGTCTTTTGAGGTCAATAAATGCCCAGCAGGCCAGCGGGATGTTCATCAAAGCATCATTTTAAAGGATTTCATATTGTACACCTAATTTCTACCTTGAGTTCAAAAACCCTGTTTTTGAAGGCAAGGTCATTTTCTCATTTTGTAAAAATTTGTAAAAAATTCAAATTCTCCAGAAGTCGGCATGCGGCCTTGGTCTCCTTTGCCAAGACTCCTCAGAAGCTATCCCTGCAAAATTTTTCAAGAAAAAGCATCATTTCAACCAATTTCATGACAAAAGGAAACCACAAGTCAGCAACAATTAGTTTTAAAAAGTGTCATTGCATAAACATTATAAAGTGGGTTTGAGGGGAAATAAATTTAAATCAAGCTTATAAAAGCCCCTCTCTCCTCATTTTGTAATTCTTTTGCCTCCAAGACTCCAAGAGCAAGTGTGAAAGGCGATTTAGTGTGAAACTGGGCGAATTTGGTGACTGCACCTGCGTGCTACGCATCAGGGCCTGCGCGCTACGCGTTGGGTGCGCGCTACGCGTCAGGGCAGTATCTGCAGTGCAAAAATTGGTCGGGCGCTATGCGTTGGGTGCGCGCTACGCTCTAGAGCCCGCGCGCTACGCGTTGGGTTTCCACCTTCAGAAATTTGCCAGTGAGCCACAAATCGACTTCTTCCTCCTCAATTTCTTCAGGTAGGCCTCAAATCATTGAAGTTCTTGCTTTGTAAAGATAACATGAGCGTGAAAATGTGTCAAATGCCATCAAGTTGAAATGGAAAATTCATATGTATTATGTTCAAAAAATTCAAATGCATGTGAGCTAGGGTTTTACATTTGCTGCCCAAGGTCATCCTTTTTCACTCCCTCATTTCCCCACATTCCCATTATCCCCTCCCTTGTCATTTTCACCTAATCTCCCTAACAAAAAAAAATCAAAAGCCCTAAAACCCTACCTATCCCTAAAATTCAATAAACTCTCCCTAAACCCTACCTCCTATCAAACCCCTGCAAATTATGATGATGTGATGATGTATGTGTCACATTTTTTTTTTTTTTTTTTTCCCTAAATTCCATTTTATATATATTTTCCCTAAATCCCTTCAAAGGTCCCCCTCCCTAACATCTCCCTTGTGTTTTTTGTCCCCTTGGAGCAGCATTCAAACAGTCAAAACAGCAGGTCATTCGAGCAGAAGCAGCAGTACATTTCAGCCATTTTGCTCTTGAAACCATGTCAGAAACCGAAACAGACTATGAGCAAAGTGATGACCGTGAGTCAACACCGGAGGTTGCTGGCCAAGGCTAACAAAGATAAGGACATGCTCCGGAACATGAAAAACCATTATTGGGCTCAAATGCACGTATGTAAGGCAAAAATGAAGGTGCTCAAAGGACGGTTGGCCAAGGCACTAAAACGAAGAAAAAGGCCCGATCCCCTCCACATCTTGGCTGAGGCTTCTTTGAAGGAGCATGGTGCTAAATGACTTACCTTCTGCACAAATTTCAAAAAATTTTGAGCATTTTTGGTCATTTGTGAATTTTCTGGGCAAAAAACAGGTTTTCTTCCCCAACGGGTAGCGCGCCGCGCGCTACCCTGAAGATGGGCAACTCCTTTTCATGAAAACTCAACATTTTTGGATTTTTCATGCAAAAATACACTTGCTCAGCAATTGCCAAGAGATTTCATCAAGTTTTGAGCCTCCAGAAGGTCAAAAAACATGCAAAAAATGACTTTCTGCCACTTTTTGACACAAAGGAAGCAGTCTTGGGAGATTGCAATTTTGGAAGGGCAAATGGTCACCAAATTCAGAAATTCCACTTGGGGTTGGAAAGTAGACATCTAGACCTTTCCAACAAGCCCACTTTTGCCTTATTTGGACTCCGGGAAGTGACTCAAAAGTTGGCTCAAAGGTGCGCTACGCGTTCAGGATTGGGGCGCTACGCATCAGCACATTTTCTCAATTTTTCATCTACAGCTCAGGAATTCGCCCAGCTTTGACCAGTTTTGACTTGTGATGGGATTTTTCACCATCCTTGATTTAAATGATGTAATTTTATGATACTTTGACACTTATTTATCTCTTCTAGAAGATTCATTCATGAAATAGGCAAAAATTTAATGAATGAATTGGTTTCCTAGCTTATAGAGGCAAGTTGTTTTGACTGCCTAGATTTTAGTGCTCAGTTTGGAATTGGTTGAAACAGCTCCTAGGATAGTGAGCTCGACCCATAGAGGCAAGGAAAGATGTTAGATTGCCTATATTATGTACTTTCTTGGTCATTTTCATGGTTGGACTCTTGAGGGAGAAAGCTTCTATTGTATTACTCATTGTATCTCTGCAATTTTTGGCAAAGGAAGACCAGGGTTTTGCAGTCCTTTTTGGGATTCCTGTGGTTACATGTATTGATGGTGTGTTTCTCTTTGTACTTGTAAGTTTGTTATGTGAATCATCTTCTTACTTTTCCTTATGCAAATTAGGCAAATGAAGTGTTAAGGTAGAATTCATGGTTGCTATGCTCTGCCTTTAAGTTTGCTTAATATCAATGTTTTCGTCTGTTTAATGAGAATTCAAGGTGTTTACTTGCTCTCCTTAGCTCCTCACCAGTCATTCTTGCCCATCTGACTTTTTCAAAGGCATCAATACAGTCTCCTACCTTGCCCCAAAGAACCCCCTGCAAAAACTGTGTCCAATCCCCGCACCCAAAATTGCCTTTCCCCGACTTTCCACCGAAACCATAAAAAATCGCAAATCAAACCTTTTTATCAGTTTACTAGCCTAAAATTAGTGTTCTTTATTGGTTATTTCTGCCCGTTGAAGATCTTTGCCGAGATAGACCGGAGAGAGCCCTCTCCTGCCCCGTAGGGCTAGCTACGAGGCTAAGTGGTTTGATGTTGCCTTGGAGTTTGCCTTTCTCAGCCTGAGGTGAAATTTCAAGCGCTAACACCTCCAAATAAGGAGTTGACACGTATCCCAGTGTATCATGGGGGTCACTCGCGCCCCCCTGAAATGTGATAGGCCGTCCTCGGCCGGTAAATAAAGGAGCAACATGCTAGACTGCAGTCGTACAGTAAAATAAAGGAACGGTGTATAGATCCATGACATGTTTACAAAAATCGGCAGATAACTGAAATCAAGGCTTATGATGGAAATCGCGAATAAATATGGAAATGTCGTGAAATGATGCGAAAAATAGAGGATAGGACAACTTGACGTAAGTAAAAGTTCTTATGCGGTCATTATCCACTTTAACCATTATGATTGATTTATAAATGATTTTCATGTATAAAAGGTTTGAAAGGGTTGTATAACATAATCTCATTTGAAATCAATATAAAGATATAAGAAGAAGGGTTTATAATGACTATTGGTGTATAAAAAATATGACTTCAATACCATCAGCAGAGCTCTGTTGCCCACAGGTGTCCATAACCTTGACAGAGTTGCTTATTTCACCCTTGGAACCATAATCCTTTGTGTATGCCTAGGAAAGTGCTGTGCGATGTCAGAATGGAGGCCATTGTGCTGGTTTGGTAACTAGATGAATCACAATGCCATTCACCAGGAAGGAGTGAAAGGTGGGCAGGTCGGCTCGTGATGAGACCTCCTATTCCAAGGACTTTTTTATTTTTCTGATATGCCTCTTGGATCATATCCCTGGTGTGGTGGCCATAGTGGGAATGCCACTTCACTTGCTTCCTTATGATCATGGTAGGCTGGCTCTTGATGAGACCCCCTATCCTTCATCTGACAAATCATGTTAGTAATCATATATATATATATTCTTTTCTTTTATATAACACTTTCCTATTTATATACAGAGGATGGCTCAACACTCCTTAAGAGTAGGGATGGTGGAAGAAGTCTGAACATCTCAATAGAGGAAAATATGTCCTTATTCTTATTCAATAATAATGATCAAAGAGAATTATGAAGATTTAGAAAGAACCAACATGATAAAAATAATCAATCAAATTGGTTTTAGTGAAAATAAAGACAACAAAGTGATATAAATAGTTGTGTCCTTTCTTCTTTTCACTTATCGATTCAAAGCAATTTCTCTAAAGATAATGATTTTTCTTTGGTTTGTTGATTTCAGTATCCTCTAGTTTTTGTATTCTTGCATAAATGTATAGCTGTGCCTTAAATGAACCATCATTCACAAAAATCCTCTAAATGATGAAACACACACACATAAAAAACAAAAAAATGCACTCAAAAAGTGCTGTTCCTGATAAGGAACAGCTGCCGTTCCTGATAAGGAACAGCTGCCGTTCCTTAAAAGGGACAGCAAAAGAACATCTACACACAAAAACCGGGGTTCCTTTAAGAGGAACAACAAGCAAAAGAAAAAAATACACTCGAAACTGCTGTTCCTTAAGAGGAACATCAACTGTTCCTTAAGAGGAACAGCAGCTGATCCTTAAGAGGAACAACAAATAGAGCAAGCACAAAATAAAACATCGCTCCTTTAGTGGAACAACCTAAGATCATTCGAAATCAAACTGTGGTTCCTTCGAAAGGAACAACAAAAAGGAAAAAAATGCAAAGGAGGGCTGTTCCTTTAAAAGGAACGACAAAACAATCTGGTAGAAGTGTTGTTCCTTTCGTTGTTTCTTTGGAAAGGAACAACAAAAATTTGGAAATGTTGTTCCTTCGGAAAGGAACGACAAAAAAACAAAAGTGTTGTTCCTTCGGAAAGGAACATCAAAAAATGAAAGTGTTGTTGCTTCGGAAAGGAACAACAAAAAGAATGAAAGTGTTGTTCCTTTGGAAAGGAACAACAAAAACGTAGAAGCGCTGTTCCTTCGGAAAGGAACAACAAAACGTGAAAGTGCTGTTCCTTCGGAAAGGAACAGAAGAATGCAAAAGTGCTGTTCCTTTGGAAAGGAACAACAAAAAACGAAAGTGTTATTCCTTCGGAAAGGAACAACAAAAATGCGGAAGTGCTGTTCCTTCGGAAAGGAACAACAAAATGAAAAAATGATGTTCCTTTGGAAAGGAACAGCAAAATGGCGGAAATGCTGTTCCTTCGGAAAGGAACAACAAAATGTAAAAGTGTTGTTGCTTCGAAAAGGAATAGCAAAAATACGGAAATGCTGTTCCTTCGGAAAGGAACAACAAAATGCAAAAAAATGCAAAAATGCAAAAATCTGTACAGAAAGTAATTTATACAAGCAGAAAAGAAAAAGTTATGTACAAAATTTAGGAATAATGAAATTACTTAGTGAACCAATGCCGAGGAAGAATTATTTTCCTCAGCAAGAATCTGCATATCAGAATCTTCCCGGAGCTGCTGGTAGAAGGATTCCCGAGTAAGCAGTTTATGGTACAGTCGCACTTGGTGGCCATTTGCTTTAAAGGTATGTCTAGATTCGTCAATAGTAGTCAAAGTAATGGTGCCATTGTCATGCACTTTCTGGATTTCATATGGTCCAAGCCAGCGAGTCTGAAGTTTTCCCAGAAAATCCTGAAACCTGGAGTCATATAGGAGTGCCCAATATCCTCCGTGGAAGATTTTCTTTTTGATTAGGGCATCATGCCATTTTGCTCTCTGTTGTTGAATTAATGCAGTGTGTTGAAGAGCCGAGAGCCTAATTTCATCTAGCTCATTAATTTGCTGTAATCTGTTAGTCTCGGCCTCATTTAAATCTAGACCGATCTCTTGATGTTTGTATTTCGAACTCTATTGGAAAGATGGGCTCTTTTCCAGATACTAGATGATTTGGTGAATAACTGGTGGTGTTTCTCCACGTTGTTCGGTATGCCCACAAGGCTTCCGACAATCTTGAAGCCCAATCACGCCTATGTGATGCAATGGTTTTTGTCAATATTGCCTCTATCACTTTATTCGTGCTCTCTACTTGGCCATTTGCCTGTGGGTGATACGGAGTGGTAATTTTGTGCTGAATGTGATAATTTTTTAATGTTGCAGCGATTTTATTACCTACAAACTGTGGTCCTCCATCCGTGATTATGTCCCTTGGGAGGCCATATCGCACAAATATTTGGAACATGAAATGAATCACAGAGTCCTCTGTAGCTCTTGGAAGTGCCTCTGCTTCAACCCATTTGGTAACATACTCTGTTGCTACTAGAATATATGTTTTCTGATTTGATGATGGGTTGATCAGACCAACAAAATCGAGCGCCCAATGCTCAAATGGTTCGATTACTAACTGTGGGTTTAAAGGCATTTCGTCGGACTGTCTAGGGCGTCCTGCTCTTTGGCAACTGTCACAGGCTTGAACAAATTTCTTAGCGTCTTTAAAGATTGTGGGCCAGTAATAACCTGTTTGCAAAACCTTGTGACTAGTCCTTCGATCTACGAAATGTCCGCCACACGGTCCGTCATGATAGGCTTTTAGAATGTCAAATATTTTGTCTTCATGGACGCATCTTCTGATGTGCATATCTACCCTTATATGAAATAGGTAGCCCCCAATCCAAGAAAATCGGGTACTACGTTGCACAATCTGTTTTCATTCATTGGGGGTCAGATGCTTTGGTAATTTGCCTACTGCTAAATAATTTGCAACATCAGCATACTAGGGTGTCTTGACAGTAACAACAAATAAATGTTCATCTGGGAATTGATCTTCGACTGCTACTGCGTCCACTGGCTTCGGCATTCGTGAGAGGAAATCAGCTATAGGATTCTCTTTCCCTGGTCGATCTTTTATTGTGATGTCAAATTCCTATAATAAGATCAACCATCTTGTTACTCTACCGTTTGTAATAGGTTTATTTGCTAAGTATTTTATGGCAGAGTGATCTGTATATAAGACAACAAGATATCCAATGATATAATGCCTAAATTTATTTACAACATGTATTACAGCTAAAAACTCTTTTTCAGTAACAGTATAGTTTAGCTCAGCAGGAGACAAATTCTTGCTAATATAATAGATTGCATATGGTTTTTTGTCTTCTTCCTGCCCAAGGACTGCTCCAATAGCTGTGTCTGAAGCATATGATGAAATTTGAAATGGCAGGTCCCAATTTGGGCCTTTGAGCACTGGGGCTGTTGACACAAGCTTTTTCAGATCCTCAAAAGCACAGTCGCATTTATCTGTCCAAACAAAATCAACATTACCTATCAGTGCATATAAAGGTGTAGCTATTTGAGAAAAATGTTCTATGAATCTCCTATAATAACCAGAAAATCCTAGAAAACTGCATACCTTTGTCTGTGTGGTAGGAGTAGGTATTAACAAAATTATTTGAATTTTGGCCGGATCTACCTGTATTCCAGCTTCTGAGATATAATGACCGAGGATGAGCCCTTCGGTCATCATCATATAACACTTTTCATGGCTCAAGCAGAGCCTGGTGACAATACATCGTTGCAGCACCTTTTCCAACGTGTTTAGTGCTGACTCGAAATCATCTCCATATGGTGTGAAATCATCCATGTATACCTTGAGCCCTTCATTTATTAGATCTGAAAAGATGCTGAGGATGGCCCTCTGAAATGTCGCAGGGGCATTGCATAGGCCAAAGGGTAGGACTCTGTAAGCAAATGTTCCCCAGGGACAGGTAAACGTAGTTTTGTCCTGGTCTTCAGGGGCAATCTGAATCTGATTGTATCCACTGAAGCCATCCAAGAAAGAAAAGAATTTCTTTCTTGCTAATGTGTCTAATACCTGATCAATGAATTGAAGGGGAAGTGGTCTTTCTGGGTTGCTTTGTTTAATTCTCTATAATCTACACAAATCCTCCACTTTCCATTCTTCTTTGGCACCACTACTAGTGGAGAGACCCACTTGCTATCAGAAATTGGATAAATAAAGTTTACATCCAAAAGTTTTTGTAATTCAGCTTTCACAATATCTTTCAGATGAGGGTTGAGTCTCCGTTGGGGTTGGCGAACGGGTCTCACATCCTTTTCTGTATAAATGTGGTGCGTACATAGCTGGGGATCGATTCCCTTCATGTTCAGATAATCCCATGCAAAAGCTTCCTTATATTTCCTCAGTAGTTGGACCAGCTTTTCTTCTTGTTCAGGAGTCAGGTTTTTGTTAATGTTCAAGGTTTTTCTTGGCTCAATCTCTATAGTTTTTCTGTTTGAAACAGAGGTAGTGGGTATTGTTTGATCATGAGTGTCTTTGAGAGGATCTTCTTCTATTTCATTGTCAAATGCTGCCTCTATCATGTGACATTGTACATGGGATCTAGATTCTGATTGGTTAATGAAGTTGTTAATAACATCATCCTTTGTATGATCTTTAAAACTGAGGGCATCTTCTATAGTTAATGGGGACCTAATGTTTTCTGTGAGGTATGATACAGGTTGTTTGTTAGTTTTTATTATTGTTACACTTGGCTGGGCTGGAGGGTATAGAGCTAGATTCTTGATATTGCTCCCTCTAGTTATAGTCATACTGCCTTGTCGGCAGCCAATGTAAGCATCAGCAGTCGCAAGCCAAGGTCTACCTAAGATTAATGGATGTCCATCGAGTCGGTTTTTGGGGTTGATTATCATAAAGTCGACAGGATATTCCCAGGAATCTACGGATACCATTACATCATGAAGTGTACCTTCTAGTCTAACCACTGATCGGTCAGCCAATTCCAATAAGGTGGAGGTTGGTTCCACTGATGTGATGCCCAGTTTTTGACAAGTGGTGGTTGTTAAAATATTAATTGCAGCCCCTAAATCAACTAGGGCATTTGAAAAGGTTTGTCCATTGATTTGCACTGTCACTATAGGATTCCCTAGGTCTTCATATTTGACAGGTGCTTCTCTTCCTAATAACAGATTAGATAGGGTGCCAACTACTTGGACTGTTGGGTTATTTGTTATTCTCCTCCTTGGTTTTTTTATACATAACTCTTTGATGGTTTTTGCATATATTGGGATATCTTGGATAGCTTGGAGGAGTGGGATTTTTATATACAAATTCTTTAGTTCTCCCAGAATATCAAAGTCAGGATGTTCGATAGGGCGCGGTATGATTAATCGTTCTGGGAATGGGGGAGAAGATGTGGTTTCTTGGTCATGAGTTTGTTGTTTGACCACATCTTCTTCTTGTAATGGTTGTTCTGCGGGTAACTGATTTTCAACTTGAACATTTTTATCTCCCCCAGTTTCTACAATGCGCCCAAACCTTAATTAATGGTCGTTGCACTCCCTTAGATCGGTTTCTAGTTCTGGTGTTTCGATTATTTGAACGGATTGAACCGATCTATTATTTGGGTTCGGGTTGGGTTGGGCTGGGAGTTGCGGTCTTAAGTTGGATTGGGGATTTTGTTGTATTGTATATGGTGTTGGCAGTGTAGGTTGAGGGAGTGGAATGGTTCCAGCTGGCTGATTCATCGGTCTTTGCTAATTTGACTGCCAGGCATGACTCTGTAAAGTGGGAGGGGACCATTGTATTGGATATATATTGTTTTGCCAATATGGTGGAGAGTAGGGAAAATTTGGCCAATTAGGTTGGCTTGTTTGATTCGGCCATGGTGATGAAGGAAATGGTTGTTGTGACCAGTTTGAAAAGGGAGGCTGATTTTGCCACATTGTATTATATTGCTGAGCATGATATTGCGGAGGCTAGAAAGAAGCAGATGGATCGGAGGACATACCTGGTTGTCGAGGCTGCCATTGACGGCGCTGATTGAGTAGGTACATTGGTTCTGATTCTTCTTCCGCTTCTTTGTACACTGCTTTCAAACCCGGAAGTGAGGGGCAGTTCTCTATGGAGTGATATTTTGTGCAGATAGCGCAGACTTGAACTGCATCTAGTGGGCACTCTTTATGGCTATGTTTCTTTCTACATCTAGGGCAGAATATTGCCAGATTTTGCTCTGCTTCTGCTTGTTTTTGTTTCACTTGCATAATATCACGCTGTGTTGTCAGAGTCCCTAATATATCAGTTTTGAAATTCTCCAGTAAATTCCTAATTTCGGTGCGGGTTACTCCTCCACCAGAGATCTTGCTGTCCCTTGTGAGCATATCATGTTCCGTTGGTTTTAGCCTTGTACTGCCTTGTGAACTCGTGATGCACAAATCAATAATGTCAGCAAAATTTTCTTGATAAATGTCACCTTTTCCCATGATATTTAGTGTTTCAACCCATTGTTCCTTCATGCCTTTAATTAATGTCATTTTTAATACATTGTCAGGTAAGGGTAATGATGCATAAGGCGATCTCTGAAGATTATACTAAAAGCGTTCAACATATTCTTCTAGTGTCTCATTAGGTCTAGCTACCATCTGAAATATTTCATCCTTTAACTCTCTAGACCTACAATAATCCTGATATTTCTTCAGGAAAGCACCTTTCATCTGATCCCAGTCGTTTATGACACCTCCACCTAACCCCATAAACCATTGTAAAGCAGCCCCTTTTAGCATAGAGGGAAATAATTTCAGCTTTTGGGGATCGGTGGTATAGTCGTACCCCCTGCACAACACATCGAATTCAAACAAAAATGCATTTGGATCTTCCGATGTTAGGCCATGGAATGTAGGAATATGTTGAAGAGGAATGGCCTTCATAGGTGCATTAGTTGCAGTATCTACAATGGGATATTGCAGTGTGGAGGTTTGGGGTGTTTGCTGGTTCTAGGCCATTTGGTCAAATATGTGCCAATATCCTTCTGGGATTTCTAGGAGGGTATTCCTAGGCTGGCTAGAAGGAGCAGGAATGGCCTTAACAGGAATGGCCTTAACAGCACTTCCTTTGTCTGGGATGATGAGAGTTCCTTGCTGAACTAATGTCTGGGGGGATCTTAGCTCTTCAGGTTCTTCAGCTTTGTTCTGGATAATTTTGATAGCACTTCCCTTATCTGGGCTACTTAATGGCTGAACTATTCCAAGAGGAGATCTTGGTTCTTCGGTTTCCCCTATTTCTCCTCCTCCTTCGTAGAGATTACTAAGGTTCCCTTCTTGTAACGATTTTGGGCTAGAATTCTCAATTTCTTGAAAATCTTGCTCCTCTGTTTGGCTGTGCACCTCAGCAAAGGCTACAGATGGTGATTCTGTGGCCCGAAGGGAACTAGTAGGTTGTCTAGAAGCAACTTTTCTAGGTCCTACTGACGGCTGAGATTTTGCTTTTTTAAGGATTTCGTCTATAAAGGTCAATCGACCAAGGGTCACCGGTCCCTTATCTTTATCAAGTTTGGGTAGTGGTTTAGGATTCTTTTCAGGCTTTTTCTGCTTAGTCATGCACACAAATCAAATACTTATTTCTACCCAAAATAATCAACAAATCTGTAGGAAAGTGAGCGGGGGATCAGGGCTGTACATGCTTCGTACGCAGGTTCTTACCTTCCGTTTTTAAAACCCAAATCTCTCCTAGCAGGTACTTACACTACTCTCTTTTCAAAAGAAACAAATGGTTACACTCTCCCTGGCAACGATGCCAAAATGTTGAGCGATGAAAAGGGTCTCTTTAACCTCTATTTACCCTACATTAATTATCAATCCAGGTACGATTTTTTATCTCAAGAGTGTACTTAGTCTGAGGCAGTCACTTGTTCAAGAGTAATGCTTGCAGTATAGTGCTTACAAAAGTAAAAGTAAATGAATGCTGGAAACGAAATCTAATTGTAATGGCAAGAAACTTAAATTCTTTGTAACTAGATCATTCACTCAAGAAACTACAACAATCATCAGTCAAGGATGCAGTAATGATAACTCTTTCCCCTGTAAACTGATGTAAATGAAAATCAATCAAAGACAAGACCTCAAATCTGAGAACTTAGACAACAATAGTCAATGTTCGTTACAGTTGTAGATCTTCCTATTCCCACCAAAGCAAATACTGGAAATAACAATTCAATTAGTAGAAAAGGAACAACAACTAATCTATTGAAAAGATCAAACAACAAAGCTTAATCTACAGGAATGAATTAAGCAACAATCTTAACCGAAAGGATTTGAACAACAATCTTTAACTAATAAAGGAATTGAGCAGCAATCTAAGAAAGGAACAACAAACCAAAATAGATCTACAGAAATTGAACAACAAACTTAATCAAATGTAAACACACAACGACTATAGAATCAATAATCTTATTCTAGCATACAGAATATTAACCATAGTTATAAAGGAACAACAATTGCAATGATAATGGAACAGTAATCTAATGAACAACAATCACAATTGTAAGTAAACTGTAGCTAAATGAACAACAATACCAATCGGTAAATGAACAACAATATCAATCTGTAAATGAACAGCAATATCCGAATTAGATAGTGCGATATTATTTCAAAATGAACAGCATAACATTTTCAGTTGCAAATAATAATCTTGCTATCCAATTACTAATTCGATATAACAGAGCAATTCAACTAAATGTTTAGAAACAGAAGATTACTGAATAAAGCAAGTTAAGGAAATGCAAAGGAAATCAAACCACACACGACTGTAATCAGAAAATAATGATACAAGAAGCAAGTGATCCACTAGGGCCGAGCCCTTAGCCACCAGGGAAGCACTGCTGTGGTTACTCCAGGATCAGAAGACGAAACAACAACGAAATTATATATTAATCATAAATGGCAGAGTTATATCGATCACTCTTCAAAGAGAGTCGATGATCAAAGTTAATTTTACAACAATAAGTTCTACAACTTGACAATAAAATCCGCCCCCCCGGGTTACCAGCGCTGTCCCTTTTTATAATGGCCAGGCGGAAGTATCAAAAATACAGATAAGTATTGAAGCAGCGATCCCTCAGGATCAAAGGATCCTGAGGGATTCACCATATCTTTGATCTCCAACTTATCATTTTGTCCTCTTGCGCTGATATCGCATTTCTTATTCCTTTTCTTGGTCCATGCGCTCCGATCTTGATTTCCTCGTCTGGATGCGGTTTCCTGTCAAAGGGACAGTAGTTGGTTCTGCTTTGTCTTTTCCTCCAGAATAGTGATTTTCCATTTTCTTCACTTTCTGCATAGAAAAGGACAATAATTAATCATTTTACATCAATCACAAATCTCCTTAATTCTATCATAATCCTTTAACATATTACCATCTTAGAATGTAAAGAAGTTATGATTTAAAGGAAAAGATAAAGAAATAGATGGTAAATACATACCTTTTCCAATGCTCAACAACAGGGGTATCAACAATTCTCCATAATCTTTGATTTCCCAACCAATAGTTCTAATCCCACTTCATCGCTCGCTGCGGTGACAATATCAATATCTCAATGAACACTTAGGTGTTCGACAACAAATTTGTTTTGCAACGATGATTTTCTGTTCAACAAAATATTCATCCCAACAATTTTTAACCTAGAAGTGAACAAAATATTCATCCCAAATTTTTTTAACCTAGCAGTGTCTCAACATCTTGGACAAGGAATATTGACCCTCCTAATACCAATGCACCCTTCTAGACTAGTCTACTTGGTTCTTCCAATCACCCACCACATGACATTCATACTACATTATTGATCAGAAAATTAACACTTAGCCAAAACCTTTGGATTGGTGAATGCACAAGGTATATTTTGGCTTCAAAATTCTCCCTTGTGTAACCTCTTCATATTTTGATTCGACACTCTAGTCAGTCAAACCAGTTTGCATTGTATATTATAACCACCCCTTCCCATATTTACCCAATTTCACCAGTCTGCCAGGGTAAACATGAGATGAAGAGTTACTACGACATGATTCAACCTCCTTGCTCCAGTTAAGGAAGTGGGGCTTACAACTGACCACAAACTTATAACTCATAATGTTCCTCAGGGATACATGACACTCAGGGACCAAAGAACCACTCCAGGTGACCAAACCCTGAGTTGGGGCTCCTTTTCACTGAGCTAGACTCCCAATCGCATGCATAACAAGGTCTAGGTGCGGTTGAAGGCCTCCAACCACATGCACAACAGTGCTTGAGTATGATTGTAGCCCAAAATTTCTAGTTGAGAGGGTGCGGCCTGAGATATGAGCCACAATTCTAGGTCAGCCTTCAGAACACTGCCCATAAATACATAAAACTTATAAAACTTATAATAGATTAATGACAAGGCTAAACATACAAACATGAGTTAGAAACTTGACCTAGACCAACCAAAACATACTAGACATTTCGTCAAACACATGGAAAACATGTAAGCTATAGGTCATGAATGCATATCTGATCATAATAATATGATATTCTTCTGAGAATCACCAAGAAGGCTCTATTCCCTTTCCACGTTGCTGCAATAAGACTTATTAATCCATACATTCAATAACCAATCAATAACTAAACCATTCATGACAAGAACCATAAATAACATACATCAAGTAACCAACAAATAACCAGTAAATAACTAACATAGAAACCATGAAAACTTAGCCATAATATCACCAACATAATTGCTGTAAATATACATGAATTAAAAAAAGGAAATGTCTCATATTAACATGTTAAAATACTAACCAAGTCAGGGATTTCCATGTACCACCTGACCATAGATTGGGCTGAACCAAATCTCTTTTTCATCCAATCACCCCCGCAACATATTATAAGCATGAATGTGGGATCTCATGGAATAAACCAAGTAAAAAACAAACCAGGTCTTTGAGAGGCCAAACCACCTCAACCCTCAACCACAGTGATTCCACCTCCATGGTCAGACATCACTAACACCAACTAGATCGGTATATACCCAAGATGTCCAGGGCTCCAGGAACTAGTAACTCAACCCATAACTTTCTAGGGCTCCAGATATTTTGTCCAACCCACCTCGAGGGACTAGTAACTCAACCCACCAAGGGCTCCAGAGTGTTTGTCCCAACCTAGGCTCTAGGGCTAGTAACTCAACCCAAGCTGTTCTAAGGCTTCAAGTGCATTTGTTCCAACCTACAACCATAAGGAATTATGAGCACCAATCAGAAAATAGAAAGGAAATAGAAAGGCAAGGTTAAAACCATTGCCAATCCAGGAAAATATTAATGCCAATGACAACACACAACCAACAAACCACATGCACATACCATGCATCTAGAAATCAACAAGAAAATCACACATGCAACTTGTTAACTACAAAGCAATCCAACTGTAGCTATTGATCCACCTATTCCGTTGCGCTTTCCTGCGTTCCTTTGCCTTCTTTCTCCAAATCCAATGTATGCTAAAGTGCTCAAAGAATGATCCAAGAATACTCGAAGCATGCAAAAGTATGAGAGAATGAAAGAGAGATCAACCCAAAAACTATCAAAAGGCCATGAATTGATCCTCATAAGCCTTTTTTTTATTATCATTGAGGCCTCCATTTTCTTTATTTTCCTTCAATTTCCCTCTTATGAAAATATGTGTCTCTTTACCTTCCTTTTCTCCTATTTTCCTTTATTTCATAAATAAAAAGCCAAAGAATGTCCCTTTTCCTTTTACAATGCATTTGCTATTGAAAATAGCAACAAGAAATGATAAAAATAGAATCTAGAATATTCCAATTTTAACTTGTCCTTGAATTAAAATTGTGAATTAAATTCGACTTTAGTCTCACCTGCTGTTTGGAAAAAATTAATTAATTCATTATGGATTAATTAGTTGGAGAAATTCAAGTTAGAAGTCTTTCTGCAGTCATGCAAGAGTTATCCCTTAAATTAAGGATATTATCCCTTAATTAAGGAGATAAGATTGAGTTATATTTGAGTTGTAATTAGTTAGCTCAGTTTACTAAGTTAAGTCCAGTTAAATTAGTTCCAAATTGTTTGAGGAACTAATTGTGAGTTATCAGTCAATTGATGCATGCATGCACTCAACAAGTGTACTCTAGATAATAGAAGATTCTCTCATCAGAAACTCATGCATGTCTATTATGAGAAAGACCCAGTTGAGCTAAATGTTAAGGACAATTTACTATCAGTTGCATGTGTTTTCCTATAAAGGAAACTCATCCATGCATTGAAGGTAAGGTTCCTTGAGGATTGTGTAGTTCTGACAGGGTGTAGGATCAGTGTGAGTGAACAGTCTTCCACTTGGTAACAGGAGGATCAACCAGGAGAAACTGCGCAAGGAAATAGGAGGCTTGGAGGGCAGAGGAGAAGGCTTGTGAGAAGCTTTGATTGCCTGTGAGCATCCAGGAGGATTGTACTGAGAGATGGCTAGCTGTGAGAGCTAAGGCTTTGTATAATTCTGATGTATTTCCACCTTGTATGATAATACAGATAGTGTGGTTTTTAGTTGAGGATTTCCCCTGAGTATTTTCTGTGTTTCATGTGCATTGATTCTTCTTCTTATGGTTATATGTGTTCAGCTCTGATTCAACTCGATCTTTAAGATTCCGCAAGTTTGATAGTAGAAGTAGATTATAGTATTTTGCTTTTGTTATATTGCATTATCGGGTTAATCTACAGTTAGATTTTCCACATGGTCTTAGAGTGAGATTTGTAGAGAATTTGCAGAATTTCGACATGGTATCAGAGCTAGTTGATCCATAGAGAAATTTCTACATGGTATCGGAGCTGTGAACAATATACGAAGAAGATAATTCGAAGTTTGAAGTTTGGGGTTGCAGGTGCAAATCGAATTCATATCATACTTTAAAAAATATAATATTGAGATGGGACATTATGCGACTAATTGCCCATCGAAGAAGTCCAAGAAGGGATCCTCGAAAGGATTGGAAGGTGAGGCATTAGCCTCTCAGTTCGAAATGGACTTTACCCTCATTGCATGCATGGTGTCATCGATGATGGGTTGTGTCTGGTATATTGACAATGGAGCCTCATTCCACATGACTGACGATAAAAGTTTATTCAGTGCCTTGGAGGAGAAAGACCTCAAGATGAGCATAGAGATGGGCAATGACGAAAGGTTTAGTGTTTTAGGAGTGGGAACGATTGCTTTTCAAAGGGAGCATGGAGCTTCTATCACCTTGACAGATGTGAAGTATGTGCCTAGACTGAAGAAGAACTTGGTATTAGTCACGATGTTGGAGGACAGAGGCTACGATGTTGTCTTCAGTAAGGGACTTAGACACATCACCACGAGACAGGTGAAACATATCAGTTCACGAGTTAAGAACCTGCATGATATTGAGGTTCAAGATGCATGTAAAGCCTTGAGGAGCAAGGCAAATGTTAGAGACTTGGTGGTTGAGAGGGAGAGTAAATTACCTCTCAACATGTAGTCCTAGAAGAAGTCTTAGACAATTGTGGAGGAGCCACAATTGGAGAAGCTGAGAGGAGACCGAGTGGAGGCTTCCACTCATGCTGAGACCTCCAGTAGGGGAAAATTTCGAGCCAAGTGGGTAGAGGGATCAGATGCAGCCATACCTCCTAGTGTGAGGTGGGGCAATGTGAAGTGATAGTCCCAAGAAGGCTGAATTGGGCAGAGTCCATTGAGAGGTTTTATCTCATGGATCGTACCTTGCTATGGGAGCCCAAAGTACATAGTAGCGGGAGGAATCAGTGGGGTTGATGCAGTCAGAGATCAAAGTGACAGAGGCTAGAGCAGTTAGATACTGAAGAGTGCAGAGAAGGACTGACAACAGTTCAGAAAGGCTGAGTTAGTAGAAGTGCAAAGTTTTCAATTGACAGAGGCAATAGCAGTTAGAGACTTTGATGACAAATGCATCATGCTTATTCAGGTTGGATGTTTTTTTTTGTTTCTGGAGTTGTTGGAGCAAAAACACTAGAGAGAAGTGTTGCATGTAGAACATTCCAAAGGTTTAGGATTGGGATCGAGTTGAATTCCTTTTTGGTTGAGAGGGAGTGCTGAAAATAGCAACAAGAAATGATAAAAATAGAATCAAGAATATTCTAATTTTAATTTGTCCTTGAATTAAAATTGTGAATTAAATTGGAATTTAGTCTCACTAGCTGCTTGGAATTAATTAATTAATTCATTATGGATTAATTAGTTGGAGAAATTCAAGTTAGAAGTCTTTCTGCAGTCATGCAAGAGTTATCCCTTAAATTAAGGAGATTATCCCTTAATTAAGGAGATAATATTGAGTTATATTTGAGTTGTAATTAGTTAGCTCAGTTTACTGAGTTAAGTCCAGTTAAATTAGTTCCAAACTGTTTGAGGAACTAATTGTGAGTTATCAGTCAGTTGATGCATGCATGCACTCAACAAGTGTACTCCAGATAACTGAAGATTCTCTCATCAGAAACTCATGCATGTCTATTATGAGAAAGACCCAATTGAGCTAAATGTCAAGGACATGTTACTATCAGTTGCATGTGTTTTCCTATAAAGGAAACTCATCCATGTAGTCAAGGTAAGGTTCCTTGAGGATTGCGTAGTTCTGACAGGGTGTAGGATCAGTGTGAGTGATTAGTCTTCCACTTGGTAACAAGAGGATCACCCAGGAGAAACTGCGCAAGGAAATAGGAGGCTTGGAGGGTAGAGGAGAAGGCTTGTGAGAAGCTTTGGTTTCCTGTGAGCATCTAGGAGAATTGTACTGAGAGTTGGCTAGTTATGAGAGCTAAGGATTTGTATAATTATGATGTATTTCCACCTTGTATGATAATACAGATAGCGGGGTTTTTAGCTGAGGCTTCCCCCTGAGTATTTTCTGTGTTTCATGTGCATTTATTCTTCTTCTTATGGTTATATGTGTTCATCTCTGATTCAACTCGATCTTTAAGCTTCCGCAAGTTTGATAGTAGAAGTAGATTATAGTATTTTGCTTTAGTTATATTACATTATCGGGTTAATATACAGTTAGATTTTTTACATGGTCTTAGAGTGAGATTTGTAGAGAATTTGCAGAATTTCTACATTTGCCAATTTCATTAGCCATAAATAAACTGAAAATGATCCCACTAGGAAGTTTTCCCACCATTTAGCTTGGAATACATAGCCCATGACCTTGGTCTTATATATTTTACATGGAAAATTAACCAGGGCTGTTACATATACTCTTCATTGCACTTCACACACCGTAATTGGAGTCACATATCAAACCAGATAGATATTGCGATGATCCCTTAATATGACCAATTTATCTTGAAATTGACCACGCCATAATGACACCGTCGTCCACAGTTTGGTTCCAACTCGATCCACCTTCACAAGATTGATTTTGAACTCATAACATATTCAATTTTTGTGAAGCAATGTGACCCAAGCAATAATTCGTCTCTCGCAAAAAACCTTTCTTCATTAATAAATTCAACCAAAAATAAGCTCTTCCCTCCAGAAGATAATAGTAATGAAAAGGGGGATTTCAATAAATTTGTGCTCAGTTTGCCAACAAAATTATACTTTCAACCTCCTTTAGATTTGAAGCCCTCAACCTCCCAAACAATAATGTAATTATTCTTTAGGAATAAGAGGGTCTTGACCTTAATTAACTTCTCCCAATAAGGGAGAAATCAACACAGCCTTAATAAAAAATATTTGCCAACATGAAAATGAAGACTGTGGAATATCCGAATCTAGAATCACAAAAACCACACCACAAAAATCTACAAACCATTATTGTTACCCTGTACGGAGGGGAAACCTCGAAGGAGGTCTGTGATCTTGAGAAAATGAGGTCCTGAGGATGAGTCTTGTTCTAGACTCGAAACGTAGACAACATGAAAATGAAGACTGTGGAATATCCGAATCTAGAATCACAAAAACCACACCACAAAAATCTACAAACCATTATTAATAAAAGATATTTGCCAAAATAATATAAAATTTTCCTTTCAGGAGTTTTGTTGAGTGCTTAATATGAAAAGTAACAAATTTGTGAACAACAATAGATCAAAACTTGATTAGCTTGATAAATCTGGCCGTAAACTCGACAATTTTGAAAGGATTAATGCAACTTGCAAAAAGAGAAGGGTGTCTTTAGCAACTTCGACATTAATGATAACTCGATCCCTTTGGCATTCTGGTGCTCTTGGCAATATAATTTTAGCTTTAGCACTATAAAAAAAGACATTTACAATAATAATCCAACTAGGGTAGCTATAGAGAACCATCAACATTGACGAGATTCTAGCTAGGGTGATAATGGAGGATCACCGAAAACTAGTTTCTCCTGAAACCATCAATCTTGTCTCAAAATGAATCTGCAATAAACCCTTAGGCTGGCAGGATGCACAACTTTGATACCACTCTGCTGTCCCGAACATGAAAAATTTAAACAAATCCGGAACACTATAATATTTCGTTTAATATTCTCGTTAAATATTTAGGATTTTGTTTCAGAAAATTATGCCATAATTATCTTCAATCAAATTACACAAATTCACCATGAAATTATCGACAAAAATTAAGAAACATAAAGCTGCAACTTAAAATGGACAGGAAACACAGGTAGCGAACCTCAACCTTATTATATTATTATGAAATACAAAATTACATGCTAATTAAATAGTTGTAAAATGGTTAAGATGAAGCCCTCCAAAATTTTGCAAACTAAATCTGACTTCTCCATTGAAACTGGAAGTAATAGCACACCCATGAATTCTGGATGATTTCACCAAGGGATGAGTTGGGTTTTCATATGATCTCACCGAATCACCCAAGGGTTTCCATCCTAGGGCTACTGAAGCTAAGAACTTGGTTCTCCAAACCTCACCGCAAAGATAATACACAAATCCAATCACAATCCAATATGTTCCAAATGATCTCATCCTCCTCCTTTTAAAGGCTTGATAGATAGATCTCCAATATTCTAGAAGTTTTTTATTTTTTATCATTTTAATATTATTTTTTATTATTCTAGAAGTCACTTTTGTCCTTTTTTCTTTCAATTAATCATTTTCCCCTTCTTTTATTTAATTAAGTGACTAATTAAAGTCACTTTTAATCCAAGAAAATGGTTAATTTCCTGCCATAATTTCTACGTTGGAAAATGTAACTAATACCAGTCTTCATAATGAAAGAAATTTATTAAATTTCTTAAATTTTTTAATCAAACATGTTCTTCATGCTTTTTGAAGATTAAAAGAAGTCAAAATAATATGTATTTAAGTCATGTCATATGATATTTTAAAATATGGAAAACAATTTTTATTTTGGTCATTGATAGATAGTCAAATGTTTCATGCCGACCCTCTCTTAGTCATGTCAGCCTATGTGGCTTTTGGACATCTATTGAAAAACTATATAAATCCTTCTAGTCGAGCTCTTTTTGGAGGCATGTAAGAAGACACATCATTTGATCTCTGTAATTGGAAAAGGAGCCAAGGTATAGAAGAACTCTGCAATAAAAAGGAAACTGAAACTTCTTATGATATGTTCCTGTCATACGAAGTCCTGAAACTATTTAAAGGAGATGAGAAAAGGAGTCTATTTGTAGTCGAAGTCTGTAACAGTCTATAATATGTAATCAAGGGCCAATGTATGAAGGTAATTACAATCTACAATAAAATCGAATCTCTAGTTCATTGATAAAATTGAGGGTATGCAAGAGTAGCTATAATTATGTAACAAAGCCAAAATATTTGAAGAAGTCTAAAGTTTGGGATAAAGCCTAGACCTTGAAGATACTTGAAGTTTTCATCAAGATTGAAGCTGTTTGGAGCCAAGATTCTTAACATCTGCAACTAGGTCAAAGATCTGAATTGTCTACAGTTGACTACCATCTACTTTGACTTGGAGAGGAGGGTTGACCTAGAACATTTGAAGAAGTCATCCAAGGAGCAAAATTGGAAAGATACAGTTTGAGTTGCAGTTTCATATTTCAGATCTTCAACTAAAGCTGCAGCCAACCACTCCTCCGAAAGTCAGAGAGTAGCACGAGGCTTCTATTAAAGTAGATATGACCACTCTGGCCGCTGCAGTCAAGGATTGCAACCAATTGTTTGAGCAGACAATGGAGATGTGGACCTTGCTGCAGGAGGATTCACACTTGCAGACGATTGAAACTTACATCCGCAAAAAGAAATTGTAGTTTGATGAGATCAGGGCGACAACATGGACCTTAGCACTTGTGCAGAGGTTCACTAGACTCCAAGAAGGGAAATTCATACAAACCCAGATTGATGAGCTGCGTCGAAAGGCCTCTATTATTTCCTCAAGGATGCAGCCATGGGTTGACGAGGCAAGCCAATTGTTAGAGACCTTTCAGAGCAAGCTAAAAGCCCTTCAGCAGACACATAAAATGATGGGTCTTGCAGTCGAAGGTCCAATAATGGAGAAATTGGTTGAAGAAGTAAGCTAGGCTGTCACACAGGGAACAACAGATCTTCAAGCATTGAAGATTGAATTTAGCGGTCTGTAAGCAAAGGTTGAGGCAACACCAATAGAGTGACTTGGGACGAGTCATGACTTTGTGTTGGGGGCTTGTTGGGACGGGGTCCCCTGGGTCAAGTTTTGTTAAATATTGTTAAGTCTCCGCATTTTGAGGAGTAAAACGCAAGTAGCGTAGGTTGATAGGAGTCAAAGGGGCTTTAGGAAGGTCAAATCCCCTTAGTTTGTTAGAGTCAAGCTATTTTGAGACCTGCCCATGGTTCGTGGACTATGGTATTGGAATGAAGAAGAATATAAAAGGAAGTCATAGAAGAATGAGATAGCGAAGTAAAAATAGTACATGATTTGGGTTTGATTTTATCTATTTTGTACTTAGGCGAAGGGGAAGGCTCCTACAACTGTGTGCACGAAGACCTTGGTAAGTCTGCAGTTGAGTGCGTGGGCCCCTGCAGCTGTGTGCGCAGGGTTGGAAGAAGTTGTATTTGAAGATCTGAAGCATAATAAAAGACTTATTTTGAAGAACTATCTATGCATTTGCATATTACTGTTTTATCTCTAAATTTACTGTATTTATGATCTCTTGAATGCATTTAATTAGGAAAATTACTTAATAGATTTGCAAAGACGTAGATATGTTTATTTATATGATGTTATGCATGTTTAGAGCAATCAACGAAGGACATAAATTTGCTAGCTGTTAATTACTGTAAATTCCGGGTTTCAAGGGTTAGGGTTCGCAAAGGTCAAGATAAAGCCCTAAGTTTGGCAGAAATACATCACATAGTCCTCTCGATGTAGAAACCTGGTTCTATCATCCCTCAATACTACCCTGGGTGAGACTGCAGCCTACACTACACGGGTTGTTGCCGAAAGGGATGGCAGTGTAGGGTTTTGTTGGTTAGTGCAACTAACTCTGAACCTAGGTCCAAGCCCCCTCAAGACAACAATCACAGGGGAAATCAATGCCTTAACTAAAGAGTGGGATGGTTTTGCAAGTGATCCAGGTGGATCTCTAAAAAAGTACCAATGGCATGGTAGGAAGGCTAAAAAATCAAAGTGGTAGAAACTCTATAAACTTAGCATCAGATCGAAGTTCTCATCATCCTGATTCCAATGGTGTGAACGACACTCAAATCTGAGCTCGTAAGAAGAATTTAGAGCAAGTCAAAGTTTATGTTCGACTTGGATAAGTGGCAGGAGGAGATGATGTGGCAAAACTTCAGTGAATGGAAAAGCGCCAAGTGGCAGGCCGCCATTGGTCCTGCATTTCGTTTATCGCAGAAGGCAGAGGTTAGTAGTTTCAAATCGGCCCTAGGCAAGAAAAGTTTCTATGCGATAATCGCATATCGCAATTGCAAAAGGAAAGTGTTTACGAAGTGGTCCTTGGCAGGATCCCAGTTGTGATTGCGATATCGCATATCACAGATCGGAGGTGGATCAATTGTTTATGAATCAGCCCCCGGCAGAGTCCGATTGCGATGCGATATATCTCAATCGCAATTTGCAAAAGGGGAGTAGTAGTATGGAGTACCCACCCTCGTTTCCACCGATTACAATTTGTGATGAGGCTTGATATGTTATGAGCTGTGTCTAATAAGCCTGTTGAGTCCACTATTATCGCAGGGCGCCTGTTGTAAGGCTTGGGTTTGTACACCAATGTAAAAAGTCGATTACGATAAAACTAACTGCGCCGATGAATTATTGCGTCGTTTGAGGGTTACTGCGAAAACAGTCTGTGGGCTGCTTTTCTATGTTTGATAGGGTTGTTACCACGTACTATTCAAGGGCCCGATAATCTCTACCTGAAACAAACCTGCCATCTAATACTTGTCATCTGTTGGGAACTGCCTGGGAATTGAGGGGTTAGCCACCAAGTATTTATATTAGACTATCAACACATGAAAAAGGAGGAGACTGGACGATAGTTCAGAACTTGTATGTAGCAGTAACCCGACCTAGCATTAGGGGCCAAAACCTCGCCTTGAGCAGTAGGGAGGTTTCGAGAAGGTGCAAAAAGCCCGATTATCCAAATTGGGTGTTCGAATATGTGTTTTTGCATGATTTTTAGCTAGGATTTTGGTGGTACTATCTGTTTCTGAAGATGGGCTCTCCATTCTTCATCCATATTCCATCTTGGAGGTATAAGGATTTTAAATGAATGTTTCTTGTACTTGTATCTCTTTTTATGCCACTTAATGAAAGAAGACCTCCCCACTATTGAGTAGGGCCCGGAGACATAGTCCAAATTAGATGAACTTTGTAATCAAGTCTTTGTGTCATGGTTTCTTGCTTATCATGTTATTTCCACATTTTTTTATGTGCTTTTACATTCCATGGTTTATAAGCCCTGTTTTCATTTAATTCTAATGTATCTGTAAGTAAAAGATCTTGGATCAAGTTTGGTATCAGAGCAGGTATTTATCGATGCGAATTGCATGAGTATATGCTAACCTGGAGCAAGCTGCGAAAAGGAGAAGGAATGCTTAAGTCCTTGATCCTGAAATAGGACATGCAAAATGAAGAAGAAATATGGAAAATGAAGAAGCTCATTGGGAAAAGGAACAAAATTTCCATAAGGTATTTTACAATATGGCAGAGAAAGTGGACAAGCTGTTTTTAGAATATGAGAAGGCACTTTGGCATGAGAAGGAAGATGTCGATGACAATAGATTAGCAAATCATGAAGTTGGTGGAGAAGAGCCTCCTCCCTCTCCTTCTTCAAGTGATAGTTCTCTTCATGATTCCAAACATATATCTAAGAAACCATTCTTCAAGCTAGATGTAAAGTTTGACCTGCCCATGTATAATGGAGAGTGTAGTGCAGAAAAAATTAATAATTGGATAAGAAAGATAGAGGTCTATTGCCAGATTTAGCAGATCAAAGAAGATGAGGAAAAGGTCCAGTTAGCATCTCTTCGGCTGAGTGGCACTGCTCTCGTTTGGTGGGAGAGCAAGTTGTAGAAGGGCAACAATAAGTCAGGTAACCTTCTTTCCTCTTGGTCCAGTTTTATTTCTGCATTGAAACACCAATTTTACCCTTTGGGATATAAACAAAAGGAACTAATGGAATGGCAATATCTAAGGCAAGGTAAAGGCCAAAATATCCAAGGCTTCACTGAAGAATTTCAGAAACAAGAATTGAATTTGGGCATCTCATTAGATTCACTCGAGACTGTAACTAAGTATGTTGGTGCGCTACATAGTTACATCAGACACTCACTGTTATTGTTCGATCCTACTACGATTGATGTGGCTAGCGTAAAGGCGATTCATTTTGAAAGTCGAGGCAAGAATGACAGAGATTATCAAGCCAAGAAAACACCATTCAACCCTCAGCATGGCAAATTCCAAAAAAAAGGCAAGGGGAAGGCTAAGAAGATCATCATAGCCAAGAAAGAGGACGGAGCAACACCATCTTGCACACATTGCAAGAGAGAAGGTCATGATGAGGACCATTGTTGGAAGCTACATCCAGAGTTGAGACCAAAGAGATTCAGCAGAAAGGGTAAGAAGAAGACAGTGGCAACAACGCAGCAGGACCTTGGATCAGATTCCGGTGATGAGACATTGATCACAACCATGGGCGCAAAAGGTACTCCTTCTATTAGTAATAATTCTGATTCAATGACAAGTACTAGTTATTTGAATGAGCCTGTAAGTAATGAGTGGAAGAGAATTGAATTATTCCACATTAGAGTTATTATAAAACACACAATGGTGGAAACTCTGTTTGATTCAGATTCCCAAGCAAATTTAATCTTAGAGTCCTTAGTGAAGAAGTTAGGCCTTGAAACTAAGCCTCATTCAAGTCCACACCTGCTTGGTTGGGTAAGTGATAAAAGAGAAATTACAAGTAACCAAGCAGTGTAGGGTCATATTTTTTATTGCTTCCAAATTAGTTGATGAGGTAGAGTTAGATATTGTGCCTCTAGATATATGTGGAATTATCTTGGGAAGTCTGTATCTATATGAAAAAAAGACAATTTTCTTTCAGCACGAAAATAAATACCACCTCACGAAGGATGGGGTAGAATATATAGTCAGAGCTCATCATACGAAAGTTAGTGTTAGCCTTGTCAGTGTAGGACAAATTAAATGACTGGTTAATTCTAGCAAAGGGTGCGTGCTCATGGTAGTAAGAGCGAAAGAGGCCGAGACGTCTGACGCTTTCAAAGGTTGTGATCCTAATCATAAGAAAGAATTGCTTGAAATTATTTCTGAATATGATGGATTGTTTCAGGAACCGAAAGGATTGCCCCCAAAATGGGAAATCCAACATGAGATCCATTTACAATAGGATGCTCCTTTACCAAATATTGGCATGTACAAGATGGATTCTATCGAGATGGAGGAGATCAAGAAACAGGTGCAGGAGTTGTTAAATCAACGGGTCATTAGACCAAGTTCTTCTCCGTGTGGCTCACCGATCGTGTTGATGCCAAAGAAAGATGGCACATGGATAATGTGCATAGACTACATGGCGCTAAACAAAATTATGGTGAAGAATCGATACCCTCTCCCTCGCATTGATGAATTATTATATCAGTTGAAAAATGTTTTCTATTTTATAAAACTAGATTTGTGTAGTGGATATCTCGAGGTTAGAGTTGCAGAACAAGACATTTGGAATACTGCATTCAAAACCAAACGGGGGTTGTTCAAATGGATGATGATGCCATTTAGATTGTGCAATGCCCCGACCACGTTTAAGAGGGTAATGAATGATCTGTTTAGGCCTTTTCTTGATAATTTTGTGCTTGTATATCTGGACGATATTCTTGTTTATAGTAGGACATGGGATGAACATGTATGTCATGTGAAGAAAGTGCTTGATGTTCTGAAAAATGAAAAACTGTATGTAAAGCTGTCAAAGTGTGAATTTGGGAAGACCTCTCTGGGTTATTTAGGTCACATAGTTGGTAATGGGAAATTGAAAATAGATCCCTCTAAGGTAGATGTGATTATGAAATGGCTTGAACCCACAGATGTTACAAAGGTCTAAAGCTTTTTGGGCACGGTACAATATTGGAGAAGGTTCATTGCGAACTTCATTGTTATCGCAACCCCCTTACATTCATTGACAAGTGTGAAGCATGCGTTTCAGTGGGGAGGAAAGCAACATAAATCCTTCAACATGCTGAATGAGAAGATCAACACATCACGAGTGCTAGCCTTACCAAACCTTCAACAACATTTTGAGATTGAAACAGATGCCAGCGTATATGCCATAGGCACAGTATTGGTGTAGTAAAGGAAGCCTGTATGTTACCATTCAGAGACTTTCTCCCAGGCTATTATGACTTATCCCACATACGACAGGGAGTTGTACACATTAGTTCAGAGTGTAAAGAAGTGGAAACACTACCTAATTGGCAAGGAGACCATCATCCATACGGATCATCAACCCTTGCAGTAGCTTCAGTTATAGACCAAGCTTCAACAAGCCTGTCATTTCAGATGGATGGGATTCCTCCAACAATTTCACCTGGTAATAAAATACAAGAAGGGGGCCAACAACAAAGTACTATATATTCTTTCTCGCCCTCCTATTTCTACATTGATATTTTTGCAAAATGCTTCTTTATCGTTAGAGGGTTATGCTGAACAATATGCTAATGATGATGATTTTAAAGAGATTTATGCAAAACTGACTCGTGGATCGCAAGTGGAGAATTATTATTTGCAGGGAAAACTGTTGTATTACCTTGGAAAACTGCGCATACCCATAGATGTAAGGGTACATGTAATCTGAGAGGCTCATACCTCTCTTGTGTCTGGTCATTTTAGGGTTGAAAAAGCTTTATGTCATTTACAAAGGTTTTGTTTTTGGCCTCATATGAAAAACATTGTGACTTGCTTTGTAAAGGGTTGTGTATTGTGTTCTGTTTCAAATCCCTCCAATAGACAACTTGGGCTCTACACAGCACTCCCTATTCCGAGTCAACCATGGGAAATTTTGTCCATGGATTTTGTAGGTGGTTTTCCTTGTCTAGGAAAGGTCATGACTATTTGTATGTCGTCATGGATCGTTTTAGTAAAACTTGTATTTTAATTCCTTGTAAAAAGCAGGTCATTGCTAAGCAGACTTCTTATCTTTTCTCTCAGCATGTTTGGGTCCATTTTGGGTTGCCCACATCTATTTTATCAGATGAGACTCTCGCTTTCTTGGAGAGTTTTGGACTAGCTTGTGGAGAACGATGGACATTAAGCTAAAAATAAGTACAACATTTCATCCACAGACCGATGGGCAAACAGAGGCCATCAACCGCACCGTGGTACACTTGTTATGAGGCTATTGTGGAAAACATCCCAAGTTGTGGGATGGACAACTTCCTTCTGTGCAATAAGCATACAATCGAGCAACACATTCATCCACATAGAGCTCACCGTTCGAGACATGTTTTGGTTATCTATCAAGGGATCCCTTAGACATGGTATTTGGGAAAGATGAGGATGGCAATGGACGAGATGATAGGGACAAAGAACGGAAGTTTATTCAGTGGATACAGGTGATTTATCAAGTAATGCAGGAGAATTTGGAGAAGAGTCAGGCTCGGTATAAAGCTAGACATGATAAGCACCGAGTTGACCATTAATTTCAAGTTTTGGACAAGGTATGGCTCCATATCAGCAAGGATAGAATGAAGGGGGAAGGGAAGAAATTGAGACCCATTCAATATGGTTCCTTCACCATATTGGAAAAGATTGGAGACAATGATTTTCATCTTGACTTGCCCGCTTATATGGTACTCAGTAGTAAATGTTGAAAACCTGAAGCTTTATGAACCTCCATTGATTATGGATACCGAAGAGGTTGCACAGATTCCTACAGTGGACAATTTTGCACTAGAGTATCTAGACAAGTTGCCCGAAGATATCATTCTCGATAGGAAAACTAGAACTTCATGACAGGGAGATGTGGAGTACATTCGTGTTGGCTTCAAAGGAATGCATCCGAGTAAAGTTCGATGGATGGAGAAAGAGAAAGTGAGGGAGAAATTTCCTCACTTTCCAATTGACTGAAAAGGATTTTGGCGGTCCAAAAGCTCTTAGTGGGGAGGATTGATCCAGGTGGATCTCTAAAAGATTACCAGTGGCATGGTAAGAAGGCTCAAAACTCAAAATGGCATAAACTCTATAAACTTAGCATCGAATTGAAGTGCTCATCATCCTGATTCCAATGGTGTGAACGACACTCAAATCCGAGCTCGTATGAAGAAGTTAGAACAAGTCAAAGTTTATGTTTGACTTGGACAAGTGGCAAAAGGAGATGACGTGGCAAAACTTTAGCGAATAGGGAAGCGTCAAGTGGCAGGCCACCATTGGTCCTGTATTTCGCTTATCACAGAAGGCAAAGGTCAGTGGTTTCAAATCGGCCCTAGGCAAGAAAAGTTGCGATGCGATAATCACATATCACAATCACAAAAGGCAAGTGTTTATGAAGCGGCCACCGATAGGATCCCAGTTGGGATTGCGATATCGCATATCACGGATCGGAGGTGGATCAAGTGTTTACGAATCGACCTCCGACAGAGTCCAATTGCGATGCAATATATCACAATCACAGTTCGCAAAAGGGGAGCAATAGTATGGAGTACCAACCCCAGTTTCTACCAATTGTGATTTGTGATGAGGCCCAATATGTTATGAACTATGTTTAATAAGCCCGTCGGGTCTGCTGTTATCGCAAGGCGCCTGTTGTAAGGCTTGGGTCTGTACACCGGTGGAAAACACAGATTGAGATTTGCAATGAAGCTAACTGTGCTGATGGATTATTCCGTCGTTTGAGGGTTAATGCGAAAACAATCCATGGACTGTTTTTCTATGTTTGACAGGGTTGTTACCACGTACTATTCAGGGGCTCGAGAATCTTTGCCTGAAACAAACCCGCCATCTAATACTTGTCATCTGTTGGGAACTGCTTGAGAATTGAGGGGTTAGCCACCAAGTATGTATATTGGACTATTAGCATAGGAAAAAGGAGGAGACTGGCCGATAGTTCAGAACTTGTATGCAGTAGTAACCCGACCTGGTAGTAGGGGCCAAAACCTCACCTTGAGCAGTAGGGAGGTTCTGAGAAGGTGCAGAAAGCCCGATTATCCGAATTGGGTGTTTAGATAGGCGTTTTTGCACGATTTTTCGCCAGGATTTCAGTGGTACTGTCTGTTTCTGAAGATGGGCTCTCCATTCTTCATCCATCTTCCATCTTGGAGGTATAAGGATTGTAAATGAATGTTTCTTGTACTTTTATCTCTTTTTATGCCACTTAATGAAAGAAGGCCTCCCCACTATTGAGCAGGGCCCAGAGACATAGTCCAAATTGGATGAACTCCGTAATCAAATCTTTGTGTCATGGTTTATTTCTTATCGTGTTATTTCCGCATTGTTTTATGTTCTTTTAAGTTCCATGGTTTATAAGATCTGTTTTCCTGTAATTCTGATGCATCTATAATTAAAAATATCTTGGATCAGCAATCAACATATGTGCAAGAAACGAAGCTCCATAATTTGAAGAATCATGGGCTCAAAGTTCAATATAAGAATCCAGAATAAAGGCTAGGAGTAACTCTCAATCTGACATTGAAAATTCTCAAGCCTTTGCAACTAGGTTAAAAAAGAATTTTGACAAGAAGAAGAAAAACAAAAATAGAGACATGTCCGAAGTCCACTGCTTTGGTTGTCATGAGTATGGACACTACAAAATAGATTGTCTGAAGAAACCTAAGAAAAATAAAAGGAAGGAAAGGTGTGAAGGATTAACAATTGAGGATGAAGAGCCTTAAAACAAGTAGAAGGAAAATACTAGAGTTCTTTACTATTGAGGAAACATGAGAATGATGCCTGGCATATCAAGCACCAAGTTTGTAACATAAAGTTTAGAAGGATGGCTAGCATTCTTTTTTGAGGACATATTTTAGGACAGTCAACCCCCACTTCAAAATTAGTGTAAAGAGGGAGGAGTAGGCAGTTTTGACAAATAACATATCAAGTACAATCTTCTCAAGTGAAGGTTGAGCTTAGAGGTCACATACCTCATGAAACCAAGCTGGCTAAGGAGTAGAAATAAGCATTTTTATTTTTTCTCATGTTCTGGTATAGGTTTAAGGAGGAAGGTTGACCAAGTTTTGTAAAAAAAGAGTGGACGGTTTTTTACCTCATTGTGTGAGGAAGGGTCTGAACTTTCCTGTGATTGAGGTCGAAAGGTTATTTTCGCTGTTGGGTTAGGCCAAGTTGCAATATATAAAGGTGAAGGATATAAGGTTCTCGTATGTTGTATTCTAGGCTGTAAGAATGGAGGAATGAGGGCCGAGTATCTGATGTATGCACATAAGAAGGATCAGTCCAAGTTGTGGTGAGGACTGATGTGTTTCTCCACAAATCCAAGTTATTTAAGATGCCAAGTAGTAGAGTCTTCAAGGAGAAAGAGTGCTTGGTGGGAAAGTGTAGGGATGTAGATCTATGATGTATTAAGTACAATGTTGAGACTATTACTAAAGGGTTTGTATTGATGCTCTAGTTGAGAGTTCTTCCATGCAAGATCAACTATTTAAGAATCAATTTTTTAGAAGAGTTCATATGCCCTAATTTATGTGCACAATAATGGGAGGGACAAGGCCCTAAAAGGAGGGTGACTAGTCCAGTAATTAGGGTCGCATCCTTCAGAAGTTTGTGCATAAATATGTATGTGTAGATTGAACTTAAGAAGGATTGTAACCAATGTTATATAGAGAACAGGTCGGTGTGGTTTGAACTGGTGCAAAGGGTTATCTTGAAAATAAGAGTTTAAAAGTCAGATTTGCTGATGTTTGAGGTCTGTTCATGGTGTTGTTGAACAACAATTTTAGTGGTCCTAAGATACAGTTGAACTGTTGTTGTGCGAGCTGCTAGGAAAACCCCTTTGCCTGCCTGCATTAATCTGGTGAATAGAGATGTATTACAATTGCTTTGCTCAACTGAGCACAACCTGCAAGTGAATAACCTCTCTCTCTGCTCACTGAGAAGATATGACCTGAAATTAGTCAATTTTTAACTATGCTTGAGCCCCTATTTCCTTGCCCAAATCCTAAGAAATTAGGCCCTTGTTATTTAGTAAATTCCTCCAAAGTGATTGCACAATTCCCAAGGTTGATCATCCGACTGCATGCAACACCTATAAACTCAAGGGTAGCCTATAATTGATGTTACACTACCTTGGAATCTCCACCACAATTGGGGAAATCGAATTATCTGCATGCACTAGCTATTTTGGGCTGATTGATAAGTTAACTAGATGATCACTGAGTTAGGCTGAAGTCCCACTACACAACTTACCTTCCACTAGTTCCTCCAACAACTAGAACTAGTTTAACTAAAAACAACTTGAAATAAATGACCTTGATTTATACAAATTAGCAATCACACATGCTTAACTGAACTCTAACTCCTCTAACTCGAATTTACTGAGCTAACTGAGTGACAAGAGCCATGTCAGCTTAGTTAACTGCATCCAAGTTGTTTGCTGACATGGAAATTCTACTTTTCTCATTTTGACAAAGGCAAAGTCAAATTGATATTTTCTTGTTCCATTTTTGAGCAATTTAAAATAATAATTTTTAATTAATTAAGAGTTTTTGTGTTATTGACACTTTTTAACTGTCTAAGTCACGTTTACACCACTAGCATCGATAAATTCAAACATTCATAACTATGGATACTGTGCATATCATATTTTTGTCACAGTAAATTGGTTTAAAGAACCTTCAATTTCCTAATTAAATGCACGATTAAGCTAGCACTCCTCGACCTTTTGTGGATTATCATGCACATACTGTTGAGCAAAAACACCTATAAAACAACGGGAACTAACTGCGAAGGAACACCTGTAGCAACTGTGTAGCCATAATAGTATTGACTTGAATTACATTTTTTTACTTTTCTATTTTTTAACAGGTACATTTGGGGGCTAGTAGAAACTCCCACACTAATTATTATTACTCCCCGCGACTCTGTGTTTTTCAGTTTTCCTTACTGATTTCTTTATTTCTTGCGTTTTATGTTATGTCTCTACCTAAGGGTTGACAACGTGTTTTGGTGTCAACTCAAATTAAATACCAAAAGAATTAGATGTCATACTTTCAATGAAATCTCTTATGTATGATGTTTTTCAAGGTGTTTTTCGAGTATTTACAAGCTATGGTTAAATTTACCAAACAAATAAGTATGTCTTCAATGAGTGCTTTATTCTCCAAACATAATATCACTATAGTGTTTTATTTCTATTGTCAATGATTTCATAATGATAGGCCTCAAGTATTGCAGAGCTTTTACATGTTTACATATATTTTCTGAGTCTTGTTGTTTGATTAGGTTTTTTTTTTAGTATCTAGATTGATACAAAAAAATGACACCATACCGATAATTATAATTATAATTTTACTAGTGTCATTTACAACATAAATAAATACACAAGTACAATCATTTACGACATAAATAATCACACGAGTTATTATTATAATTTTTTAAATTAGGCTTTTTAAGTTTTCAATGAGTGCTTTATTCTCTAAACATAATATCATTGTAGTTGTATTGTTTTATTTTTATTGTCAATGATTTAATAATGGAAACTCATATATTTTCCAAGCACCTGGTTGCTCAATTTTTTTTGTATTTGCTTTTTGAAATATATATATATATATATATATATATATATAATATTGGCTTATGCACGAAAAAGGCTTAAGAAATCTTTGCGATATATTTATTTTGTTTATTTTTTTTTTTACACAAAAAAATGCTTAGGAAATCTGCATTATGTCATTTAGGGTTTTACTTTTTGCTGTTGTCATTAGATGAACTGATATTTAAAAAAATCTTCCATTTTCTTGATGTCCACCGATTTGACCTCTATTTGTTTAAACTATGTTTTCTCATGAAATATTGTGTATCTTTGTTTTGTCAAATTAACCTGCATTATTTGAGTTTGAGTTAACAAGATTGTGGCTAGAGTGATCTTGGGTATTCTAATGATCTTTCTGCTATGTAACATGTATTTTATTTATTTATTTATTTGTTGAATATTTATTTATTGAATGAAAGCCGAGGCCTTCTGTCGAAATAGGAGGCCTTCTGTTTTTAAATTTGATTCTCATAAGAAAATCCTGCTCGCTTTATTTTCTCAATACCAACGATGGAAGAATGTGTTCTGCCTTCGACTTGGTTCGAGGTCCATGAGCATGGAAAAAGGTGACAACTTTCCCATGGCCAGTGTACATATTCCACATGGCCTGCGACCATGTTTCATGGTTTTGGTCTCTTGTTTGATAAGTTGTTTCAAACTCGTTCAATTGTGTGGCATCATATATTGGTGTGGTTGCTGGGATGCTGAGTTCGTAGAGGTAGAAGTGGATATTTTCTGCTCACGATGTTAGCTGATCCAATTTGTGCTTAATGGGATGATCATTTACGCGATGGAGAACTGATTTTTTTGTGTCTATTCAACCGTTAATCAAAAGGTGCTGTTTGCAAAGAAAGTTGGTATTAGATACTGTCACAAATTTTTTTGCATTAAAAAAAGAAAAAGGTCTATGAGTTCAAGGAAAAGGACCATTTTTTGACTGTTCGCAATGAAGAGATGATGTTGTCTTGCACTACGTTGTTTGTCGATTACTCATGAGAACGCTGCTCCACTGAGAACAAACCTGCAAGTAAGAAGATTAGTTAATGATAATTGGTTGTTTGCACAAACGAGAATCTGTTGTGTGCCTTAATTCATTGCTGACTAAACGAGTTTGTGAAGAAGGGACTCATTCGCTTAGTTTACCGCGTGACATGTTGACTTGATTTTTACCGTTCATGAACGTGGTGCATAGTATATACCCTGAGCTTATCTCAATGGCCGATTCCCTGAATATTCATAAATCGACTTGCGGTCAAAATTCGGGGAATCAGCGATCGAGGTAAAGATGCCTGTATATACCTGTCAAGGTTAAATCATAGAAAATGTGTATATTTCAAAGCATAGTATCGTATAAACAACAAACCTTCATAGTTCGATGATTCTTAGAAAATTTAGAGACTTGTTTGAAAATGCAATAATTATTTTAATAAAATACAACAGATCTCCCACTCTTAATATGATATTGGTTGATGCTGATATATATTTGGCGGATGCTGGTATGTTTGGCTACATGCATATGAAATAAATGCGTTTAACAAGGCACCCAGTTCACTAGTTTCAAACCTGATTTTTTAATTACATACAATTACATCAGGAGCTTGAGCACGATTCATTGCTTGAATGGATATTCAATTCCAAATTTCATCATTATGGAAAATTGAAGGTATTGACTGGACCTGGACATGCAACAGTAAATCTGAGGTAACAGTCAGGAGTCACACTCAAGACTTGTGTTAGTGCCTGGTTGAGTAGAGAAATGAATGATCATTATTCAAATGAGCCATAGAGACTGCTCTCGTAATCCCATACCGAGGATTTTTTGTTTTATTTAAGAGAATTTGTGGGCATCCTTGTTTGAATCAGGTATTCCACTCTTTCAGAAATTTATGGTATTGCAGTATCTAGGTCTGATCTATAGCCCTCTCGAGTCTTAGTAATAAACCAAGCATTTGTTAAATTACCCAGAAACAAAGTGTGGTCAACTTAAGAAAGCGTTGTTTAAATATGAAAGAGTGTGATTCCTGAGAAATTGAGTTTGTGGAAGGATTTTACTGCACACAACGCTTGCTGAGAGGAAATTGATTTGATGTTGAGGTAATATTTGTGTCAAATTTTGGTGTTTGTTTTAACAGGAATTGAGTTTGATTTGTGAGTGTGTCGAATGAGAATTAGATCTGGAAATTTTGATAAATGTTCAAGGTTCATTATTGAAATATGAGGGGACAAACTTGATCGTACAGTACAGGTTGAGATTTGCGTAACGAGGCCAGTGCACTTGAGTATATTTCTGTGTAAGGAACAAAGGTAAACTTTTGCAGAGGAAAATTATTAAAATATGGAGGAAGTCAATAAGGATGATCTTTGAGTTGTACCGAAGTTGGTTTTGTTGAGATTTGATTTTGATTTGGTTGAGTTCAAATTATAGAATTTATGAATATAAAATCAAGAAAAGAAAAGAACATTGTGGTTATAAGAGCTTATTTGGTAATAGTATATTAAAGATCACAAGTTCAAATCTTTGAAATTTTATTAAAAAAAAAAAAAAGGTTGATTTTGGAAGTTGTGATACCCGCTACACTGGTTGGGCAGCAAGAAGAGGACATTTTGTTCGCAACAATTTCACTTTTATTTGAGCATGTCACTATTTGGTGAATTTGCCACTCATGTTTGAACTTGAATGATTCATGTATGTTGGACATAACTCACAACAAACTTGAGTTTTCAGATTCCTTTGGTGTTCATTGTATGGGGCAAGGATAAAAGTCACTAATTGTGGAGTTGCAACTATATAGCATTATTCATCTTTTTCTTGTTGAATTTTCATTGTAAAATGGGTGCGTTTTTAGTTGAAGCCAACACTCTTTTCAAAATAGATTGCAAGTTTTTTTTTTTGTTTGTTTGTTTGTTTTTTTTGTTTTTGTTTTTTTGTTTTTGTTGAGTTTTGTTTTTGTTGTTTTTTTTTTTTTTTTTTCTTTTTTTTTTTACGTGTAGATAGACGATGATTGTTACATTTATTAAGCAATCTAATGCTTTCTACTGTCCATAATGATGTCCAAAGCAACAAGGACACACTATCTGACATCTGAACATGTTTACAAAATGCACAAAGCAAAATTGAAGTTTTGGAGTTAGAGTCACAATTGCAAAAGGATGAATTACATGACCTAAATATGAATTGTAAATATGAACTTGTTTTTCATGTTCAGTGCTCCAACAAGGGTAAAGGTATGTAACAATCATTCGCATACAAATGTGAAACCTACAATTGCCAAAACATTAGTTAGAATCGGGGAAGAAATTGTGCACAACAAAAACATAATTGCTGTGGGATATGATAAAGATGTATTTTTTTCATGTTCTTGATTTTTCCAAGCCAATAGAGTTTTGTAGTGCTATATTTTTGGATGATGTTGTCCCACAACAAGTTGTTAGATGCAAAAATTATGACAAAGTTGGACATGAGAAAGATGACTATTATGATCTTCATCCTTGTTAACATTGTGGAAAGAAAAAGAATCATTCAAACAAATGTTTCAAGCATAAGATTACCGCAAGAGAGAGAATCAAGATTGGATGAATTACTTCTTCGAATTGGTCTAAAACTGCTAAGAAGATTTATAGGACATACCACAGGTTATGTTCAAGAGTATTAACCAATCTTGCAGTGAAGAGTACTTCATCTTCTCACCCTGTATCTGACAAGGGGGGAATTGATGAAATTTATGGTCTGCTATAGATTCGAATATTTTTCAAGCGAGCTTAAGTAAGAGATAGTCATAGTTTACTGTTACAACCTAGAGTCCGAGTTGACAAATTAGATTAAGAGTTGTAGACAAAGTTGTTTTGATTTCTGCTCTATGAGAATGAACACGATTGCATGTTTTTGGCATGCTGAGATTTGTTTCAGGAACTGTTATGAAAGTTCCAGAGTTGGTGGTCATCTTTGAACCATCACTGGTTGAGACCTTGAGTTCTCTCAATTTGGTATCGTTTGTGGTTTTCTTTTAAAAATCACCATCCTTGGTTTGTGGTCATCCTCTGAAATCTATTTCTAAGAGACATTTAGCTCTTGGGTGAAATGCATTTTTGCATTTTTAGCTCTCATTCTTGGACTTTGATACATCCCTCTGTATTAAGGGGGAAATGTTAAACACCTAATCCTCGAGTTACAATTTCGATTATGGTGTGTTATAGTAATTAGTTGTTAGAATCCAAAAAGACCCAGAAACCAAATTAATAGTTTCATTATGTATTTATATGTACACTATGTACATCATTTTTTGACACCATTCGTAATATACTATTGAATTGGTTTCCAATTTATATGTCTAACCATGATAAATTTAATATGCAATAAGACCTAACATATAAAATCACTATGCCTTAAATGCCTTCCATCTAAATTAAAAAACATTGAAAATGCTTAATCTTCCCTCTCTATAGGATGTTTTCCAATCAAAACCCAAGAAAAGAATAATCTCTAATGCCCTATCTTAAATGCAAAGATGAAAAATAAATGTGTTTACATCAAATCCATATTTACTTTCTATTTTTATATTTCAAAAAAACTATTTTCCAATCAAAACCTAAAAGAAAAGAATAATCTCTAATGCCTTATCTTAAATGCAAAGATGAAAAATAAATGTATTTACACCAAATCCATCTCTTTTTCTATTTTTATATTTAAAAAATAGTGAATTTCCTATAATTGTGAATCATTGAAAACTCAATATCTAATATAATAATAATAAGTGAAGATCCTTCAAATTTATTATTATTACTACGATCCATCAAACTTATGATTATTATGCTCAATTCCGAAACTTTTACTGTACATTGCATTGGATTCGAATAAATGTAAGTCAAGTAAACACCGTTGATGGTGTTAGTCTATGTTTCCTATGCTGTAAGGAAAATGAAGGACTTTATTTATTTATTTATTTTATGACTCTAAAAAATAAAAATGACTAGAATTAAAATGACATTACAAAGATTTAAATATTACATCTTTAGTTGAATGAAATAATTATAAAAATTCCTTATTACGAATATATATATATGATATGTGGGAATTATGTATTTATAAATAATAAACATATTTTCTAATATTTTAGTTATTACAAAATAGTTTAGATAGACAAGAGTTGAGGTGTAGATTGATGTGAAATATATCTTGTAACAATATTGGTGTACCATGATAGAGCTTTGTTTTGATTTTAATGGCAATCCTTTTAGGTGAGCGAATGAGTTTTTTTGTGTGTATAGGTAAGGGATTTCTTATAATTTAAGTAGAGGCATGGAATTGTTAGAAAACATTGATGTTACTTCTAATAATGGACACATGGTCGAATTTGGTATGAAATGGTATATTTTTCTGTCACATATACTTTATTTTATCATGAGATAATTTGTTTCCCCCTCTCTTAATTTGATAAAGATAGGATTGGTGAGTATACATCTTCTATGATGTTGATTAGAAGTCAATTAACCACAGTTCCCATATTATCCTACATCTTTTTTAATATTATTTTATATATATTTTTTTTCATGAAGAAAAACATAACATTTTTCATTATATATAAAAGAAGTTACATGGTAATCCACAAGACTTGTTGAAATATGTAACTAGGTTTGGTCTTCATAATGACATATGTAATCTTAATTTTATGTATTTGATGTAAAGAGAAAAATAAAATTATTATTGTTATTCTTGAGGCATGGGTTTCATGCTCAAAGTTATTTGTTTTATAGGTCAAGCACTCATTGAGTGCTTCTAGGGATTGTCATTGAGTCTACATGTCAATTGGGTCATTGTCATGTATGGAAAACCCCTTTTGGGCACGTTATATCTTGTAAAGAAAATTTATGTAAAGTCACAAATGTCAAATAGACACTCCAAGACCTTGTCATCATCAAAAGAACAAGTCGGCCTTCATGAGTGGACAAGTCGACCTTCATGAGTGGACAAGTTGGCCTAAAGGAAGCAATTCGACCTATAAAGAAGCCTATATAAGAAGATTTCGACCTCATTTGAAAATCATCTAATTAGCTCTCAAGAAGTTCGATCCAAGAAGTGAAGATGACGAAAAAGGAAGTCAAATACCTAACTAGGAAGGAGAAAGAAAAAGCGAAGTTTTGAGATTTTTTTTGGGCTAATATCCTTCACACATACGAGATAATTAGGGAATCCATTGCAGCAAATGAAGACCGAATTATAGAAGTCAAGTTAGGGTTCCAAGTGGCATACTTTGCAAGCCAATTCTCTTAGAATAAAGGATCAACTCAAGCGAAGAAGAAAACAGGAAGACATCACTATTTTCTCCATACGTGCAAAAGTTAGGGTCTTTGTAGAAGAAATTGTTGGGGGTCGAAGTTGTTGGAAGGAAATCTCATCAAGAAGGATAGGATTAACTTGGTCTTGGAGAGGACTTTGACAAGGGTCATAAGTCTTGGAATTCATCATTTGAAGTTCTATAAGAAGATAAAAGTGCTTGTGGGTTTTCCTTTTGTGATTCCTTGTGGGTTTTGGTAGTTGTTTGATGATAAGAACACAATAATAATAAAGTTGAATAAGAAGCTAATAAAGATAAGTAAAAAGATATCACAAGCAATTATCAAAGAAAGATAAATCACTTAATCTAGTTGCCCCTATATTTCTCAACATGGTATCAGAGCTAAGGTGACAAGTCAAGAAAAGACAACTTGAAGAAGGACCATCAAAATGAGTATCAAGAAAGGTCAAAGCATCAAAGAGGACATCGTATCATCAAGAAATACTAACTCACTTATCATCTTGAAGGAAGGAACTAAAAACACCTCAAAACACTAGCTCATTCAAGAAGGGTTCTACACTCAAAACATTCTTGAGAAGATCACACATCATCATCACAAGGAAAAGAAAGACCTCAAGGACCCTACCTCCACTCAAAGAAGGACTACACATTTTCCATCTCAATTTCAAGAAAGCATGAAGAGGCACTCCCATCATCATTAAAGGAATCAAGTTGTTCTCCCTCTAATTGAATCAAGAATCTCATCACAAGAATATTTGAAAAAGGACACCTCTAGATGAAGCATTGAAGCAAACATCATCATCAAAATCAAGAAGGAATCAAGTTGAAGATATCACCATTAAAGGAGCATCTTCACTTGACAAGTAGGTATTCTTATATCTATGATTGAATCTACTATCAAAGTGACTTCATTCTGCAAGGAGAGCAATAAGTTGGTTGGTTCATCAAACTTCCTTGCATGGAAGAAGAAGACATATTTGATCCTCATAGAAAATGAAGTCATTGAACATGTTAAGGGTTTAATTGTTGAACCTCCAAAGGAAGAAAATCAAGCTCTAGAAAAGTACATGAAGGGGGAAATAAGGGATCAAAGAATCCTGATAGAATCAATAAAAAATTCTATTATTCATTATGTAGCAAAATTGGAAAAGTCAAAAGACATCTATGACAAGCTGGTAGAATTATTCTCCGTAAGCATTGCAGGAGAAGTAATATATTTGCGAATTGAGCTATATACGATGAAGGTATCAAAAGAAGAAGGGATAGCCTCATATCTTATGAGGGTGTCAGAAATACGAGACCAACTACAAGAGTTGGGGGAAATAATTTTTGATAAAGAAATGACCACCATGGTACTCAACGCACTACTTGATGAATGGGGAAACTTCATATCAAACATATATGGAAAGAAGGAAGCCACCCCATTTAGTGAACTCTAGTGTAACAACCCCAGTGAAAAATCCATGTAAAAGCTAATAAAGGCAAAATAATAACCACGGTTGATGGGACACTTATTCCAAGCTGAATTTTGGGCAAAAGCATAGTGATGGGGATCACTGGTGATTGATTAATGGCTAAGGAAATTGGCAAAGGCAATGACAAATGATTCAGAAAGACAAAATGGAATTTTTAACACATTTATTTATGAAAATAATAGAAATTAAGAGAAAAGGGAGGTGAAAGGTCACAAGTTGCACGTGAGGAGTAAAATGAAGGAAATAGAGACCCAAGATCAGCAACTACAACGAGTTTTGCTTGCAGGGACTGAGTTGCATGTATGTTTTCCTCGCTAGTTTTGGCATGCATGGCTTATGCATGTGGTTTATTGGTCTTGATTTGTCATTGGCATGGAGGATTGCCTGGATTGACAATGGATTTGCCTAGCCTTTCCATTTCCAGGATAACCATGGTGTTGTGGGTTTAGTTTTTTGTTTTTATGGTTGGTTCTCATGTTTCCTTTAGCTTGGGTTGAGTTACTAGTTCCTAGAGCCTTGGTTGGACAAACACTCTAGAGCCTCGTAACAACTTGGGTTGAGTTACTAATCCTGGAGCCTTTGTTGGACAAACCTTCTTGAGCCCTTGGTGGGTTGAGTTACTAATTCTGGAGCCTTGGTTGGACAAATGTGCTGGAGCCCTGTATAAAATGTGGGTTGAGTTACTAGTCTTGGAAGCCTTGGTTGGAACAAACACTCTGGAGCCCTGGAAGGCTTGGGTAGAGACCAATCTGGTGATGGTTTTGTGATGTCTGACTATGAGGTGGAATCATTGTTTGATGGGTTGAGGTGGCTTGGCCTCTGGAAGCCCTGGATGGTTTAATTGATGTGTTTTATGAGATACCACATTCATGCTTGGAATATGGCATGAGGGTGGCTGGCTGAAGAGAGATTTGGATCATCCATGTCTACGGTCGGGTGGTTCATGGAAGTCCCACAACTAGTGGGCCTTTGCATCATGAATATGAGGTTATTTGTCCTTGTTATTTCATGAGTATGGTAATAATTTATATGTGGAATATATGGTTGTTGTTTCCTTAGTATTTATGTTGTTATTATGCTGGTTATAAGCATGTATTATGGTAGTGGCTATGTATGGATCTCATCATGTTTTTACTTGTAAATGAATGCATAATATATCTATAGCCTAATGGATGAAATGACAGTTAATGTGTTGAGACATCAATGCTTCTTATCAATTCTCAGATGAGTACGAGACCCCAATGCTCAAATCTATTGTTTAAACCTGTAGATTACATATTTGCGACATGTTTGACAAAAATGCTTATCGTGGCTAGTAGGGGTCCAATCAAGTCCTTTCAAGTAATTGCATTTGTATCATTGTTCTGTTATCTTTTAGTTCTAAAAGTGTCATTTAGTTCTGGGTAGTGACCTGGGCTCTAGGACTGAAAATGTGGCTCAAATCTCGAAGTCACAGGCACAACACTGGGAAGAAAAGTCCCCAGACGCATGCATACCCATGCTGTGGGAGCGTCTGGAGCCTCCTAGACGCATGCTTGTCCATATGAAGGGAGCATATGAGGATTTAATGGTCTAAAAACTCAATGGGACCCAAGGGCTGGTTACCTGAGTGGTTAGGATGGCTCCTGAAAGTTCTGTTGCTGATGTGGAAGGTCTCTATGGTGTGTTTCCATCAGTTTCACTTCCTTAACTGACACATAGGGAGTTGAATCATATCATAGTAACTTCTCGTCACATGTTTACCCTGGTTGGACGATTACTTGGGTAGATGTGGGAGGAGGGTGTTACAGAGTGGTATCAGAGCGGTTTTTGTTCTCTTTGGGTGATGTATGGTTTTGTTATCGTTGGTGAATGTTTAGTTTCTGTTCTCTTTGAGTGTTATCTGATACCACAGAGTAGTATTAGAGCATGGTTCACCCCTCGGACTGGATGGGCTGTGTGTTGGTCATGCATTGATGTCAGTTGCATGTTTGTTTCTTGTTTTGTGAGACCATGTACTTGTTGCATTTGTATGGTATGGGTTATGGTGGCAATGAGGCTGCCATGGGAAGTTGATGGTGTTGTTGTGGAGTGTGTCATCATGAGTTGATGGTTGATTATGCATTGTTTGCACACGTAGTATTCACATGTGGTCAAGTGTACAGTGATGTGGTGGTTGTTGTCATGCATGAGGTCATGGTATGTGTAGTTGATATGGTCATGCATTGATGACTGGAATCTAGCTAGAATGATGGTTATATGGTTATATGCTTATGTGTTATATTTCTATATGTTTTCATGATTATGTTATACATGTATTATGCTGATTTGTTGATCTTGCAGACGAGATATCCTCCCTGAATTATGCTAAGGTACATTGGTTTATTGTGATTTGGTTTAGCTAACATGATATACCTTGCAGGAAGAATATCAAAGATGAATAGCAAGATGGTAGATTACAGTTCTTGAGACTCTCCTTATGGATCAGATGAGCAACGTGGTGTTGGGAACTCTTCTGATTTGGCAGAGGAGAAACAAGCAAAGGTAAATGCAGTGATACTTCAGAGTTTGTCAGAATTGTAGAAACAAGGACTACTTCGAATCAACCATGAGCAAGATGACACAACTAATGGGGCATATGGAAATAGGTTTCCTAGTGAGTACATGTTAGATAGAGATGACACGATCAGAGATAATATGTCTTTGGATACTCCAGATAGGAGAGGTGATGGACGCAGGTACTATTCTAGTTTTGGTTCTGACAAGCATTATGATCGACATCATTATCACCCTTACATGAGGAGTGATAAGGGATATTTGATGGATGAGTTTAAGAAAGCAAAGCCACCTACATTTGATGGAGAGATGAATAAATCACAGGATGTAGAGACATGGTTGCTTGGTATGAGGAATTTCTTCAAGTTGCATGACTATTCAGAGAACATGAAAGCCATAATAGCTACATTCAGTCTCAAAGGTAAAGTAGATATTTGGTGGGAAGATATGAAGAATGTCAGAGGTATTCATCACGAGGACTTGACTTGGAATGAGTTTGAGAGACTATTCAAGAAGAAGTGCCTATCGTAGAGATACTTTGATGACAAGGCAAAATATTTCTATGAGCTAAATATGGGATTGATGACATATGAGGAGAACACTAGCAGGTTCTTGGAGCTACTGAGGTATGTACCTTACCTCAATGAGGAGAAGGCCAAGATTCAGAGATTCACTAGTGGGTTACCGATTGCATTCAAAGACAAGATTGAGTTCGATGAACCTAGATCATTGGAAGAGGCCGTCCAAAAGCTAAAGCATTTCTATGAGCAATCGAAGCACAAATATGAGACTAAGCTGGACTAGAAAGGTAATGCAAGGAACAAAGGAAAATGGGACAAGAAGCGAGCAAAACCTCAGGATACAAGTAATAATGAGAATGTAGCACTGTTTAAGAAGTTCAATGCATATGATAGAGGATAGGGAATTCGATCCGAGGAGCAGAATAAGGAGCCCGTGCGGTGTTGGACTTGCTGAGGAGAGCATCGTAGGAGAGATTGTCTACAGTATCATGGTGGTAGACCATAGATCTATAATTCTCAAGAGGCACAGACAGTGGGATATGTTGGATAGAGTATTCCTAGGATCTATGCAACGCTGGATAATAGATAGGTAGATCACTAGACATCTATCATTGAGATGGATGATAAGCTTTGTGATCAAGTTGTTTCTATTTAGATTGACCATGGATCTAATTATAGTTATGATAATCCTGACTTGGTGGATAAGTGTGGTTTGAATAAAGAAGTGCATGCAGAGTCTTGTCAGTGGAGTTGGCTATACGTACCAAGAAGAGAGTTCATCATTGGGTAAAAGATTGCACATTTGATTTGAATGGTATGCCTACCTCAACAAATTTGAATGTATTATCATTGGGATCATACAGTATATTGTTGGGCATGTATTAATTGTACCTTCATAGAACCAAGGTGGATTGTTATGACAAAGCTATTGAGTGCTTGGATGAAAATGGAGAACAAAGAGTTTTGCAGGGTAAGAAGAAAGCAACATCAGTTAGAATGGTCACAACTATGTAGGCCAAGCGTAGTCGTAGGAAATGGTGTGTGTTGTTTGCCTTGCACATTTCTAGTGACAAAAGTAAGGAAGTTGAGGATGAAAATGTTTTGAGAAGGTACCCATTTCTACAACATTTTTAGGATGTATTTCCTGCAGATACTTCAAAATTTCCGCCTCACAAGGAAGTAGAATTTTCTATTGAGTTGTTGCCAGGGGCAACTCCGACATCAAAGGAACCTTATAGGATGAGTACACCTGAGTTGGTAGAGTTGAAGTTGTAGTTGAAGGAAATGTTGGACAAGGGGTACATTAGGCCAAGTGTATCACCATGGGGTGCACAGGTGCTATTTTTGAAGAAGAAAGATGGTACTCTCAGGATATGCATTGACTACATGCAATTGAACAAAGTGACCATCAAGAACATGTATGCATTACTGAGGATTGATGACTTGTTCGATCAGTTGAAGGGAGAAATAGTGTTCTCAAAGATTGATCTAAGATTTGAATATCATCAGGTACACATTAAAGAAGAGGACATCTACAAGACAACTTTCTGGACCAGGTATGGGCATTACAAGTTTGTTGTAGTTCCATTTGGTTTAACTAATGCTCCAACTACTTTTATGTGCTTGATGAATAATGTGTTGCATCCGTATTTGGACAAGTTTATTATTGTGTTCATTGATGATGTATTGGTATATTCTAAAAATGAAGAAGAGCATGTCGAGCATTTAGCAATAGTGTTGAGATTGTTGAGAGAGCATCAATTGTATGCTAAGCTCAACAAGTGTAGTTTCTTTCAGACTAAGGTACACTACTTGGGACATGTGGTTTCTAAGGATGGCATAGCAGTGGACCTAGAAAAGGTAAGAGCTATCATGGAGTGGGCAGCTCCCAGGAATGTGGATGAGGTGAGATCTTTCATAGGGTTAGCAGGTTATTACAGGAGGTTCATCAGGAACTTCTCACAAATTACTTATCCTATCACATCATTGTAGAGGAAAGGTAAGAAGTTTGAATGGACAGACGAGTGTGCAACCAGTTTTAAGTAGCTCAAGCAGTTGTTGACACATGCACCAATGTTAAAGATTGCATATCCAGACAAAGAGTTTGTAGTATGTACAAATGCTTGCAAGAGAGGACTTGGTGGAGTCCTTATGTGGGATGGACAGGTGGTGTGTTATGAGTCACAAAATTGAATGAGCACCGAAATTCTCTCTTGATTTGGCGGCGATCATTAGTGCATTGAATATGTGGAGGCACTATATTCTTGGCAGGAGGTTTTTATTGATGTCAAGTGATCACAATGGTTTGCTATATCTATTTGACTAACCGAATCTGAATGGCAGACAAGCTCGATGGTTGGACACAATCAGTGAGTTTGACTTTGAGATTAGGTATATCAAAGGTAAAGAGAACAGGGAAGAAGATGCTCTTAGTAGGTAGATATAGGTAAATCACATAGTAGCTATGAGATCTTGTGGGACAAATTTATAGGATAGGACCTTGTAGGCAGGTCAGCAGGATGACATGTATATGGAGATCGTGCACTTGTTTCAGTAGAGTATAGGTATAGGTACATGTATAGGTAGTGGTACAAGTACATGTACAAGTAGTGGTACAAGTATAAGTACATGTGGTGGTATAGGTAGTGGTACATGTACAGGTACATATGCAGGTGCAAAGGATGTGGACTATCATCTCATGACAAATGGATTGGTTAGATTTAGGGACAGGATATATGTGCCAGATAACAGTGAGATCAAGAAGGTGATCTTGAGGGGGTTTCATGTGAAACCATATTTAGGTCACCCAGGATATCAAAAGACACTGACAGCGGCAAAAAAGTATTACTATTGGCTGAATTTGAAGAGAGACGTAGCAGAGTTTATGGCTAGGTGCTTGGATTGTCAGCAGGTGAAAACAAAGTGTAAGCATGCAGGTGGATTGCTACAACCAATTCTGATTCTAGAGTGGAAATGGGAGGTCATTTCCATGGAATTTATCACAGGTTTGCCGAGGAGAGTGAGACAACATGATTCCATCATGGTAGTGGTGGACAGGTTGACAAAGGTAGCACATTTCATTCCAGTGAAGTCTACATTATCAGTGAGTGATGTAGCACAAGTCTTCAACAAGGACGTGGTAATATTGCATGGAGTTATGAAGAAGATCGTGTAAGACATGGGTGCGAAGTTCACTTCCAAGTTTTGGAAGGAGTTATTTGCAGGTCTGGGCACAAATTTGGCCTTCCGTACAACTTACCATCCGCAGACCATCCACAGACAGATGGACAGATAGAGAGGGTCAACAAGATATTGGAGGACACGTTGAGGATGTGTGTAATGCATCAACAATGGAAGTGGGAAGAGTACCTTCCACTGGTAGAGTTCACTTATAACAATGGTTATCATGAATCCTTGAGGATGAGTCTGTTTGAGGCATTCTATGGGTGGAGTTGTAATACTCCCATCAGTTGGAATGATCCAATTAACAGGGCGTTGATTGGACCATACATATTGGTAGACATGGAGCGGGAAATACAGGTAATCAAGAAGAATTTGAAAGAAACATAGGATAGGCAAAAGAGCTACGCAAATCGGAATAGGTTGTTCAAGGAGTTCCAAGTTGGGGAATCGATGTACTTGCACATGAAACTAAAGAAGAGCTCCTTGTGGATTGGATCATGTGCCAAGTTGACACCCTAATTTTGTGGACCTTTCAGGATTATTGAGAGGATTGGGCCAACAACCTATCAAATTGCACTACCTCCGACAGTGAAAGTCTAGGATGTTTTCCATGTGTCATTGCTTAAGAAGTATGTTAAAGATGTTGATCATGTGATTGACTGGTCTGTATTGCAGGTGGATCCAGAAGGAGAATTCTAGCTAGAACCGCAGTGCATTTTGCAGAGAAATATGCTCATGCTCTGGAAACAAGCAATTGAGTAGGTTAAAGTGCAATGGAATCACTTTGGGCCCGATGAATCTACATGGGAGATGGCGGATTAGATGCAAGATATGTATCCTTCCTTAGTCACTGATTGAGCGAATGTTTTGGTATATGTTTGGTAGATGTACATATGTATATGGATGTAAATACTGCCATGAACTATGTTATAAAGCTCCAATAAGTGCTATAGGTGTCATGTCATTATGATGTTATAATTATTATGTTGTCATGTTGGTTTGCTTCTCAGCAGGACGATCATTGTAAATACTGCAACAAGCTAAGTTGTAAAGCTCCATGGGAAGTATGTTTTGCTTACAACAGCCTTGTTGGTTGTAGGTGTTGTTGAACACCGAGGACGGTGTTCCCCCAAGGGGGAGGGTTCTGGAATAACCCTGGTGAAAAATCTATATAAAAGTTAATAAAGGAAAAATAATAACCACGATTGATGGGAAACTTATTCCAAGCTGAATGTTGGGAAAAAACATAGTGATGGGGATCACTGGTGATTGATTAATGGCTAAGGAAATAGGCAAAGGAAATGGAAAATACTTTGGGAAGGAAAAATGAAATTTTGGCACATTTATTTATGAAAATAATGGAAATTAGGAGAAAAAGGAGATTAAACGACACAGGTTGCATGTGAGGAGGAAAATAAAGGAAATAAAGGCCTCATTAATAAAAAGGCTTTTGAGGATCAGTACATAGACTTTTGTCAGTTCAGTTTTAGAGCTCTCTCTCTCTCATACTCTTGGACACTTAGAGTTTTCTTGGAGCACTCTTGGAGGAGTGTGGCATACATGGAGTTTTGGAGCAAGAAGGAAAAGGAAGAGAAGGAAAGTGAAAGAGGACATCAGGATCAACAGCTACAATGAGTTTTTTTTGCTCATACTGAGTTTCATTTATGTTTTCCTTGTTAGTTTTGGCATGCATGGCTTATGCATGTGGTTTATTGGTCACGATCTGTCATTGGCATGGAGGATTTCATGGATTGATAGTGGATTTTTCTAGCCTTGCCATTTCCTGTATAACCATGGTGTTGTGGATTTATTTCTTTGTTTTTTTGGTTGGTTCTCATATTTCCTTTAACTTGGGTTGTGTTACTAGTTCCTGGAGCCTTTGTTGTACAAACGCTCTGGAGCCCTGTAACAACTTGGATTGAGTTACTAGTACTGGAGCCTTGATTGGACAAACACTCAGGAGACCATGGTGGGTTGAGTTACTAGTCCTAGAGCCTTGGTTGGACAAACACTTTGGAGCCCTGTATAAGTTGTGGGTTAAGTTACTAGTCCTGGAAGCCTTGGTTGGAACAAACACTCTGGATCCATGGAAGGCTTGGGTAGAGACCAATCTGGTGATGGTTTTGTGATGTTTGGCCGTGAGGTGGAATCACTGTTTGATGGGTTGAGATGGTTTGGCCTCTGGAATCCCTGGATGGTTTGATTGATGTGTTTTATGAGATACCACATTCATGCATGGAATATGGCATGGGGGTGATGGCTTAAGAGAGATTTGGCTTAGCCATGTCTATGGTCAGGTGGTTCGTGGAAGTCCCACAACTGGTTGGCCTTTGCATCATTAATATGAGGTTATTTCTCCTTTTTATTTTATGAGTAGGGTATTGATTTATATGTGGATTATATGGCTATTGTTTCCTTGGTATTTCTGTTGTTATTATGCTGGCTATGAGCATGTATTATGGTAGTGGCTATGTATGACTCTCATCATGTTTTTACTTGTAAATGAATGAAAAAATGTATCTATAGCCTAATGGATGAAATGGAAGCTAATGTGTTGAGGCATCAATGCTTCTTAGCTATTTTCAGATGAGTATGAGACCCCTATGCTCATATCTATTGTTTAAACCTGTAGATTACATATTTGTGACATGTTTGACGAAATGCTTGTCATGGCTAGTAGGGGTCTAATCAATTCCTTGTTCAAGTAATTGCATTTGTATCATTTTTTTGTTGTTATCTTTCAGTTCTAAAAGTGTCATTTAGTTCTAAGCAGTGCCCTAGGCTATGAGCTTGAAAAAGCGGCTCAAATCCCGGAGACGCAGGCACAACACTGGGCAGAAAAGTCCCCAAACGCATGCATACCCATGTTGTGGGAGCGTCTGGAGCCTCTTGGACGCATGCTTGTCCATATAAAGGGATCATATGGGGATTTAATGGTCTAAAAACTCAGTGGGACCTAGGGGCTAGTTACTTGAGTCGTTGGGATCACTCCTAGGAGTTATGTTGCTGATGTGGAAGGTTTGTATGGTGTGTTTCCATCGGTTCCGCTTCCTTAACTGACACATAGGTATTCAAATCATATCATAGTAACTTCTTGTCACATGTTTAACCCGATTGGCTAGTTACTTGGGTAGATGTGGGAGGAGGGTCTTACATCTGGTCATTGTGTAAAATTGAAGAAACTAGGTTGAAGGCAAAAAGTGATGTACGACCAAATGAACAAGTTCAAGCATTTGATACCATGGCTAGGAGAAAGGGGAAGTTTGGGAAATTTGGTCCTCATAAAAAGAAGAAAATTGATATGTCAAAGATCCAATGCTATGGCTATCAAGAATATGGGAATTTCAAGAAAGATTGTCCAAAACTCAAGAAGGACAGCGAGAAGAGTAAAGAAAGGAATGGAGCCCATATCATCGAAGAAGTGGAAGAACTTGAGAAGAAGAAATCAAAGAAGGAGGAAGTGAAAGATCTCCACTATGACTGAGATAATATAATTCACTTAGTTCTTTTCAGTTTTGTAAAAGATAACTATCATGGTATGAAGCATTGTAAGTATGATAGGATGCATCATGTTAGAAGCATACGATGGAAGCATAAGTTCGTGATATCATTATAGAAGCTTGAAAGGTTAGCTGAAGTAGAAGTCTACATGGTTGTAGTAGTCATCACGATAGAAAGGAATTAGCTCATGGTAACCTCATTAAAATTAGATGTAGTATATATGGTTGAAAGAAAGTCATCTAGCATGATAAAAAATTTGAAATAATTCATCATATATCATCATCATTGGGAAGGAGCATTTGCAGGATGAGGATAATCAAGATCCTTAGTTAGAATATTCATTAGAAGGTTCACCTCTACTTGGAAGAAGAAAGTGTCTCGCTAATCATTTCACCTTGTGTGGGATCTATTATTTAGAAGGATGATGGTATGTCAATATGGATGAAGTACTTTCAATCAAGGAAAGGAAGTTGTCGAAGCAAGTCTAGATGACCAAAAGGTGAAAATAGGCATGTATATATTTAATAGATTAGGTCATGTCATCATATAGTTGCAGATAGCATGGGTAAATTCTCTAATTCAGGAGCATGATCAAAGAAAAATATCTCTTCCTCTAGAAATATGCATGAAGACATATGTTTTGAACTAGTTCACATATTTATAAGATGAAATAAACATAATATGTCCTCATATGGAATATGAGGTGGTTGAAAAAGATGAAGGAACTATGTATAGAAGTTCCTGGGAACAATATGTGAAGAAAGGAAGAGGAGTTCGTGAGAAATGCAACTATGGTCACATAAGATAAGATAATAATCAACATTTGACGACTAAGAGAATTGGCTAAGACATCTCCATGGAGAAGGTATGAAGACCTGATAAAGTATGCAAAGGAAGAAGACCCTTGACATTGAATGTCTTGGAGATGTGTTTATGAATGTGCAGGATGTTGATGTCATGATGAAAGGCCATCATAAAAGGTAACTTTGATTTGATGTTCATGTTGATTTTTGAACAAAATATGGTTGGGTTGAAACAGGGCTACCGAAAGGATATTTGTAGATGTCACCAACAACTGAAAATGGATGGAAGATCCTGAAAGTAGCATGTCTTGGAAAAGCTAACTGGATGAACAAAATACAGATGTGGACTATAATGTCACTTTCCAATGGAGAGAAGGATGTCATATGGTTCGTGAAGGAAAGCGATGGATGGTCGATGCCCTACGAATAAAACCTAGAAGATGAAATCTCCATAAAGATGAATATGAAATTCATGGAATTGAAAGGAGGAGCTCTACAAGTAGCTGATAGTGCCATGATCTCCACCAAAGAGTAGATAGTTGTTGTTGTTAACATGTCCCTAGTTAAGAGGGAGCTTGGACAAGTCCCTAGATAAGAGGGAGCTTGGGTATATTCCTTTTATAGGAATGAGTACATATTCCATAGTTGAGAGGGAGAGATAGACACATAATTATTGTCTTCATATTGTGAAGAAGGAATGGAAGATTGGGTAAGCATCTGATATTGATTCTGAAACTCTTTGAGGATGAGGTAGGGCATCCAAGATAAGACTAGTCAAAGAGGAAATTCATTGAGGATATGTTATTCCAAGATAGGAATTATCCTAAAAGGACATACCCTGTGAACACCTGTGTGGGATTTGTGCCTTAAGAGACAATGATGATTGTGTCTGTTAATCATTGGTCACACCAGCATTGTGTTGAGAAATCTAGGGGCAACAAAGTAGATGATATCTCTTGTTTGATAACTGCTTGTGATATATTTTTACTTCACTTAGATTCTTCTTTCTCTTGTTTATTATTAGTGTTATCTTTCATCAAACAACTATCAAATCAGAAATAACAATGAGACAAAGGAAACAATATAGGCGATCAATTTTGGCCAAAACCTCTCCAATCTTGAGAGGAAAACCCACAAGAATTCTTCTTCTTATAAATTCTTCAATTGATGAATTCCAAGACGTAGACCCTTGACAAAAACTCCTCCAAGACCAAGTCAATGCTTTTCCTTGATGAGTTATTCTTTCACAAAGTAAACCTTAGTCAAAATAGCCTTCCAGTAGCAGTAACTTCTCCTTCGACCTCATTTTTTGAACCTGCAACCTTTTAATTTCAATTCATCCTAACTACAGAAACCTTAGGCCACACATGTGAATGGAGAAATATTCCTCCTTTTTTCTTCGCCTGGTAAGATCTTCCTTCTTCACAAATTCGGCCTACAATATGATCCTTTTTCCACCCAAATTTGGTTCTCTAGGGTGACTGAAATTATTTACTTCCTTGCTGCAGTAAGAGCCCTAATGCTCCTTGCACATGTGAGATATTTTAGCCCAAAACTAATTCTGAAATTTTTGTCCTTGATCTCCTTTATTTGTCCTCTTTTCTTTGCTCTCCTTCTCTTGCTTATGATCAAACTTGATGAAGTGAAGTTTGTCCTTGAATGAGGCTGATACCTTCCTTATATAGGCTTCTTGTCACTTGATATGAGGCCGACTTGTCATTGTTTAAGGCCGACTTATTGCTTGTGTAGCTGACTTGATTGATAACCCTTGACATGATCTTGGAGGGTTATTTTGACTCTTTCTTTGACTCTAACAATATGTAACATGCCCCAAATGGGTATTTCATACATGAAAATGACTCTAGTGACTTGATGACTCAATAACAAACCCTAAGAGCTCACAATGGGAGATTGAACTAAAAATAAATATCCTTGAGCATGAAAGCCATGCCACAAAACCAACAATAAATTTATTTTTTATCATTACATAAGATACATAAAATCTCAATTACATATGTCATTATGAAGACCGAACCTAGTTACATATTGCAACATATTGTGCTACGATCTAGTGGAGAGATAAAGTTGTTAGTCAAGGCCTTGCCATGTAACAATGTTGGTTGGTATGATAATTTGCCTTGGCATAAGCTAATGAAGTAGATTATGAGATTGCTTACCAGTTTGACTCTTCTTATGAGAATAATTCAGTTTGAGAATGTTCAAGTACCTTGTATGGGTCATGAATACCTCCTTAGTTAACAGGGAGCATTGAAATATGTAACTAGGTTCGATCTTCATAATGACATATGTAATCATGATTTTATGTATTTCATGTAAAGAGAAAAATAAAATTATTATTATTATTCTTGAGGCATGGGTTTCATGCTCAAGGTTATTTGTTTTATAGGTCAAGCACCCATTGAGTGCTTATAGGGATTGTCATTGAGTCTACAAGTCAATTGAGTTATTGTCATGTATGGAAGACCCTTTTTGGGCATGTTACATCATGTAAAGAAAATTTATGTAAAGTAAAAAATGTCAAATAGACCCTTCAAGACCTTGTCATAATTAAAAGAACATGTTGGCCTTCATGAGTAGACAAGTCGGCCTACAGGAAGCAATTTGACCTAGAAAGAAGCTATATATAAGAATACTTCTACCTCATTTGAAAATCATCCAATTAGCTCTCAAGAAGTTTGATCCAAGAAGAGAAGAGGACAAAAAAGGAAGCCAAATACCTAACTAGGAAGGAGAAAGAAAAAGCGAAAATTTGAGATTGTTTTTGGGCTAATATCCTTCACACATGCGATATAATTAGGGAATCCATTGCAGTAGCTGAATATCGAATTGCATAAGTCAATTTAGGGTTCCAAGTGGCATACTTTGCAAGCTGAGTCTCTTAGAATAACTTATCAACTCAAGCAAAGAATAAAAGAGGAATAAATCACTATTTTCTCCACATGTGTAAAAGCCAGGGTTTCTTTAGAAGAAACTGTTTGGGGTCGAAGTTTCAGAAGAAACTATTGTTGGTCGAAGTTCCATAAGAAACTGCTAGAAGTCGAAGTTGCTGGAAGGAAAGCTCATTAAGAATGAAAGGATTGACTTGGTCTTGGAGGGGACTTTGAAAAGGGTCATAGGTCTTAGAATTCATCATTTGAAGTTCTATAAGAAGAGAAGAGTTCTTGTGGGTTTTCCTCTCAAAAGGAGAGTTTTTGGACCTGAATGATAGCCTATATTTGGTGTCCTTTTGTCTCATTGTTCTTTATTATTTTGGTAACTATTTGATGATTAAGAACACAATAATAAGCAAGTTGAAGAGGAATCTAATCAATATAAGTAAAAATATATCACAAGAAGTTATGAAAGAAACATAAATCACTTAATCTACCTGCCCTAGATTTCTCAACAAGACTCAGCAGACAAAAAACTACAAATGGCCTGTCATACAACAGAGGAACTAGTCCTCAGGAGACATAATACACCTGAAAAAAACAAATTATTTTCTACCGGATATCCCAAAGTCGGAAATATCCAACTGATGAAAAGTCCTAGAATATAAACAGAAATACCAAAAAATAGGCAAATCATAGAGGTCCTGTAAGCAATGATGAAAATCACAAGTACAAACTAGAAATGCACCTGATAGAGTCATGGTTGGCTAAGCTTAAACAAATAAGGCTCGAGAATAGACAAAGTCATTATTTAAGGTACTATAATGGATGACCGCAGACATAGAAGATAGACCTCTCTTAGACAAGAAATCTACCGTGCCATTTTGTTCTTTGTATATATGGCTGAAGGAAATGTGATGAAAGGGGGATTTCAATGTCCAGATTTGTTGTAGCCAATAATGTAAGGAAGTCAAAAACAATGAATTCCTCCCAAGAATCCATTCTATAACAAATCGAGAGTCACCAACAATGTGAATGGCATCAAGAGCAAGCCATGATGCACATTTCATTGCCCACCAAAGTGCAACCAGCTTTGCTCGGTAGTTCGTGCAAGGACCTCCATACCAGTAAAAATGATAAGTGAGGGGGTATTGATGACAAACTTGACCACATCCACAATGACCCTTGGAGGCAACACCATCAAAAAAATCCACAAGGAAAGATAAATGGATCTCCCTTCGAGAAACTTTGCGAGTGTGAGAAGATGGCCTCCACGGGCGTTTCTGCAGAAAATATGCCACAATCCGCAAGACAGTGGATCTCATGTCTGGGAAGATTTTATCAAAAATAAAATTGTTCATGCTACATTAGATACCCTAGAAGATATAAATAGGAATGGCCCTATATTCTCTTTGCTTGTAAACCTAACTTGTTAAGCATAGTTCAATGGAGGATCTCTCCACCTAAGGGATGAGGTGAAATGTTACTGAGACCTCATCCCAAACCACTTTTGCAAATGGACATTGCAAAAAAAATATGAATCACCTCTTCACCTTCAACACCACATAAGGGGCATTGACTAGGGTCCTGAAAATATCTCTTCTAGAGATTGTCCCATGTTAGAATTTGATTTTGGACAAAAAACCAATAGAAATACTTTAGCTTTGAAGGAATATCCCACTTCCACATATGTTATAACCAATCAACAAAAGGATTTGTTCGAACCTGTGAGCAAATAAAAGAGTATGCCTATTTTGCTAAGATGTTGTCATCGACAACACTCCCTACCCATGATAATTTGTTTGGATTATTTAAGAGAGAGATTCCAACATAAATAAGCTTTAATTGGTATGTATCCCACAATTCATCATAAATCCTTGGTAGTCCGAGATTCGTGAAGCTGGGCCAAGTAGTTTGTGAGAATATGGTGTTGCAAAGGACTCCAATATGTGCCAGCGTGAATATACCAAGCTCATTGAGGATATTGATAAGAGGTGGATAGAGATTATGATCACACAAATACCTTTAATATTATCTAGTCTAATGTAGACTTTGTCCCCAATCCCCACCTCCCAACAGAGGTTATTGAAGAAACATTTTTTAACTTTCATAAGGCTTCACCAAATGAAAGAGGCATTACACTTGACAGGAGCACCCACCGAGATCTAGTCTTCAATGGAAATAATTTGAAGATATTTTTCTGAAATGATGTTATGCCTCATACCTGGAGCAACAAAAACCCTCTACAAGATTTTGATAAGGAGTTCATGGTTGAAACATTTTGTATCACAAATGCCCCAACCACCCTTAGACAGTGGTTTAAATATAGATTTAAGACAACATAAGTGATAATTATTTTGTGTACCAATTCGTTCCAATTTTTTTTTGAAATAATCGCTTCAATTCTTCGAATTATGGTTATAGGGAGATGAAAAATGTGCATTCGGTTAATAACTATACCCTGCAATACCGACTTGGTCATAATCAACCTGCCACCAAGAGATAACCATTTGTTCTTGCACTGTTCCATTTTCTTAGCAAATTTATCCACAATCTAAGTCCAATTCCACAATTAATATTTATTGGGTTTTAAGTGAAAACCCAAATACCTGGGTTTTAGGCATCTATTGTTTAAAGTCTGATAAAAAATGGAGATTAAGTTTTTCAAATTAACATAAACTACAAAAATCTACCAATAAACATAACATTATCATACCTATTGCTATTCAATTTTTGATTTGTTTATCTCTTTTATTAATATAACTAATAAATTATTTTGATTTTTTTTAATTTGATATAATCACTAAATTTGGTTGAAAATGTAAAAAAATAATTTAAGAAAATTAATTCGTGCATAAACATATTACATCCATAGTAATAAGGATTAGAATTCATAAATATATCAATATAATTAATCTCTCTCTCTCTCTCTCTCTCTCTCTCTCTCTATATATATATATATATATATATATATATATAGATCCTTTAAAGTATCATTGGTTTAAAAATAACATGATTAACAAATGAACTTGGTGAAAGAATATTAAGGACAAAGGACATATAGGGCTATCCTGCTCCCGTATCACATATAATTTTGATAAACCCATGTCTAATTTAAGTGAATATATTTCATTTAAGGATATCGAAAATGGAACATCCTGGGTTTAGAAGCAACCAAATTGTTCCTTGAATTTTAAGATTACAGAAAAATCGTAAAATCAAACACGTCGAACAATTTGTATACATGGAGTCTTAAGAATATGTTTCATTGTGTTTGATTTGGGAGAAAAACACATGCTAGCCTAATCCCTATTGCTATTTCTATAATTACTTAGCAACAAATATAAAATAAATTCTAATAAATTAATGCTCCCTCTGCCCTTTGCACAACTAAATATATCATTCCTCTGTAGACAGTTCAAAGAGGGTTCAAAGCACACAGAAATCGTACAGAGCACTGCCAACTATCAATGCACAAACTGTCATAACTATGTACCAAGGTGAAGCATTTTAGAGCTGTAAGTGAACTTTTAGTTTATCGACATTTTAACTCTTTCAGCTGGCATGCTTAATGTTTGCAGCTCTTTTATGATAATACTTATTTTAATTGATACTCCGAAGCCTTTAAAGAGGAGAAAATTTCAGGCAGTTACATTGTTCTTTTTCTTCATGATGTAATGAATTCATGCCTTGTCTACTAGTTTTAATGGAATTTGTTAACAAGCAATGTTATGCAACTGTTGATAATTTGGAATCATAGAATGTGTTGTCATGCAACCATCAAAATTGCTACAACAATTCATGACAAAGGAAGAGGCTGATAGTCACATAGTGGATTGTGGGAGTAAAGCGGATAAGAACACCAGTGGTGGACACTTTAGAAGAAAATGTTGTGGCAGGTGGATTAGATGCGGCTTATGTTGGTGCTGTTGGGTGAAATATGTATGTTCATATCAAGAGGATGTTGAGTGAGTGTCAAAGGTCAGCATGCAACACAGAAATTTTTGTGGTTTAAATAATTAATTCGTTGATTCACCAAGCCTCATGTTTCTGCTCCATGCAAAAATGCAACTCAATATGACATCAATTAATTTATTTCTAGTGTGTGGCATTTTGGTAAATATATATTAGACTAGCAGGCAAGATGAACTAGAGAAATCATGCCAGGTTTAGTCCATTCATTGGTCATTTTTCTCCTTTCTTGAAGTTTCCTCATGTTTTTGTTGTATTTCATAAGTTACTAGTTGCACATATAAAAACTCGTATGGAAAACTCATTGTCTTCTTTTGCAGAGATGTCTTGCAAATACATAGAAGTAACAATGTTAAGTTAGTTACACGTTGCATTTTATTTTGTTCCTGGTTCTGTTTCATTGAAAATACAATTTTTTATATTGTTGCAAATTTTCCAATCTTGCAACAACAAGACAATTGCATTTAGCTAAGCCAATTTGGATAAATAAACTTTAGCATACAAATAGAAACATGGCTGAAATAATCGATGTTGACAATTATGAATTAAAACAACAATGAAGCAATGATGCCACAATTGACGATGTCTTGAACATGAATACTATTTTTACACTTCAATCATTTTCATATACTACAGGCAATTGTCTTTTCAATGCAACTGAAGTCCTTTTGCATTTTCATTATACAACCACTGAATTGCGAAATGGCGCAATAGACCAATTCTCGATATGCCTTAAACAACGTCAAATAGAAGCAATTGAGTCATTTAATTATGAACTGCCACCTTACTTCCTGTATCATCTTCATGGAATTCACAATGTAAAAACATATTTGTATAGAATTCATCTTCCTGCTTCAAATAGTCCTATTGACAATGAACAAGGACTATAAGTACGCACATTTTCCATGTGCTGGCTAGTCATATGGTTGAATTTAACAATAGGAATCTAGTCAATTAGAATAAGAAAAATATCTCTGCTTTTCAATTCAAACAAAACAACAAACCCATTGCATATATTGTTCACGATGAGAACCCTCTTAATGGACACTATGAACCATTGTTGTACAAAAAATTGACATGATCAATTATACCATGCAATGAATTATTTTCTCCTTCTTGCAAAAATCTAGAAAGCTATTAGCAAACAATGAATGATATAATGCAATCCTATTAGCAAACAATGAATGATAGAATCCAAGTCTATGGATTGCATAAAGGAACAAATACTATATCCATTGTGGAGATAGCACGTGCTTTGCAGTTTGTCATTTGATGGCACCTAAATTTGATATAGAATCCTTAAGACTCTACATTGTGTAGTCATTTTACAATTTGATCATGTGTAATGCACAAGTTGCATTTCATTATCTACAAAAATATCTACCAAATGATTTCATAAAAACTCAAAAAAAAAAGGTTGCAAATTGGCAAGCACACCTTATTAACATGGCTATGCCATATGAAAATGGTGGGGTTGAAGGCGAGCCAATGCAAGTAAACATAAAAAAATTAAATAAAACAAATTTAAACATACTCCAAACATTTTAGATGATCTATTATGCAACCAACTCACAAAAAATAAGAAAAGATAGATCAAGGACTTGAAAAATAGTCTCTTCAAGGGGGAAACCTCCTTTACATCACATAAATGAACAATTCATGGATGATTCAAATGAAAAAAACTCCTTTTTATATATAAGAGTATAAGGGGTCACAATGTAATAAGAGCCTAAATAACAATAATAATGTAAGGGCACAACAATAACAATAATAATGTAAGGGCACAACAATAAAAATAATGGGCTTGTATGGGGTACATTAATAACAATATGGGGACTACATGGGCACAACAATAATAATAAGGGGCTACGCTAGTATTATAGGGACCTAACATGCCCCTCTCATTCAAAAAAATGTCGTCCTCAACGCTTGAGTAGTTTTGGATGCTTCTGTATAAAATTCTCATCCTCCCATGTGGAATCTCCAGCGGGTAAGTTCTTCCACTTGATAAGATACTCTAAAATTGATCGATTTCATAGCTGTCCATTTCTTGTTTCTGTGACTGCTTCAGGTTCCAATATGATTTTTCCTTCCTCGTCAAGTTCTAGAAATATTGTTTGAATTGGGAGCTTGTCACCTATAACCTTCTTTAAGCATGAAACATGGAAAACTGGGTGCACTCGGGAAGATGCAAGAAGCTCTAATTTGTATGCCATAGTACCACTCTTTTGCAACACCTTGTAAGGACGATAGTACTTTGGTGATAATTTATTATCCTTCTTAGCTTGGTTGAGATACATTTGTTTGTATGGTTGTAGCCGTAAAAATACCCAGTTGCCTATATTAAAACTATTTTCGCTACGATGATGATATACTTGTTGTTTCATTCGATTCTGCGCCAAAGTGAGGTTATCCTTTAAGAGTTGGAGAACCTGTTGTTGATGCTTGATGTGATCTTCCATTGCTTGAACCTTAGAATTTTCTCTTAAAGATGATGTGATGGACAGTGGATGATATCCATAAAGTGACATAAATGGGGTCATTTTTGCTACAGTATGGAAGGAAGTGTTATACCACCATTCAGCCAGAGGTAACCACTTGACCCATTGTGTTTGTTTATCAAATAAAAAACAACGAAGATATCCTTCAAAACTTTTTTTCACTATCTCAGTTTTCCCATCATATTGAGGATGATAAGATGAGTTATGAGCTAACTGAGTACCCAGACAAGAAAATAATTTTGTCCAAAAATTTCCAGTGAAAATGGGATCTTTGTCGCTTACAATAATCTTTGGGTTTCCATGTAGCTTTTGAATTATTTCCATAAATGCAGTAACAACTATACTTGCTTTAAATGGATGAGGTAATTCACAAAAGTGTGCATACTTGGTAAGTCTATCAACTACCACCATGATGATTCTTTTTCCTTCGGACTTGGGTAGAACTGTGATAAAATCCATTGAAACTTCCTCCCAACATTGACTTGGAATGGATAAAGGTTGTAACAAACCTAGGGTCTTAATTGTCTCAACTTTATTTTGTTGGAAAACCAAACATTCCGCCACAAACTTTTGAATATTAGATTTAAGGCCATCCCAAAAAAAATTCTTCTTGACCCTGTGGTAAGTTCTTAAAAATCCTGAGTTCTCTCCTAAAGGAGAGGTTTGCGATTCCAAAAGAATATTTGTTTGAGTTGGGAATTCTTACAAAGATATAAGCGATCTTTGTACCATAATGAATCATTTTTCGAGCTAAATGTATTAGATGTACTGGGATCTTGCTGCAACTTTTGAATGAGTGTCCACACTTTTTGGTCATTCTTCCATTCATCCCTTGCTTCAGTTATACAATCTGGTTGGATAATAGAAATGGCACAAAGCAATGCTTCCACATCCTCACCCTTTCTTGAGAGCTCATCTACAACAACATTTTTCTTCCCTTTTTTGTATATGACTTAAAAGTCATAACCTAACATCTTTGTGACCCATTTTTGTTGCTCTTCTGAAGATAATCTTTGTTCCAAAAAGTATTTAAGACTATCATGATATGTTTTTACCTTGAAGTATCTTCCCGTTAGGTAAGGTCGCCATTGCTTTAGTGCATGTAGTATTTCCAACATTTCCTTCTCATAAATATGTTTGCGTAAATACTTTCCTTTGATTGGACGCCTTTCAAAATCATCGGGTCTTCCTTCTTACATTAAAACAACACCAATTCCATTTCTATAGGCATTACATTCCACAATAAAGGTTTTTGCGAAGTCTGGCGTAGCTAATACCAGTGCTTGGCACATTGCCTCTTTAAGATGTTTGAAGGCATTAGTTGCTTCTGAAGTCCAAGAAAATGTATATTTTTTCAGTAATGTTGTTAGAGGTGCTGCTATTCTCCCATAATTCTTAACAAATTTGTGATAATACCCTATCAACCCTAGAAATCCTCGCAAATTCTTTATGGTTGTGGGGATTTTCCATTCTTTAATGGCTTGATTTTTGTTAGGGTCTACCTTAACACCCACATGAGATACAATATGACCCAAATATTCCACCTCCTGTACTTCAAAGAAAGATTTGGAGGTTTTTGCATATAATTGTTTCTCCTCCAATAGTTTAAGCACCCTATCAACATGTTGAACATGATCTTTCCAATAATTATTGTAGATTAGTATATCATTAAAAAATACTAACACACATTTTTTAAGGAAGGGTTTGAAAATGGAATTGATCAAACCTTGAAATGTAGAAGGTGCATTGGTAATGCTAAAAGGCATGAACAAAAATTCATAATGACCCTCATGAGTTATAAATGTTGTTTTCGGAATGTCTTCAGTCTTCATTATAATTTGATGATATTCTGAATGAAGATCCAAATTGGTGAAGTAAATTGATCCATGTAATTCATCCAATAATTCATCAATGACAAGAATGGGAAATTTATCTTTAATAGTGAGCTTGTTGATCTCCAAATAATCCAGACACATGCATCACGATCCATCCTTCTTGTGAACCAATACTACTGGAGCAGAGAAAATCCTTTGACTAGGTTGAATTATATTGACCTATAGAATTTTTGCAGCCATATGTTCAATTTCACTCTTTTGGGCATATGGATATATGTAAGGCCTGATGTTTGGAGGAACAATTCCTAGAATAAAATGAATAGCATGATCATCACCACGAATAGGTGGGAGGCCTTTGGGAGTATCAAATACCTTGGAATGATTGTCCAAGACTTTTTGGAGATTTGGAGAAATAGATGGTTTTGATGTTTGAAACTTTAGTGAGAATAATTGTGCAATTACGCCCTGTTGTTCTTTCTTTAGAAGCTTTGTCATGTCATTAGAGCTAATTATCTTTCATTGTTTCCCTTCGATACCCCTTAATTCAGCTTCCTTTCCTTCCCAAAAAATTTTCAAGAAAAGTTCTTGAAAATTAAAATCTATCATACCCAAAGATTGTAACCATTGGACTCCTAGTACAACATCAACACCACCCATTGGAATGGAAAGCATTTCACTATTCAATACATATTTCCCCATGGTTAGCTTGATATTATTCACTTTCAATTCCTTGGTTATCTTACAATGAATAAAATTATGGGTACTACCCGAATCAATCAACATTATTGCCTTGTTCTTCTTGATATGTCCTATATTGAGAGTTTGAGGAGTGGTAATTACTGCCAATGCATTACAAGATATGGTCAGATTCATTTCTTATTTCTCTAGGGTTGGTTCCTGGTGTATATCCTTTTCTTTTGAAGTTTCTTGTTCCTTTTCTTCATCCTCTTCACAATCTATGTAAAATAATCTCTTCTCAGCACACTTATGACCTTTAGTGTATTTTCTATCACAAACATAACAAAGCCCTTTTTCTCTTTTTTCTTCCAATTGTTGTGGTGTCAACCTTGTAGGTTGTGGAAGACTAGGAGCAACAAAAATTCCATCTTTATAGTTGTGAGTGGTAGGATTCCTTGTCGCCATAATTTTGGTTTCAATTTTTCTTGCCAACCTGAATGCCTTCTCCAATGAATCAGGTTCCCAAAGGTGAACCTCATGTTGGATGTTATCCTTTAAAGTCCCTATGAAAAAACAATCCTATTCTCCTCTAGAATATCATTTACCCTTATATTCAATTTTTGGAAGTCCTCAATGTGCTCCGCCATTGAACCCTTTTGTTTGAGATTTATTAATTGGCTAAAGAAGGTGTTTCTCTTTGTATCCTCATAATGTGCTATCATTTCCTCCATAAAAATTGATCAAGTGACAAGTGGTTTACGCCAAAAAATCCATCTATACCATACAAATCGATTGGGTTCTAAATATAAAGTTGCAATGCGTAGCTTTTGTGTCTGTTGCACATTATGGATATCAAAATATTGCCCCATATGTAGTATCCATGTTACCAGATCCTTGTCATCAAACTTCCTCATATCGATCTTTGGAATATTATGGGTATTAAATCCAACGTTAGAGTCTATGAAATCATGACTAACATTTCTTTTGTTCTCATCATGAGTTTCATGTAATACCGTTTTGCCATTAGGAAGCATTTCTTGTAACAACTTTGTCAAACCTTCCTTCAAACCTTCCATGTCTACTTTTAAACCATTCTTCAAATCTTCCATGTTTCCTTTCATTTTTGCTTCTATACCATCCATCTTAGCTTCCATGCCATCCTTCAAACCTTCCATGTATGATTTTAAACCATTCTTCAAGCCATCCATCTTAGCTTCCATTTAATTTTTGTTACTCTTTGCGAGAGCGAAATTTGTTGCACCTGGTCTCGTAATTTTAATATATCATGTCACATTTCTTCCTCTTGTTCATGCGTCATAGTAGATATTTCTGGTTGCTTGCTAGGCATTTCCATTTTCTTGCTTTGGGTCATTTTGGAATCAAACAATGATATTTATGCTTCACTATGCCTCTTGAATCACTTCAAACTATTTTTCAAACAAAACTTATGCAAATTTAAAAAAAATACACACATTTTTCTTGCTTTGTAGGAGCTCGATATTGAATCTGTTGTATCTCTGTAATTTCGGATCTGCAAGGTATAAATTATTTTCCTTTGGTAGCCCTATGAGTCTTCTTTCCAACCCCACAAGTAAGACCGTGATTGGATTCTTCAAGAAAGAGTTATCTCGATCTCCCATGATGACATAATTATAGATTGGTTCAGTAGAGAAAACTTGTACAGAGTGCCACGTGTCACTGTTTCAACCTTCAGCCTTGAAATTGCTACACTAAAAACTATAATCCGTGTGATTTCATCCAATTTTTACAGAGTTCAAATCTGATGTCTGAAATGAAAGTTATGGCTATTTTCGCTAAGTAACCTGTTTGAGACGAAATTTTTGAGCCTGCAAAAACCCTAACTTCCTCGGATCATATCTCCAAAAATATAGCGAACCAATATCTGAAGATTTTACATGAAGATCACCATGATTTATGCTCCATGTGGTAACAATTTTAGCTTTTGAACCCTTGTAGAAAAAAATTTATAACAAAAATTCCAAGATGACCTGTTTTAAGGAGCGAAACCCTAGAATCCAAAGCTTTGATAGCAAATGTTATGCAACCAAATCACAAAAAAGAAGAAACGATAGATCAACGACTTAAAAAATAGCCTCTTCGAGGTGGAAACCTCCTTTACATCACATAAATGAAAAATTATTGGATGATTCAAATGAAAAACCCTCCTTTCTATATATAGGAATCTAAGGGGTCATAATATAATCAGAGGCTACATAACAATAATAATGTAAGGTCACAACAATAACAATAGTGGGCTTCTATGGGGTACACTAATAAAAATATGGGGACTACATGGGCGCAACAATAACACTAAGGGGTTACACTAGTATTATAGGCACCTAACACAATCGTTGATAATATGCAGATGTTGTCATTTTGAAGGTCAAATATATGTATTTTGCATGCTTTCTTGGGTTTTAATCTACTTCTAAGGTGTCTTTGCGTCAATGATGTTTAATGTCTTACAGTTCAAATCACGCTAAATCATTCCTCATGTTAACAAGCTTTGAGGCATTGACATTTTTCTTCTTTTTTTTACATGCATTGTGCTAGAAACTTAGTTCTCCTAGGAATCATGTAAAGTCCTCTTCATATTTTTCAATTTGGCACATTTTACATTTTTTGTTGGCTTGTGCCATTGCATGTAGCATGGAAAACAATATTAAACTATATTTATGATGTGCACATTGTGTTTAATTAGTTTAATAGGGATTATTTCAATTTATACATATCAAGTGACATGTTCACTACCAAACCAATAGATTAACTGTTGACCTACTCATTGAAAACTACATTGCATTTTCTTAGTTTGGGGTAAATCTTGGCTTGATAGAAGCTTAAAAGCTATGGATTGGAGCTTGTACTGGGTTAACTGCTTCCCTCTAGATTCACTAGATTTTCTTTAGCATATACAAGAAAAAGTATGCAAACTTGTCTCATTTTTCTTCCAACGGTGATCATATTCTTTTTTATAATTTTTCAAATCTAGTTCTGCATTTCTTGCATTCAAATTCCTAAATAGAAATATTCTCCATATTTGTTTTCCTTTTAATACTTAAACTAAATTATTAAAAAAAAACTAGCATTAATTTCATATATCATAGACAACACTTCTAAACTGTATTCAAGGTCTTCACATTATGTCTAATTAGGCCATTACAAAGTCTTGTTATAGGCGAATTAGAACCATGCCACTTAACTCACAGTTACTATTGAAAACATTGTTGCTCTTCTTGATAGTTTGCTAAAGTTTATGGCTTTTGTGATTTCCTAACACTACCCTTTACTGTGAACACATATCAATAATAGTACAAGCAACAAGAAAATTCAACCAACAATTATCAAGAGAAGAGAAAAGAGTTATGCCATAAATAAACTTGAATTTCCTAACAATCCTGTAATCTATGGAAATGATTTTCCTAGCATTTTAAATTTACGGTCCATTCTTTATTGACCTTCACTGTGTGTTTATATCATAATGATGACCAATGAAACAATTCAACATCCATTGGTACCCAATAGTATGTTTCTTATAGATGAAATAAGAGGTTGCAAATGAGAATGAGAAAGAATCTCAAGGTTAGTCCATTCATTGGCCTTTATTATCCTTTCTTGAAGTTCCCTTCTGCTTTTGTTGTATGTCATAAGTTATTGGTTCCACAACTAGAAACTTATATGGCTACTTCATTGTCTTATTTTGCAGAGGTGCCTTACAAATACATGGGAGTAAAAACATCAAGTTAGTTTCACATTGCATTTCATTGTGCTCCTCATTCAATTTAATTGCAAATACAATTTTTCTATCTTGTTCAAAATTTCCCAATCTTCGAACGACAAGATAATTACATTTATCTATCCAATTTGAACAAAAACCTTCACCAAACAACTATATAAATATGGTTGAAATAATTGATGTTGACAGTTACGAATCAAAAAAACAATGCGACGATGATGCCACTATTGATGATGTCGTAAACACCAATAATATTTTTAGACTTCAAGCATTTTCATACACTAGAGGCGATTGACTATTCAATGCAATTGAAGCCATTTTTCATTTTCGTTATACATCTACTGAATTGCAAAATGGCATAATAGACCACTTCTTGATGTCCCTTGAACAAGGTCACATAGAAGCACCAGAATCATTCAATTATGAGCTAGCATATGATTTCGTGTATCAAATTCATGGAATTCATGACGCCAAAAAATATTTGCAAAGAATGCGTCTTCTTGATTCAAATAGACCTATTGAGAATGAAAGAGGACTACGAGGAGACACAATTTGCGTACACTATCTGTCCAAATGGTTGAATTTATCAATAAGAATATGGTAAATCATAAAAAAACTATTTTTTGTTCAATTCAAACAAAACAACAAATCCATTACATATATTGTCCCATGATCAAAACCCTCTTAATGGGTGTATGAATCATTGCTGTACAAAAATTAGCTCGATCAATTGTAACATGAAACAAATACTTTTCTCCTTCCTGCAAAGATATACAAAGCTATTGGAAAACAATGAATGATAAAATGAAAGTCCATAGATTGCATAAAGGAACAAATACTTTATCCATTTGTGGAGATAACGTGTTCTTTGCACTTTGTCATTTGATAACACCTAACTTTGATGTAGAATCCTTATGACTTTACATTGTGTAGTCATTTTTCAATTTGATCATTTGTAATTCAAATGATGCATTGCATTGTCTACAAAAATATCTATCAAATGATCTCATAAAAGCTAAAAAAAAAGCTGCAAATTTGCAAGCATACCTTATCAATATGGCATTGCGATATGAAAAATGTGGGGTCGAAGGTGGGCTATTTTATTTGCAATGGGAAACAATAATATTGAAAGTAAACATACAAGAATGACCCTCTGTAACTAGGAGCATTGTCAATTACTACCTTTACAACAACTTTTCAAGTCAAACATACAATATAATGTCATTTGAAATAGATCCATTGCACACCCATTATGAACCTTTTTCAATAGATGGACATATCAATAGAAAAAATATACATTGCCAAATGCTTCCAATAGAAAAAAATGTCCTTTCACACGCAACATGGGCCTATGTCAACAAATTCACATACGCATCAAGACAAATTGCAGTATGGTATAATGCCAATTAAAAAGTATAGAAACAATAGGATCAATGTCCACTCATTAAAACAACTATTACAATTACAAACAAAAAACCATTAAAATTCATGCAAGCAAAATTCGCAGAATAAACATCATTGCTTATCCAAGAAAAATCCTTTAACAATTTACCTAACCAAGATAGAAGATGCATCTGAGAAAAAATGTCCAATATAAACAATTGTAGTTTCAAAAGAATATGGAGAGGATTGGACAGGACTTGGAACAAATATATGTAAATTTATCTAAAAACCATAGAAATTTGCTTGAGAAAGTAATACGCAAGATTTGAAAAAAAGAACTTCAAAATGAAAAATTGCCACAATTTGATGCACCTGAGAACATAAGGTGAAACAAACCATTTCCATTTGTAGCCACACTCTCAGAACTTGAAGAATGTCTTGTAGCATTAAGAATTTCATTTGCACAAATAACACAATGGGGCAACAAACAATCATAAATGGGTTTAACAGGATCAATTATCAATGTTCTTGTCCAAAAAACATTGTTCAAACTGCATTGCCACGATCTAAGGAAGACACAACAACAATTGTTGTTGCATTGAAAAGACAACTGGAATATACAAATGCATTTCAAACATGAAAAGTTCGTGTGCACAATGTCATGGAAGCATTGAAAGAACTATGTTCTTGACACCTTTATAGAGTTCAAAACATACTCATAAATATAAATTGGGATAGCATCCTACAATCAATTGCTTCAAATGCTCCAATTGAAAATGTTGGCATTGAAGAAAAAATAAAACAAGGAGTGATTCAAAAAATGAAATGCCAACTGAAACATTGGTGCACAGATACATAGGGTCCCAATGCATCCATGATTTGCAAGGAAATTTGATTGAACTTGCGCCAACTAAAGGGAAACGTACCCTTGGAATTTACAGAGACAAATATGTAGAGGAAATTAACTCTCAAACCCTTTTCTTTGGATACCCACGTGATAGTGACATTGTAGAAAGATTTCGCTACAAAAAAATTGTTTAATGGGAGGTAATGCACTATATTGGTGACTTCTCTTACCACACAACCAAATTGTTTTTCAAAACATTGTGAATAATAATTAAAAAAGTCATTGCATACATTTTAATAAGAATCAAAAAAGGAAAATTAAAAGGAAGAAATTTACTGGCAAAAGATGTTAAATAAAAAGCACACTTGGACAACATTCTCAAAAGTGACATTGGTTACATGGATTTCAAGCACATAAGAATTTCTCATGGTTTCCTAAAAAAATAAAGAAAAATATATTTTCCATGATACGTCAACAAGGCCCACCATCATTCTTCGTCACATTTACAAGTGCTGAACCTCGATGGACTCCTTTGGTCAACACATTGAGCATATTACATGAAAAAAGGGAAAAAAAACATATTGAAACAATAGAAGACTATAACATTGACTCTCTCATAAGAAAGAATCTAGTAACTTGTACTCGTTATAATAGGCGTAGAATTAATGCCTTAAAGCAAATGATATCTCAAGAAAAAGCATTCTTCAGAGAGATAGTTGATTACTACCTTTTAACTGAATTCCAAAATACAGGAAGCGAACATTAACATGGATTGTTATGGGTAAAAAATGTGCCAATATATGGAGTCAATAGTAACCCTAACACAGAAAACTTCGTCAGTAATTAATTGAATTGTAGCACAGATCACCTTGATCCAAAGCTTGCAAATATACATGAATACCAACATATAAAACATTGTATAAAGAGAAAAGGCTCACATTATAGATACAATTTACCAATTCCACCCATGAGAAGCATGAAAGTTCTTGAACCATTTGGGTTGGTAGATGACACATCAAATTAAAAATCAAAATTGTTATATATCATTTTGGAAAAGAACATTATGAAAACAACACCACTTTTGATGATTTTTTGGATGAATTGCATTTAACTAAAACTGATTACATCTTATCAATACAAAGTACATTGAAACAACCAATGATGTTATTGGAATGAAAACCCTCTCACATTTGGAACAATAGCTTTGCAAATAATATGCTGCAACTATGGAATGCAATATTGATGCCCAATTTGTCCTTAATACATATGCAGTTGAATCATATTGCACTTCTTACATGACAAAAGTTGAGAAATAAATGACAAATGAATTTAAAAGGATAAGAAGAGAACATGAAAAGAGAAAACTAAATGCTATTGAAATGATATGTTCATTGGGAAATGCTTTTCTTAATCTCCAACAGATCTTAACTCAACAAGCAGTCCACATAACACTTTCTCTTCCATTGAATAATAGTTCACAAAAATGTATATTTATAAACACAACACCAATGGATGAATGCACATTTATCCTCAAACCATCTTTCCTGCTAAAACATGAAGATGACAACTATGAAAATGTCACATATAGTTCCATTATTGATCATTATATCAATCGACCTAATGCTATTAAGCATATATGCCTTGCCGAATTTGCCTCAATGTACAACATAAATGGCACACCCATTTCAAAAAGGAAAAAACCAAAGGTCATATGATTCGTCAAATACAAAAAGCACATTGACTATGAAAACTATTGCAGGGAAAAGTTTTTTCTCTATGTCCCATTTAAAAAAGTGAAAGTGCATTTAAAAAAAACTTGCTATAATGGGAAGCCGCTTATATCTTACATGAAAACACAATAAAAACAAATGAATCTAATTTCACATATAACATTAACCCACTATGGGGTGGTTTAGAAAATGTCATTCAAGACATCCAAAATAGCTCCATAGATCGCACTAATTCAATGAATAAGCAAAAAACCACTGAACACATTAGTAAAAAATATGATTTGGAGGTAGACTTACAAGATTCCCATCGCCATGAAAGAAAAACATAACTAAATATCATATTCAATTTGTTAGAGCATCCATTCCTGCTTAAAAATGTAGAATATCACATATTAAGAAGAATTCTCAATAGAGAACAACAAGCAATTATCAAAGACATTACGATAAAGAAACATATGGACATGGACAAACCATAGTATTTATTCCTGACTGGAGGATCCCGAACTGGCAAAAACATTCACAACAAAACTAATATTCCAAATTCTCATGCAGCTTTATGATGCACATCATTCAGCTGATCCTTTGAAAGCAAAGGGTTTGATACTTTCATACACAAGCAAAGCTGCATATAATGCTCGTGGTACAAAAATCCACTCTGCATTGCTTATTCTTTTTAACAAGTCTACCCTCACACCACTTAGCAATGAAACATTGGATGAGCTCAAAATATTTTACCAAGAATTGAGAATAGTTTTCATTGATGCGGTTTCCCGAAATCGTTTCTTGTTTTGCATTAATGGTGAATTGAGAAACATAAAACATGTCCAAACAAAATATTTTGGAAATGTTGATATCCTATTTTGTGGTGATCTCTATCAAGCACAACCTATACAAGATTCCCTGATATTTGAACAACCTATTCTCAATAAACAACCAATCCCATATGAATTCTGGCAAGAAAAGGTAAAGTGCTATGAATTTCATATTACAATACACTAGACAGACAAGAAATTCATCTCAATATTGAATAGAATGTGAAAAAACACTCAAAAAGAAGATGATTTGGAATATCTGAACAAAAATTGTGTTAGACGTGCACCTATTGACCCTAATTTCCCCTATTTCTTTTATAAAAATAAAGATATCGCTTTGCACAGCAAGAAAATGTTGCCAATTGTTTCTGTGACAAAATTATCATCAATGCAATCGATCAAGAAGAAGAAAACCATGGCAGTTCCCATTCCCATTTACATACAACAATGTTGCCTTCACAGATAGTAGTAAAATTAAATATGGTACTTGAGATCTATGTTGGAAATTGTGATTCACAAGATGGCCTTGTTAATGGAACAAACAAAATCATTAAAGCCTATACAAAAAAAAAATGAAATTAATGTCATATGGATAAAGTTATTAAATGCAAACATAGGGCACTACCAAGCAAGAAAGTTGGCTCACTTATATAGTGAAGGCATTTTGCAAGATTGGATCCCCATACTGCGAATAGAAAAACCAATAACAACACCAACAAAAACAAGCTATATCAAAATATGAAAACAATTTTCTATTCAATTGGCATGTACACGCACAATCCATAGCTCACAAGGCCTCACGCTAGACAACCTTGCATTTGTTCTTACTGGAATACGAACTCATGGATTAGTCTATACAGATTTTTCTCATGTTAGGAACATGCAATTCTTGTTCCTGTTAAAACCACTAAAGAAAGAAAACTTCAAAGTCAAGAAAACAATAACAGTTGAAATGGGCCATCCATGACAAATGTAAAATGGGAACTAAATTACAATTATTGGTATTTGCATAGACATTCATGCAGATCAGTTCTCTCTCTAAACACTCGCAAACTAGAAACCTATATCGACGATATCCTCAATGACTATGATCTAATGGACGTTGATATTCTATGTTTACAGTAGACACATTTGAAACAAGAAATGTTGCAAGAAAAGTTCAAAACTTTCAATTGCATATCAAGCCATAACAAATATGGATTGCTCATATGTTTCATGTTAAAATTCTTTTTGTTCGGGTACGAACAGTTCAATCTTTCGGAAATAAATAGATAATAAATAAGGTAATGATTCAATCCCAACCCTCGATATTGAACAAAGTGCATCCGTTGGTTGATGGAAATCGCCAAGTGTCATTCCTCATGTACGTATACGTTCTATCTATACCATTCTATCCTTGTGAGATCTCCATGCCGGCAACGGGGCTTGACTGATAAGGAGAGGTCCGGCAGGGTGAGGGTGAGCCTGTAGAACTCTCGACCTATGGGACATCATTATTCATCAACATATGCAACTATGTAGAAAGAACAATAACATCATCATCACTGCAGTGGAACATAAAGGAACAATAGAAGAAAAGCATGCACACATAGAGACACTAGGATTGGTCGGTGACCAGGGCAAAACCCACTTGGGGAAAACCCTTGCAAATCTTATTCTAATATATTGTCATCAAATGATTCAGCGAAAGAGAGTACAATGATCCATATCTTCACAAAAACTAGAATATCCATGAAATTCATATAAACATCAAAACTATGATTCAAATAATTGTAATGGTACTGTCACTACCTGTAGCCTACTACTGAACACCTATGTCACTGAGCGAAATATTAGGAACACTAAAATCTCATCTTGGAGTCTTGAACGCAGGGAGGAGGACCTGGTCGCTTTCTGTGAGTTGCATGATAATGACTATGGTAACTCGGTTACTCCCATACCATTCTGTGTGGACGACTGGGGACCAAACTGACGCAGACTCCTGGTTTCTCTCATGAAGAATCTTTGCCAGCGTCCAAGGGTCCCTGGATACTGTCATGACCACTATGTGCCAACATCTAGGGAACAAATTGCTTAGTTCTATGCCAGCGTCCAGGAATTAGAAAACCCTAACTCAGTGCGAGCTTCATCCTGTAGCTTCGGACCCTTGTGCGAGCTTCCTCTATCAAACCTGTGCGAGCCAAGACAAAATAGAAGAGGATAAGAGAGATTAATAATTTTTTCCAAATGAGCTTGACATCTATTCTATTTATAGGCTTCCATGATGGTCCACTTGACTTGTCCATTGGTACATGTGCATAGGGCCGACCTGATCCAGAATATATGTATGAATAAAATAATTCATAACTCAACTTCTGCTTGTCCAAATGAGGTGATCTTTAGGTCGATTTTGGTCCTCTCAAAAAGAGGAATTTAATGGAATCATCATATCTATCAAATGAGTATTCCAAAGTGGAATTTGAATGCAATTGCATATTTTAACACTCCCTCTCAACTAGGGAGAATTCCACGTGCCAATATCAGACCATCGATCAACATGACATACATTCCATCTCAAGTATCTCATCATCTCGAATCATCAATGTACATCTCTTGCTTATTCCCGCTTATCTCTTGATTGTTCCTGCTCATATGCTAAATATTCTCAAATCTAGAAGAAGAAGAAAATTCCATTGCAGGGGAGCTTAAGATACCACCCAATATTCATCGAGCTATGACCCAGACTCTCTATCAGTAGGCTACTAGCCAAAATATCTATCAATGGGCTACTACCCAAAAGATTAGTCAACATGATATTACCTCGAATATCTGTGTCAATGGGCCACTACCTGTAAATATGTCAACGGGCTACTACTCGTAAATATGTGTCAACAGGCTACTAACAGGAAATATGTCAATGAGATACTACCCATAAATGTTTCATTAGGCTACTACCTGGAAATGTCATCAGGCTACTACCCGGAAATATCAATGGGGAGTCAGATCTACTACGCGTATCAACATTAGGGAGCACATCATCAAGGAGCACATCTCAACATGGAACCACATCGGGGAGCTACTACTCAACCCAGAATCTCATGGGGGAGCTACTACTACGACCCCATATCAAGCAATAGGTGATATAGGGGAGCTACTACTCAACCCATCCTATTTCCTATTGATCTTCCCATCAATGACCCTAAATAGTCAAGTGGTATAACACCTGCATCATAATCCTATAATGGGTGAGATACCCGACTTACCAAAGGTAAGGATCTCACGCCCCAAGCCTCCTCAATCGTTGGCCAAACGAAGAGGGATAATCCCAACAAGCCCAACTTGTGGGTATGATGCCAATTGGGGAATACTCTGCAATGAACAAGATAGGTTGAGCTACTACTCCAACCCTATGGGTAACAGATAGGGGTAACACCCTATTATCTAGAGTTCACTCAACCCCAGGAGCCCTTTATCTCAATTCCTCACCCTAGGAGCTCGGATAGGGGGGAAGAGTATAGCTCAGTGTCCTCGATAAACGTTGCTCTCATCATACTTGTATCAAGTAATCATCATATCTCAGTAGCATTTGTCTCCTTTTTATATAGGACATCAAATCAAATATCATGTTAGAGCATAAATAATCATATAAATCACAAAAGGATACCATAATCATCCTCCCTATCAAGGAAGTGCCAACCATAAGCCTAAGCTTGTCTCGTACAACTGCACTGTCTCAATATATGAGAGTATTGCGGTCCCATACATTCATATATCATAGGAAGAATATATCATATCATGAAAACATCTCGAAGGGTTCTGGGCAACAATGTGTATCAAGCGACTCAATCATGAACTTATTAAGGTTTTATGCACATCATATATATAAATATGGGTGTTCAAAATGGAACATCAATGCTTCAATCAAATATCAGATGCCATGTCAAGTTCAACAACATATTTAAATTCAAATTAGAGTGTCCAAGGATTTGAATTTCCAATTTTCAATGCTTCTTCAATAACTTCACAATATAGATTATCTTTTCCCAACTTCAGAAATCGATTATCATGCCATGATATATTATTACGAGATTTAGAAGCCATCTCCATCTTACTTATATCATCAGAGGCTCTTTACCTGACAATAATAGATCGTCAGTATATAAAATCCAAAATAAAAATCAAAGTCATACCTTGGAACACTTATGAGGTAAAGGCTTGAATCATCACATCATCTGGCTTCATCAAATAACTTTCAATGTGGACATATCTGGATCGGGGGAGCTTGCTTCATGCAATGCTCACTGCAACCATAACACGTTACTGAACCATCAAACCTTCATAAATCCCTATTATGCAATAAAATCAACTAAATCAACCTAATAAGCTCATCAAAGTTTAGAAGCCAAATCAATGCTAATATCAACAGTCATCAATATCTCAGTGTCAATTCTTTGAACCAGTTGACAGGTAGGGATTTCATCAAGTAATGATATCATCTATTATCATGCCAACAATTTTTCATCAACCACACAAAATCAATCAAGTCATTCCCATAATACAATTCATAGGAAGTCACTATGCTGATATATCATTAACATCAAGGCAAATCATCAATCATCAAGTCAAAACATTAGACATCATGTCAATATCCAAATTTGCTATCATAGTAAGATCTATAGTCCAAGACATATCTCAATCATTGAGTCAGAGATTTAGGTCATCATTAGACATCATACAACTCATATATATCATTTAGCCAAATCATGTCAAACTCGTGTAGCACAAAATTCAAACAAAATGACATATCTATATGTATATCATGGTCACCTGCAAACATCAAAACTTCTTTGTTTTCAAATCTTTTGAATATTTTCTACTTATCTGTGGAACTGATATCCTTCACGTGAACATCTTGATTCAGATTTCAGACAGCTTCAGAAATATTCAGATGATGGTCAACTGTAGTCAAACCTATGGACGCTCCCTTCAGGTTAGCATGGGAGAGAATTTAGCTGCCTAGATGCTACTTGGACCTTAACATGCGTGCGTCTAGGGATGAGATCTCCCAGTTCTATGCCTACGTTTGGAGTAGAAACCCTAATTTTTGTACAGAGTTCAGATTTGAGACCTTGCTACAAATCAATAATGTCAGATGCACATAAATCATATTTCAATAGTACATAATGAAAATAGTAATAAGAGTAAGAATCTTGAGAAGAGATTCTCCCTCTGACTGGGAATCTACTTCATTCATCTTATTTCATGTCATCAACTTGTCTTTACTAGAAGCATGCAACAACAGATATGTTAGATCATAGTATCAAACATATACCCATCATGGTCATAACATGATCACCTAAATTACTACATCATTACATCATGACATCAATCTTTCATCAAAGGTTATATTCACATGATAGGGACAACGAACGGGTGTGACAACATACTTTAAAGATTATGAACACAATATCACTTCTATCAAGTCAATCCATTAGGTTAGGGCATTTAGTTTTACCATATTCCATAATTACTATCAAATACATGCCTACGATTAATAAGATATCTAGAGTATCAAACTCATAGTTCTATCATCAAGGTTACCATAGGACCAAATCAGGTCATTCAATAAAACTTTACCAAAACAACAAGAGTGACAACATACTTTCATCATGCTTATCACAAGCATTATTAGTATCGATGAGGTAAACTTCTATAAGAGATCCATCATGTCTTATGCATGTCAAGTGTCAAGAGTATCATAGATTCAAGGTACTAGACTTATTCACAGAATTAGGATCTCCAAGAACAATAGATGTTAGCCAAACATCAAGTTATGCCACTATATCCAAGATCAACAATAAGTAATGTCATAGTATAAAGAATATCAAAATATTCAATACTAGGTGCACCATTTCATCATAGGAAACATAAATCCAAATCTCTTTCATATGCAAGCATGAGCCATTTGCAAAGGAGACATTCTCAACATACCATAAGGCTTACCTAGTCATCCAATGTTGAAACATAACATTGAAACAATGTACCTTTCATACCTTGTAGAGTTCAAGTACGTGTGCACTACCTTTCATACCTTGTAGAGTTCAAGTACGTGTGCACCTTCTCATAGGCAGCTTATAATGCTTGTCACGTTTGCATCAAGTGCCTCTTTACCTCTTTCCAAATCTCTCTTTTCTTTCCTGCATCTCAAATGATCCTTAAGAGGGATCCACTTGTCACATCTCATCAAGGAGGTTAGATACATCCATATACTCAAATATACATGCAATAAGTATAAGGAATGATCAAAACAATAATCATAATAATTAGATCCATAAGTCTAAACTAGAGTAAAGACACAAGGAAACATCTTAAGTCAAGGAGTACTTACCTTAAATGATAAGTGATCCTCTCCCTCTTGAAGCAACCTTCAAGAGTCATCACTATCCATAGTCCATGTAAGAATGTTGCCTCCAATCAACTTTATCAATAATCAGGTCATCAAGGGCTTCATCAAATCTATCTTAAGTGCTTGAGCATCTTCACATATACCATGCTAGAGTTTCATACATCAAATCTCAAGTCTTTGCCATAAACCAAGGTTTCTCTCAAACCCTAACCATCAAGTCCTTATGCACTAATTACTGAGGGTTTCCTTCGTAACCTAGGATTCTTTTAGGTCTTCACCGTCCTCTTCTTGCTTCCATCCAAAGTGTCTCCATGGTTTTTCTTCAGCCCAGCTCTGATACCATGTTAATTTTTCATAGGGCTATATTGTTCTTTGCTTTGATAATTACATTTATACATTAACACAATAAGTTCACCCCATAGTATCATAACATTATTCATATTTACATCATTATTTATCAGCATATGCAACTATGTAGAAATAATAATAACATCGTCATTAATGAAATGGAACAAAAAGGAACAATAGAAGAAAAGCATGCACACATAGAGACACTAGGATTGGTCGAAGACTAGGGAAAAACCCACTGTGGGGAAAACCCTTGCAAATCTTCTTCTAATAGATTGTCATCAAATGATTCAACAAAAGAGAGTACAATCATACATATCTTCACAACAACTAGAATATGTTATGAAACCAGCTCACAAAAAGATAGAAAAGATAGATCAATGCCTTAGAAGTCAGCCTCTTCGAGGGGGCAACCTCCTTTACATTACATAAATGAAAAATTCTTGGATGATTCAAATGACAAAACCTCCTTTCTATATATAGGAGTCTAAGGGGTCACAATATAACCAAGCCGACCTAACAATAATAATATAAGGGCACAAAAATAACAATAGAGGGATTCTATGGGGCACAGTAATAACAATATGGGGACAATAGGAGCACAACAATATTAATAAGGGATACAACTACAATATTAATGGGGGCATCACTAGTATTATAGGGACCTAACATGCCCCTCTCCTTCAAAAAAGTGTTGTCCTCAATGCTTGAGTAGTTCTGGATGCTTCTGTACAAAATTCTCATCCTCCCATGTGGAATCTTCAACGGATAAGTTCTTCCACTTGATGAGATACTTTGAAATGGATCGATTTCGTAGTTGTCGAGTTCTTGTTTCTATGACTGCTTCCGGTTCCAATATAATTTTTCCTTCCTTGTCAAGTTCTGGAAATATTGTTTGAACTGGGAGCTTGTCGCCTATAACCTTCTTTAAACATGAAACATGGAAAACTGGGTGCACTCGAGAAGCTGCAGGAAGCTCCAATTTGTATGCCATAGTACCAATATTTTGCAACACCTTGTATGGACCATAATACTTTGGTGACAATTTGTTATCCTTCTTAGCTTGCTTGAGGGAAATTTGTTTATATGGTTGTAGCCGTAGGAATATCCAATCACCTACATCAAAACTTCTTTCACTGCGACATTGATCTGCCTGTTGTTTCATTCTATTCTGCGCCAACACAAGGTTATCCTTTAAGAGTTGGAGAACTTGCTGTTGATGCTCGATGTGATGTTGCACTGCTTGAACCTTAGAATTTTCTCTTAAATATGATGTGATGGATGGTGGTTGATATCCATAAAGTGCCATAAATGGGGTCATTTTTGTTGCAGTATGGAAGGAAGTGTTATACCACCATTCAGCCAGAGGCAACCATTTGACCCATTGTGTCTGTTTATTAGATACAAAGCAACGAAGATATCCTTCCAAACATTTGTTTACTATCTCCGTTTGCCCATCAGATTGAGGATGATAAGATGAGGTATGAGCTAACTGAGTACCAAGACAAGAAAATAATTCTGTCTAAAAATTTCCTATAAAAATGGGATCTCTGTCACTTACAATAATTTTTGGGTTTCCATGTAGCTTTTGAATTATTTCCATAAATGCCGTAGAAACTGTACTGGCTTTAAATGGATGTGATAATGCACAAAAGTGTGCATACTTGGTAAGTCTGTCAACTACCACCATGATGACACTCTTTCCCTTAGACTTGGGTAAACCTGTGATAAAATCCATTGAAACCTCCTCCCAACGTTGGCTTGGAATGGATAAAGGTTGTAATAGACCTGGTGTCTTAATTGTTTCAGCTTTATTTTGTTGGCATACCAAACATTCCGCCACAAACTTTTGAATATCCGATTTAAGGCCATCCCAAAAAAATTCCTTCTTAACCTTGTGGTAAGTTTTTAAAAATCCTGAGTGCCCTCCTAAGGGAGAAGCGTGCAATTCCAGAAGAATCTTTTGTTTGAGTTGGGAATTCTTACAGAGGTATAAGTGATCTTTGTACCATAACGAATCATTTTTCCAGCTAAATGTATCAGATGTATTGGAATCTTGTTGTAACTTTCGAATAAGTTCCCACACTTCTTCATCATTCTTCCATTCCTCCCTTGCTTCGTTTATCCAATCTGGTTGGATAATAGAAATGGCGCACAACAATGCTTCCACATCCTCATCCTTTCTTGAGAGTGCATCTGCCACAACATTTTGCTTCCCTTTTTTGTATATGATTTCAAAGTCATAACCCAACATCTTTGTGACCCATTTTTGTTGTTCTTCAAAGGATAATCTTTGTTCTGAAAAGTATTTAAGGCTATCATGATCTGTTTTTACCTTGAAGTGTCTTCCCATTAGGTAGGGTCGCCATTTCTTAAGTGCATGTAGTATTGCCAACATTTCCTTCTCATAAATAGCTTTATGTAAATACTTTCCCTTGATTGGACGACTTTCGAAAGCAATGGGTCTTTCATCTTGCATTAAAACAACACCAATTCCATTTCCAGAAGCATCACATTCCATAATAAAGGTTTTTGTGAAGTCTGGTGTGGCTAAGGCCGGTGCTTGGCACATTGCCTCTTTAAGATCTTCGAAGGCCTTTGTTGCTTCTAGAGTCCATGAAAATGCATCTTTCTTCAACAATGTTGTTAGAGGTGCTGTATTTTCCCATAATTCTTAAAAAACTGCGATAATACCCTGTCAACCCGAGAAATCCTCGCAAATGCTTTATGGATGTGGGGATTTCCCATTCCTTAATGGATTTAATTTTGCTAGGGTCTACCTTAACTCCTTCATGAGATACAATATGACCCAAATATTCCACCTCTTGTACTCCAAAGAAACATTTGGATCTTTTTGCATATAATTGTTTCTCCTCCAATAGTTGTAGCATCCTGTCAACGTGTTCAACATGATCCTTCCAAGACTTGCTGTAGATTAGTATATCATCAAAAAATACTAACACAAATTTTCTAAGGAAGGGTTTGAAAATGGAATTCATCAAACCTTGAAATGTAGAATGTGCATTGGTAAGGCCAAAAGGCATGACCAAAAACTCATAGTGACCCTCATGAGTTCTAAATGTTGTTTTCGGAATGTCTTGAGTCTTCATTCTGATTTGATGATATCCTGAACAAAGATCTAACTTGGTGAAGTAAATTGATCCATGCAATTCATCCAATAATTCATCAATGACAGGAATGGGAAACTTATCTTTAATAGTGAGCTTGTTGAGCTCCCTATAATCCGGACACATGCGCCATGATCCATCCTTCTTGTGCACCAATACTACTGGAGCAGAGAAAGAACTTTTGCTAGGTTGAATTATACCAGCCTCAAGAATTTCTGCAACCATACGTTCAATTTCACTCTTTTGGGCATAGGGATATCTGTACGACCTGATGTTTGGAGGAACACTTCCTGGAATCAAATGAATAGCATGATCATGATCACGAATAGGTGGGAGACCTTTGGGAGTCTCAAATACCTTGGAATGATTGTCCAAGACTTTTTGGAGATCTGGAGAAATAGATAAATTCGATGTGGAAACATCTAGCGAACATAATTGTGCAATTACACCTCATTGTTCCTTTTTTAGAAGCTTTGTCATACCGTTAGAGCTTATTATCTTTCCCGGTTTCCCTGCAATACCCCTTAATTCAACTTCCTTTCCTTCTGCATGAAATTTCATGAAGAGTTCTTGAAAGTTAAAAGCTATTGTACCTAAGGATTGTAGCCATTGGACTCCTAGTACAACATTAGCACCTCCCATTGGAATGGAAAGCATTGGGATTTTCAGTACATATTCTCCCATGGATAGCTTGATATTATGGCACTTTCCAGAGCAATTTATCGTTCCTCCATTTGCAAGCATCACTTGACACTCTGGTGCTGGATATAGGAAGCAATTCAATTCTTTTGCTATCTTACAATGAATAAAATTGTGTGTACTTCCTGAATCAATCAACACTATTACCTTTTTCTTCTTGATTTGTCCTTCTATCTTGATGGTTTGAGGAGTGGTAATTCCAGCCAATGCATTACAAGATATTGTCGGATTCATTTATTCTTTATCTAGGCTTTGTTCCTGGAGTATATCCTCTTATTTTGACCTTCCTTGCTCCTTTTTCTTCTTCCTCTTCACAATCTATGTAGAATAATTTCTTCTTAGCACACTTATGACCTTTAGTGTATTTGCTATCACAACTGTAACAAAGCCCTTTTGCTCTTTTTTCTTCCAATTGTTGTGGTGTCAACCTTATAGGTTGTGGAAGGCTAGGGGCAACAACACTTCCATCTTTATAGTTGTGAGTGGTATGCTTCCTGGTTGCCATAATTTTGCTTTCCATTTTCCTTGCTAACCTGAATGCCTTCTCTAATGAATCAGGTTCCCAAAGGCGAACATCATGTTGGATATTATCCTTTAAAGTCCCTATGAACACATCAATCCTATGCTCCTCTGGAATATTTTTTACCCTTATGTTCAATTTTTGGAACTCCTCAATGTGCTCCATTATTGAACCCTTTTGTTTGAGACTTATCAATTGGCAAAAAAAAGTGTTGCTTTTTGTATCCTCATAATGTGCTGTCAATTCTTCCGTAAAAATTGCCCAAGTGATAATTTGTTTACGAGAGCAAAGCCATTGATACCATACAAACTGATTTGGTTCCAAATATAAAGTTGCAATACGTACCTTTTATGTGTTTTGCACATTATTGAGATCGAAAAATTGCTCCATCCGTAATATCCATGTTGCGAGATCCTTGCCATCAAACTTCCTCATATCGATTTTTGGAATATGGTGGGTCTTCGATCCAACATTAGAGTCTATGGAATCATGATTAACATTTCTTTTGTTTTCATCACGAGTTTCCTTTACTACCCTTTCACCATTAGTGACCATTTCTTGTATCAACTTATTCATATTTATCTTCAATTCTTCCATCTTATCATCCATGCCATCTATTTTAGCGTCCATGCCATTCATCTTAGCTTCCATGCCATCCATCTTAGCTTCTATGCCTTTCTTTAAAAAATCCATCTTAGCTTCTACACCTTTCTTTAAACCATCCATCTTAGCTTCTACACCTTTCTTTAAACCATCCATCTTAGATTCTGTTACTTTTTGTGCAAGTGACACTTGTTGCACTTGGTCTCGTAATTTTGATATATCATGTTTCATTTCTTCCTCTTCTTCATGAGTCATGCTAGAGCTTTCAGGTTGCTTACTAGGTGTTTGCATTTTCTTTCCTAGAGGCATAAATTACCGATAATAATGCTTTACTATGCCCTTTGAATTCCTTCAAACTAATTTTTCAAACCAAGCTTATGCAAAAATTTAAAAAAAAACTACACACCTTTTTTCACTTTGTAGGAGCTTGATATTGAATCTGATGTATCTCTGTAATTTCGGATCATCCAGTTCTGAAATTGCGACCTGTAGTAGCCCTCTGCGTCCTCTTTCCAATGCCACCAGTCTGATCCAAATTGGATTCTCCAAGGAAGAGTTATGCACAATCTCCCAAGATGACCTGATTATAGACCTTTCCAGAAGAGCGAACTTGTATGAAGTGGCACGTGTCACTGTTTCGACCTTTGGCTCTGAAAAATATATACAAGAAACTACAGTTCATCCTCTTTCTGTAACTTCTTACAAAATTTCAATCCGATGCTCAGAGAGAAAGTTATGATGATTTTCCCCAGGTCACCTGTTTGGAATGTAATTCAGGAATTTGCAAAAAGACCAACTTCCTCAGATCATATCTCCGCAAATATAGCGCGAAAAGCTCTGAAATTCAGACTCGAGGTTTAGTGCGATTTCATCTCAAATGGGAGTTTTTTTTGTTTTTGTTTTTTTGTTTTTTGTTTTTTGTTTTGTTTTTGTTTTTTGTTTTGTTTTTTTGTTTGTTTTTGTTTTTGTTTTTTGTTTTGTTTTGTTTTTGGAGCAGCGAAACCCTAGAATCCAAAGCTCTGATACCAAATGTTATGAAACCAGCTCACAAAAAGATAGAAAAGATAGATCAACGCCTTAGAATTCAGCCTCTTCGAGGGGGAAACCTCCTTTACATTACATAAATGAACAATTCTTGGATGATTCAAATGACAAAACCTCCTTTCTATATATAGGAGTCTAAGGGGTCACAATATAACCAAGCCGACCTAACAATAATAATATAAGGGCACAAAAATAACAATAGAGGGATTCTATGGGGCACAGTAATAACAATATGGGGACAATAGGAGCACAACAATATTAATAAGGGATACAACTACAATATTAATGGGGGCATCACTAGTATTATAGGGACCTAACAAAATATCCATGAAATGCATCTAAACATCAAAACTCTAATTTAGATAACTATAATGTACTATCACTGCATGTAGCTTGTTTCTAAACACTTCTGTCATTGAGCGAAATCTTCGGAACACTGAAATATCATCTTGGAGTCCCAGATGAAGGGAGGAGGAGATATGCAAGTGACTATGATAGACCTAGTCGCTCTCTGTGAACTGCATGATAGTGATTATGGTAGCTCGGTCGCTCCCATACCATTCTGTGCGGGTGACCGGGGACCAAACTGACCCAAACTCCCAATTGCTCTCATGAAGAATCTGTGCTAGTGTCCAAGGGTCCTTGGAAGATTTCATGAACATTGTGTGGCAGCATCCAGGGACTAAATTGCTTAGTTTTGTGCCAGCGTCCAGGAATCAGAAAACCCTAACTCAGTTTGAGCTTCATCTTGTAGCTTCGGACCCTTGTGCGATCTTCCTCCGTCAAACCCGTGTTAGCCAAGAAAAAATATAATAGGAGAAGAGAGCTTGATCAATGTGTCCAAATGATCTTGAGGTCTCTTCTATTTATAGGCTTCCATGAGGTTCCACTTGACCTGTCCATTGGTACATGTGCATAGGGCCGACCTAATCCAAAATATATGTATGAATAAAATAATTCATAACTCAACTTCTGCTTGTCCAAATGAGGTGATATTTAGGTCAATTTTGGTACTCTCGAAAAGAGGAATCTGATTCCATCATCATATCCATAAAATGAGTATTCTAAAGTGGGGGTCTGCAAAAACCCTAACTTCCTCAGATTATATCTCCGGAAATATAGCGAGACAGGATCTGAAATTCAAACCGGAAGTTCAATGCGATTTCGTCTCAAATGGGTTTATTTTTTAGCTTTTGAAACGTTGCAGAAAAAAGTTATAGCGAAAATTCCACAATGACCTGTTTGGATGAAATTCTGGAGCTTGCACAAACCTTAACTTCCTTAGATCATATCTCCGCAAATAAAGCGAGACAAGATCTGAAATTAGGACCCAAGGTTCAGTGCGCTTTCGTCTCAAATGGGTTTTTTTTATAGCTTTTGAAACATTGTAGGAAAAAATTATAGCGAAAATTCCACGATGACCTATTTGGAGCAGCAAAACCCTAGAATCCGAAGCTCTGATAGCAAATGTTATGGGACTAGCTCACAAAAAGATAGAAAAGATAGATCAACACCTTAAAACTCAGTCTCTTCGAGGGGGCAACCTCCTTTACATTACACAAATGAACAATTATTGGATGATTCAAATGACAAAACCTCCTTTATATATATAGGAGTCTAAGGGGTCACAATATAACCAAACCAACCTAACAATAACAATATAAAAGCACAAAAATAACAATAGAGGGATTCTATTGGGCACAATAATAACAATATGGGGACAATAGGGGCACAACAATAATAACAATAATGGATACAACGACAATAGTAATGGGGGAATCACTAGTATTATAGGGACCTAACAATAGATCTGGGAGAGTTTTATAAAGGAAAAGACTTCCTGATGTCATTCACGAATATAAAGAGGATAAAACTCTTGAAAAGGAAAAGACTCCTCAAAGGGAAGTTATTTCCTACACAAATAGATGACAACAAAATAAGACCAACTCCTCTAGCTAAGAAACCCTCTATTTCTTTATAGAATCCTCCTATTTCAGAGAGAGTACAAACTAATAAAGGTGTAGAGAAGCAAATAGTTTTACCATATTATAACATGTTAGATGAGTTGAAAAACATTTGCATTAAAATATCTTTGCTTTAAGAAATAAAACAAATTCTTATTTTTGCAAAAAAATAAAGGAGTTTGTATTAGAAAACATGGAAGAAAAAGAAAATAAATACAAAGATGCAACTCATTGGAAAAATTGCAGATATTATGACGGGAAAGTCAACAATTGAAAAATAATTAGATCGAGGAAGTCCCATTGTAAAGATCCACATCAATAATATCGAAATTCCAAACACATTGATTGACTTGGGTTCAACTTTAAATGTCATGATAAGGAATACTATGGATAAATTAAAATTAACCAATTTTCAATATACTCCTACTTTATTACTATTAGCAGGCATATCTATTATCAAACCAGAGGGTATATTGGAGTATGTATTAGTATCCCTAGATTCATGGGAGTATCTAGTTGATTTCATGATACTCAATCCCAAAAATAATTTAGGAGGTCATCCATTGATTCCTGATAGGCCATGGTTAGCCACGACCGATGCATTTATTAGTTGTATATATGGTGATATGTTTATTTTTTATGGTAATGCCACTAAAAAGTTCACATTATATCCACCAACAAAAGAAATAATTGAAATAGAGAATGAAGAATGGATTGAAGATTATGATGAATATTATGAAAATATTCAATCAGTTCTAACCATCTCACAAAATTATCAGGAAGATCAATTAATGAATAATCACGATTTTTCTTCATATTGTCAACAAAATTATTGTGTGCATATGTTAGACCAAAATTTTCAAGAAGATTATATGATTGAATACTTTTCATCTCAAAAATCCAAAATATCATTAAACTCAATGGGAAAAATTGGCAATTATCTTATAGAGATTAATCGAGGAAAAACAATAAATATCAACAATAACCTGGAGGGATTTCAAAAAAAACAATTGATTAAGATGTTGTAGAAACATTCCTTTGTATTTGCATGGGAATATACATATTTGAAAGGAATCAATCCAAATACATGTATGCATCATATTTATGTACAAGAGAATGTCAAACTTGTAAGACAACCTGAGAGAAGGATGTGTTGGAAAATCGATAATGACAATTTATTATTCTTCTTTTCCTTAACCTTAATATTTTCTTGTGAACTTATTAACTTTGTTGTTTTCTTTTAGTTAGACATTTCATCAAACTGTATAAATCGGGTTGTAGATTTGAAACTGCTCATGAAGTTTTAATCAAAATCACAAGACACAAACCTACTCTACTGCTCTGCAGACATTCATTCACAATTTAAAACAAAAAATTTAGACATGCAATAAGAAATCACACACATGCAACAAGTATTTTTATCGGGGAAAGCAAACTGCTAAAAACCCTAATTCTTACTTGCATGAAATAGGAAGAATAGATATGTATTACAATTGCTTTGATCAACTGAGCACACCATGCAATTGCATAGCCTATCTCTCTGCTCACTGAAGGCCTTTGACCCAGAGTTAGTTAGTTTTTTCCTCTACCTGAGCTCCTATTTCCTTGTGTTATTCCTTGAGGAATTAGGCCCCTATTATTTAGGAAATTCCCCAAATTGAATTGCATAATTCCTTAGGTTGATAATTTGACTGCATGCAACACCTGTACACTCAAGACTAGTCTACAACTGATGTTATACTGCCTTGGAATATCCACCAAGCCTGGGGACTCGAATTCTCTGCATGCACTAGCTATTTTGGGTCGATTGATCAGTTGATTGGATGATCATTGAGTTTGAATGAAGCCCCACTTCACACCTTAACCCTCCCCTAGTTGCTCCAACAATTGGAACTAGTTTACTTGAAAACAACCTTAGACAACTGACCTTGATTGCTACAAATTAGCATTCTGCACACACTTAACTGGACTCTAACTCCTCCAACTCAAATTTACTGAGTAAAATGGGTGACACAAGCCATGTCACACAAGTCAATATCATCCAAGTTGTCTGTTGATGTGGACATTCAATTTTTCTCAATTTAATCAAGGAAAAATCAAATTGAGAATTTATTGTTGCATTTTTCAACACAAACAAATATCAAGAACATAAAATGAAACAGTAGATGACATAGATATTAGTCTCTCATATAGGGAAAAGCACCTCCAAGGGAAAACCAAGAATCTCTTCTCTTCTTATAATCTTCTTTAAATGAGATACAAAGGCCCAAACCCTAGACCAAGTCCTTCTCCTAGTACCAAGTCGGCCCTTCTTCAATTCCTTATTTGATTCAGCACCAAACTGCTTCAAACTACAACTTCGACCTTCCAACTTCAAATACTACAACTTCGACCCTACAATTTAGTCCTTGTAGCTTCTATGGAAACCACAATCCATCCTTCCATTGAGACCTTCCTAGAGCAAGACAACTCTCCCAAGGTCAGTGAGGTCAACATAGGGTTTTCTCCCTTCCAGATTGTTGTGCCATTTTTGGTTTTGATAAGTTAGCACATTAGAAAACAATGAAAAATCAAAATATATTAAAATGCTAAGTTAGAATATGGAAAAAAACAAAACATAAAATAAAATGTTAGGAATATTTATTATGAGGTCCATATCAAAGAAAATGATAGATTAGATTGCCCTAAAAAAGGAAGGCAAAATAAATACAATGTTAGGCAAGCAAAGAAAGAAAAAATAATTGCTTTAGTTGAAAAAGAAATATATTTGAGGCAGCTTGTTTAAATGCGCCATTAAAGTTTGTTAATTTTTTTTTAATAAAGGTTTTCTTAATTAGAGTTTAATTTCTTTTAATTAAATAAAGTTTGACATTTGTAATAATCAAAGCGTGCATAACTTTATCCAAAATCGAAAAAAGAGAAAACATCAAATCGACACGTGATAAGCGCCCATCATCTTTCGACAGACATGATTAACGCCACCCAGATCAACAACAGAGGTATCATTTCGGACCCCCCTCAATCGTTTCCCGTTAACGCGAGGGGGGGTCCGAAAAGTTGTTTTGAGTGGCGGCCAATTTTCGTTACGTGTCAACCCCATAGCATTTCAGACCCCCCAAGTGAAAAACCACAAACCGCCTCCCCCCCCCCCGAAATTTGCCAGTGGTTCTCAATCTTCAAACGGTCAACCATTCCCGCGTGCCACATCACCCATCCGTTACCCCTCATCCACTCAGAAGTTGCCACGTCATTAATTAGTTGCGCTATACGCTCCCATCCCATTGCAAATTTACCTTATCCATTTTTAGTCCCATTGGATAATTAATCCCCACTCCTCTGTCATAAATTTCCTACGGTTAGTGTCAAATGGTAATTAATCAATCCAAATTATAAATACTTTATGACCTTACCGTTTATTACTTTTCCGCTTGAAGCAATTATCCCGCAGTAAAAATGGCCCTGAAGGGTAAATTATAGAATGCAGTTGAAGAGGAAAACCCATCTGCAACCCCGATTGATCTGGGTCACCTTCCTCTTGCAGACTCTCTGTTCAAAATCGCAGACTGTGAATGTGAATTCGATTTCCATGAATTGCATCTCTGGTTAAGACAAAAGTACAAAGATAAGGAAGACCCCATTCGATTATGGGAGACACTCCTACCCTTCTTCTCCTTTCCAAAACTCACCATTTTCCAGATTTGATCACCTGGTGTCAAGCCAGATATGATCCTGTGCAGAGAACAATAATGACTCAGAATGGAAACATTCTGATCACCATTACTACTCAAAATATTAATCAAATGCTGTTGATACCTTCATCTGATTGACTTAGCTACTTCTCAGCAGCAGCTCTCATGGACCTGTATAACAAACTTACCTTCCCACCGAGAGCTCTCATTTTTTAAAATTTTCTACCAGAAGATGCTGAATTTTACAAGTATGTAACATCTGTCCAGTAAGTCTAGCTCCACTTCGGCGACATCTGTCTACAGTTTCCACTCGCTCCATTTTCTGAACTTCTTACACTCTTCTAGCGAGTTCCATGGCGCACAATCTTTCCTACCGTGTCGGATCATAACACTGTTATTAGCATTTTACACTCTGCCCACAATTTCCATGGCGCTCAATCTACTGTTACTATCAGTTTTCAATAATATGTAGGCATTATTCTATGGTAGAGAAAATAGTTTGAAATTTCATTGAAGACATCCTTTTACAAATCCCCATGCTACACTTTCCTAGGCATTTTCGTAATAAATTCAAAGATTGACACTGGTGTCCATTCAACATTCACATTCAAGTTTTTTAATGTTTTTGAGAGGTGAAGACAACAATATTAAGCGAGGGTTTCTACTAAAAGATTTAACTGCCAAAGAAGTATTGTCGAATACCAGATTTCTTCAGGAAACATAATTTTAAACTATATAAATCTCATTACTCTTATTCAATTCCAATTCTATGTTTTGACACAACTTTTTGCTTCATTAATAAATTCGGTAATAAATTACCACTGATAGAGGAACAGGAGGGTTCGCCTTTAAATCATGTGGAATGTGCTAAGTTAGTGAAATTGTGTTTGCTAATGGGTATCTATGATGTGATGCACTAAACTTAGCTTGTTTTGTTGCATGCATAGGGAATTCTCATTCCAGAGTTGTGTGGAAAAAATGGCATATTTTTGCCATTTTCGCTTTAAATCAAGAATTTACACTGGATCTAGGTTTGTGTGTGATTTGTTTCTTGTTATTTTGATATTCTTTTTGATGTTCTAGATAAAAATGAAAATATTTGAACATGAAAGCTTCCTACTGGTGAAACTGTAGGAATCTTGGTTAATTGTATGTGCATTGGGAGGATTCAGCGATGAAGTTCTGCAAGAAGCACTTGGAGCACATGCAAAGGCACCACGAGTGACTCCCCGAAGTCTCCTACGTTGAATTTAAGAAACTGGAGAAAGTTTTCAAGCACTACACTGCTAAATGCCACAAGAAAAGCAACACAGGTCTGTCTTCGGATGAAGGAAATAGTTCCAGTGAGGTCTACGATATTAACGCAGAGGGAGATGACGTCGGTAGGACCTGTTGTCCTGGTAAGTTCCGGAAGACTCTATTCTTCCTTTCTATAAAACAACGGTTGAATAAATATGGATTTTTTAACACTTGCAAAAAAACAAAAAGAGAACGAAATCCCCTGTTTTCGATTATAACCATGGAAGCACATAATTACAGAGTAAAAGAAATAGTTTCTAGCAATCATTTTTCATTATTGTAAATTTTGCTTTTATTTTTCCGTTCTCGTATGAGAGAATGATTTAATTAGCTTTTATTTACAATTTTTAAATATTTTTTTCTTCTCTTGAAAAAGAAAAATATATTTAATAGTGAATGCTTACTTCATATGCATAATTTCTATGAGCTGTGAGTATTTTGCAAAAGAAGTAATTTCTCTCTTCTTCGATGTGAAAGTAGAAATTTCACTTGTTTCTCCATTCCCTAGGCTACATTCGTAAATTTCTTCTTGGCGAACTTCCTTTAGATTTAGAGCACCACATATGTATCTACATATGTCAAAATATATTGTTATTTCGGAAGTCAGAAACCATGTAACTACAGCTCAAGGTCACACTCAATTTTCATTGCTTCTAAATTAATAAAAATTTATTTGATTTTCCTATTGCTTTGTACTGACTCTATAAAGCAATTTTGCGAAGGTTAATCGAATTAAATTTGATTTAGTTTGTGACTAATTTCAAAGAACTTACATGTTGTTACTCTGATTTAAGTATCAAAATGTATTCAACATATGGAGGCATAAGTTTTGCAAAGAAACTCAAAGTTGTACATCTGGTTCCTGTCATTTCATTTTTTCTTTGAAAAAGACTTAAAATGGGCTTCAATTTGTATCCAGTGAGTGACAGGATGTTCTTTCCATCATTGTTGAATGAGATGGCTATTGTGGTTTGTTGCTTCAATACGCGTGCAAAACAGTTATTAGAATTGCACCTTGCCACTGGATTTGGGAAGTATCTTGCATTGTTGACAAGTAAAAGGACTGGTGATCACTTTGCAATGATCAAAGAGGGGGGAAATTTAGTAAATTATGTTGCCATAAACGCTCTTGCAATGCAAGATATTGGAAAAGTAGGGCAAGGTTTGTCCGTATGGACATTAATAACAAGAATTGGTTGATTCTTTTTCTGTAGAATTTTCAATATTAATGATTAATCTCAAGACAAAATACTCTGATACAGGAGTGCATGTTCTCCTTCCTCCATATCTACTTTATCGTACATGATTTAGCTTTTTTGTTTTGTTATATGTAGTTTTACTAGATGAGATTTTTATTTTATGTACTTTCTTTTCATTTCGAGAGATGCTTTAGGTATATCCTAGGTATGTGGTTAGCTATGTCTAGAATCATGTAGGGGCTACATGACTAGGTCTAGATGCTACTTGTAAGCACATTATTATAGTGTAATAACCTAGGTGATGATCTACAAAGGGTACTAGTTTATTTGTAGATAATATCTATGTTGAAATTGTCTTTTTGGTTTTTTTGTAAAACTGTAAATTGTTTTTGATTGTCAAAGAAATTATCTTTCTAAAATATAAGGAAATAGGTGTATGACCTAAGACAACAATGTAAACTTTGAAATGGGAACTATAAACTCAAAACGGGAACTCTGGCCAAAAAACCCCAAAAAAACATCAAAAACAGTGCTAAAAACGAAAAGTGTGTATACTAGAACGATGTTTTTATTTTTTAGGCGTTAATTTTGAACATGTTTTAAAAATGGCAGTAACTACGAACTTTACTATGAAATTTTCGTGCAAAATATAGCTTCAAAATGAAAGTGATGATACTGGAATAATGATTTTTTTTTTTAGGGTCAATTTTCAACATTTTTAAAAAATGCTAATAAAACCAAATTTTTATGTGTCAAACAAAGTTGTTTATGAGGAAAAAAAACACATTAATGTTTTTGGTAGAATATCATTTTTCTTTCCTAAGTATAAATTTAACATGTTTTCAACCATAACATGCTAGGGCGGGCGCCACAGCGCGACTCGTCCCCTACCTCTAACCCCCCTCTCGACACCCTTACTACCTTCACCCACAACCCACACCCCTGGCCCCTTTAATCCCTACCAACCCAACCCAACGCCTGCCCGAGCGCCCTCACCCTTCCCCCTGCCCGGCCCGGGCGCCCTCTCAACCCCCGCCCCCCCAACCCTCCCAACCCCCCCCCCCGTCGGCCGGGGCGCCTTGCAACCCTCCCCGCCCGGGCGCCCACACAACCCCCCGTGCCCAAACCCTCTCAACGCCCCCCTCCCCTGGCCCGGGCGCCCTCACCCGCCCCCAGAACCGACCCCCCACCCGGCCCCGGCGCCCTCACCCGCCCCCCGGCCCTGGTGCCCTCACCCACCCGGCCCGGGCACCCTGCCAATCCCCCCCGCCCGGGCGCCCACACAACCGCCCGCGCCCCAACCCTCTCAACCCCCCCTCCCACCAGCCCGGGCGCCCACAACCGCCCCCCACCCGGCCCCGGCGCCCTCACCCACCCCCGGGCCCGGGCGCCCTCACCCACCTTCACCCGCCCGGCCCGGGCAACCTCACCCGCCCGCCCGCCAGGCCCGGGTACCCTCACCCGCCCCCTCGCTCGGCGCCCTAACCCGCCCCCCCACTCGGGCGCCCTCACCGGCCCGAGCGCCCTAACCCGCCGGGCCCGGGCGCCCCCACCCGCTTGGCGCCCTCACCCGCCCGCCCCCCCCCCCCCCCCCCGTGCCCTCACCCACCTACCAGCCTGGAAGCCCTGACCCACCCTGCCTCGGCCGCGCCCCCGCCTGGCAGGCAGCAGGGTGATTCCCGGAATCGCCCTGTCGCCTGCCGGGGGGCGGAGCGAGCCGCCCGGCAGGCGGCAGGGCGATTCCGGGAATCGTCCTGTCGCCTGCCGGGCGGGGGCGCGGGCTGCCCGGGTGACGCCTGGCTCCGCCGCGCAGCGACGCGACCTGGGCGGCCTGCGCCCCCGCCAGGCAGGCGGCAGGGCGATTCCGGGAATCGCCCTGCCGCCTATCGGGCGCGGGCGCGGGCGCGGGCCGCCCGGGTGGCGCCTGCCTCGGTCGCACCACCAGGGCGGCCCACGGCCCCTCCCGGCAGGCGGCAGGGCGATTCCAGGAATCGCCCGGGCGAGCGGGTGAGGCGGGTGAGGGCGCCGGGCGGGCAAGGGCGCCCAGGCGGGTGAGGCGGGTGAGGGAGCCGGGAGGGCGGGCGAGGGCGTCGGGCAGGCGAGGGCGCCCGGGCGGGTGAGGGCGCCGGGCGGGCGAGGGCGCGGCGGGTGATGGCGGGCGGGCGGGCGGGCGGGTGACGCGGCGGGTGATGGCGGGCGGGCGGGCGGGCCTCACCCGCCCGCCCGCCCGCCCGCCCGTGCACACGTCCGCCCGGCGCCCTCACCCGCCTCACCCGCCCGGCGGGCGGGCGGGTGAGGGCGCCGGGCGGGCGGGCGGGTGAGGGCGCCCGGGCGGTTCTCGGAATCGCCTTGCCGCCCGGGCGATTCCCGGAATCGCCCGGGCGCCCTCACCGGCCCGCCCGCCCGGCGCCGTCGCCCGCCCGACGCCCTCACCCGCCTCACCCGCTCGGCGGGCGGGCGGGTGAGGGCGTCGGGCGGGCGAGGGCGCCGGGCAGGCGGGCGGGTGAGGGCGCCCGGGCGATTCGCCCGGCGCGGGCTGGTGAGGGCGCCCGGGCGATTCCTGGAATCGCCCGGGTGCCCTCACCCGCCCGTCCGCCCGTGCCCTCGTCCGCCCGGCGCCCTCACCCGCCTCACCCGCCCGGCGGGTGAGGGCGCCGGGTGGGCGGGCGGGTGAGGGCGCCGGGCGGGCGGGCGGGTGAGGGCGCCCGGGCGATTCCGGGAATCGCCCGGGCGGCAGGGCGATTCCGGGAATCGCCCGGGCGCCCTCACCTGCCCGCCCGCCCGGCGCCCTCGCCCGCCCGGCGCCCTCACCCGCCTCACCCGCCGGGCGCCCTCACCCGCCCGCCCGCCCGGCACCCTCGCCCGTCCGGCGCCCTCACCCGCCTCACCCGCCGGGCGCCCTCACCCGCCCGCCCGCCTGGCACCCTCGCCCGCCCGGCGCCCTCACCCTCGCCTGCCGGGCGGGTGAGGGCGCCGGGCGGACGAGGGCACGGGCGGGCGGGCGGGTGAGGGCGCCCGGGCGATTCCGGGAATCGCCCGGGCGTCCTCACCCGCCCGCCCGCCCGGCGTCGTCGCCCGCCCGGCGCCCTCACCCGCCCGCCCGCCGAGCAGGTGAGGCGGGTGAGGGCGCCGGGCGGGCGAGGGCGCCGGGCGGGCGGGCGGCTGAGGGCGGCAGGGCGATTCCGGGAATCGCCCGGGCGGCAGGGCGATTCCTAGAATCGCCCGGGCGCCCTCACCCTCCCGCCTGCCCGTGCCCTCGCCCGCCCGCCCGCCCGGCGCCCTCGCTTGCCCGGCGCCCTCACCCGCCCGCCCGCCGGGCGGGTGAGGCGGGTGAGGGCGCCGGGCGGACGAGGGCACGGGCGGGCGGGCGGGTGAGGGCGCCCGGGCGATTCCGGGAATCGCCCGGGCGCCCTCACCCGCCCGCCCGCCCGGCGCCCTCACCCGCCCGCCCGCCGAGCAGGTGAGGCAGGTGAGGGCACCGGGCGGGCGAGGGCGCCGGGCGGGCGGGCGGCTGAGGGCGCCCGGGCGATTCCGGGAATCGCCCGGGCGGCAGGGCGATTCCTAGAATCGCCCGGGCGCCCTCACCCGCCCGCCTGCCCGTGCCCTCGCCCGCCCGCCCGCCCGGCGCCCTCGCCTGCCCGGCGCCCGGGCGGGCGGGTGAGGCGGGTGAGGGCGCCGGGCGGACGAGGGCACGGGCGGGCGGGCGGGTGAGGGCGCCCGGGCTATTCCTGGAATCGCCCGGGCGCCCTCACTCGCCCGCCCGCCCGACGCCCTCTCCCGCCCGGTGCCCTCACCCGCCCGCCCGGACGGCACGCTCGCCCGCCCGACGCCCTCACCCGCCTCACCCGCCCGGGCGCCCTCGCCCGCCTGCCCGACGCCCTCACCCGCCCGGGCGCCCTCGCCCGCCCGCCCGCCCGCCCGACGCCCTCACCCGCCCGGGCGCCCTCGCCCGCTCGCCCACCCGACACGCTCACCCGCCTCACCCGCCCTCGCCCGCCCGACACCCTCACCCGCCTCACCCGCCCGTGCGCCCTCGCCCGACCGGCACCCTCACTCGCCTCACCCGCCGTCGCCTGCCCGCCGTCGCCCTCCCGCCCGCCCTCGCCCGCCCTCGCCTGCCCGGTGCCCTCGCCCGCCCGCCCGGCGCCCTCGCCCGCCCGGCCTCGCCTGCCCGCCCGGCGCCGTTACTCGCCACACCCGCCCGCCCGACGCCCTCACCAGCCTCACCCGCCCGCCCGCCCCGGCGCCCTCACCCGCCCGCCCGGCGCCCTCACCCGCTTGCCCGCCAGGTGCCCTGACCCGCCCGCCCCCCCGCACGGGCGCCCTGACCCGCCGGCCCCCCCGGCCACCCTCACCCACCCTGCCTCGGCCGCGCCCCCCCCGGCTGGCGGCAGGGCGATTCCGGCAATCGCCCGGGTGGCCCTCACCCGCCCGCCCGCCCGGCGCCCTCACCCGCCTTGCCCCCCCAGGCACCCTCGTCCGCCCGCCTGTCCGGCGCCCTTGCACGCCCGACACCCTCACCCGCCTCACCCGCCCAGGCGCCCTCGCCCGCCCGCCCGCCCGGCACCCTCACCCGCCTCACCTGCTCGCCCGCCCTCGCTCGCCCGCCCGCTCGGCGCCCTCGCCCGCCCGCCCTGCGCCCTCACCCGCCCAGGTGCCCTCGCCTGCCCGCCCGACGCCCTCACTCGCCTCACCCACCCGGGCGCCCCCGCCCGCCCGCCCCGGCGCTGTCACCCGGCTGCCCGCTCACCCGCCGGCCTCACCCACCTCACCCGCTCGGCGCCCTGACCCGCCCACCCCCCTGCCCGGGCGCCCTGACCCGCCCTCCCCCCCGGGGCGCCCTCACCCACCCTGCCTCGTCCGCGCCACCCGGGCGGCCCCCGCCCCGGCCCGGCAAGCGGCAGGGCGATTCTGGTAATCGCCCTGCCGCCTGTCGGGCGGGGTCGCGGGCCGCCCGGGTGGCGTCTGCCTCGGCCGCGCCACCCGAGTAGCCCGCGCCCCCGCCTGGCAGGGCGCCAGGTGAGGGTGGGCGGGTGAGGGCGCCGGGCAGGGGGCTGGTGAGGGCGCGCGGGTTGGGCGGGTGAGGGCGCCCGGGCCGGGTGGGGGAGCGGGTGAGGGTGGGTGAGGGCGCCCGGGCCGGGGGGCGGGTGAGGGTGCCGGGGCTGGGTGGGGGGGCGGTTGGTGGGGCGGGTGAGGGCTCCCGAGCCGGGGGTGGTTGAGAGGGTTGGGGCGTGGGGGTTTGTGTGGGCTCCCGGCGGGTGGGGTTGGCAGGGTGCCCGGGCCGGGGTGGGGGGCGGGTGAGGGTGGGTGAGGGCGACGGGGTAGGGTGGGGTGTCGGTTCGGGGGGCGGGTGAGGGCGCCCGGGACGGTGGAGGGGGGGGGTTGAGAGGGTTGGGGCGCCGGGGGTTGTGTGCGAGATTCGCAGACATCAAAGACCCATTAGAAGAGGAAAATGAGCAAAAGGAAACAGAAAATATTGTGGAAGAAGGCAATGATGAAACTCTAGAGGACGAAGAGTTTGGATTACGTGACATTGTTGATTAAATTTAAGTTATGCTTGTAAATCAAGCTTTGTAATGTTTTGACTTTGACATTTTATGAGAAGAATAAACACTCAATTAGGGTTGTTATACGTTCAATATCTGTAATATGTGATTTTCGCATTGATTTTTAAGTTAATCATTATTTTTTGAAAAAAAAAGTGATTATTATTATTTTTTTGACATGAAATTCATAAAAAAAGCTATTATTTAACCATTTTTAGTTAAAATTATCATATAAAAATTGCGATTTTGACATGTCAATTCTAGCAAAAAATTATCAAAACGTGTAGTTTTTTAGTTATATTTATGTTAAAAATGGTTATTTTTATGTCCATTGTTAAAAAATATTGTTTTTTAGAAACAATTATTTCATGTGGATTGAAAAATTAATTAAGGATGTATAAATATGTAGAATATCGAAAATTCTAAATATCGACCTCCTAATTTAAAAATGCAAAACAATAAAAACCTCACTAAAAAAAAAAGTTAAAATTAAAATAAAAAACAAGAAAATGTGAAGAAAACGACCACTTCAACAATGATCAAATTTACAAAATAATTATTTACATTTTATACATTAGAAAATTTAAAGCCAAAAAACAGGTCTTTTAAAAAAAGGGGGTGATGCAGAATACTCACTTTTTTAAATCAGCATGAAAATCAGCATGAAAATCACTATGATTCTAAAACGTAATGTACATAAAAAAATTAAAGTGCCAAAAACTATGCTCTAAGAAAAACATGTTTGTTCTGCATCACCCATTTTCAAAATCAGGTCACTTTTTTGCTATCTCTACGAAACGGGTAACAGTATCAGTTCCCGTTTCAAAGTTTACATTGTTAGACCTAGAGGTGTCTGGAAAGAGTGGAAGTTTTCCCCTTAACAAAGCACTAGTAGGTTTTTACAAGTAGCCACTTTTGGGTCTTGAGATTGTATCAATAGAGACTGGGCCATTTCATCTTTTCCTAAATCACAATTAAAACATAGGTGCAGAGAGTTTTAACTATAATCCCTATCAAATTCAAACTCAAACTCAAAATCAAATTATCCAAGTGTATACATCTACATGTAATCTTAGAGATTTGAGTAAAGTGGGAAAGTATCGTGTTTTTATTAGTATAAGTTCAAACATAAAATCAAACTCAAATTACCAATGTTTATACATCAAAATGAACAATTTTCACTTCAGAGATTTGAGTAAATCTAGAGTGCATAGTGTTTTTATTGGTAGAATCCTTAAATGTGGGCATAGTGCAATAAATGATTTATAGAAGTGTCCTAAAACTCTTCCCATTCACTTTCATTGGTCAGGAAACATTGTGTGATCCAGTCTCTTTGAAATGAGGGCACATCTTTTGCTTCAGTTGTGCTTGTTCTATTGCTGTAGTTACAATTATGGGTGGTTTGTACAGTGCAAACCCTAACTCTATATGTCCTCTATGCAGACACGTGAGAATTCTAGTGCAGGTTAATTGTGTTTATTATTAAATTTTTCATTTGTACCTTCACTTTATCTTCTAATATATATATATTATCTCTCCTTTTCATTCAATCTAAAACATGAATTGATTCTAGATGAGGGTTTTTGGCAATGTTGTGTGTTTAGGAGAGTTGAGTGTTTTATTAAGCGAATGATACTCAGAAACTTTCCCATCGTTGACTTCTTCCCAAGACAAAAGCAAAGGGAATATATTATTTCCACAGGAAAATATCTCTGTTTGGTGGATTTATATTTAAACGTATAATATATCATTTGGTACATGAACAGTTATGAATGTGTCCTGTGTCTTTCAGCTGTCAGGAGTATTGGGAGCAAAGGCTTCAGAGGGACAAGGTTGAGCGGCTTCGAAAAGCAAATTAACATTGGGAAAACCAATGTTGGGCATTCATAGGATTCTAAATTTGGTTCTTCTCAATTTTTTCTTGGACTATACCTCTTCCATTACATGGATCTATCCCACTATTGGTTTTCATGTTGGACTTATTCACTTTCCTGCTCAGGTCTTTTTCTCTTGATCCTCATAGAAATGAGAGAAGGAAAATCAGTTGATATGCACGACACTAACATATATTTCTTACAATCTTTCTGTTGATTCAGAAATTTGATAAACAACGAGTTCATAAACAAATATTCAAGGACAAGAACATAAAGGACGCACATTAATAATCACATTTATTTAGCCATAAAAGACCAAGCTAATATAGATCAAAGTGAGCCATTTGGCATTGAAAATTTGTACTATGGCTCATAGGAGAAAGTGTTAGATGACGTTATTCAATCTGTCATTAATTTTCTTTGACGTGTATCAAAGTTTGTTGGACGGATCTTACTTGAGAATCTATTTTCGTATTCAATGTGTTGATTTCTTGAAGGTTTTCCAGTTGATTTAATGTTCATTAAGTTTTTACCTATGCATGTATTTAGAAAATTAAATACACAAAACCTTTAACTAGATTTATAGCGAAATTTAATAGAACCTCATGTCACCCAAAAATGACACGGAATGTACCATGGAAACCCTGAATGGAAAAACCAGCTAGAGTGTTTTTCTTATTCAGTCTTGACAGAGAAATCTAAAACAAAATTACAAAACAATGAGTCTTGAATTCTGTCCAAGAATGACAGAAAATTTCTGCCAAAATTTCCATGCTGAAACAACTTTAGATAAAAACCCGATTTCTGTGCATAAAAGTGCCATAAATCACTTTAAATCTCGTGCATAATTATGTTGTTAATAACATCAATCTGCACTTGAAGTCTATGCCAAAATTCTGCTGAAAATGTCTAGGAAACAGTGCCAAAAACTATAGAAATTTTTGATATTACAACCCCAAGAGAATTGGCAGATAATGTTTATTTTTTTTCCAGGGAAGAGGTCTACGACTTTTTTTCCCACATATGGAAATATTTCCAAGACATAGAGTTGGGTAACTAGTTGTCTTGAAGAACTATCCAATGTACTTAAAGTTTCTTGATAAAAGACAAACCAACCTTCACACACATTTTTTACATTTTTTAAATGAATTTGGATGCTTAGGAGGTACATTGTACTATCCCCTTACAAGTTATTCAAAAATAAAGTTAGTCAAGCTTAATGGCTTAAAACTTAAAAGCTAACAAAGAATTTAGAAATCAGAGTTGTCTTTAGTGAGACTTTTTGGACTTTCCGCCACTGGAATCCTTCGGAAAAATTTGAGGTGAAATCTTGATTTGTGTTATGGGATTTTAGAGAAATTAGACTAGAAAAAACCCAACAGAAAAACTTCCAAGGTGAAATCTTGATTTGTGTTATTTACACTGTTTTTTTTACTGTATATATGGATTCAGCGCCCTGAAAAAACCCTAGGTCACTTAGATTGTGCAGTGGTTACCCATCTATGGGATTTTAGAGAAATTAGACTAGAAAAAACCCAACAGAAAAGCTTCCAAAACGTCTCACTAAAAACAACTCGTTAGAAATCTCACTTTTAGTTAAGACCTACAATGCTTGAATGAGTGGTCAAACTTTAGGCTTTCATTTGAAATGTTGTTGTAAACTTCTTCTATGGAAATGAGTCATTTAGAGAATTCATTGAGTATTGGTAAGGAGCAGAAGGCCTATTTTTGAGATCTAAATTCTCTTAGCAATGAATATAAAACATTATTTTGTTGTTTCTTGTGGCCGATTTCAAACAGGTTTGTCTAAAGATGACTTAGCCATTGTGTGTTTCTACATGAACATTTAACTGTATACTAATATAAGATTTTGAATTTTTTTGCTAGAGATATGAAAAATGATTTTTTTTTTTTTTACTTTTTTTCGCTAGAGAAATGAAAAAGGATTTTTTTTCTTCCAATTTAGCAATCCTATTGACCTCTCTTTGCAATTTTTGGGGCAATTGCTAATTTTAGTAAGTTAAAAATATGGTCTACATGATTATAGTTTTTATAAAGATTATATATCATGTGTAAAACTTTTTTTTTTTTAAATCAATGTCTGTAATTTTCAGGATTGCCATAACTCTTCACATAATTTTTTAAAGTGTGCTAGCTCAATGGAAGAGCATCTGCCTTACAAGCAAGAATTTAGCAATCCTATTGACCTCTCTTTGCAATTTTTGGGGCAATTGCTAATTTTAGTAAGTTAAAAATATGGTCTACATGATTATAGTTTTTATAAAGATTATATATCATGTGTAAAACATTTTTTTTTTTTTAAATCAATGTCTGTAATTTTCAGGATTGCCATAACTCTTCACATAATTCTTTAAAGTGTGCTAGCTCAATGGAAGAGCATCTGCCTTACAAGCAAGAGGTTGGTGTTTCTATTCCACTTAATCAACGATTTTGTAGTTTATTTTTAGTTAAATGTTTTTTGTATCGATTTATTTCGATGGTTAGATATTTCTGGATTTATTGTTTTATACTATACAAAAGTGATTTTTAAATAAAAATTTTATTGTTTCTAAAGAGACAATTTTTTAAGACAATAATCTTCAAGAAAATAATCTTTAAAACAATCATTTTTGAGACACCATACACATTTATTTATTTATTTTCTTTGTCTCAAGTTAAGACAATTTACCCAAAAATTGTCCTAAAACCCCCTTTATGTAGTAGTGTAATTAATTAATGAGGCAATATTTTGAAATGATTTTTGTCATCAATATACAATAAGAAGGAAAATATTTAAACCAATAATATTTGAGATAAATTAATTTAAATTAATTTAAACATAATAAAATTCATTTCATAATATTAAACTTTGAATAAACTTTAAAAAAAATTGTAAAATAAAATTAATAACAAATCAATAAAAAACCAAAATACTTTATATCCTACCAACAATAAATATAATAAAACTCATAACCATTTCTATATTAATAAATATAATAAAACTCATAACCATATATTTGAAATGTATCACCAACCTCTTTCCAATATATTTCAAATATATCACAAACTCTTATAACAACATAGTAAGAGATTTTAATAATTTGCAACCTTTAGAGAGTATTATGACTAGAATTCAGTGCATTTTAATCTATGCTGTAGGAATAAAGAGTAGAGTTGTCTTTAGTGCAATTTTTTGGAAGCTTTCATTGGTAACCCCTGCACAATAGTAGTGTCCTAGGGGTAACAAGTTTAAATAATACAAATCAAGATCTCACCACAAATTTAAACACCAGATTCCAGCACTAGAAATTCCAAAAAATCACACTAAAGACAACTCCATAAAGAAACTAAAAAATCCTTCTCGTAAATCGCCCCGTCAAGAGAATCAAGGGGTGCTAATCAGTGGCGTTACAGAGGATTTGAGACAGGATTGTTTTTCAAAGTAACTGTAAATGGGAGCTCGGATATATTTTAATGAGTTTGAGATATTAAAGTGTTTTTAAATTTTTTAATATAAATTTATAATAATAGTGTAAAAAATAAATATATCAAAAATTTAAAAAATAAATCAATAAAATTTAAAAATAGAAAATAAAATATTTAAATCTAAAAATTGAACAATAAAATTAGTTATTAAAATTTTCCATAGCAGTGGTCATTTGGTATTGTTTTACAAAGTTGTTTTTAGTGTGATTTTTTGGACTTTCTGATGCCAGAATCTGGTGGAAAAATTTGAGGTGAAACCTTGATTTGTGCTATTTAAACCAGTTTTTTTATTGTATATATGGATTCAGCACCCTAGACAACCCATGGGGCACTTCGATTGTACAGGATTACCCATCAAACTTATGATTTCAATAAATTCTAGCTGAATTTTAGAGAAATTACACTGGAAAACAGATTGTAAAAACTTCCAAAAAAACAGACTGAAGAGAACTCTTTTTTCTACTGTGTGGATGTATTTCTCCTCCCCAGAGATGGAATTTGACCGGCATTTTTGCCAGACATTTTGACGGTAATTCACTGTTCAACTGTTGTGCTTGTAACCATGTAAAACGTTCTTACATCAATTTATTCGCCACTGGATTCAAAACTGGAAAGTTACCTTTCTGGGCATTTAAGAAAATCAGTGGGTTGACTATGTGGCCCTGTCACTGGGTCCCCGTTTTAAATTCGACAAAATCTCTTCTCCATTGTCAAGAATTTTTTATCTATCAAATAGGAAGCGCAGTGCGGGATTTCCTCTTCCTCCTCCGAGGATGATGCAGAAGTATTCAATCCACAGGCTGTGACTGCCATTAGATTCACGTCCTTTTTAGGAAGCAGGCGATCGACATCCAGGTGCAAACCTACAGATTAATAATTAGATAAATCATATACCAAAAATCTAGAAGTACCAAAATTTTCACCTGAAATTTCTATGGAAACTTGTTAATTCTGTTTAGTTAAATTTTACCAGTAAAAATATCCCAGAGAAACATTTAAAAAGAGGGAGACATTCACCTTTCAGGCAATTGTCGACTGAAATTCTTTACTGCATAGAGGGCAATGGGGCAGTCGACTGAAATTCTTTACTGCATAGAGGGTGTTATATACCTAGGGGGGGATAATATGGAGTACCAAGGGAGGTACCCAAGGTAATAATGTAATAATGGGATGGGCCATAGTAATAAATAAGGTGGTTAACCCATGTCATGTAAGGGACCACAAGTAGTTAATAATAATGTAATGGGCCCATGGTATTAGTTGATGGTATGAGGAAACCATGGTAATGATGCATGGTATTGTATGTATGAGGCCTATATAGAGGCTAGAGACTCCACATGGAGAGATATGAAGAGAAGAATTATTGTATGAACAGGCATATGGCTTGTGGAGTGTTCTCCTTCCTTAAGGAGTGACTGTATGGTGTTGCCCTACCATAAGGGTTTTGATAATAAAGAAGCATTTCTATCTATTTCTATCTTGTTATTATTGGGTTATTCTCTATTCTCATATATTTTTGGATTAGATCTACAACAATTGGTATCGGAGCACTTTCTTGGGCACAAAAGTGGAGATTTTTTATTTTTATTTTTTGCAGGGTTTCAACGGCGGCGACTTTGCAGGTCAGATCTGTACATTTTGGTGCAAGATCTGTAAAATATAATTACAGATCTGGATTCTTTGTGCAAAAATAGTCGAATTCAAAAAAAAAATCAGTTGAATCGGAGTCCGGATGAAGGAGATATCACTGATTTAAAAATCAGTGGGGTTGCAGACAATTTTCAGGGCAGCGATTTTGCGGCGCAGATCTAGACGTCATGGTACAAGACCTGCAAAATCTAATTGGAGATCTGGATTCTTTGGGAAAAAATACCCAACTTCAAAAATAAAATCAGTCGAATCGGAGTCCGGATGAGGGAGATATCGCTGATTTAAAATCAGCTCTTTTTGCAGAAATTTTGGGTGACGCCGAGAGAGTAGCAGCGTAGATCTGCAATTCCAGTGTCTGAATCAGGATTTTTATCGCATGGGCAGATGCAGAATGGTTGTTCCATTTCTAAAAACAGGTTATAATAGGGATTCTGAGCAATATTGACGGATCTGTGACCATTTCAATTTTTCGCCAATATTTTTGTGATGGCGGGCCTAGATCGCTTTGAACAGGAAGACTCTTTTTTGGGTCGTCTCACTAAGCTCCGACAGACGGGTACAGTGGAGGAATATATTACCGCTTTTGAAGCCTTAGCCTTCCGCACTAAGGGTCTCACAGATACATTCTTCAAGGAATGTTTTATCAGAGGTCTTAAAGAAACCATCAAAGCTCAAGTTCTACTTCACCACCCTCCCACGTGGAAGGAGGCTTGCCAGGTAGCTCGTCAGGTCACATTGCCTAGCAAAGATTTTATTTTTACAGAAAAGAAGGAAACCATGGAACCTAAAGGGTTATTTCCTACTAGTATATCCTTATTGCAGATTCATGGATTGATTCAGAAAGAGAAGATCATTGTTTCTATCAATCCTAGTTGTAAACATAATTTTATCAGTGTTAATTTGGCAAAAAAATTGCAAGTCCCAGCAAAACAAATTGAACATACACAGGTTGATAATGAGGATGTTCAAGTGTACAAGGATTTGAAGATTTCTATGGATAAATATGTGTTTCATGGTGATTTTTATGCCTCAGAGATGGATAATATGGATGTTGTTTTGGGATATCCTTGGATGGAATCCGTGGGTACTATCAATATTAATGTGCAGAAGAAATTCCTGAAGCTATGGTATAAAAAGAAGAAAATTACATTACAGGATATTTCCATCCATAAACAGGTAGAGCACATGGAGGCTGAAGCAGAAGATGTTCAAGGGACTGACATATCAGATGATGAGCCTTTGATGATCGACAATCAAACACAAACAGAGGCTGCAGAAGAAAATGTTACAGGTGATGATACATCAGAGGAGGGCTCAGTGGTTGAAGTCATATTGAAAAAGAAGACACCACAACAGGCACCACAGCAGGGTGAAATCAAGCAAAAGACACCGTGGGTTAAAACTTCAACATATCATCACCCACATCACCCCGCAAGACAACAACCAACAAGATGGCAACCAATTAGCCACAAGGACAACAACCCCCGTATGACGGATAGTGAGGAGCGACGATCCACCTACTACACACAGAAGAGCTACCACAGTCAACTTCCATCTCAAGCGAGCGAGGCACCAGCGAGATCGAGGGTTCACCTTTTTCTTGGCTGGCTAGATGCACGTGCATGGTACCAGTGGACTACTCTTTTGAGTAGATCTTATTGTTTATGTTCTTCCCATGTTTCGGGGACGAAACATGCTTAGGGGGGTGGAATGTTATATACCTAGGGGGGATAATATGGGGTACCAAGGGAGGTACCCAAGGTAATAATGTAATAATGGGATGGGCCATAGTAATAAATAAGGTGGTTAACCCATGTCATGTAAGGGACCACAAGTAGTTAATAATAATGTAATGGGCCCATGGTATTAGTTGATGATATGAGGAAACCATGGTAATGATGCATGGTATTGTATGCATGAGGCCTATGTAGAGGCTAGAGACTTCACATGGAGAGATATGAAGAGAAGAATTATTGTATGAACAAGCATATGGCTTGTGGAGTGTACTCCTTCCTTAAGGAGTGACTGTATGATGTTGCCCTACCATAAGGGTTTTGATAATAAAGAAGCATTCCTATCTATTTCTATCTTGTTATTATTGGGTTATTCTCTATTCTCATATATTTTTGGATTAGATTTACAACAGAGGGCACTAAATCTGAGGAGTCCCTCTCAGATTCACCAATTAGCAAACATCTCGACATCGAATCATCCATGACGATGACAACGTTTATTTTACTGACAGCATCATTCATGAGGATGAAAATGTTTATTTCACTGTCAGCAGTGTCAAATATCAGAGAAGGTTAGCAAATTTGATTGAGTAGTTAATTTAATTATCAGTTGTTTTTAGTGTGATTTTTTGGAAAATTTTCCATTAGGTTTTTTCTGTATAGTTTCTCTAAATTCTGGCAGAAATTTATTGAAATCATAAGCTTGATGGGTAATCTTGTGTGACGGAAGCTCTAGGGGTTTCCCAGGGTGCTGAATCTATATATACAGTCAAAAAACTAATTTAAATAACATAAATCAAGAGTCACCTCAATTTTTTCCACCAGATTCCAACATCAAAAATTCCAAAAAATAAAATTTATTGAAATCACAAGCTTGATGGGTAATCCTGTGTGACTAAAGCGCCCTAGGGATTTCCCAGGGTGCTGAATCCATATATACAGTGAAAAAACTAATTTAAATAACACAAATTAAAATTCACCTCAAGTTTTTCCACTAAATTTCAACATCAAAAAATCCAAAAAATAAACAACTCCGCTAGCTTCACTCATGTCCCAATATTCTAAAATCCACAATCAAATTCATATATGATTAAGCAATTTTTCAAAACGTGTGGGCGATTAAGCAACCATTCCCTTCAAGCTGTTTTCTAGGCGGAGTCATCCAGGCGTCTGTTAAAGTATAATTCTCGTTCTGGTGGAAGGTGTCAATTTTCCAAACGGGCTGACTCTAAGCAGCTTTCTTATTTATGCATCTGCCCGGGAAAGTATGGGCTGACTCTAAGCAGCTTTCTTATTTATGCATCTGTCCAGCAAAGTTGGTTTTATTACAAAATTATTTTACTTAGAATTTAATTTTTTAATAAATATTATTGGGTTTATTTTAGATTTATATAATATTTATATTATAAAAATATTTTAAATTTTAATTTTAATATAATTGTTTAAATCAATATGACTGATAATTAAATTGATTCTCCCTGAAATAAATTGATTCACTGTCAAAATCCTGGCTGTACACATCAAGGTCGATATTGAGTGAGGTCGATATTGAGGTATTCCGGCTTGAAGATCGAAAGTGCCACAGAGAACGCTTCGTTCACTTCAAGCCAGATTGCCAATTTAAATGGATTTTATGATTAAGATTTCAAGTTATATTTTTTATTATAATTGTAAATATTATTATGATTGTAAATATTGTGTATTCAATTGACATGGCGCTATGTTAATTTTGATGCTTAGAATTCAGAATGTTTAAATAAATTAAGAAGGTTGGGCAATAAAAGTGTAGCATCATTCTTATGAAATCGGCACTTTTGAATCATTCTTTGGATTTTGTATTTGTAATGTAGTTAAAGATTCAATATGGAGTATAGTATATAATTACTTTTTTTATCTTATTAAAGACTAGTTAAAAAATGATGTGGAAGAAATATGGTCGGACAATATAATATTGTTATATCTCTATTCTAAATAAATGGTATATCTATGATATATTTCAGAAAATAAATGGTATATCTACGATATATTCCAGAAAAGAGTAACGATATTTAATGTAATGAGGATTTAGCTTATAATATTTGATAAAAAAGAGTAACGATATTTAATGTAATGAGGATTTAGCTTATAATATTTGATAAAAAAGAGTAACGATATTTAATGTAATGAGGATTTAGCTTATAATATTTGATAAGGCAGGAATTATAGTTTTTTTAGTATACTCTATCTCTATGTTACAAATGTAATGTCGTATTATTATAATTTATTTATTTGTAGCTGATGGAAATTAACTTCCATCTAACTTAACCAATTAAACTAAGATTTTGTAATTTTGAGTAAAATGTTCTTGATTCTGCCTTTCTACAATAGAATTATCCAAACACAAAGACAAGAGAAAATATTTGAAACATATATCTTGATATCTATAGTCAAAGGTGTCAACAGTTAGAATTGTATTTTCTTATAAAAACTGCTAAGTTTTGTTGAGTAAAGACTATTTTCACTTTTGATATTGTTTCTATTGTTGTGAGATTATATTATAATAATTTTATAAACTCTCAAGATTTAACAAGTCTTTTTTGTGTTATGGCCTTTTCGGTTTTTTTTTTTTTTTTTTCCTTATAATAAATATATAACCTTTTTTTCATAATTATGTTATTGAAGGGTAATCTTTTAATCAAACTTTTATAGGTGAAATGTTAATTTATTATGAGAACTTCAAGGAAAAAATTTTAAACATAATGTTTCTAGATGGGAAACATAAATACCCAAAACTTAAAAAATAAATAATTTGTGTAACAGATAAAGAAAAATCCAAATTCCAACCGTGCTCCTCCCTAAACAATATTTTCTAAACTAAACGAAAAGATAAAGCATCCCCTAAGCTGCTAGACATTTTTGGAAAGAGAAATTTGAAAGAGATTATTAAAACCTTTTGAAGCAGCCGCCATTTGGTATGGTTCTACTGTTCCAAGTATCGGGACAATAGAACAATACCAAATGGCCACTGCTGAACAAGGTTTTAATAATTTCTCTTTCAAATGTCTCTTTCCAAAAAATATCTGTCAGCTAAGGAAATGCTCAATCTTCTCCTTACTTCCCGTCTAGTTTAGAGAATACTCTTTAGTGAGGAGAAATGGGTAGCAACAGTAGAAATTTTGCTGATCAAATTGGAAGAGATTCATATCCCTTTCTTGTCCACTATTTCTCACAAATTTGAGGGGTGGAGACAATATTTGTCTTATTTGGGATATTATTGCCTATGGATATATGCTCATTCTTGTTCTTGTTATCGAGAGGATATATACGCAGATAATGCAGTTACAAAAGATGTAAAGTGATTTGATTTTTCTACTCTTGGTAGATTGGGAGTTAATATTGATTTAGGTTGTTTTAATTCTCCCCTTTAAATAGTCTATATTTGACATGAATACCATGGGTCAATACTATCAGTTGTCATAAACCTTAGGCTCAAAAACCACTAATAACTTGACCAAGTCAAGTTTAGCTTAACCATTCATAAAAAATTAATAAAAATAAAAACAATATCTTTGAATCTTCATTTTAAGATACTGTTATTTTTATTTTTATTTATTTTATTTTAACTTAGTTAAATTTTTACATGCAAAGTGATTTGATCTCTCTTGACCCTAGTAGATTGAGAGTTAATATTGATTTAGGTTGTTTTAATTCTCCCCTTTAAATAATATATATTTGACATGAATACCATGGGTCAATACTATGAGTTGTCATAAACCTTAGGCTCAAAAACCACTAATAACCGTCAATACTACGAGTAGTCATAAACCTTAGGCTCAAAAACCACTAATAACTTGACCAAGTCAAGTTTAGCTTAACTACTCATAAAAAATTAATAAAAATAAAAACAATATCTTTGAATCTTTATTTTAAGATACCATTATTTTTATTTTTATTTATTTTATTTTAACCTAGTTAAATTTTTACATGCAAAGTGATTTGATCTTTCTCAACCCTGGTAGATTGGGAGTTAATATTGATTTACGTTTTTTTAATTATCCACTTTAAATAATCATATTTGACATGAATACCATGGGTTAATACTATGAGTTGTCCTAAACCTTAGGCTCAAAAATCACTAATAATGGTCAATAATATGAGTTTTCATAAATCTTAGGCTCAAAAACCACTAATAACTTGACCAGGTCAAGTTTACCTTAACTAACCAAAAATTAATAAAAATAAAAACAATATCATTGAATCTTTATTTTAAGATACCGTTATTTTCATTTTTATTTATTTTATTTTAACCTAGTTAAATTTCTACATGGCTTGATATTACATTAGAATACAACATCTCTACCATATTGGACACTCTCATCCCAATGAGAAAATTATAAAAACTATGGTTTATCCAATGTTATGTTCCTTTAAACCATCTTTAAGTAATCATATATGTTTTATCGAATACCATGGGCATTTAAACCATCTAGAAGTAATGAACACTAACACAACATTTTTTTTTTAACATTATTTGACACAAACACCCTAGTCAACATTTATTAATCGAAATGGTCATGAATGCAATATGTATTTACCCTATCACCCATATCTATGAACAAATTAGTAAAAATGGGGTAATTAAATAGTTCTTATAGCTATATGATCATTTACAGTCCAACTTTATATCTATTTCATTGGTACCGTCCCATTTAATGAACACTAACACAACATTTTTATTTAAACATTACTTGACACAAACACCCTAGTCAAGAGTTATTAATCCAAATGGTCATGAATGCAATATGTTTTTACCCTATCACCCATATCTATGAACAAATTAGTAAAAACGGAGTAATTAAATAGTTCTTATAGCTATATGATCATTTATAGTCCAACATTATATCTATTTGATTGCTACCATCCCATTTACTCCTTAGAATTATCTTAACTTCTAATCCACCAAGTCGAAAGAGCATTCGTTTAATTATTAATAATTAATTATTATTATAATTATAATTATTTTTATTTTTAATTATTATTATTATTATTATTATTAGTGTAATTTGACCTATTCAAAATGTTGAACATGACATTACATTGCACCTCCATAATACTAGGTTGGAGGGCATCGAGAGCTCTACCCAAAATTACATGGACAACTTTTATTTGTTTTCATTTTACCATTTGAGTGTTCAAGTAATATAGGTTACCCCAAGGATCAAATATATATGAGGAATTTATGACTTAGCCAGAGAGGAAACTCAACAAGGGTGGGGGAGCCTTCTCATTTATCCTTATCCCAAAGGGCCAAATATGTTCCCTAGTGGAATTTGAAATAGGGTGGAAGGGATGAAATATATGTTTTCGACCATTGGGGGACTACAAAAATAAATTACTTGTCAACCAATATTTTTTTTACGAATATACGCCCTCTATACCCTAATAGTGATCAAATTCAAAGTGGGGCTCTTAAAACCTTCCATGATAAATTGTTGATGACATAGTAAGAGTGGAAACTCAACAAGGGTGGTGGATCCTACTCCTCCTCTAGCCTTATCCCAAAGGACCAAAGATGTGCCCTAATGACATTTGAAGTAGGATGGAAGGGATGAAATACATTGTGCCAACAACTAGGAGTCTATATAGACAAATTACTTGTCAACCGATAATTTATTTTACCAATATACACCATATATACCCTAAGAGTGATCAAATTTGAAGGGAGAATCTTAAAACCTTCCATGATAAAAAGTTGAAAAACAAAGTTATGTACCCACTTGAAATAAAATAATGGACGTCTAATCATTTAAAAATAGTTCAAGTTTCAATACAAAGTAATAATAAGCATACTTTATATTTTCAAATAAGTTTTCTAATGTGTTAGATATTTTTTTCTAACCATTCAACAATGGTTTCCCTGAAGAATTTTAAAGTGTTAAAAATGGGAACACAAATTTTTAGACAATATCACAAAAATAAAACTATTGTGAACAAACTTATAGGAGACATGTAATCTACGTATTCATATGATGAGTTGACATTGCATAGTATATTAATATTTTGGGCATATATTACCCTTGCTTAACCTAAGAATCATGTTCATTTTAGATATCAAAATAATATATCCATCTTATGTTGGAAATCAAATCACTACAGAGAGGGGAGAGTAGGGTGGGGGGAGGTGGTGAATTAGTAGTGATAGCATTTACATAATTTTAAAAACTTTTTGCAAAAACACTAAATGTTCAGTAACCCAACATAACAAAATAAATCTCAATATGTAAACTCATCATAAAACTAAAGCATAAACACTATAATAGACATTAAGAGAATCATGCACAAGAAGACACAAAGATTTCGATTGGAAATCCTAAAAGGGAGAAAAACCACGTTGTTGCTATTAGGGTTTGGAGATTTTTGTGGTGAGGATTTTGATGGTTTTGAGATCTCAGATCATCCACAATATTCATTTCTGAGTTTTGATGTTTTGAGTCAATACCATGACTCATCATCAGGTTTTCTCCTGATGATGAGTTGTTTCTATCACCTTGCTTTGAATCTTCTACTATGAGTTAAACAAATACATTACATAGATTAGTTGTCCACTACCAATTGGGAGACACAACTCCTACAATTTGTTTCTCATTACTAGCTAGAAGGCACGAACCTCCTCTAAATTGTTTTCTAGCCACTACTAGCAAGAAGCCATACTCCTATTTTGGAAAGCCACCACTTGCCGGATGTCCCAACCTCCTGAACCTCTATGTAGACCTTGTTTCAAAATTTTCAGTCTAGGCCCAATATGACATGTTCAACATGCAAACTAAAACAACAACTCAAATCTACAACTCAATCTTTGAAACATTGTTGATCAATGTTACAAGAGTTGTCATTATGGTTATATGTTTTCCTTGATGTCAATATACATTGTTTTCATAGGAACCCTACAAGATTCATGATAATAGCACTGGTGTAGGTCTCTATGGAGTATGGCATTACAATTAATCACAAATACTATTGGTTATGTTGGCATTATGATGCATGTGTTATACTTGATGGAAACCCACTTGTAGCAGAAAAACTCACTTGTATATGGTAACTAGATGAATCTATGTAACTAGATGAATCTACAACAGAGATATCAGATGTGACAGAATTCATGGAAGTTGTGTTTACAGATGTGACAAAATGTAGGGCAGTTTAAAGGAATCAGTTCAGAAGTAATATATAATGGAAAATCACTTTATAACAGGTTTATTAAGAGGGAGCAAAGTAATGGTACAAAAGAATAGGATGAAGGAACAAAGGACTATAGATCAGAATCAAGAAGTTGAAGAAAAATGACATTTTTAGGTATGTTAAGTTGTATATGCGGGTTCATTGTACAAAAAGAGCATATACTTATGCACGCACTTTCACGAGATGAAAAGTGCGTATGGGTTGGAAAACCAAGGAATTTCAAGATTAAAGAATAACAAGGGTTAATACCAATGTATTAGCCCACAATATTGAGCAGAGTAACAGTTATTTGATCTCGTATAAGAATACCACAGGTTCTAAGCGTTGTTTTGGTCCGAGGTATTGAGAAAGGCTAAAACTATATAAGGAGGAAAAGATCAAAGGGCTAAGAGAACAAGTAACAAATATATTATGAAGTGTTAGATCAAAAGAAAATATGCATGTTATGGGTTTCTGATGCTTTGCTTGATCTAGACTAAGTATGCACCTGAGTGTTTGATGATGGATGAGATCTAATGATGGATTAAGATCATAATGACTTATCATTATGTGATCTGATAATGGATAGGATAGATCTGAGTGCTAACAATTGTTTTCTTCTTTAAATGCTATGATATGGGTATATTTGAAGTCTGGAATAGTTGCATAGTTATAAGTTTTTATTTGCAGATATATATGCTGGTTCGCTTTATTGAAGGCACGTATACACATTAGTTCGACACTTCCAAGTAGCGCATGCATAAGAAAAGCTTATTGTTCAGGGATGACTGATCTATCTAATCAGTGCTGTTGTTTTACTGTTGTTTGTCAATGATGTATTCATTAGATCTTAAAGTAAAATTGATTGTATACATATCATCTCCCTACTGTCATATCTCTTAGGCTCTGAAAGTGATCAATTTTTTGATGAATCCATCCTCAGATTCTTTTCTATTTTCAACAAGGAATATCAACCTACATTCATGTACAATTATAACCAGTGCTTGGTTGATAGTATACATGAACAGTTCATGAAATTTACCACACAAGGAGTATTTAGGTATAGTTCAATCATTATTCATTTTCTTTTGTTTCAACAAGGAGATTCATTACCCATTCAGCTCAACAAGCAAGATGAAGAAGGAGTGAATCAATCAGTGATTCACAAGACATAATTGTTCAGAGCAGCATAAACAAAATTTTCATTTTCTGAGTTCATTGATTCTTTTATTCATCTAGTTCTTCAGTTATTAAACAACTAGACAGAGCCCAAAATTGGAGAAGAAATCAAGAAAATCCTACACTATCTGAACAGACCAAGACTGGTGAGTAGTATCTATACGAGAATTACACTGAAATCAGGATATATGGCAGTGAATTGGCTCCATACAAACTGCCTAAATATGTGGCAATGAGGGTATTCTCGCTGGAATACATTAGGCATATGATAAATATGGATGAAGTTCACTTTGTCTCTAGTAAGAAAAAGTCATAGTTTAAGCTCAAAGAAAAGGTAGGATCATTCATTTGTAACACTAGGTTTGCAGGCATAGAGGAAGATAGATTATTAAAGAACATGAACCTTTAGCCAAGTTTCACCTGGTCATATGATCCTTTTGGGATCATTTCTACATTAAGAGTTCAACTTAAAGCAACACCTTACAATTACACTCCAAGGCTAGAATTATAAAAGTTTATGAACTAGGAGCAGTGGTATGAAGGGACACTCCTGGAAGCAGATGAACAGGTTGTAACTACTCCACAAGTGAACACTCTAGTCACCCAAAATACTCAACACAAAAGAACCAGAGAAGAAACTCTATCAGTTACATAATTGATCAAAGAGTATTCTATACTGCAGAAGAAATTGAACAATGGACTAACAACGCCATCAGGGAGAAGGCCACCAGAATTAATTGATCTTAGGGATTTAGAGGATACTTAATCAACAGGGACCACTAATCCCAAAACTTCTTCTTCTTCTTCAACTCATGTTGGGTAGGTAAATCCCCTCTGCGGACAGAGGCGATCCCACTAGCCTAAAACAGAACTAGCCACAATCAAACCACGCTGCCACGCAAGTTCCTAGTTATGCATTAAAGGTGAATTAAGAAGACCAACCTGGAATCCAATGCTATGGTTGAAGCCAGCAGAGTTGATATTCCCGCTCCCTTGCTCCAGCAGATCATAAACGAACACCTGCACATGCAAAGGAAGAGACAGATACCAACATAAAATCTACCAAGGCATAACTATATTTCAGTCAGAAAGGAAATAAATCAACATATCACCATAATAGACAATGAGATTGGAACTATAATAGCAGTTGCTCATTAATTAATAATAAACAGGAAAAGTTACAACCAAGGTTCTGACGTTGAACCTCTCCTGGCTGGGCGAGCAGCTATATGTGTCTTGCAATGTCTCTCCTCTCCGGCAGCATAACCTCTCTAGCATTCATTATCACTCATAATAATCACAACTAGCATTCCTCCAAGAACTCAACATCTAGCACTCCATGACTAATGACTATGACTATCACTAGCTTGTCAAATGCATAAGGACAAGCTTATATAGATGAAGAAGGGAGGAGGATACGATGAACCAGGACACCTATTGTGGATTAACATTATCCCCCAAAAGCCATTAAAGATGGAGATAGGATAGAACTCGACATAAGACTGATTTTTTATCCTCAAAAAGCTCCATGTAATGAAGGAAACAACAGTCGGGCGTGTGTTAAGGCAAAAAGCATGACCAAACTTGGTTGGCGCGACTGTTGCTCTAAGACAGAGCGCCAATGGTCGCGCCCTCTTTTGAGGATTTCCATGATTGGCGCGGGTAAGATACTGTGGACCTGCGCCAATGGAAAAAGAGCACTTTTAAGGGATAATCTGTAGAAGGTGTCTTCAGGGAACATGAAGTACATACTCAGGGGAACATAATGCAAGTGTTTTTAGACTTTGTCACTTCTTATAACTCCCGGGACGAGTCCTCCAAAGTACGACAAGAGGAGTAACAGGGATGGTGACAAATTACTGTGTAACAGATGCCCCCTAAAGCATGAAGTCCGAGAGGTGGAGAGGGGTGAAATGCTTTACAAGAACACACAAGAACACATATAGTTGCTGCCGCCGAGGATCTGTGTTAAGAGACATGACTGATAGTTCAATTACATGATGTACTTGGTATGGTCGCAGCCATCCATAAGAGAGTACATAAATAATCTAGATCCATAGTATGGACGCAGCCATCTGGTTAGGATCAATGAATTGACTCAGGTATGGGCGCAACCATCCAGTGAATGAGTCAAGTATCAAGAATCACGCCTGGATTACAACAGACACAATCCAGGGTCTTGCGCTCCATCTCGACCCGAACAAGAGTACAAGTTCAAGCATGTGAATATATGAGCTGAAGTCGAACATGCATGAACATCGTCTGATTACCAGTCAATAGTGGAAACTGTTAACAGACGCGAGAGGTACCACCAATAATGACAATGGCCCTCAAGGTACTTTAGGTACAATCTACGGCATGTGAATCAATGATCTGAAGTCGAACACCCGTAGAATCATTCGATCGGAGGCCAATGATGAAAACCTCACGTCGAACACGAAGAACCTGCCATTGAGGCATGCAGGCTCCAAGGCACCGGAAAGGAGTCTCTAGATCAACTTCCTGGATAATGAGTTGAAGTCAACAGGAAGTGACCTTGATCGAAGGTGGGCCATAATGTTTCCCACATCATCGACACGAGACAGAGAGATAATGTTGTGAATCAAGATTGTGCGAACTATCAGAAGGATGTTGTTTCTTTGCAGAGGTCAACTTCTCTTGAACATATCGGCGGCACATTAATGGAATCGGCAGTATTTGACATCAATGTATCAAAGGTCATAATGACGAGGCAATGAGTGGATGAGAGATCAAATAAGGTACCCAAGTCCATGGAAGCAAGTGAAAGATATGAGATGAGATATCCCTACCCTAGACACGAAAGCAGAAAAGTGCCATGTTCAAGAGCGACATACTGCCGTCACGGTAATAATTATGGTTCAAAAATTTTCTTTTCCCCCCCCCGCCATTTCTGGCGAGTACCCCAGTTATTTTTAACAAGCTTGATGGGGATAGCATATGCTTGTGGTGTGACAAAATCCGATGTCATGAAGTTTTAACGAGTCTGACAAAGGAAGAACTCGACGTCTTTTCATGTTTAGAGAGTTTGAAAAGACAGCAGAAAAGGAAACTCCAGGGATGTCCTTTTTCGTAAAGTTGTGTCTCACGGGCCCGAAAAAGTATAAAATAATACCCGAAAGAACCACCCGATCATGACGATCGAGGAGTACTTTTCATAATTAGTGATTTCGACCTGAAAAAGTAAAAAAGCGGTCAAAACCACGTCGTTTCGTAACCATTAACGAGTTTGAAACGACAAAAACCCGGTAATCTTTTTATGTTTTAACGGTCGACAAAAAGAACTTAAAACGACCGCCCCTTATTAACATTTAACGAGTCAAGAGGAGTGACTCGGCAATCTTTTCATCTTTAAATGGTCAGAAAAGAGCTGAAAGCAGACCTCCATTTTTATTTTCTTTAACGAGTCAAAAAGGAAAAATACTCGGCAATCTTTTCATATTTTACGAGTCAGAAAAGAGCGTAAAGGCGACTCGTCCTGAAGGAACGAGTGGTATAAAGGGTAGCGACTGGTTCCGGTAATGATGGAACTTGCTCGAAACATGTAAAGGTTAAGAGGCTGGCTAATAAAACCACTCATCGCTGCGGTTCCTCAGGAAAGGAGAAACAACCAAGTGAAAGCATATGATCGGCCAAAGAGATGGTGGCGATGGAATGAAACAACCAAGGCTCATCTAGCAGAATTTAGCAGATAAAAGGCAATCACGGGATGTAAATCAGGTATGGGTTCATTTTTTCACAAGCTTGAACCATGGAGAAATCTGCTTGAATTCGGTTTCATGTTTACACAAGCTTGAAACGAAAAACTATGCTTGCTATAAATTTGCATGCCCCCAGCATGATAATGCAAATCGAGGCACATGCCCCCCAAGCTTCATGGCATTCACGGAGTGGATGGAATGAAGGTTCACTGTCGAGATTTGTGAAAGACTCGACTTGTATTTTACGAGATATTAATCAAAAGACTCGATTTGGAAAGGGAGTGGTTTCATTTTTTAATGAGGTTGACACAGTAAAAGAACTATCCTCATAACCCTTATTTCATTTTTTAATGAGCTTGACACAAGATCAGGAACTACGCTCGGCTAGACCTAGTTTCATTTTTTAAGGAGCTTGACATAGGAAAACGAACTATGCTCCGCCACCTAATTTCATTTTTTAAGGAGCTTGACACAGGAAAACGAACTGTGCTCCGCCCGAACTTCATCATAATGAACAGGAAGTCGGGGCTTCCAAGAGTGCCACTCCCGGTGGAAGGACAACATCTCAGAAGTCAAGACCCAATGCCCCCAGGACACTATGCACGACGGTGGCATCGCTGGATACAGGCACGGGATAGGTGGCCACGTAGTTGACCTGCGGTGAGGCAGATGCAACTGGTGGATGAACACCAGGAGGGGATGACGACTGCGCAGGGGGGACCCGTGGACTAACGAACGATAATTGATCGATAGTCACAATTCGTCCATTGTGTGGAAAGAAAACCACACGGAAAAGTGAAGAAATAAGGGCCCCCATGGCATAAACATAGTCACGACCAAGGAGAAGATTGAAATCTAAAGCACCTCGGGTAACCGATATGTCTATATAGACGGTCTTGCCGCCCAAAGTAATAGGGAACTTTGGAAGGATCCCTAATGGTTGGCTAGTTCCTCCGTCAAAAGCAGTCAGATTCGATGCTACGGGCACAAGCTGTGGGGAACCCAAAGCTTGCCAAGTAGTAGCAGACATAAGACTAACAGATGCACCCTCATCCAAAACAGTGCCAGGTATTGCCTTGTCATAGGCGTATACCATGACCCAAAAAGGCACATGAGACGGGAGGCGGAAGGTAGTCAAACGTCTCCAGTCGAAGGAAGCGACTGAACTACTTGGTGGGGGAATCGTATGATTGCCCCCCTTCTCGGGGGAGAGCGCAGTAGGACTCTCAGATGTAGGGGTATTTCCAGATGTAGGAGAATCTGAGGAGATGAGAAGAACATGAGTTTGATGCTCTTCCGAAATAGAGTGGTCGGCGGGTGGTGAACTCGAGTCGACGCTCTTTCCGACCAATGGTTGGTCTGGAACAGGCTCGAAAGAGCCAGATTCAGGAAGAGGAGGCTGGACAAGAGAGGAATCTTGGTTGATTTCTTTGTCAGCATGGGAACGTTCTGCAATTGCAGAAAGACGTTGATAACCAGTAGGAAGTTGGGTTGAGGGAGCTGGAAGACTTTCCAATACAATAGTGGCTCTATCCATGAATGGACAAAGGTGAAGGGGATGATTGCCTTCACAAAGTTTACAAGGGATTCGAATCTTCTCTTTTCCCTTACCATTTCCAGGTGATAAGGTAACATCGCCATGATCGACAGAGGACGATGCGGGGCGGTCTGGATCATGAGACCATACTTCTAAAACCCTGGGAATACCAGGACAATCTCGGAGAAGATGGTTTTCCTTGCATAACTTACAAGGAAATTTGACCTTCCGCGGAGGAGTACAAGGTGGCTCGACTTGGGTTATACCTTTAACCTCTGGTTTAGGGGTCTTCTTTTTCTTCTTAGCCACCTGGTTACTTGAATCCAGAGGTTCACCAGGCGAAGTAGAAGATGAGGACGCAACAGTAGGCGAAGAAGGGGAAGGGTCCACCTTGGAATCAGCAAGACGTTGTTCGGGTGGAAGAGGTGGTGGTGGACCCGAACTGAACGGAGGAGCACTAGAGGGTATCTCAGGCTCCTTCCCGGTAGATGGCGGGTAATCTTTTGTTCGAGTACTGATATTAATGGGTACTGTTCCAGCCATAAACACTTGAGAACCAAAGGAAGAGGGAGGCTGAGATGGGTCAGCCACCATTTGAGTTTTTTGAGTTTGCTGTGAGGGAAAGGGTTCTTTAAGCACCGCAGGAGTCCTGGGGGTGCCTTTCAACAAACGACTAACTTCGGACCGCCTCGGGCAATCCTTGGTATAGTGATCCTCATCGCAGATAAAACAAGGATACTTGGGTTTGCGTTTAGTGCCGTCCTCGGGTTGAGGTTTTGGGGCTTCCTGTTTGGGTTGATCTGGCTTATTCTTCGGTTTCCCTTTCTTCTTTGCTTTCGAGGCTTTGTTTGCCGTGGTGGTTTGGACGGCATTGACCTCGGAAGTAACATTTGAAGTGGGTATTACCTGGGAGGTGGGTTCATTCGGAGCAGAAGTTATCGCACTCGAGACCACCGAGTTTGAAAACAACCATACGGGCAAACCGATGGTTAACCCAGGCAAAGACAATGTTGTGATATACTGAACACCGACATTTCCAACAGAAGGAAATGGACGAGGGTTCCCATCAGGAGGAACACCTTGGCCAATGGGCGCTGGGAAGGCTGCCATTGAACGAGAAATAATCCTACTCAAGCTAACGCAAACAAAATCTAATTGGGTAGATGTTATCGTGGCCAATAAATTTTAAGACACTGAACTTGACCTTTTCATTTTTTAAGAGTCGAGAAAAGGATAAAAGATGACTCTAGTCTCCTTCGAATATTTAATGAGGACGAAGTGACAAGACGCTCACAGGCACCTTTTCTTTTAGGGAGTCCGAAAAGGATCCAAAGTGACTACTCTGGAATTCTAGGTAGAGGGTGTGCCAAAATTTTCGCAAAACCACATAATACTTTTTAGGGTACGGGTGGTCGATCTTCGTGAATGCTGTGTTCACTGCATTGCGAATCGTAGGGCGGCTGACACGGCTTCCTATGGATAAAGGCTTTATTCCTATAGGGGTCTCCCAATATATACGCGACGGTACGTGGGAGCACAGTCCGTATTGGCACCTATCGTTTCACCGTGGAGGAATCACCCAACCACTCGACGATAAACTACCAGGTTTAAAGACGTCGGAACACGTCTCTAACCTAGACCTCTAGAGTATTTGCGTTATGTTCCAATGCGTTGTTATGTTCATTGAGTTTATTTTAAAGTTTATCTTTGATTATGTTTCAGTTTTTTGGTCCTACCGTATGTGATATCTCAAAAACTTCTTAATGCAAACTATATGTCAAGACTATATCATTTGATTCGATGAATTCTATCTACAGGAGGGTTGAGATCTTTACACAAACGAAGTGATCACTCAACAAACAACAAAGATCCTAATGCAGCTAATAACAAGAAATGAAATTTTTTCTTTTTCTTTTTAATAGCAACAAATAACAATAAATGCTAACTAATATGATGCAAAAGATATTTTGTTTTTCTTTCCTTTAAGATGGCATGATGCATTTAAACAAATCTTAAGAGATATGCACAATCCAAGTTCACTCAATGAAATAGAACCAACTCTGAAACACAAAAATGAACTATGCAAGCAAGGAAAAACACAAAGACTTTCAATGAACCATGTAATCTAAGTTCAAATGAAGTCAATTCAAAGAGGCTAGAAGTGAATCACTCAGAGTATAGAAGATCAAGCTTTAACAAATCACTGGATAGGTGCAGAACACAACCAACAAGTTGACTGGATAATCAAGAGACCGAAACTTCCCACAGAAGGCTAGACATGAAAAGTCACTAGATGTTCTAGGGCTGAGACGAAAATCAATAGAAATAAGCAAGCAACTGAAGGATAAAGGCTAAAACCAGTCAAACAGAGGTTCAACACACTTCCAGAGGCTGTAAGAGGTATAAAAAGAGGCTGAAAGAGCTTTCCACACACACACAGGAAAAATTTACAGGGCTGGCGCGACTGTCAGCCTGCAACTTGCGCTACCAAAGGATTGGCGCGAGTTGCCTTTGAGCAACATGCGCCAACTGGCGCGACTGTCAGAGTAATAACCGCGCCAATGAAGCTTGCCGGCTAGAAAAATAAATAATACGACCTCAGGTCGGGTTGACAGTGCTCAGATGGATCAAACAGTAAAGAATAAACTCAAAACTGACCCAGGAAGCTCATGCACTCAAGGAAGCAAGAGAAAATTAACATGCAAGACAAACTAGCTTCTCCCCAGCGGAGTCGCCAAATTGTTGGGTAGGTAAATCCCCTCTGCGGACAGAGGCGATCCCACTAGCCTAAAACAGAACTAGCCACAATCAAACCACGCTGCCACGCAAGTTCCTAGTTATGCATTAAAGGTGAATTAAGAAGACAAACCTGGAATCCAATGCTATGGTTGAAGCAGAGTTGATATTCCCGCTCCCTCGCTCCAGCAGAGTTGATATTCCCGCTCCCTCGCTCCAGCAGATCATAAACGAACACCTGCACATGCAAAGGAAGAGACGGATACCAACATAAAATCTACCAAGGCATAACTATATTTCAGTCAGAAAGGAAATAAATCAACATATCACCATAATAGACAATGAGATTGGAACTATAATAGCAGTCGCTCATTAATTAATAATAAACAGGAAAAGTTACAACCAAGGTTCTGACGTTGAACCTCTCCTGGCTCGGCGAGCAGCTATATGTGTCTTGCAATGTCTCTCCTCTCCGGCAGCATAACCTCTCTAGCATTCATTATCACTCATAATAATCACAACTAGCATTCCTCCAAGAACTCAAGAACTCAACATCTAGCACTCCATGACTAATGACTATGACTATCACTAGCTTGTCAAATGCATAAGGACAAGCTTATATAGATGAAGAAGGGAGGAGGATACGATGAACCGGGACACCTATTGTGGATTAACATTATCCCCCAAAAGCCATTAAAGATGGAGATAGGATAGAACTCGACATAAGACTGATTTTTTATCCTCAAAAAGCTCCATGTAATGAAGGAAACAACAGTCGGGCGTGCGTTAAGGCAAAAAGCATGACCAAACTTGGTTGGCGCGACTGTTGCTCTAAGACAGAGCGCCAATGGTCGCGCCCTCTTTTGAGGATTTCCATGATTGGCGCGGGTAAGATACTGTGGACCTGCGCCAATGGAAAAAGAGCACTTTTCAGGGATAATCTGTAGAAGGTGTCTTCAGGGAACATGAAGTACATACTCAGGGGAACATAATGCAAGTGTTTTTAGACTTTGTCACTTCTTATAACTCCCGGGACGAGTCCTCCAAAGTACGACAAGAGGAGTAACAGGGATGGTGACAAATTACTGTGTAACAACTCCTTTTTCAACAGAACCTATGGAGATAATTCGTTCTAATGAGACCAACTCTGCATAAGATAGTAATATCTTCCCCAAATTTTTTGAGATTAAGAAAAATAATGAAATTCTTAAGTCAAACATGTACAATCAATTTTTGAAGCAGACATCCACCTCTCAGCACATGCTTCTCTCTTCCTTCGACAGTGAAAGAGGAAGAATGCAAACGGATTTCTTGCAGGCTCAGATTCCATTTCCCAGTCTACAACAAACTGCAAGAAGACTATATTTTCATTCGATGTAAATCAGAAACATCCTATTGACCAAATGGATATGCATAGGAAATCGGATGAGATGTTATTCTCAACTATGAGTACAACTGCCATGTCTCTCTCTAAGCTTGGAACTGCCTTGTCAAATGTACAATCACAGCTTAAGGTTGAGAAACTTTCATCTTTAGCTAAAGATAACAAGTTAAAATCTTTAGAAGAGCTCATTGTTAAAATTGGGTATGATCCCCAAGATTGTAAAGACGTTGAAAAAAAACTTAAGAAAAAGGATGCAGATATAGCAACCTTGAAGAAACATTTGAAATTGCCTTCCAATAGAAAAAACGTCCTTTCACACGCAACATGGGCCTATGTCAACAAATTCACATACGCATCAAGACAAATTGCAGTATGGTATAATGCCAATTAAAAAGTATAAAAACAATAGGATCAATGTCCACTCATTAAAACAACTATTACAATTACAAACAAAAAACCATAAAAATTCATGCAAGCAAAATTCGTAGAATAAGCATCATTGCTTATCAAAGAAAAATCCTTTAGCAATTTACCTAACCAAGATAGAAGACACACTTTCGAAAAGATGTACAATATAAACAATTGCAGTTTCAAAAGAATATGGAGAGGATTGGACAAGACTTGGAACAAATATATGTAAATTTATCTAAAAACCATAGAAATCTGCTTGAGAAAGTAATATGCAAGATTTGAAAAAAAGAACTTCAAAATGCAAAATTTCCACAATTTGATGCACCTGAGAACATAAGGTGAAATAAACCATTTCCATTTGTAGCCACACTCTCAGAACTTGAAGAACGTCTTGTAGCATTAAGAATTTCATTTGCACAAATAACACAATGGGGCAACAAACAATCATAAATGGGTTTAACAGGATCAATTGCCAATGTTCTTGTCCAAAAAACATTTTTCAAACTACATTGCCATGATCTATGGAAGACACAACAACAATTGTTGTTTCATTGAAAAGACGACTGGAATATACAAATGCATTTAAACAGGAAAAGTTTGTGTGCACAATGTCATGGAAGCATTGAAAGAACTATGTTCTTGACACCTTTATAGAGTTCAAAACATACTCATAAATATAAATTGGGATAGCATCCTACAATCAAATTCCTTCAAATGCTCCAATTGAAAATGTTGGCATTGAAGAAAAAATAAAACAAGGAGTGATTCAAAAAATGAAATGCCAACTGAAACATTGGTGCACATATACATAGGGTCCCAACGAATCCATGATTTGTAAGGAAAGTTGATTGAACTTCCTCCAACTAAAGGGAAAGATACCCTTGGAATTTACAAAGACAAATATGTAGAGGAAATTAACTCTCAAACCCTTTTCTTTGGATACCCACGTGATAGTGACATTGTAGAAAAATTTCGCTACAAGAAATTGTTTAATGGGAGTTAATGCACTATATTGGCGACTTCTCTTATCACACAACCAAATTGTTTTTCAAAACATTGTGAATAATACTTAAAAAAGTCATTGCATACATTTTAATAAGAATAAAAAAATGAAAATGAAAATGAAGAAATTTACTTGCAAAAGATGTTAAATAAAAAGCACACTTGGACAACATTCTCAAAAGTGACATTGGTTACATGGATTTCAAGCACATAAGAATTTCTCCTGGTTTCCTAAAAAAATAAAGAAAAATATATTTTCCGTGATACGTCAACAAGGCCCACCATCATGGACCTCGATGGACTCCATTGGTCAACACATTGAGCATATTGCATGACAAACGGGAAGAAAAAAACATATTGAAACAATAGAAGACTATAACATCGACTCTCTCATAAGAAAGAATCTAGTAACTTGCACTCGTTATTATAGGCGTATAATTAATGCCTTAAAGCAAATTATATCTCAAGAAAAAGCATTCTTCAGAGAGATAGTTGATTACTACTTTTTAACTGAATTCCAAAATACAGAAAGCGAACATTAACATGGATTGTTATGGGTAAAAAATGCGCCAATATATGGAGTCAATAGTAACTTTGACACAGAAAACTTCGTCAGTAATTAATTGAATTATAGCGCAGATCACCTTGATCCAAAGCTTGCAAAAATACATGAACACCACCATACAAAACATTGTAAAAAGAGAAAAGGCTCACATTATAGATACAATTTACCAATTCCACCCATGAGAAGCATGAAAGTTCTTGAACCATTTGGGTTGGTAGATTACACATCAAATTAAAAATCAAAATTGTTATATATCATTTTGGAAAAGGACATTATGACAACAACACCACTTTCGATGATTTTTTGGATGAATTGCATTTAACTAAAACTGATTACATCTTAGCAATACAAAGTACATTGAAACAACTAATGATGTTATTGGAATGAAAACCCTCTCACATTTGGAACAATAGCTTTGCAAATAGTATGCCGCAACCATGGAATGCAATATTGATGCCCAATTTGTCCTTAATACATATGCAGTTGCATCATATTGCACTTCTTACATGACAAAAGTTGAGAAATAAATGACAAATGAATTTAAAACGATAAGAAGAGAACATGAAAAGAGCAAACTAAATGCTATTGAAATGATACGTTCATTGGGAAATGCCTTTCTTAATCTCGAATAGATCTGAAATCAACAAGCAGTCCACATAACACTTTCTCTTCCATTGAATAATAGTTCACAAAATATATATATTTATAAACACAACACCAATGATTGAATGCAAATTTATCCTCAAACCATCTTTCCTGCTAAAACATGAAGATGACAACGATGAAAATGTCACATATAGTTCCATTATTGATCATTAGATCAATCAACCTAATGCTATTAAGCATATATGCCTTGTCGAATTCAATGTACAACATAAATGCCACACCCATTTCAAAAAGGAAAAAACCAAAGGTCATATGATTCATCAAATACAAAAAACACATTGATTATGAAAACTATTGTAGGGAAAAGATTTTGCTCTATGTCCCATTTAAAAAAGTGAAAGTGCATTTAAAAAAACTTGCTATCATGGGAAGCCGCTTATATCTTACATGAAAACACAATAAAAGAAAATGAATCTAATTTCACATATAGCATCAACCCACTATGGGGTGATTTAACAAAAGTCATTCAAGACATCCAAAATAGCTCCATAGATCACACTAATTCAATGAATAAGCAAACAACCGCTAAACACATTAGTAAAAAATATGATTTGGAGGTAGACTTACAAAATTCCCATCACCATGAAAGAAAAACATAACTAAATATCATATTCAACTTGTTAGAGCATCAATTCCTGCTTAAAAATGTAGAATATCACATATTAAGAAGAATTATTAATAGAGAACAACAAGCAATTATCAAATACATTATGATGAAGAAACCTATGGACATGGACAAACCATAGTATTTATTCTTGACTGGAGGATCCTGAACTGGAAAAACATTCACAACAAAAGTAATATTCCAAATTCTCATGCGGATTTATGATGCACATCATTCAACTGATCCTTTGAAGGCAAAAGGTTTGATACTTTCAAACACAAGCAAAGCTGCATATAATTCATGTGGTACAAAAATCCACTCTGCATTGCTTATTATTTTTAGCAATTCTGCCCCCACACCACTTAGCAATGAAACATTGGATGAGCTCAAAATATTTTACCAATAATTGAGACTATTTTTCATTGATGCGGTTTCACTACTCAGAAATCATTTCTTGTTTTGCATTAATGATGAGTTGAGAAACATAAAACATGCCCAAACAAAATATTTTGGAAATGTTGATATCCTATTTTGTGGTGATCTCTATCAAGCACAACCTATACAAGATTCCCTGATTTGAACAACCTATTCTCAATAAACAACCAATCCCATATGACTTCTGGCAAGAAAAGGTAAAGTGCTACGAATTTCATATTACAATACACTAGACAAACAAGAAATTCATCTCAATACTGAATAAAATGTGAACACACACTAAAAAAGAAGATGATTTTGAATATCTGAACAAAAATTGTGTTAGACCTGCACCTATTGACCCTAATTTCCCTATTTCTTTTAAAAAAATAAAGATATCGCTTTGCACAACAATAAAATGTTGCCAATTGTTTCTGTGAAAAAATTGTCATCAATGCAATCGATCAAGAAGAAGAAAACCATGGCGATTCCCATTCCCATTTACATACAACAATGTTGCCTTCACATATAGTAGTAAAATTAAATATGGTACTTGAGATCTATGGTGGAAATTGTGATTCACAAGATGGCCTTGTTAATGGAACAAACAAAATCATTAAAGCCTATACAAAAACAAATGAAATTAATGTCATATGGATAAAGTTATGAGATGCAAACATAGGGCATTACCAAGCAAGAAAGTTGGCTCACTTATATAGTGAAGGCATTTTGCAAGATTGGATCCCCATACTGCGAATAGAAAAACCAATAACAACACCAACAAAAAGAAGCTATATCAAAATACGAAAACAATTTCCTATTCAATTGGCATGTGCACACACAATCAATAGCTCACAAGGCCTCACGCTAGACAACCTTGCATTTGTTCCTACTGGAATACGAACTCATGGATTTGTCTATACAAATTTGTCTCATGTTAGGAACATGCAAATCTTGTTCCTGTTAAAACCACTAAACAAAGAAGACTTAAAAGTCAAGAAAAAAATAATAGTTGAAATGGGCCATCCATGACAAAATGCAAAATGGGAACTAAATTACAATTATTGATCTTTTCATAGACATTCATTCACATCAGTTCTCTCTCTAAACACTCGCAACCTAGATACCTATATCAACGATATCCTCAATGACTATGATCTAATGGACGTTGATATTCTATGTTTACAGTAGACACATTTGAAACAAGAAATGTTGCAAGAAAAGTTCAAAACTTTCAATTGCATATCAAGCCATAACAAATATGGATTGCTCATATGTTTCATGTTAATTTTTCATAGGGCTATATTGTTCTTTGCTTTGATAATTTCATTTCTCCATTATCACATTAAGTTCACCCCATACAATCACAACATTATTTCGATTTACATCATTATGCATCAGCATATGCAACTATGTAGAAAGAACAATAACATCATCATCAATGTAGTGGAACATAAAGGAACAATAGAAGAAAAGCATGCACACATAGAGACACCAGGATTGTTCGGTGACCAGGGCAAAACCCACTTTGGGGAAAACCCTTGAAAATCTTATTCTAATATATTGTCATCAAATGATTCAACAAAAGAGAGTACAATGATCCATATCTTCACAAAAACTAAAATATCCATGAAATTCATATAAACATCAAAACTATGATTTAAATAATTGTAATGTACTATCGCTACCTGTAGCCTACTACCGAACACCTATGTCACTGAGTGAAATATTAGGAACACTAAAATCTCATCTTGGAGTCCCGAACATAGGGAGGAGGACCTGGTCGCTCTCTGTGAGCTGCATGATAACGACTATGGCAACTCGGTTGCTCCCATACCGTTCTGTGCGGGCGACCGGGGACCAAACTGACCTAGACTCCTAGTTTCTCTCATGAAGACTATGTGCTAGCGTCCAAGGGTCCTTGGATACTGTCATGACCACTATGTGCCAACATCTAGGGAATAAATTGCTTAGTTCTATGCCAGTGTCCAGGAATTAGAAAACCCTAACTCAGTGTGAGCTTCATCCTGTAGCTTCGGATCCTTTGTCAAACCTGTGTGAGCCAAGACAAAATAGAAGAGGATAAGAGAGCTTAATAATTTTTTCCAAATGAGCTTGACGTCTCTTCTATTTATAGGCTTCCATGATGGTCCACTTGACTTGTCCATTGGTACATGTGCATAGGGCCGACCTGATCCAGAATATATGTATGAATAAAATAATTCATAACTCAACTTCTTCTTGTCCAAATGAGGTGATCTTTAGGTCGATTTTGGTCCTCTCAAAAATAGGAATCTGATGGAATCATCGGATCTATCAAATGAGTAGTCCAAAGTGGAATTTGAATGCAGTTGCAAATTTTAACACTCCCTCTCAACTAGGGAGAATTCCACGTGCCAATATCGAACCATCGATCAACATGACATACATTCCATCTCAAGTATCTCATCATCTCAGATCATCAATGTACATCTCTTGCTTATTCTCGCTTATCTCTTGATTGTTCCTGCTCATATGCTAAATATTCTCAAATATAGAAGAAGAATAATATGCCATTGGAGGGGAGCTTAAGCTACCACCCAATATTCATCGAGCTATGACCCGGAATCTCTATCAATGGGCTACTACCAAAAATATCTATCAATGGGATACTACCTGAAAGATCAATCGATAGGTTATTACCTCGAATATCTGTGTCAATGGGCCACTACCTGGAAATATGTCAACGGGCTACTACTCGTAAATATGTGTCAACGGGCTTACCAGGAAATATGTCAACGAGATACTACCCAGAAATGTTTCATTAGGCTACTACCCGGAAATGCCATCAGGCTACTACCCGGAAATATCAATGGGGAGTCAGATCTACAACGCGCATCAACATCAAGGAGCACATCTCAACCTGGAACCACATCGGCGAACTACTACTCAACCCAGAATCTCATGGGGGAGATAGTACTACGACCACATATTGAGCAATAGGTGATATATGGGAGCTACTACTCAACCCATCCTATTTCCTACTGATCTTCCCATCAATGACCCTAAATAGCCAAGTGGTATAACACCTACATCATAATCCTATATTGGGCGAGATACTCGACTTACCAAAGGTAAGGATATCACGCCCCAAGCCTCCTCAACCATTATCCAAACGGAGAGGGATAATCCCAACAAGCCCAACTTGTGGGTATGATGCCAACTGGGGAATACTCTGCAATGAACAAGATAGGGTGAGCTACTACTCCAACCCTATGGGTAATAGATAGGGGTAACGCCCTATTATCCAGAGTTCGCTCAACCCCAGGAGCCCTCTATCTCAATTCCTCACCTTAGGAGCTCAGATAGGGGGGAAGAGTATAGCTCAGTGTCCTCGATAAACGTTGCTCTCATCATACTTGTATCAAGTAATCATCATATCTCAGTAAAATTTGTCCCATTTTTATATAGGACATCAAATCAAATATCATGTTAGATCATAAATAATCATATAAATGACAAAAGGATACCATAATCATCCTCCCTCTCAAGGAAGTGCCAACCATAAGCCTAAGCTTGTCTCGTACAACTGCACTGTCTCAATATATGAGATTATTGCGGTCCCAACTGTATACATACATACATACATACATACATACATACATATATAGATATGGGATTCTCTGCGAATTAGATCCCACTTTTTATTATCGCAGTGTATCCATGTCATATCCAGATCATGCTCAGACAAATATCTAAGGATCTTCTTCATCCTGCTCATAGCTAGTCATGATAGAAATATCATACTCAACCTTCGCTGTGTCACGGACCTCTCATCATGACAGATCTCATACTAAGGTAGAACTCATATGTGCTTATATCATTAATAACGAGCATCAATATGTCCATACATTCATATATCACAGGAAGAATATATCGTATCATGAAAACATCTCGAAGGGTTATGGGCAACAATGTGTGTCAAGCGACTCAATCATGAACTTATTCAAGTTTTATGCACATCATATATATACATATGGGTGTTCAAAATGGAAAATCAATGCTTCAATCAAACATCAGATTCCATGTCAAGTTCAAAAACATATTTAAATTCAAATCAGAGTGTCCAAGGATTTGAATTTCCAATTTTCAATGCTTCTTCAATAACTTCACAATATAGATTATCTCTTCCCAACTTCAGAAATCGATTATCATGCCATGATATATTATTACAAGATTCATAAGCCATCTCCCTCTTACTTATATCATCAGAGGCTCTTTACCTGACAATAGTAGATCACCAGTATATAAAAACTAAAATAAAAATCAAAGTCATACCTTGGAACACTTATGAGGTAAAGGCTTGAGTCATACCGGGGGAGCTTGCTTCATGCAATGCTCACTGCAACCATAACACCTTACTGAACCATCAACCCTTCATAAATCCCTATTGTGCAATCAAATCAGCTAAATAAACTTAATAAGCTCATCAAATTTTAGAAGCCAGGTCAATACTAATATCAACAGTCATCAATATCTCAGTGTCAATTCTTTGAACCAATTGATAGGTAGGGCTTTCATCAAGTAATGATATCATCTATTATCATGCCAACAGTTTTTCATCAACCACACAAAATCAATCAAGTCATTCCCATAATACAATTCATAGGAAGTCACTATGCTGATATATCATTGACATCAAGGAAAATCATCAATCATCAAGTCAAAACATTAGACATCATGTCAATATCCAAATTTGCTATCATAGTAAGATCTATAGTCCAAGACATATCTCAATCATTGAGTCAGAGATTTAGGTCATCATTATACATCATACAACTCATGTATGTTATTTTAAGTCTTCACCATCTTATTCTTGCTTCCATCCAAAGTGTCTCCATGGTTTTTCTTCAACCTAGCTCTGATACCATGTTAATTTTTCATAGGGCTATATTGTTCTTTGCTTTGATAATTACATTTATACATTAACATAGTAAGTTCACCCCATAGTATCATAACATTATTCATATTTACATCATTATTCATCAACATCTGCAACTATGTAGAAATAATAATAACATCATCATTAATGAAATGGAACAAAAAGGAACAATAGAAGAAAAGCATGCACACATAGAGACACTAGGATTGGTCGAAGGCCAGGGAAAAACCCACTGTGGAGAAAACCCTTGCAAATCTTCTTCTAATAGATTGTCATCAAATGATTCAATAAAAGAGAGTACAATCATACATATCTTCACAACAACTAGAATATCCATGAAATGCATCTAAACATCAAAACTTTGATTTAGATAGTTATAATGTATTATCACTGCATGTAGCTTGTTTCCGAACACTTCTGTCATTGAGCGACGTCTTCAGAACACTGAAATATCATCTTGGAGTCCCAGATGTAGGGAGGAAGAGATATGAGAGTGACTATGATAGACCTAGTCGTTCTCTGTGAATTGCATGATAGCGATTATGGCCGCTCGGTCGCTCCCATACCATTATGTGCGGGCCACTGGGGACCAAACTGACCCAAACTCCCAGTCGCTCTCATGAAGACTCTATGCCAGCGTCTAAGGGTCCCTGGAAGATTTCATGAACATTGTGTGGCAACATCTAGGGACTAAATTGCTCAGTTTTGTGCCAGTGTCCAGGAATAAAAAAACCCTAACTTAGTTTGAGCTTCATCCTGTAGCTTCAAACCCTTGTGCGATCTTCCTCCGTCAAACCTGTGTTAGCCAAGAAAAAATATAATAGGAGAAGAGAGCTTGATCAATGTGTCCAAATGATCTTGAGGTCTCTTCTATTTATAGGCTTCCATGAGGTTCCACTTGACCTGTCCATTGGTACATGTGCATAGGGCCGACCTGATCCAAAATATATGTATGAATAAAATAATTCATAACTCAACTTCTGCTTGTCCAAATGAGGTGATATTTAGGTCAATTTTGGTACTCTCGAAAAGAGGAATCCGATTACATCATCATATCCATAAAATGAGTATTCCAAAGTGGAATTTGATCGCAGTTTCATATTTTAACATTTCAAACAAAACATAAGAATTGTTGAACATATGCAATTTCAAGAACATAATGTAGAAGCATTGATGGAAAATATCGATTTGTCTCATAATGGACCACGTAGATGAAAATGAATCACAAAAAATATTGAACTCTTTCCATACATGCCATTAATATCATTTTTTTTCCCTTTTTGTTGCTATTGAAACTTAACTATTCATTAGTATTCTTTTGCAAACATCCATTGCATCCATATCCAAAGAAGTTGCTAATGAAATTTTCTTTATGCTATAGAGCTAAAATATATCAAAGATACAACGACAAAAAAAACAGAAGGAAATTATTTACATATACTATTGAACATATCCATTCACCAAATATATATGAAATTGGTTTCCATGTCTCCACTATCACTAGTTTCATTTTCTGCTCATTATCATTTGCAATGCAACAAATACCTTGCATCCTTGAGCAACAAATCAATACAACATCAGAACAAGAAAAACAACTAAGAAAGGAAGAAACAAGGCAAGCCAATCCATGCCCATCACTTATTTGCATCTATCACATTTGTAATATACACATCAACATTATTTATTTGTAATAGACTCTAATTTTCTTGATCTGTGCACAATCCAAATGCATCAACAAGAATTCCAATATAAATTGAATATTTGAACATCCGCAAAGCTCAAAAATTGTTCCATGGAAATGTAATGGTTTTCTACAACATATTTTTGGACAAATCACAAAAAACTCGTCAAATACTACGTGCAGATATGACCGATCAAATATTCGTAAAAAATTTCTAAATTCTACCAAAAACAAATTACGACTATGGCGATTGTGACCACATTATGTTATTAGACAACACAAGCACTCTAAAAAATATCAACCCAGTTTGTACATAATACAAATTTGTTACCAATAAAACAATTGGGAGAAAGCATAGAAACATTCCCAATAGGAACAATTGTAACACTTGTAATAGCAACTCAAAAAAATTTCATGCAATATACATTGCAAATTAAATATGGAAGTTTTGAAGATGACAAGGCGTCGATAACATGCTCATCCTTGCACCATTCACCCATCATCTTTATGAATTTCTATTAATTTTCAATATGAAATAACAAAAATTACATTTTTTTCCTTTATTTCATAGCTACAACTATTTGAAAACTTTGAGCATATCTACAATGAAATTGGGCAGAAATTGCAAAAATGGAGATATGCCGATTATGATCCTCAAAAACATAACAAATAGAAAATACCTTAATGTGTTATGCTCTTAACCTGCAAAATAATACCCAGATATAGAATATGCGAAGAAAAGATACCCAGAACACAGAATATGCGAAGAAAAGATACCCAGAACACAGAATAGCAATGATTTTATTATTCAAAGAGCAATGTTCACATGCCTCTTCGAGGGGGCAACCTCCAATAGAGCAGAGCTCAATTACAAAATAAGACACGATGCTCCTCGCAGGGAGTCTCTATCCTTTATATATGACTCATACATGCAATACCACGGGCCAATACCGTGGGTTTTATTAATACCATCTATCTAATACTACGACCCATTTGCAACTAACTGTGGTCCCGTCATTAATTGCGGGTTAACCACTTACAAATATTAATATGGGCTTTATTGACTCTTGACTATGACGTGATCCCCATGACATAAATAAGGGGGTTAGGGTGGGACCCTAACATGCCCTCCCCCTTAAGACTAGCCTTGTCCTCAAGGCTGAAGCTGCGGAAACTGCTGAAGAATAGTGGCTGGTTCCCAAGTTGCATCTTCCGGAGAGGTGTCTTTCCATTTGACGAGGACTTCCTTAATCATGCAGCCGCGCAGGTGCTTGTCTCGTGTGTCTAGAACCTGTTCGGGTTGAAGCCAGATTGACCCTTCTTCGTCCAATTCAGGTAGACTGGTTTGAACTCGGCAATTGTTCCCAATCACTTTCTTGAGGCACGCTACATGGAAAACTAGATGGATTTTTGCCGTAGTTGGCAAAGCCAACTTGTAAGCCACTTCTCCAATGCGCTGAAGTACTTGGTATGGTCCGTAGAATTTTGGAGAGAGCTTTTGACAACCCTTGTCTTTGAGTGAGGTTTGCTTATATGGTTGCAGCCTCAAAAAGACCTGATCCCCTTCTTGAAATTGGCGCTCTGAGCGATGTTGGTCGGCCTGTTGCTTCATGCGGTTCTGAGCTTGATGAAGATTCTCGCGAAGATGGGCAAGCATGGTTGCGCGGTGTTGTAGGAGTTGATCCACTGCTTGTACTTTGGAGCACCCCTTGAGATAAGAAGTAGGGGAAGGCGGAAGTTGACCATAGACTGCTTCATAGGGAGTCATTTTGGTGGTGGCATGATAGTTGGTGTTATACCACCATTCAGCCAGAGGTAACCACTGTGCCCAAAGGTGTTGCTTTTATGAAGTGAAACACCTAAGGTAAGTTTCTAGACATTTGTTGACGGCTTCGGTTTGACCATCTGTTTGTGGATGATATGAAGTACTGAGTTTGAGTTGAGTGCCTTGTATTCTGAAGAGTTCCTGCCAAAAATTGTTGGTGAAGATCGGGTCGCGGTCGGACACTATAGAAGTGGGCATGCCATGTAATTTGAAGATCTGATCCATGAAAGATTGAGCAACCAAAGTTGGTGTAAACGGGTGGGGTAGGGCGCAGAAATGAGCATACTTCGACAGTCGGTCCACAACCACCATGATGATTGACTTGTTCCCTGACTTTGGAAGACCTGTTATGAAATCCATAGAAACCTCCGTCCAAATTGATGCCAGAATGGGCAATGGTTGTAATGTGCCTGGTGTGTTGACAGTTCCCCTTTGTGGCGTTGACAGACATCACATTCTGCTACAAAAGTAAGGATGTCCTTTTTCATGCTTGTCCAAAAGAATGATCTTCTGGTGCGAGCATACGTCTTCTGAAAGCCCGAATGTCCTGCAATGGGAGATGAGTGCAATTCTGCCAAAATGCGACTTTTGAGGGTGGATGTTGGTGATATTACGACTATGTCCTTGTAGCGAAGAATATCATTCTGCCACGAGTAGCCCTTGCTGGAATTAGGATCTACCTGCAATTGAGAAATGAGTTGGGAGAGCCCTGGGTGTGAAAGCCATTCCCTGCGAGCCTCTTCAATCCAGTCTGGAATGGGAAGGGAAATTGCGAGCAGAGTACTTTCCTCCTCAAATTGGCGCGATAATGCATCTGCTACACTGTTGTCTTTCCCTTTCTTGTAAATGATCTCATAATCATATCCCAGCATTTTGGCTAACCATTTATTTTGTTGTGGGGAGGATAGGCATTGCTCCAAAAAATATTTAAGACTGTGATGATCTGTGCGGATTTGGAAACGTCGCCCCAATAAGTAAGGTCGCCAGGTCTCGACTGCGTGTAAGATGGCCATCATTTCCTTCTCGTAGGTAGATTGGCCCAGATTCCTCCCATTGAGTTGTTGGCTTGTGAAGGCCAATGGTCGCCCTTCCTGCATTAAGACCGCCCCAATACCTGTACCCGAAGCATCACATTCAATGACAAAGGATTTGGTGAAGTCAAGTAGTGCTAAGACTGGAGTGGAACACATGGCGTTTTTGAGAGCGGTAAATGCCTTTTGTGCTTCCTCGTTCCAGAAGAAGGAATTTTTCTTTAGGAGTTGAGTGAGGGGCTTCGCTATGCGGCCATAGTTGCAGACAAATTACGATAATAGCCTGTGAGACCCAAAAATCCTCTCAAGCTCTTCAGGGTCTTAGGTTGAGGCCATTCTTGCATTGCCTGGATCTTTTTGGGGTCCACCTTGACACCTTCACGCCCCACAATGTGGCCCAAATACTCAACTTCTTCCATGCCAAACGAACACTTAGACATCTTGACAAATAATTTATGTTTGTGGAGCAGTTGCAAGAGTAGATCTACATGCTGAAGATGTGCCGCCCAAGTGCCACTATAGATGAGAATGTCATCGAAGAAGACAAGGACAAATTTTCTGAGATATGGTTTGAGGATGTGATTCATAAGACTCTAAAAAGTAGAAGGGGCATTACAGAGACCAAATGGCATGACCAGGAACTCATAATGGCCTTCATGAGTTCTGAAAGCCGTCTTGGGAATGTCGACTTCCTTCATGCGAATTTGGTGGTAGCCGGAGCGAAGATCCAACTTAGTGAAGAATTGAGCCCCATTGAGTTCATCCAGCAAATCGTCAACCACCGGGATGGGAAATTTATCTTTGACTGTCAACTTGTTGAGGGCCCTGAAGTCGGGACACATCCGCCACTCCCCATCTTTCTTGAGGACCATGACCACTGGGGATGAATAAGGACTAATGCTGGGACGAATGACACCTGCTTCCAACAATTCCTTGATGATTTTTTCTATTTCATTCTTTTGGGTGAATGGATATTTGTATGGCCGCACATTTGGGGGTTGGGCACTTGGAACCAAGGTGATGCTATGATCATGTTCTCCTCGCGAAGGTGGAAGCTCATGAGGCTTGTCAAAGACCGTCCGATGGTTATTTAAAATCTGCTGCATCTCAGGATGAATTGGCAGAGACATGGTTTCGACTACCTGGATGGCATTAAATTGAGCTACCACTCCATGATGGCCCTTTTTTAACAATTTTTCCATCCCATGCGAGCTGATGATAGAGGGGGCTCCCGCCTGGAGTCCACGGAGGGTATGTGTGGAGTTGTTCTGCTTAAAACTCATATATAACTCCTGGAAATCCATTGTGATTGGCCCAAGAGTGCGGAGCCATTCAGCACCTAGGAAAATGTCGCAACCCCCCATGTGTATGGCAAACATGTGGGTTTTCAACTGATAATCCCCCATTTGAAGTTTGAAATTTTCACAGCGGCCTTCACATTTCATTGTGCCCCCATCTGCAATTTGGACTTGGAAGTTAGAAACTGCCCGTACAAAACAATGTGCTGCTTCGACAATTTTTTGATGGATGAAATTATGGGTACTTCCACTATCAATCAAGACTACTGCTGGGCGATGTTTAAGAAAACCCCTGATTTTGAGAGTTTGAGGGGAAGAAATTCCTGCCAACGCATTTAGCGAAATAACTGGTTCGTCAGATACAATCTCCTTTTGGTTGTCTTCTTCAATCGCCTCTAGTTCCTCAAGTGGTGGATCTTCCTCGGTGAAGCTGTAGTCAGTGGCATCTATTTGAAAAAACTTGGGCTCCTTGCACTTATGACCCGGGGAATATTTTTCATCACAGTAGTAACATAGTCCTTGCTTCCTTCTTTCGGCCATTTCCGCAGGTGACACCTTTTGGATCTTAAGTGTCTGAGTCGTGTTGTGAGCTTGTGGGGAACGACCTTTAGCGGGGAAATTGGGGCGGCTGTATTGGGCTGCTATTGCACGTTCCACCTTACGAGTTACCTGGCAAGCCTCCGTCCATGTGGGAGGGTGGTGGAGTAGAACTTGAGCTTTGATGGATTCTTTAAGACCGCTGATAAAACATTCTGTGTAGAACTCATCTATGAGACCCTTAGTGCGGAAGGCTAAGGCTTCAAAAGCAGTAATATATTCATCCACTGTACCCGTTTGTTGGAGCTTAGTGAGACGCCCCAAAAAAGAGTCTTCCTGTTCAAAGCGATCTCGAAGAGCTTTGGTAAATTGGGCCCAATTCTGAAAATGTCCATTGCAACGTTGATGCCATTCCCCCCATTGCCATCGTTCATTGTCCAAATACATGGTTCCCACCATAAGCTTAGTCCCCTCATCTAGGATACGATTCAATTTGAAATACTGCTCCATTTGTGCTAGCCATGCGGACGTGTGAGAACCGTCAAATTTATGCATATCCAACTTGGGAGGTCGATGACTGGGTGGTGGATGGGTGTGCCAGACATGAGGAGAATGGCTAGACTCACCCTCATGGTATTCATGGCCATTAGACTCCTCCACTTGGGCTGGCGCCTTGCCCTTCTCGAGTGCTTTCTCTACCTGGATACTTAGTCCGCCAATCATACGGTTGAGGTTGTTCAGATCTTCTTCAATTTTGTCTAGCCTTTCATTGGCCATCGCTTGAGCTCTAGTTTCTACCATACACCAACTTGATGAACAATTGGGACCGCCAATTTTTTTTTTCTAATAAATTGAATGGTACCACCTTGCTCAGCTCGTCGTCCTGATGCTGATGGGCTAGATCACCAATAAGCGCCTCGGAAGATCTCAGACTCTTTTTTTTGGAAAACTCCTAACGGAGTTTTACTCCTTCTTGATCAATACTGCAGTCGCCAAATCCTCAAAATGTCAATGCTGCCAAACGTCCTGCGAAAAGTATACCCCGGTACAGGAACCCTTCACAACAACTCCGATCTGGTGGATCTGAGAGATCTGAATGGTGGAACAACTGTTGCTGCTGATCTGATGGAGCTGCGGGACTGATGTCTGCTGCTGCAGCACGTCTTTGCACACGCGGATCTGATGTGTGATCCCCGATAGAAAAAGGAACTATGGTCTAGAGGAGTGTCAGGTGCTACAGATCGCAATATACATAAGGGTCTGACAGTAGTACTCGGCCCAATGTTTCAGGGCTCTAACTAAGGAGGATCGACCATACCCTTAGCCGTACAACCCAACTACCCTATCGTACGGGCGAGTAATCTCTCCGAGTGCTGTTCTCGGTGTACTGTAGCCACAAGACGGCCGAAGGTTTATCTATGGCGAGGTTTCAAGGGAGCCTAGGGGGCTTCCTATATACCCAGAGGGTACATGGAAGACAGTCCGTGCGCGGTTCTGTCTAATGCGCTACTACTCGAAGGGGTACCCACAGGGGTTACAAGGGAGTCCAACAGATGTGACCACCTCTTGTATTTCCTGCGTGCATGCCTCCCCAAATTCGCAGGTTTATGCGCTTAACGACAGATCCCGTGGTTTAAAGACGTCGGAACACGTCTCGAGCCAAATTTTTTTTGCTAAAAATTGGAGATCCCACCGAGCCCTGGAAAGTGCTCTGATACCACTTGTTATGCTCTTAACCTGCAAAATAATACCCAGATACAGAATATGTGAAGAAAAGATACCCAGAACACAGAATATGCGAAGAAAAGATACCCAGAACACAGAATAGCAATGATTTTATTATTCAAAGAGCAATGTTCACATGCCTCTTCGAGGGGGCAACCTCCAATAGAGCAGAGCTCGATTACAAAATAAGACACAATGCTCCTCGCAGGGAGTCTCTATCCTTTATATATGACTCATACATGCAATACCACGGGCCAATACCGTGGGTTTTATTAATACCATCTATCTAATACTACGACCCATTTGCAACTAACTGTGGTCCCATCATTAATTGCGGGTTAACCAATTACAAATATTAATATGGGCTTTATTGACTCTTGACTATGACGTGATCCCCATGACATAAATAAGGGGGTTAGGGTGGGACCCTAACATAATGAAAAAAAATTCCGCACAGCTCAAGCCACATTCATCACACATTTGAACACTGAAATAGAATAAGATTTCAAAAAAATAATTGGCAGACAAATCTAGGTTAGTACATATCCAATAATATGCTTATTTTTCATTATACATCTGTTTACTAGTTTTCTTTTCTAATAGGTGCAAGAAACACTTGTAGTTGAAACTGCATACTCCACACCTTTTGAACCTGTCTATGCACTCTGCAGTTGCCCAATGTCATCATATGCAATTATAGAAGATATGTCAATATTTTGTATTAAATGCAAACAAAAAGTCCCTTTCTCTTTCTGCATTGTATCAACTGCATTATAAGAACTCATGATAACAACACATTGCGATGTTTCATTAGAAACAAACCGGTTCTAAAGAAACTACTGCCTGCATTAGCTCAAATATCTTACCAAGAATATTTGTAGAGAAAAAAACAACAATTTATATGTTGTGCAATCTCCAAATTCATGGTCTTTTCACTCTAAATGGCGACAATGAAATTCTTGATGTTGACATCAACAATAAGCAAAACAAAGTCAACGAGAGCTTCAATTGAAAATTTTGTCTTGTCTCCTTATGTAACATATTTTTTATGAGAACAATACAAAACATAAGAAAAGATAAATCAATGACTTGAAAATTAGCCTTTTCGAGGGGACAACCTCCTTTACATCACATAAATGAACAATTATTGGATGATACAAATGACAAGACCTCTTTGGTATATATAGGAGTCTAAGGGGTCACAATATAATCAAAGCTTGCATAAAAATAATAATGTAAGGGTACAACAATAACAATAGTGGGCTTTTATGTGGCACAACAATATCAATATAGGGGCTACATGGGCACAACAATAAAAATAAGTGGGCTACGCTAACAATAACAATAAGGGGGATACACTAGCATTATAGGTACCTAACATGCCCCCCTCCTTAAAAAAAAGTGTTTTCATCAACCCTTGAGTAGTTCTGGATGCTTCTATATAAAATTCTCATCCTCCCATGTGGAATCTTCGAGTAAGTTCTTCCACTTAATGAGATACTATGAAATTGATTGATTCCATAGATGTTGGGTTCTTGTTTCCATGAATGTTTCAGGGTTCAATATTATTTTTCCTTCCTCATCAAGTTCTGGCAATATTATTTGAATTGGGAGCTTATTACCAATAACCTTTTCTAAGCATTGAACATGGAAAACTGGGTGTACTCAGGAAGATGCAAGAAACTCCAATTTGTATGCCATAATACCAATATTTTGCAACACTTTGTAAGGACCATAGTACTTGGGTGATAATTCATTATCCTTTTTAGCTTGCTTGAGGGACATTTCACTGTGATGTTGATTTACCTGTTATTTCGATTGATTTTGTGCCAAAGTGAGATTATCCTTTAAGAGTTGGAGAACTTGTTGTAGATGCTTGATGTGATCTTCCACTACTTGAACCTTTGAATTTTCTCTTTAAGATGATGTGATGGACAATGGATGATATCTATAAAGTGCCATAAATGGGGTCGTTTTTGCTGTAGTATGGAAGGAAGTGTTATACCACCATTCAACTAGAGGTAAACATTTGAGCCATTATGTTTGTTTATTAGATACAAATAAACGAAGATATCCTTCCAAATAGTTCACTATCTCAGTTTCCCTATTAGATTGAGGATGATAAGATGAGCTATGACCTAATTGAGTACCAAGAATAGAAAATAATTCCATCCAAAAATTTCCAGTGAAAATGGGATCTCTGTCACTTACAATAATCTTTGGGTTTCCATGTAGCTTTTGAATTGTTTACATAAATGTAGTAGCAACTACACTGACTTTAAATGGATGAGATACTACAAAAAAGTGTGCATACTTGGTAAGTTTATCAACTACCACTGTGATGACACTCTTTCCTTCGGACTTGGGTAAACTTGTGATAAAATCCATTGAGACCACCTCCCAACGTTGACTTGGAATGACTAAAGGTTGTAAAAGACCTAGGGTCTTAATTGTCTCAACTTTATTTTGTTGGAAGACCAAACATTCTACCACAAACTTTTGAATATCATATTTAAGACCATCCCAAAAAATTCCTTCTTGACCTTGTGGTATGTTTTTAAAAATACTGAGTGCCCTCCTAAAGGATAGGTGTGCAATTCCAAAAGAATATTTTGTTTGAATTGGGGATTCTTACATAGATATAAACGATCTTTGTACCATAATGAGTCATTTTTCCAGATATATGTATCATATGTACTGGTATGTTGTTGCAACTTTTGAATGAGTGTCCACACCTCTTCCTCATTCTTTCATTCCTCTATTGCTTCAATTATCCAGTCAGGTTGTATAATATAAATGGCATAGATCAATGCTTCCACATCCTCATCCCTTCTTGAGAGTGCATCTGCAAAAACAATTTGCTTCCTTTTTTTGTAGATGATTTGAAAGTCATAACCCAACATCTTAGTGACCCATTTTTTTTGCTCTTATGAAGATAATTTTTGTTCCAGAAAATATTTAAGACTATCACGATCTGTTTTTACCTTGAAGTGTTTTTCCCATTAGGTAAGGGTGTCATTGCTTCAGGAAATTTAGTATTGTCAATGTTTCCTTCTCATAAATAAGTTTTTGTAAGTAATTTACCTTGATTGGATGACTGTCAAAAGCAATTGGTCTTCCTTCTTGCATTAAAACAAAAATTTTATTTCCTGAGACATCACATTCCACCATAAATTTTTTTGTGAAGTTTGGAGTAGCTAAAACTAGAGCTTGGCACATTGCCTCTTTAAGAAGTTGTTGTGCCCTACAACAACCCCCCATTTCATAACATTTTTATCACAAACAATTAACATATGAAATGGGTCCCTTTTAAAAATTTTAATTGGCATTAATGAATTTGTTCGAAAAAGGTATGATAATCAAATGAATTTGTTAACAAAAGCCTTTTTGAACAAATAATAAGCAATTTTTGGTTAAGTCCGAAAAGACAATCGCAAGACCGTTTGCTACCTTGGTTCTTTCCGATGCGATAGATGGCCGATAGCCAATGCACACACAGAAAAAGCACACATCTTTTCCCCGATGCGATATCGCTATCGGTAGTCGGCAGAATCCCATACATCTTCATAAGACGTTCAGATCTTTTTCCCGATGCGATGTGATATCGCTATCGGTAGTCGGTAAATCAATTGATATGCATTTAGGGATTATGTTTGCGCGCTAATATGATACAATGTCGCAATCGGCATTCGCCAAGATCTCTCCCAAATGATAATGTCACTCACACTCCCGATGCGATGCGATGACGCTTAATGATGACCAGAACTCCTAATAAAAGGATGATTATTTCAAAACATTAAAGTTATATTTAAATCCGATTTGACAAAAGCACAAATTTCAAAATGCCGTTAAGTAAAGGGATAAGGTAATGCATGCGTATTTAAAGCTTTGCCCCTTCGAATTAACGAGCAATTACGATTAGACCTTTGAAGAAATCTATTGCACGCTTTAAGGGGTCATTCGGTTTAATAACTTAAGTTATGGTCATTTATGAAGCTGCAGGCCGTAAAATCACCATCATTGCATCTGCAGTGCCCTCTCAAATCATTAGATCCGCAGCCACTTTTAGAATTAATCTCACCACGCTTCAAGTTATATATCTATCCCGTTATGGATCGTCATTGTTATTTCTTTGTTACGATTTCTCTTGCATTTGTGTAGAATTCAACCGAGAGGAGTCTGAATATGATGGGAAAGAAGTTCAAAAAGGTGGCAGGTTCTACTCCAACACCTGTCTCAGGCCAAGCTGCTATGGTTTCAAAGAAAGGCTTAATCTCAGATACTACATGCACTGGTCTTCCTGGTACTACATGGCAAGGTACATACAATTTGCTAGAAGCAGAACAACCAGAACAGACAGTAACAGAGGCTAGTGTGGATGAACTAAGAAAGTCTGAGGCAACTCTTAAAGATTTGGCTGACTCCTTTCTGCACAGAATAGCAGCCAGAGAACAAGTCTTGCCCTATACTGATGTGGTACGTTGGGCAATTGAAGAAATTACTCTCACTGATAGAACCTTCCATACTAAGGATGGAAGGATTTTCGGTTCCTTCAAGCCTGATGACTTGAGACGGATGTATCATTTGCCTCAACCCGAGCTAGTCTATAATAGAGCCTTTTTGGAGAAATTCGCGAAGGAGAATGAATCGCCATCCGAACCTCTCCAAGAGTGGAGGCAGAATCCAACTAAACACAAGCATGATATGTCGGGTAAGTACTCCAATGCTTCTTTGGCTTCACCTTATTGCTACGCCGGAATTATGATGTGTAGATTGTGGGGATTTCATGACTCTGCAAATATTCATATTGATATGGTTCCTTTAATGGAAGCAGCCGTCAATAGTATAATCATGGATTGGGCCACTATTTTGTCTGATAAATTGGTCATGGCTATTCGTGAGTTTAGGGCCAAAACCAGAGTCACTGAGAGAAAAATCCCACCATTCTATTACTCTGCTTACATTATGGATACCCTTTGTTTTAATTCTGAGTTTCCTGTCCTTGGTTGGAGATGGACAACCAATGACCCAACACCCATTCACTTGTACCATCGGAAATTGTGGAAACCCTCTCACAAAGACCATTTATATCAAATCTGCAATGGTTTTATGGTTCCCGTTCACTATTCTATTTTTGACAGACCTATCCCTAGAATTTCCTATGAAGCTTCTTTTGATCTCCCAGCCGTAGCCCATTGGTTCGGCGAAGAACATTTTACCTATATTAGAGTTTTTGGAAGCAAAGCTAAGCCACATGTCCTCCCCCTGTACGTCCCAGATAAATTGTTAGCCCGGGAAATCTCCTACCAGATTATGTCTGAGGGTGTCACACAAACTCTCAAAGAGGAGAAAAAGAGAGGATGGCCCTCTTTTCCTTTAAGAATTGGAGTTTATACGCTGCTGAATTACAAGCATGCAGAGAAAGAAGCAGCAAAACTCCAATTGATATCCCTGGCTTCTATTCCAAAAAAGACTGCTTTCATTGCCTTGGAACAGGCCAAACTGTCAAAGGTTGTTCATCAAGAAGACCAGTTTGACGACCTGTTCATAAGTGCCGATTCAATAAGCCAGGTCAGACAACTTGCTAAATTGAGTTATGAAGATGAGGAGTTAACTGAATTTAATAAACTTAGAAAGCAAAGGTTGCAAACTTTGCCTCTAGATTTATTATCCACAGCCCAAACATCCTCCTCAAGCGAGCCTGGTCAGCAGCAAATACACCTATCTCCTGTTACAACTAAAGAATATGATAGACAACAGGAGGAAAGGCAAAACAAGCTGCAAGCAGAGAAGCATAGAAAGGATCAAATAGAAAGGCAGCAAAAGGCACAAAAGGATCAAGAGCTAAGAAAACAAAAGGAGTTAGAAGAACAGAGGAAAAGAGAAGAAGAAGAGAAAGCAAAGAAAGAACTGGAAGATAGGCAGAAAAGGGAATTGGAGGAACAGCAGCAAAGAGCACAGGAGGAGCAACGGCGGAAGGCATTGGAGGAACAGCAGAGGATTGAACAGGAGACAGAACAAAGTGAGCAAGTCTCTACTGATCTTGAATTAATTAAAGAATGGAACCAATTCGATTCCATCATAAGTGGTAAGGAAGCCTCCAAAGACTCAGACGCCTCTAAGACTCCCAATACTACTTCTTCTCCGGTTCTAGAGGGAACCAGCGGCTCACCCATGGTACAGAATGTAGAGGTAATCACTCAAGACCCATCCGATCAAATTGATCTTCAGGTGGAGGAAATTCCTCCTCTAGACATTTTCTACAGCCCAAAGCATAGAGCCGTTGTAAGGCGCTCGAGGAAAAGGCGAAGGCTTGATCAACCTTCTATTTTGCCTGAGCAAACAATCACGGGCAATGTGGTCTGGAAGGGAGAATTGGATCCCTCTGAAGATCTGACAAAGCTATCGCAATTTGCGGGAGCTTATTCAGCGGCTACTATTGACAAAGCATCCGAAGTAAGTCTTCTTTTGAAGACTAAAGAGCATGAGATATACGCATTACAAGCAGAAGTGATAGAGGCAAGGAATAAGGCAGCACAGGCAGAAGAACAATTGCTGGCCCAACAACAAGAGAATCATTTGTTAACCCAGCAAATTGAACAACTGAGGATAGACCAAAGTGACATTCAGAAAGCAAAAGAATTGTCAGAGGCATTATCCCAGTTGAAGGCATCGAATGAGCTGATGATACAAGCTAAAGACGAGCAAATAATTCAGCTATCAGCTCAGCTTGAAGGTATTAAGAGCGCCAAGAGTATCAATGATTTCAGAGCAGAGGCAACTCGAATAAACAGCGCACTGATATCTCAAATCAGGATCTTATGCCAACAACTTGTTGAAGCTGAGTCACTGTGTGAAACATCTACAGCAGTGTGTCAACAAATCGAGAAAGCCAGAAGTAAGTTGGATCAGGCTGAAGACGATATAACAGAATATATTGAATGGCAAGACTCTCCAGAAGGGCAAGCCGCAAATTTCTCCCGAATCTGTGTAACATACAAGGACATACTCTTCATGGAATGGAACACACAGATGATGAAAGCAGAAAGAGCAGCCTCCAGATGCAAAATGATTGCCAGTAACATGATCAATCTAGTCGATGATACATTGTATCTGGCAAACATGATTTCACAATGCACACCTGGAAACATAACAACGGCAAATATGCTGGAGCTCAGGAATTACCCTGATCTGGAGAAACAAGGGCAGTTAATTACTGGAGTAAATACCTTGACCGCCGATTCATACTGGCTTTTCCTGATTAAACCACATTCTCAAAGGTCGGCTCTCAATTGTCTAACAGATGCTCTCCGATACCTGATTGCCGATATTCGAGATGCCACATATGATGCACAACTGACTTCACGCCTCAATACTCCACCAGAAGTAGAGCCAATGCTGGCGATATGTCAGCAAAGGAGTAAAGGCAAAGAGACCTCTGACTGAAACATCGCCGCCGACTGCCGAATCACCAAGATACAAAATGATATTTGTTAATGCCGATTTAGTTGTTTTTCAGTTTTATATATTTAGATATTTTAGATTAGCATAGTATTTATAGACCCTTTCATTGTTTTGGAAAGGGTCGTAAAATTTTGTAAAAGACTTAAAGGCTGAAGTTTGCACTATTGTGCTTCAGTCTATATTCTTTTTTGAAACTCGACCACTGGTTCTTAATTTTACTTGGAAGGCTGTTTTAAGTAAATTGTGCACTATTGTCGTTTGCTTGGAATGCTTTCTGGTCTGAAGGAGGAACCGCGACATAGCGATTAATATATTGGATTGATCAAACAGCTTGCATGGTACTATTATCTGTATCTGTTCTCTTTTCTATTATATGAATTGCTGTGTTATTACTTTTGCTATTGTTGATTACATGTATGCAATATAACAGCAAGTCTGCATTTCATATCACTATTGAATGTTTTGTGATTTGTTATCTCTTTTAATCATGCGTGTAACAATGATATAAATGACTGAGTACAGTAATTCGCTATTATCGCTCTACATAACTACTTATGCAGAGCAATCTTAAATGATTTAAACATTTATGCTTGTTGTTAGTGTCATCTATATGCCTGCCAGTAAGCCTAAATTATCAAACGCTGTATTCAAATGAATCAATAAGTCCCGGGATTAGCTTATAGTTATTATATTTCTTTTGTAGTTTAGTTATTTATTTATTATCACCTTACATCGTAAATCATTCATTCATCCCGTTTACTTATAATCTTTGGGAAACTGGTCCCATTATCCCCAGTCGGAGCCACTATTCCAAACGGAAAAGGAGTTGCACTAAGTTCCGGACCGGGTGGTTTCCCCGATGTTGTTGCAACGAATTTCGGGGCATCAACAAAAGTTCAAAGGAATTAATTGTTTCTTGAATCCAAAAAAATGCATCTTTCTTTAGTAATGTTATTAGAGGTGTTGCTATTTTCCCATAATTATTAACAAACTTACGATAATACTGCGTCAACCCGAGAAATCCTCAAAGATGCTTTATGGCTGTGGGGATTTTCCATTCCTTGATGGCTTTAATTTTTTTAGGATCTACCTTAACACCCTCATGATATTCAATATGACTCAAATATTCCACGTCCTATACCCTAGAGAAACATTTGGAGGTTTTTGCACACAGTTGTTTTTCCTTCAATATTTTATCACCCTGTCAACATGTTGAACATGATCCTTCCAAGACTTGTTATAGATTAGTATATCATCAAAACATACTAACACATATTTTCTAAGGGTGGGTTTGAAAATTGAATTCATCAAACCTTGAAATGTGGAAGGTGCATTAGTAAGGCCAAAAGGCATGATTGAAAATTCATAATGACCTTCATGAGTTATGAATGTTTTTTTCGAAATGTATTTAGTGTTAATTCTAATTTGATGATATCCTAAACGAAGATCCAACTTGGTGAAGTAAATTTCTCCATGTAATTCATCCAACAACTCATTAATGATAGGAATGACAAATTTATTTTTAATAGTGATCTTGTTGAGCTCCCTATAATCTAGACACATACGCCATGATCCATCCTTCCTATATACGAATACTACTTTATCAAAGAAAGAACTTTGGCTAGGTTGAATTATACCCACCTCTAGAATTTTTGCAACCATACGTTTAATTTCACTCTTTTAAGCGTAGGGATATTTGTAAGGTCTGATGTTTGGAGGAACGCTTCCTAGAATCAAGTGAATAACATGATCATGACCATGAATAGGTGGGAGGCCTTTGGGAGTCTCAAATGCCTTGGAATGATTGTACAAGATTCTTTGGAGATCTGGAGAAACATATGATTTCAATGTTTGAACATATAGTGAGCATAATTGTGCAATTATTCCTTATTGTTCTTTCTTCAAAGGCTTTTTCATGCCATTAGAGTTGATTATCTTCCCTAGTTTCCACGTGATGCCCCTTAATTCAATTTCCTTTCCTTCCTAGGAAAATTTCAAGTTTTTTTTTTTTTTTTTTTTAAATTAAAATCTATCATCCCCAAATATTGTAACCATTGGACTCCTAATACAATTGTTCAACACCACCCATAGGAATGGAAAGCATTGGACTATTCTATACATATTACCCCATGGATAGATTGATATTATAACACTTCCCCAAACAATTTATAGTTCCTCCATTTGCAACCATCACTTGACACTCTATTGATGGATATAGAAAGCAATTTAATTCCTTGGCTATATTACTTGAATAAAATTATGGGTACTGCCAAAATCGATCAACACTATTACCTTTTTTTCTTGATATATTCTTTTATCTTAAGAGTTTGAGGAGTGGTAATTCCTGCCAGTTCCTTATAATATATGAATAGGTTCATTTGTTCTTTCTCTGGGGTTGGTCCCTGGTGTATATCCTTTTCTTTTGATATTTGTTGTTCATTTTCTCCCTCCTCTTCACAATCTATGTAAAATAATTTCTTCTCAGCACACTTATGACCCTTAGTGAATTTTCTATCACAACTGTAACAAAGCCCTTTTCCTCTTTTTTCCTCCATTTGTTGTAGTGTCAACCTTGTAGGTTGTGGGAGGCTTGGAGAAACAACACTTCCATATTTATAGTTGTGATTGGTAGACTTCCGTGTTGTCATAATTTTGTTTTCAACTTTTCTTGCCACCTTGAATGCCTTCTCCATTGAATTAGGTTCCCAAAGGCAAACCTCACGTTGAATTTTATCCTTTAAATTCCCTATGAAGACATCAATCCTATGCTCCTATGGAATGTCATTTACCTTTATATTCAATTCTTTGAAGTCCTCAATGTGCTCTGCCATTGAACCTTTTTGTTTGAGATTTATCAATTGGAAAAGGAAGGTATTTCTCTTTGCATACTCATAATGTGCTACCAATTATTTCGTAAAAATTGTCCAAGTGACATTTATTTACGAGAACAAAGTCATCGATACCACACAAAATAATTTTGTTCTAAATATAAAGATGCAATGCGTACCTTTTATTCGTGCGACATATCATGTAGATCAAAAGATTGCTCCATCTGTAGTATCCATGTTACCGGATCTTTTCCATCAAAATTTCTCATATCTATCTTTGGAATGTGGTGGGTCTGAAAACCAACATTAGAGTCTCTAAATTCATAATTCATATTCCTTTTTTTCCTCATCATGGATTTCATAGATTACCTTATCACCATTTGGAAGTCTTTCTTGCAACAACTTTGTCAAGCCTTCCAACTTGACATTCATCGTGTCTATGTCTACTTTAAAAAATCTTATGTCTGTTTTTAAACCATGCTTCAAACCTTCTATGTTGCCTTTATTTTTTCCTCTAAACCATCAATCTTAGTTTCCAGTTTATTTTTGGTTACTCTTTGCGAACGAGAAATTTGTTGCACTTGGTCTCATAATTTTGATATATCATGTTGCATTTCTTCCTCACCTTCATGCGTCATAGTAGAGATTTCTTGTTTCTTACTAAGTGTATCCATTTTTTTGTTTCAAGTCATTTTGGTATCAAACAATGATATATATGCTTCACTATGCCCTTTGAATCACTACAAACTGATTTTTCAAACAAAAGTGATGCAAAATTAAAAAACAAATAGACACATTTTCCTTGCTTTTAGGAGCTTGATATTGAAACTATCGTATCTTTGTAATTTTTACACTCCAAGGTCTAAAATTCCATCTTGTGGTATCCCTCTGTGTCTTCTTTCCAATTCCACAATTCATAACAAGATTGGATTATTCAAGATAAAGTTATGTCCAATCTCCCATGATGACTTGATTATGGATTAGTTCAGTAGAGCGAACTTGTATGTGATTCCACGTGTCACTATTTCAGCCTATGGCCTTGAAATTTATATAAGAGAAACTATAGTCCGTGCAATTTTGGTCACCTTTTACGAAATTCAAATTTGATTCTTGTAGAGAAAGTTATGATGATTTTCCCTAGGTCGCCTATTTGAGACTGAATCCTAGAGGATGAAAAAACCCTAATTTATTTGGACCATATCTTAGAAAAAATAGCGAACCAAGATCTAATTTTTTTACACAAAATTCAAAAATATTTCTTCTCCATGTGGTTGAAATTTTAGCTTTTGAAGTTTTGTAGAAAAAACATTATAGCTAAAATTCCAAGATTACATATTTAAAGTGTTGAAACCCTAGAATCCAAACCTCTAATACCAAATGTTATGCAACCAGATCACAAAACAGAAGAAAAGATAAATCAACAACTTGAAAATTAACCTCTTCAATGGGGAAACCCCCTTTACATCACATAAATGAACAATTATTGGATGATACAAATGACATTACCTCCTTGGTATATATAGGAGTCTAAGGGGTCACAATATAATCAGAGCCTACATATAAATAATAATGTAAGGGCACAACAATAATAATAGTGGGCTTCTATGGGGTGTTGGGTGTGGAGCCTGATTATCTTATGTATCCAAAGGTATCGCCGCATTGGACCCCAGTTCGTAATGGGGCGACAATGCCGCCCATAAAATATTCGTTGTAGGGGGGGTCTAGGGGAATTGTATTGCGTCTATGTAGATCTGTATTCTGAGTGAGGAAGAGAGAGGAGATTAAGAGCGAAGAGGGAATTACAACAGATCTGTTGTAGGTTGTATCTCTTCAGTTTGCTGGATAATATAAAAATAAGGACTGGTTATTTCTCCATGGACGTAGCCCAAACTGGCTGAACCACGTATATCTGTGTCTCTCTTGTTTTATGCATTTTCTGTGTTTATATTTCTGCAATATTTATGTGTTCCATTGCTCTGTAATATATAATTTTCTAACATGGGGCACAACAATAACAATATGGGGAATACACGGGCATAACAATAACAATAATGTGGCTACACTAACAATAACAACAAAGAGGATACATTACTATTATAAGGACCTAACAATCTTCATTCTTTGATCTTTGGTTTTTTGTCATATAAAAAAATCTTCAGTTTTCTATTTATGCATCCATAATAAGCATTTTGTATCATTTTTCCTCTTGCAGGGTTGGCCACAGTTCATAAACAAGGCTCTGTAATCTTAAGAGCCCAATGCTAAAAGGAAAATGAACATCATAGTGTTCCAAATTTCTTGTTTCAAACTTGATAAAAAATACAAATGTTTTTTTGTTACTATGTCAATCAAAAGGATTTACTCTTTCTGAATAGTGATATTACTATAACGACATTGTTATATTTTTAATTTCATTCAAATTTCCACTTTCAATTGCATGCTTGTAAGCGACAACTATATGGAATTTTTTGTTTTTTGTTATGCTTTGTAAATTAAAACAAAAAAATTAGTCTCTTATGTTTAATTCCTTTTTGAGATATGAGACTCTTGGAAACTGTTTACGATAGCCAAATGATATTCTTTCATGTACTTCATGATGTTTGAATCAGAAGACATCAATTTTTGAAGGGCACATGTTGATTGTTATAATAAATTTTCATTGTGTTTCCTTTGTCATTCCATTTATGAGAGACTTGATAAATCCATTATGTTGTTTCTCAATGTGGAGAGTTTAATGTACTTTGAAAGTTATATAAGTGCCCACAAGATTTGTTTCCACTACGAAAGCGATATATTATTTAGCATCAATGTCGTTTTAGTTTGGTTTACATATGATGTGAATTCAATCATTTAAAGCCAATCTTACAAATGCATGGTTAAACAGAAGCGAACTAGGATGAATTGTCTAAATTGGACTAGTGTTTTCAAGTTTCAAAATGGGATAACCTATTTTTTCATTTATTTGTTTTGACATTAGATATCTATTTTTTAGTTTAGAATAAATAACCCAGACATCGATAACAATAACACAATTTCAACTTATTTTTGAAACATGAATCATGAAATTGTAATGAGATTACTCTTTGTTTCCATACATTCATACTCTCCAATGCACAACACCTAAAATTATTTAATACAAGTTTACTATAGCTATACTTGCTTTACTTAAAAATCATTGCCATTTGTTGTTTTGAAAATCTTAATTTTCTCATGCACTTAGGTTTATAATAAATTGTAATTTTTGAATTTCGTTTTGACAAATTAAATATATATGTTTAAATATTTTGCATGGGATGAAGTTTTTGTGTTTTCAAGTTTTTTGGTTCTTTGTGGAATGATTGGGTGGTTGTTTCATGCCATAGCGTTTCTTCCTAAATTGAATTTTTATCTAAAAGGATTTTCAAAACAACGTTAATCTACTTAGTTGTCATAGAGAAATTTGGGATTCACCTTGAAAACTACCAATGCCAGCTATTAATGACCCCGATCATTAATGACTTTATTATTAAATAAATGTTAGATAATAACTTCAACCACCACGCTTCTTTATCCATTGAAATTATAAGGAATTTTGTGTATTCTATGGTCTAATCATTAATGTATTTTCAAGAGGTGGATTTTTTTTACTAATGTTAAATTGGATAAATTTTCAAATTGAAGATAATTATGGATCTTTTTAGGTAATTTTTGGTGTTTATGGACAAATTATTCTGATATATAAATTTTTCGTGTTATGGACAATTCCGATATGTTAGGTGACACATTATATTAATGCACACTAACCGAGAATTCAAATGTAATAAATTTTCGATGTTTATGGAAAAAGCTTTGTAAGTCACCTTTAGCACTCCTATAACTTTTTTGGATAGCCATGCACATACTAGCTACAAAGAAACGCTTGTAGTAACTGTGTACCTGAATCAAGATATGGCTCGTCGCAGTATTAACTTGAATTATCATTATATTTTTCAAAGAAGCTAACGCTATTTAGAATGGGATGAATATACATTAGAGTATTTGATTTCAATGTTCATATGGACTCAAAAAAACTTATGAAAACTCGTAGTGCCACTTCCGCCATGATAAACCCTTCTACGCCAAGTAAGTTTTTTTTATGAATTTTTTATGGTTGTATTTATCTCAATTAACATATTTATATGGAAATACAACTCTAAAAATTAAAGTAATATGGATTTATACATCGGCACCTATCTCGGTTGTACATCAAAATACCTTCTCTGAATTGTAATGGTTTGGTCCTAATTTTCAATATACTCAATAATTGAGAGAATCAGGTAAGTATTGTTGTTATTCAATATACCTTATAAGTGATGGATCTTGAACAGTTCCCTATAAAGTGATGAATCTCAGACATTGTAGAGCGGATGGAACTTGAATAATTCCCTATAATTGATGGAACTTGAATAATTCTTTGTAAAGTGATGGACTAGAGCATATCTGCTTTACTTCCATGTAAATATATTTACTTGCAATTTCATGGTGTATTATTTTATGTCATGGAGATTTCAATGTTTTAATATTTATCATGGAATCCTTTTTTTTTAAGAAGTGGAAGAGGGTTTAAATAGGTTGAGGGAACCCAGGGTGAGTGCAGAGTTTTAGCAATTGAACAATGAGGCAAGACAGGTAACGCAAAGTATTACCATTATTAAGTCTCCTGGTTATCTTTTTTCACTCTCTTTAGATAGCCCCTCTCCCCAGTAGCCTCAAGCCCTATAAACTCACTTCTTCTTCTAAGTTGCTTTAATCTGTTTTATCAGTTTCTACGGTTGTGGCATCAGTGGATTCCATTTTTCTCGTAATTGAAATTTTAGTTTGTTTAACTAAACAGTTTCACATGGATGATATAACATAAAGAAGCTAAAAAGCTCTTAGTATAATTAAAACTATGGTTTTATTAACAAAACAACTTCACATAGAGAATGCAATATAAAAAATCTTCAAATAGAATTATAATTTAACTGATATTTAATATCAGGTTTTAACTAATATGTAAATTATTCTTAAAAGAGTGGTTACATTTTAAATTCAATATGTAAAGTTTTTATATTATTTACTCATCATAATATTATTTATAAGTTATTATAATAACTACTTAATTACAAATTTTAATTAAATTGAATCAAGTTAGGCCAATCTTAATATTAAATAATAATAATAATAAAAATTACTTATATTGAATATGAGTTTGAACTACTATGTAAATTAAGCTAGTACCTGAATATAATTTATGTAATATAATGGAAAGTGTCTATATTTTCAATCTATATGTAAAGATTATGTATTATTGCTCATCATAATATTATTCTTGTAAAAATCATCATAATATTATTTAGTTTTTTTTTAAAACTAAACTAAATTTAAGTTGAAAACATTGATTTTATGTTTGTTGTGTTCGTAATTTGGTGTAACAGTTACACTAGGTGAAAAAGAGAATCCATGGCGAAGTAAGAAGAAGAATAATAATGTACCCGGTGATGGGAAGAATGGATCTAAGAAATATCCAACAAGAGAACTTAGAAGCTCGATGATATATGACTGGTGAGTCACTCATTTAATCACGGATCTTGTATAATTTTTTTTTATGTTTATCAGGTATACAAGTATTATTTGTAATTTCAATTTTATTTGTTTGTGTGGTGGGATTGAATTGATATTTATTCACATTTACCAACTATGTAATTTAATTTATGATCGTGCTAGTATTATTTATCTATTTTTACTAACCATGTAATTTATATGATTCTGCAAGTAATATTTGTTTCTGTTTCCCAACCATGTAATTTGTATGGATGCTAGTATTATTTGTCTGCTTTCATAGCACATATGATTACGTTAGTATTATTTATAATTTCCATTTTCTTTATTTTTGTCCTGGGAATGATCATAATTTCCATTTTATTTATTTGTGTGGTGGGAATGATTATGGGTAATTTTGTAGGGATGATTGATATTCCCAAACTCTAACATTGTAGGGTTATCACCACATCCTTGGAAATATGTGCAATAGTGACCAAAGAAAATTGATTTTATGGTTGCATGTATAGAGAGTTTGTAGAGTTTGTTCCAGGTCAATGAGAGTATATTTTTGTAAATAGTTTTAGGTTTACAATTTGTTAGGTCCCTATAATACTAGTGTATTCCCCTATTATTATTGTTATTGTAGCCCTTATTGTTATTGTTGTGCCCATTTTGTTCTCATATTGTTATTATTGTGCCCTATAGAAGCCCACTATTGTTATTGTTGTGTCCTTATATTATTATTGTTATGTCCGCTCTGATTATATTGTGACCCCTTATAATCATATATATAGAAAGGAGGTTTTGTCATTTGAATCATCCAAGAATTGTTCATTTTTGTAATATAAATGAGGTTTCAAACTCTAAGAGGATGATTTTGAAGTCGTGTTGATCTATATTTTCCATCTTTTTGTGAGCTGGTTACATAACATTTAGTATCAAAGCTTTGGATTCTAAGGTTTCGCTGCTTCAAACAGAACCTCGTGGAATTGTCACTATAATTTTTTATTATTTAAAAAAAAAAACCCATTTGAGAATAAATCTTGATGAACGTTGTGTCCAAATTTCATATATTTTATTACTATATTTTCGGAGATATGATCCAAGGAAGTTAGGGTTTTTGCAAACTCCCGAATTCCCTCTCAAACAGGTGACCTTGGAAACATCGTCATAACTTTCTCTCTAAGCATCAAATTCAAATTTTGTAAAAGTGGCAGAAAGAAGATGAAATGTAGTTTTTGGGGTATCGATTTCAAGTCCGAAGGTCGAAAAATGACATGTGGCACTTCATACAAGTTCGTTCTACTGAACCATTCTATAATCAGGTCATTATGGGAGATTGGGCATAACACTTTCTTGGAGAATCCAATCTCAATCAGACTTGTGGTGTTGGAAATAGGACTCATAGGTCTAGCACAAGACGAAATTTCAGACCTTGGATACCCGCCATTATAGAGATACAAAAGGTTAAATATCGAGCTCCTACAAAGAAAGAAAAAAAATATGTGTATTTTTTAAAAATTTGCAGAAGTTTTGTTTGAAAAAATAATTTGAAGTGATTCAAATGGCATAGTGAAGCATAATACTCATTAATTGATGCCCCGAAGAAATAAAATGGAAACACATAGTAAGCAACCCGAAAGTTCTACTATGACACATGGAAAAGAAGAAGAAATGCAACATGATATATCAAAATTACAAGGCCAAGTGCAACAATTTTTTATCTCACAAAGAGTAACCAAAAATGAAAGGGAAGCTAAGATGGATGGTTTGAAGAATAACTTAAAATCAAACATGGAAGGATTGAAGAATGGAATGAAAGTTAAAATGGATGCCATGAAAGCTAATATGGTTGACATGAGAGATAATATGGAAGATTTTAAGAATGGCTTAAAAGCAGACATGGAAGGTTTCAAGGAAGGTTTGAAAAGGTTGCTACAAGAAATGTTTCCTAATGGCGAAAAGGTATTAGATGAAACTCATGATGAGAACACAAAAAATATTAATCATGATTTCATAGACTCTAACATTGGATTGAAGACCCACCATGTTCAAAAGATCGATACCAGGAAGTTTGATGACAAGGATTCCTTAACATGGAGACTATAGATGGAGCAATACTTCGATCTCCATAATGTGAAAAAACACAAAAGGTACGCATTGGAACTTTATATTTGGAACCCAATCAGTTTGTATGGTATCGATGACTTTGCTCTTGTAAAAAAATTGTCACTTGGTCAATTTTTATGGAGGAAATGATGGCACCTTATGAAGATACAAAGAACAACACCTTCTTTAGTCAATTGATAAATCTCAAACAAAAGGGTTCAATGGTGGAGCACATTGAGGACCACCAAAAATTGAATATAAGGGTAAATGATATTCTAGAGGGGCATGGGATTGTTGTGTTCATAGGGACCTTAAAGGATAACATCCAACATGAAGTTTTCCTTTGGGAACCTAATTCATTGGAAAAGGCATTCGGGTTGGCAAGAAAAAATGAAAGAAAAATTATGGCAACAAGGAAGCTTACCACTCACAACTATAAAGATGGAAGTGTTGCTACCCCTAGCCTTCCACAACCTACAAGGTTGACACCACAACAATTGGAAGAAAAAAGAGCAAAAGGGCTTTGTTATAGTTGTGATAGAAAATACACTAAAGGTCATAAGTGTGCTGAGAAGAAATTATTTTACATAGATTGTGAAGAGGAGGAAGAAAAGGAACAAGAAACTTCAAAAGAAGAGGATATATACCAGGAACCAACCCTAGAGAAAGAAGAAATGAATCCGACCATATCTTGTAATACATTGAAAGGAATTACCACTCCTCAAACTCTCAAGATAGAAGGACATATCAAGAAGAAAAAGGAAATAGTGTTGATTGATTCAGGTAGTACCCATAATTTTATTCATTATAATATAGCCAAGGAATTGAATTGCTTCCTATATCCAATACGAGAGTGTCAAGTGATGGTTGCAAATGGAGGAACCATAAATTTCTCTAGAAAGTGCCATAATATCAAGTTATCCATGGGAGAATATGTATTGAATAGTTCAATTATTTCCACTCCAATGGGTGGTGTTGTTGTTGTACCAGGAGTCCAATGGCTACAATCTTTGGGTACAATAGCTTTTAATTTTCAAGAACTTTTCTTGAATTTTTTTTGGGAAGGAAAGAAAGTTGAATTAAGGGGTACAGCAAGGAAACTGGGAAAGATAATCAGCTCTAATGGTATGACAAAGTTTCTAAAGAAATAACAACAGGACATAATTGCACAATTATGTTCACTAGAGGTTCTCACATCGAAATGATCTATTTCTCTAGATCTACAAAAAGTCTTGTAAAATCATTCCAAGGTATTTGAGACTCCCAAAGGCCTCCCACCTATTCGTGATTATGACCATGCTATTCATTTGATTCGAGGAAGTGTTCCTCCAAACATTAGGCCTTACAAATATCCCTATGCCCAAAAGAGTGAAATTGAATGTATGGTTGCTGAAATGCTAGAGGTTGGCATATTGGTGCACAAGAAGGATGGATCATGGTGCATGTGTCTAGATTATAGGGAGCTGAACAAGATCACTATTAAATATAAATTTCCCATTCCAGTCATTGATGAATTATTGGATGAATTAAATGTAGAAATTTACTTCACCAAGTTGGATCTTCATTCAGGATATCATCAAATTAGCATGAAGAATAAAGACATTCCGAAAACAACATTTAGATCTCATGAGGGTCATTATGAATTCTTGGTCATGCCTTTTTCCCTTACCAATTCACCTTCTACATTTCAAGGTTTGTGAACTCTGTTTTCAAACCCTTCCTTAGAAAATTTGTATTAGTATTTTTTGATGATATACTAATCTACAACAAATTTTGGAAGGATCATGTTCTACATGTTGACAGGGTGCTCAAGCTATTAGAGGAGAAACAATTATAAGAAAAAACCTCCAAATGTTTCTTTGGAGTACAGGAGGTGGAATATTTGGGTCATATTGTATCTCATGAATGTGTTAAGGTAGACCCTAACAAAATTAAAGCCATTAAGGAATGGAAAATTCCCGCATCCATAAAGCATATGTGAGGATTTCTTGGTTTGACAGGGTATTATCGCAAATTTGTTAATAATTATGGGAGAATAGCAAAACCTCTAACAACATTACTAAAGAAAGATGCATTTTCTTAGAATCTAGAAGCAACGAAGGTCTTTGAACATCTTAAAGAGGCAATGTGCCAAGCATCGATATTAGCTACACTACACTTCACAAAAACCTTTATTGTGGAATGTGATGCCTCAGGAAATGGAATTGGTGTTGTTTTAATGCAAGAAGGAAGGCCCATTACTTTTGAAATTCATCCAATCAAAGGAAAGTATTTACACAAAGCTATTTATGAGAAGGAAATGTTGGCAATATTACACGCACTTAAAAAATGGTGATCTTACCTAATGGGAAGACACTTCAAGGTAAAAATGGATCATGATAGTCTTAAATACTTTTTAGAACAAAGATTATATTTAGAAGAGCAACAAAAATGGGTCACAAAGATGTTGGGTTATGACTTTGAACTCATCTACAAAAAAGGGAAGCAAAATGTTGTTGGAGATGCACTCTCAAGAAAGGATGAGGATGTGGAAGCATTGTTTTGTGCCATTTCTATTATCCAACCAGATTGGATAAACGAAGCAATGGATAGATTAAAGAATGATGAAGAAGTGTGGGCACTCATTCAAAGTTGCAGCAAGATCCCAGTACATCTGACACATTTAGCTGGAAAAATTATTCATTATGGTACAAAGATCGCTTATACCTCTATAAGAATTCTCACCTCAAACAAAAGATTCTTCTCAAATTGCACACTTATCCGTTAGGTGGGAAATTATGATTTTAAAAAACTTACCACAAGGTTAAGAAGGAATTTTTTTGGGATGGCCTTAAATCTAATATTCAAAAGTTTGTGGCAGAATGTTTGGTTTGCCAAGAAAATAAAGTTGAAATAATTAAGACCCCGAGTCTATTATACCTTTATCCATTCCAAGTCAACGTTGGGAGGAGGTTTCAATGGATTTTGTCATAGGTCTACCCAAGTCTGGAGGAAAGAGTGTCATCATGGTGGTAATTGATATACTTACCAAGTATTCACACTTTTGCGCATTATATCATCCATTTAAAGTTAGTACAATTGCTATTGCATTTATGGAAACAATACAAAAGCTACATGGAAATCCAAAGATTATTGTAAGCAACAGAGATCCCATTTTCACTGGATATTTTTGGACGAAATTATTTTCTTGTTTGGGTACTCAGTTAGCTCATAGCTCATCTTATCATCCCCAATCTGATGGGCAAACTGAGATAGTGAACAAATGTTTGGAAGGATATCTTCGTTGCTTTGTAACTGATAAACAGACACAATAGGTCAAGTGGTTGCCTCTAGATAAATGGTGGTATAACACTTCCTTCCATATTACAACAAAAAAGACCCCTTTTATGGCACTTTATGGATATCATCCACCGTCCATCACATCATCTTTAAGAGAAAAATCTAAGGTTCAAGTAGTGGAAGATCAAATCGAGCATCAATAACAATTTATTCAACTCTTAAAGGATAACCTCACTTTGGCGCATAATAGAATGAAACAATAGGCATATCAAAATTGTAGTGAAAGAAGTTTTGATGTAGGTGAATGGATATTTCTATGACTATACCATACAAACAAATGTCCCTCAAGCAAGCTAAGAAAGATAATAAATTACACCAAATTATTATGGTTCGTACAAGGTGTTGCAAAATATTGGTACTATGGCATACAAATTGGAGCTTCCTACATGTTCCCTGTGCACCCAGTTTTCCATGTTGCATGCTTAAAGAAAGTTATAGGTGACAAGCTCTGAGTTAAAACAATATTTCCAGAACTTGACAAGGAAGGAAAAATCATATTGGAACTTGAAGCAGTCATAAAAAGAAGAGCTTGACAGCTACGAAATCGATCAATTTCAGAGTATCTCATCAAGTGGAAGAACTTGCCCACTGAATATTCCACATGGGAGGATGATAATTTTATACAAAAGCATCAAGAACTACTCAAGCGTTGAGAACAACACTTTTTTGAAGGAGAGGGGTTTATTATGTCCCTATAATACTAGTGTATTCCCCTATTATTATTGTCATTGTAGGCGTTATTGTTATTGATGTGCCCATGTTGTCCCCATATTGTTATTATTGTGCCCCATAGAAACCCACTATTGTTATTGTTGTGCCCTTATATTATTATTGTTATGTCGGCTCTGATTATATTGTGACCCCTTAAATTCCCATATATAGAAAGGAGGTTTTGTCATTTGAATCATCCAAGAATTGTTCATTTATGTAATGTAATGGAGGTTTTCCCCTCGAATAGGTTGATTTTGAAGTCGTCGATCTATCTTTTCTATATTTTTTGTGAGATGGTTGCATAACACAAATTGTTCAGACCTGGCCCATATATGCATGCTTTTGTATGAGTGGGAGACACAAATCACAAGTTTATAGCATATGAAGTCTTTGGTTAATGGGATAAATGTTATAAACCCAACCTCCCAGGTCACCAAGGGGTTCATCTAGTTTTGTAGATACAATGTTATATTATATGAGAAAACAAGACTTTCCAAAAATGGGTGATGCGCTCTAATAGCCAAATGGTTAGCAATAAGAAGTCAGTGATCACGAGTATCTATGATATTATGTACTTTTAAGTGTAAGTTGTTTAAATTTTACAGTAATGAGCTACTTATGTATTATTACTTAGGAGAAAGATATTTTGTCATCCTGTACAATTTTTAGTTTTATTTTTCAGTTTTTCCTGAGATGGAGTCAATCACATTTTATTTTTTTGTCATGTGATTAATGTTATGTTTTTGCAAAATGATTTGGCCATGGCTTAGAAGGTCCAAAACTTGCTCAGACAAAAAGAAGTTGTATTTCCCGTTTAGTAAAAAATTGTGTTATGTTGTGTTTAAATTTACACAAGCAAATAAGCAAGATTAGTCATATTGCATATAATAGAACCAAATATATTATGTATATGATTATATTAATTTCTTTGTTAGGTCCCTATAATACTAGTGTATCCCTCTTATTTTTATTGTTAGTGTAGCCCCCTATTGTTATTGTTGTGCCCATGTATCCCCCATATTGTTATTGTTGTGCCCCATAGAAGCCCACTATTGTTATTGTTGTGCCCTTACATTATTATTGTTATGTAGGCTTTGATTATATTGTGACCTCTTAGACTCCAATATATACAAAGGAGGCCTTATCATTTGTATCATCCAAGAATTTTTTATTTATTTAAAGTAAAGGAAGTTTCCCTCTCGAAGAGGATAATTTTTAAGTCGTTGATCTATCTTTTCTTATGTTTTGTGAGTTGGTTAAATAACATGCTCTGTAAGCATTTGTATGCAAACAACTATCCAATATTTTCAAGTTAACTAACTTTCCTTCTATTAAACGATTTTGGGGTGTTTTGAAATGGTTTGATCCTTTTCCTGTAATGATTCCAAGCAACCTGCTTACTGGTTGCAGTTTTTGGAAATGTAGGTAGTCATATGTTCCAGATACCTACTATGTTGAGGTCTATGTATGTAGTATGGTACACTAAAAAGGTTAGTGAAAAAACAATAATTAAACTAAACTACAAGGAACGCTAGCTATGCGACCTTGTTATTATTATAATGATGCAACAAATAATTTATTATAAATATCACAAAAATATACATTTATCTGTAATAAAAAAAATATTTTAAATAATAATTTTTATTATATTTTATTTCCAATTTTATAATAAATAATAATTCATTATTGTTTTTATTAATAAATTTATTATAAATATCATAAAAATATATATTTTTTAATACTAACAATTTTGTTGATATTTACATTCACATATAATAATATTTTATAAGAAATTTTAAATTTCATGCCTATTAAATATTTTGCCATTTAATTATATTAATAATATAATACAATTTTTATAACACTAATAATTATTATAGTTTCTCCTTTAAATATTAATATTAAAAACTATTATATAAAATTTATTCTCTTTATTTGAGATAATTATATAAGAATTTATTTATTTATTATTTTATTAATGTCTTTTGTTAAAGAAAATGCATATATTTGAGTTATTATGTAAAGCTTAATTTAATTGAGATAATTATGTAAGAATTAATTATCATCCTTATTTAACTTATTAAAATTTGGCAACTCAATAAGTCAAAATTTTGATTGATCGAATCCTTTAATTGATTTTCCAAGTATTTATGTTAGTATAAGAATAAACTCTTAGATGTTGCATAATGAAATTAGGCATTGAACAATAGCAAAAGGTTGTGGGATAAAAGAATCTATCATAGCCCTCAAGGTGTAGATCATTTGACAAAGCATGTTATTAAGATTTTAAGGTCCTTGGTTCAAACCCCAACTTACCTATGTCCACATTAGTGGCATGCATGGTACACCTAGTGGTTATTGTGGTAGCGAACATAATCCACCCTGTGTCATGCAAGTGTAAGACAACCCCGGTTATTGAATCCACTAGTCACACAGAAAACAGAAAGAAAGAATCCATCATCTTTGTGACACAAGAGGGTTGAATATGAAAACCACTTTCTTTATAAGTGTTTCACGTATACCCAAATTAGATCATAATTTCATAATATTGACCTTTCTTTTCTACTATGTTATTAAAACTATGGTAATGTTGACACACTTCTCTCAATGCTTTTGGAGCACAAAAGTATCATTTAAAAAAAATCCAAGTAATCTATTTCCTTTCTGAAGGTCTGACGGGCCTATTCTAGTCCCAATGGATGTTAATCATCATTGTAATAAAATAGGGAAAAATCCCTTGAAACAAAGTTCTACCATGCATGAAACTTGAAACTTGGACTATGTGGAATTCAACTTCATCTTTTATTGGAAAATGGAATCAATTTCCTACAATAATGTCTTACTCCTATTTGAATTGCTTTTCATGTCTTTAGAATAGTATCTCTAACATCTTTATGTTTAGAAAATATGAACACTAACGTCCATAAAAAAGTTATTTGAATAAAAAAAAATTTTACAAAATCAAAGTCATTACAATCAATATTATTTTGTGGTGTTAAAATTATTTATTACTGGTTCCATATGGTTTAATTTGTCAAAGATCACATGAAATGTTCATATGATTTTAGGTTTCACCACTAGATGCTCATAACATAGCATGCATATCATTTATGCAAAGGATTTGGCTATTAGGTGTTCTAGGCATTCACATGGGTGCTTCCTCCTTGTATACTACACTAATAAAGCAACAAGGTAGGTTAATGATTTAGATGGTATATAGAAAAAAATGAATCAAAAAAATATGAATGGAAATACACACACATAACTATCACAATATATATATATATAGTGAGAACCAAAATTTATTAATAAATGTAGTAAGAAAAGAATGTGAAATAGAAATCAATACAAAGTAGTTAGAATGGTGGTATCATATTTCCAAAGTGTCAACTATGCTCATTTGCAACAAAAACCACTACAAGACTCTAAAATGGCCTTTTAATGTAAAATACTAAACCATAAGAGGAAATACCCCTAAAGATCCAAAATCCTAACCGAGGATTCAAGTTGATATGTCAACTTCCAAACTACAAAATTTGCAAACAAACTCCATCATTCTGCACACTAATCCTTTAAAAAATATCTCGATGAAAAGAACAATATTTGTCAAGGAGTGGGTATGCCTATGACAATCCTAATTTGTTGTAGGGCCATTAAACATTGTTTAGGCCCTAACAAATGTGCTAGAAATCCAGGACCTAAAAAATTGTAGAAAACTACCAAGATGGGAAACCATTTCAAGTTAGTGGAAGAGATGTGTGGACACAATATCCGCCTAGATCAACTAGTCATTAATACTGATTCTTGTCTTGAATTGAATATTTCTATGTTTAAATATGTAGGGTATATAATTACCTAACAAATGGCACATAAAATATCCTTGGTCTTGTGAATATCAAATAATTAACACTTTTTTAAAGAGGACTATCCCGTTTTATTTTTTCTTGGAGAAATAATTTCATAGTAATTATTTTACAACAAAAAATTTACAAGCTCTCTCTTTTCCTTGTAATATCTAGAGAAAATTTGAACATGTGATCTATGGTCTTCCCATCAACAACATACCTTGAATGAATGATTCAATTGATTAAGCTAACCATTGGAGCTCCTCTTCAATTGACTTTCCTTATAAATTAAAATTAAATTGTTATAACAATATTTCGTTATTACATTCATAGAATTAGCATACTCTTAGAATGAGAAAACAAAACATCAAAAGGGAGCAAGGGGTGGATAGTTAGGACAAGGTGCTATGAAGCATGTGTTATCTTTGATGTCATAATAAATAAGGTGACATAATAGTAAAAATTGGCAAACCATGAATAAAATATAATGGAAGTCATGTTAAAATATACAACTCAGTTGTCAGTACTCAAATCATAATGGATATTGCACATTCTTAATCTAAAGGATATCATTGTTATTTCAATGTTACATAGTTGAGGGGGAAAATACAAATAAAATCCAGGAGTAGCTAAAGCGAGTCTCCAAGATCAACATTGATTGCAAATACTATGAATGGGTACAATTTCTATGTAGGTTGCATAAAGAAATTGTGCTAAATGCCTGGTTGTCATGAAAAAAGAAGATTGTGCCTTCTTAAGAAGCCATTTTGCCATAAAAAGTTCAAGCGACTACATTACATAGTGTTATAGATTTAGAAAAGGTTATATTGAAGTTTAATAATGCATATTAGAGCATGTGATTAAGTTGACAAATATTTAGTACTTGTTTTAGGAATCTATAAACTTATAAAAGACCACAATATCATAGAATCTTTGTGAGGTAGTCTGATTTTGTAATATTACAAGTTTATTTATTGAAAATAATTACATGTATTGGATGCATGGCTTTTTCCATGCTATGGACAATTTTTTGTATTCATATGCAATCATTAACAAGATAAACCCATATGGTTATTTTGTGTATTGTGAAGCTCCAATTAGTAGGCATTTATATTTTGTTGCAGGAATTACTCGAGGTGTGTGAAACACACAGTGATCTTCCTCATAACATTTGAATTTTTCCATTATTATCCTTGTTCTTACCAAACATACATATGTTTTAGTTTAAGTTTGTGTTCTCCAAGTCATATACATGACACAATTTATTTTAGAGGAATATAAGGTCACGAGGTTTTAGTTAGCATCGAGGGGTTGGTTTTAGAGAAATAGTTAAAGAGATGGAGGTCAACAAGGAGCTTGTTGATTACACGACCCATATGAAGGGTCTCAAGCTCCAAAAAAAGGGTCCCTAGGTATGATGAATCTTTTGAGGACTTGGTGGGAAAGTTACAACGGCAAATGAGTCTACTATAGTCCATAAGAAACTGGGTAAAATTGTTCCCATTAGATTGCATACTATGGATGTCAAAATCCTTAAAAGTGTTAGAACAAACAACAAGGTTCTTGGCATCGGCTGCATGACTAGATTGAAAAGTGTGCATGCCAAGGATAATGCTAATTATGTTGAGATCAATGTTGCCAAGTGTATCACACGTGTCATATAAATCATTTAGGAGGAGAAGTCTCTAGAGGTTGTAGTCGGAGTCAAATTGGTAGTTCAACCTGTAAGAAACTAGTAAAAGAATTAGATAGAGGGATGGCTCCTATGGGGATTGAGTTTTGTTTTGTAAGGATTTAGATCTAGTGGCACCGCAATAGTGGTGCTAACACTAGCAAAATTGCAAACTAACCCATGGAATCCTAGAGTTAAGAGGGTTAAAATGGTGGTTAAACATGAATGACAAATGTGAGGAAAGTTTCAAGTGAAGACATTAGGGTGGAGAAATATTTGGAGTATGTAGGGAAATCTTGATAGGGAAATTTCATTGATATCAAATTTTCAAGTGCACTGTAAAGGATTGGATTCTCTTGCATTTCATATCCTAATAAGGGAATGGATTAGATCTATTTTCTTTGTTAAGGTAAATTTCTGGAAGATATTATGAGAATGTTGGTTCATGTGAACGGCATATTTGGATCTAAACCTATGGTTGGCCTATTTCGATCCGAGATCAAAAGTATTGGTGAAAATGCATGTAAGGCTAAGATTTTGGGCTTACTCATGGAACTATAGTTGAAAAGTTCCCTAAGGATGATAAGAGACTCATTGTGTCGAATTGTTGAGGTATAAGAATATTTTGAGTCTAAGAATTTTCATATTATTTCTCATATGTTGTTCAAAAAACACATCAATGAAGGTCTAGTTGATCACACGGAAATTTTTGCAGAGGAGATTATTCATATGCAATTTATAAAATATAACAAAATTTGTTTAGATGTGCTTGATATCAATTTATGATCATGTACAAAATGATTGATATTATCCTTTTGTTTGAAAAATATGGAGGGGGGGGATAGTAAGGAGATGGTGTTGGTAATGATGCCATTGATGTCAAATGTTGGCTGATAATAGTATGATCCAATGAAGATTCAAGGTTGATTATAGTGGCATGTAAGGATGATCCAATGAATAAATGACTTGAAAACATAAGAAGAAGTAATGTTTCATAAGCAAACTCGGATCAACAATGTTTAAACTTAGATCAATAATGAACTTGACAACCATTTAATGAATACTAGACAACATATTAAACTCAGACCACCAATGCTTCATAATCAAGTTTCGTAAATAATGTATGTTTCATTAGCAATGTTTATGATGTTGTTTGTTGTATAAGCAAAGTAAAGACATGGCATAGAAAATCTGAAGATCGTGAATATAAATATATTTATTTCCATTGAATATGAATGTTATTATCAACTTTCAATATGATATATGTTGAGTTAACATTTCCAAGGAGGAATTATATCCATATAGGGAAATAATTATTGTTGGCTTGTATTACTTCATATTTTTGAATAGTATGGGGTCATTTTGTCTTGACTTGATATTCAAATTTGAAAATGAAGAGGTAGACCACAAAGAGCCTGAAATACAAAGAGGAAACCTTTCACTTCAAATTCTTGCATTGGAATACAAACAATCAACAAACTATGTATATAAAAATATGTGTTTTGAATGATAGTGTTGCTAATGAATTTATATTTCTATAAGAGCAAATCCATGCATTGCTCTGTAAAGAGAGAAAGATGAAGAGGAGCAAAAGTGAAGCATAATTGAGGAAGAGGACCAAAGGAGTTAAACGACTAAAAATAAGACAAAGATAGAGTTCAGATCAAAGACAAAAATCAAGTAAACCAACAAAGTTAATTTGTAATCTTATCAGGGGATAAGTGTCTCCTTTCAGGTAGTAGCCTGAAAAACAATAGGTTGGAGCCTGTAAGAAGAGGAAGTGGGCGCTCCTAACAAGTTGTAGATTGCAGAAGAAAATCGAGGTAGAAGCTTGTAAAAATATTATGTAAAAGAGGGAGTGGGTGCTTTCCTTTACATCACAACAACTAAAATCCATGGTTTTTCCCTTTATGTATTTCCACAATGTTGGCATTATGATTCAAGTGTTGTCCTTGATGGCAACTCACTCAGAGGTTGGTACAGATACTCAGAAGTTGGTTCAGGTGATGGCAACTTACTCAGAATACAGATCCTAGTACAGCTTGCCAAGGAAGTTCATACACGCAGGTTTGTTAAGCCCAAGTCGCGTGTACACGCAGGTTGGCTTCAGAAAAAGCGCGTGTATGTAGAAAAGCACCTTTGGTCCATGGCGGTTAGTCCTTGGAAGTTGTGCCTATGGTTTCGGACCATTGTATCTCGACGGGCGTGTCGATCCCTAGTTTTGAAGTTGATGGTATTGTGTTTCTATGGTTTTGGCTCTTGGTATTGAACAAGGCCTAAGGCTATATAAGGAGAAGATCACTAGGCAAAGAGCAAGTGTGTGTGGGTGTCTGACACAGTGAGAGGATCTAGTATTGCTGGTTATCTGTTCGGGACGCTTGGCAAGGGTCGGATCTGACAGCAAAGGCAGAAGTAATCATTTCTAGATCTGCACGCGGGTTGCCTTTGGCGAAAGCGCGTATACACGCGGTTTTGGTACAGTGAAGTAGCGTATGCATGATAAGGGTTGATATTTCAGGTTGTTGCTGATTCTGGTGGTTGTTGCAGAGTTCTAGATTCTGGTTTGGGTTCTGTGTTCTTGATGACAGGGTTTCAGTGATTCGGTATTGGGTTGTTTAATGAATTATGATGCAAGTATAAGTTGATGATTGTATTGCGGTAATGTTTACTTTGTACTCTTGGATCCAGTCTGAAAATTGATGAAACGTGGTCCCTGAAGGTTGTAGGGTCAGCACCTACGTACTAGTAAATGGATCAGCTAGTACAAGAGCTGAGGGGGTTGTAGCTCCCTTCCAAAAGTAGTTGGAAAACGAGAGAGAGGGTTGTAGCCCTCTGCAGGTTGTAGCCTGCATACTGGTAAAGGACTGCACCAGTATATTGTAAAAGAAGTTTCTCATTAAAGAAGAAAGAAACGAATTGCAGCAGGTGGTTTTCACCCACATTGGGTTTCCACCTTATATCATGGTGTTCATGTGTGTGGCTCTTGTGTGATGTTCTGTTCTGTTATACTGCACCTGTTTACTGCTAAATTGCTTAATAATGTTCTGATGCATTTACTGAAGATAAGATTAACTGAATCATAAGATATCTGCATATACGCTAGTTGCTTTAGACACAGTCGCGTGTACACGCGGGTTCACTTAACTGAAGTCGCGTATATGTTTCTGAGTATTAAATTGAAAAGGTTTTATTGATCTGATAATACTGATTCACCCCCCCTCTCAGTATTATTTACAACAATTGGTATCGGAGCAGGTCCTTCAGAGGAAGCTTGATCGCTTGAAGGAAAAGATCCATCAAAATGGCTAATCCAGAAAGAGAGGCACACATCAGGCCACCAGTCTTTGACGGGAACAATTTTACTCACTGGAAGATAAGAACCACTGCATATCTACAGTCTCTTGGAGCAGAAGTTTGGGGACTCATAGAAGGAGGATACAAATTCCCATCAGCAACTCCTACAGATCCAGCAGAGAAAAAGCAATATGAGCTCAATGCCAAAGTAGTTAATGTCCTATTGAGTACTTTGACTCAATCAGAATTTATGAAGATCATGCATCTCAAATCAGCTAAGGAAATATGGGACAAAATCGTTACAAGCTACGAAGGAGATGATCAGGTAAAAATAGCGAAGCTTCAAACTCTCAGAATCCGGTATGAAACTCTTAAGATGCGAAGTAATGAAAGCGTAGCTAATTATTTCCTGCGTATGGATGAGATTGTGAATTGTATGAGGGATCTGGGTGAAGAATTTGAGGAAGTTGTCTTAGTTCAAAAGGTTTTGAGATCTCTGTCTACTAAATTTGATTCTAAAGTATCTGCCATAGAAGAAAAGGAGAATGTGCGAAAAATTACCATGTCACAGCTTCACGGGATCTTAACTGCTTTTGAAATGCGACTAGAGGTACCACCAGAGGCCGCATTCGAAGTGTCAGAGGAAGAAGATGAGGTAAATTTTGTCAAGAATCTTGAACGGGGAACTGGACGGTTCAAAGATAAGCTGCCTTTCAAATGTTTTCTATGTGGTAGAGTTGGTCACTATGCTGCTAGATGTCCTCATAACAAAGAAAGGATATATGAAGAAGATGGTAGAAGCTATTATTCCCATATTAAAAGTTCATTTAATGATAGTGAAGATATTAGAAGTCTCATGGCGCACAAGAAGAAGAATGCTTCATCCAATGATAGCGAGGATATTAAAAGTCTCATGGCACATGAAGAGAAGAATGCAGAAACTGAAGAAGCTGCCAAATTAAAAGAACTATTGGAAACAGAAACCAGGGTAAGGGAGAAATTGCAGGATATAGCAAAAGATCAGAGCACAACTATTCAGAGACTTGAATCCAAGATCCTCTCTCTAAAAGAAGATCTTGAAGATCAAGAACATGAAGTGATCAAACTAAAGCGACAAGTAGAAGAAGGGAGAAAAGTTGAAGAAGACCTAAGGAAGCAGTATCTGAAAAAGGAAGAACAACATCAAGTTGAGGTAAATATCTTGAAAGGTAAACTAGAAGAAAAGGATAAGCTTTTACGATTTCAAGATAGTTCTAAAGTCTTGGATGATATTCTTAATAGTCAAAGATCTCCTGCTATCAAGACTGGTCTTGGTTTTCATGAATATGTTGAAGGTGAATCTAGTTCACAAGGTGAGACAAGAAACTCTAATGAGAAATCTGAAATGCTCAAGGAACAACCAAGAAAAGAAATTCCTCAAGGAAGATCCTTTACTCCTAACTATGGACGTGATAGACGATTATTTCCTCCGCTGAATAAAGTTGAATGTTATGTATGTCATAATCTTGGACATGTTGCAGCCAGATGCAGAAGTAGAATGGTTCAAGAAAGATCATCTCATCCCAGGTATTTCAGAGGGTATTGCTTTGCCTGTAATGCATATGGACACAAAGCAATTGATTGTGATAGAAGGAACATGAAAAATATAAGGTGTTATACATGCAACAACTATGGGCATAAAGCAAGGGAATGCAGAAGCAGATTTCAAAATTCAAGACAAGGGGACCATACATCATCACAGTTGCAGGAATTGAAGAAGACAGAGACAGAAAGGTGTGGGACAACTCAGTCAGCTGACATAACAGACACAGGGGAATCTGAAAGTGATGAGATTCAGTATTCCATCCTGCATACGCTGAGATAATGAAGACAAGTCGCGTATATACGTGAGTTACATGCTGCAAAGTCGCGTATATGGAGAAAGGGCAGCAGAACAGATGGTTATATGGAGAAAGGGCAGCAGAACAGACCCAGGTTCAGTCATGGTTGGCTCAGGCTCAGGGGGAGCAGAACAGACTCAGGAAATGGTTCAGACATGGTTGGCTCACACTCAGGGGGAGAATATTCTTCAAATAATGCATTGTTGGCATTATGGTTAGAAGTTGTTGATAACGTCTATGAAGATAAGTGATACATCTTACTGTTTAGGAATGGTATTGCAGGCTGATGCTTATATCATGATGCTGTTGGTGGCTTTCATAAGTCTTGGTCTAGATATTTCGTCTCTATGTCATGTATCTCTTGTGATATCTCTTTTATGGTGTCAAGGTCATGTAACGGCCTATGTTGGTTTCCCCACTATGCCTGGGATGAATGATGAATGTATGTTGAGTCTTTTGGTGATAGGAAGGTCTTCTATAATGTATAAGTCCTTGTTCTTCTTGAAGAACATCTTTTGCAGATCTTGCCTACAGTCAAGGGGAGCATGAACAGCACAATTCAGCAAGAGCAGGATGGATAGATTGGTACACTTTGGCATACACAAAGGGGGAGCATAGTTGGAGATTTCAGCAAATACTCAGGGGGAGTATGGACAGCAGAAGGTATACCAAAGAAGAAAATATCTTGGTCCGCCCTTTGCCCTTGATGTCAAAGGGGGAGAGTGACTTGGTGTAGTGGTTGCCATCAAGTCCAAAGGGGGAGATTGTTGGCATTATGATTCAAGTGTTGTCCTTGATGGCAACTCACTCAGAGGTTGGTACAGATACTCAGAAGTTGGTTCAGGTGATGGCAACTTACTCAGAAGACAGATCCTAGTACAGCTTGCCAAGGAAGTTCATACACGCAGGTTTGTTAAGCCCAAGTCGCGTGTACACGCAGGTTGGCTTCAGAAAAAGCGCGTGTATGTAGAAAAGCACCTTTGGTCCATGGCGGTTAGTCCTTGGAAGTTGTGCCTATGGTTTCGGACCATTGTATCTCGACGGGCGTGTCGATCCCTAGTTTTGAAGTTGATGGTATTGTGTTTCTATGGTTTTGGCTCTTGGTATTGAACAAGGCCTAAGGCTATATAAGGAGAAGATCACTAGGCAAAGAGCAAGTGTGTGTGGGTGTCTGACACAGTGAGAGGATCTAGTATTGCTGGTTATCTGTTCGGGACGCTTGGCAAGGGTCGGATCTGACAGCAAAGGCAGAAGTAATCATTTCTAGATCTGCACGCGGGTTGCCTTTGGCGAAAGCGCGTATACACGCGGTTTTGGTACAGTGAAGTAGCGTATGCATGATAAGGGTTGATATTTCAGGTTGTTGCTGATTCTGGTTGTTGTTGCAGAGTTCTAGATTCTGGTTTGGGTTCTGTGTTCTTGATGACAGGGTTTCAGTGATTCGGTATTGGGTTGTTTAATGAATTATGATGCAAGTATAAGTTGATGATTGTATTGCGGTAATGTTTACTTTGTACTCTTGGATCCAGTCTGAAAATTGATGAAACGTGGTCCCTGAAGGTTGTAGGGTCAGCACCTACGTACTAGTAAATGGATCAGCTAGTACAAGAGCTGAGGGGGTTGTAGCTCCCTTCCAAAAGTAGTTGGAAAACGAGAGAGAGGGTTGTAGCCCTCTGCAGGTTGTAGCCTGCATACTGGTAAAGGACTGCACCAGTATATTGTAAAAGAAGTTTCTCATTAAAGAAGAAAGAAACGAATTGCAGCAGGTGGTTTTCACCCACATTGGGTTTCCACCTTATATCATGGTGTTCATGTGTGTGGCTCTTGTGTGATGTTCTGTTCTGTTATACTGCACCTGTTTACTGCTAAATTGCTTAATAATGTTCTGATGCATTTACTGAAGATAAGATTAACTGAATCATAAGATATCTGCATATACGCTAGTTGCTTTAGACACAGTCGCGTGTACACGCGGGTTCACTTAACTGAAGTCGCGTATATGTTTCTGAGTATTAAATTGAAAAGGTTTTATTGATCTGATAATACTGATTCACCCCCCCTCTCAGTATTATTTACAACACACAAATGTTTGGTGTCTCAATGTGTTGCATGAGTTGTTTGCATGTGTTTCTATGAATTCATGGTTAATTGTTAAACTCGTACATAAATATGGAAATACATTAAAGAAAAAATTAAAATGATGAACACATATATAAATCTTCTAATTGATTAAATAAAGAGTTATAAGGTTGTTAAAATAATTTGAAATTAGTGATTTAAAAAGACATAATTATTGATTCCCCACCCCCCCTCATTAATTTCCTGTTTTCAATAAATGGTAGATAAGGTAAAACTAAAGGCCACATAAGTATAAAAGGTTGAACATGTTGAAGGAAATGTAACTAGGTTCGATCTTCATAAATGTACTTTTGATATTTGTATTTATTCAAGAAAAGAAATAGTATTTTTATAATATATTTCAATGAGTTTCTTGCTCATTGAAATAAGTCTAGCACATGTTAAAGTGCCATAGGTGAGTCAAATTATCAAAAGAAAATGTTGAAGACCTTAAGGGCATGTTACTCCATGTATATGTTTGTACAAGAGTCAAAGAATAACCCTCCAAGCAAAGTCAAGTCTCCTCCAAGCATGTGACACCACCAAAGAATCCATATGAAGCAAATACAACAAATCGGCTTGCAAACTATCTTCAAGTCAGGCTTCTAGTCGGCCTAAAAGGAGGGACAATCCTCTATATATAGAGGTTGTCCACTCCATTATAACGTCAAGAAATCACCTCTAAAATTAGAGAAGGTAGGAAGCCGAGAAAAGGGTAATAAGAGGAAAAGTAAATGGTCTCCAAGGCAATGAAGAAAGGAGGAAGAAAATTGAAGTGTTAAAGGGCTAGTTACAGTTATACGTGCGAGGAAAGGAGAGATGTCTCTGCGGTTATGATAACAGCAAATTACAGTCAACCATATCTCATTGTTTGGGGTTAAAACTAGGCCTACAAGGTCTCTCACCCAAGCGTGGAAGAAGGATATACAAGCGAAGGGAGAAGGCGAAGTTTAACATAGTTCTTGTGAGGGTATTCCCTCAATGTACGAAGAATTAGGGCTGCATTACTGCTTATCGAAATCTGCAATATTTTTGAAAGAGAAGAAGGCTCGGTTGGGAGGCAACAAGGTCATCTCCTTAAGTTTGAAAGGCTCGATCACAAGCGAAGGAAGAAAATAAGAAGGGTCATTCTAGAGTATACAATCAAAGGTGTCTACAGTTGTTGAAATAAGTGCCGAAGGAAGAAATACAAAGTGTTGGAAGGAGGAGGACGAAGTGTTGCAAGAAGAAGTCATATTGAAAAGGTTTGACTTATTCTTGGAGGATATTCTTTTCAAGGGTATAAGGTTTTGAATTTGTCAATAAGAAGCTTCAATAAGAGAAAATTACTAAAGGGTTTTCCTCTCAAGAGAAGAGATGTTTTGGACCTAGCTGAGAGTCAACATCTTGTGTTCTTTTTCTTATGTTTTTAGTCGCAATTTGATGAAGTACACACACATGCATTAATAAAAATAAGAAGAATATTAATCTAACAAGAAAAAGTAAAAAGACTCCACAAACTGTTATCAAGTCAAGAAGAATCACAATATACCTAATTTCCCTTGATTCTTCAACAAAACACATATATAAATATGCTAATTGATTAAAGAAAGTGTTATAAAGTTGTTAAAATAATTTGAAATTGGTCATTTCAAAAGACACAATTATTGATTCACCCCCCCCCCCAGTAATTGCCTAGTTTCAATAGATGGTAGATGAGGTAAAAGTGAAGCCCACAGAAGTATCAATGGGGTCTTTAGTCCATAATGAAGGCTTGAATAATGTCAAATAGGATGCATGCACTACTATGGAGTCAATTCCACTCCTTGGCAAGAAGGATGATATGGCGGTGTTAATACCGGGAGGTCAAGAATAATGAGTCGAGTTCATCTTAGAGCTTGTAAATGCCAAAAGGAAAATCATGTCCTTGTAAAGGTTTTTCCTCGTAAATGAGATGAAGGAATCTCAACAAATCTTGGTAAGTGCTATAAAAAATTCCTTCTAAAATTTATATCTAACAATTTGGATTTAGGTTCTCCTGGCAATGATATATGGATAACACTCTTTGAAAAGATAAAAGTTTTTTCAAAGGATTAGAGGGTAAGGCTTCTATTAGGCCTAATAATTATGGGTATATGGGTCTTGTCTTATTTTATGAAAAATAAAATTCAAACCCCAAGACTAGCTTAGGATCATAGATGGATATAAAGAGATAGAGTAAGCATCTTCTAAAGCCTAGAAAAAGGGGGACCAAGAAAAATGAAAATGATTTGGAAAAGGATTTGGATTAAAACCTTTCAAAATACATAAGCTCAAATATTGTTAGCAAAAAAATCCTTTCTTCACCATGCAAAAGTCAGACCCTAAAATAGATTCAACAAAGAAAGCAAAAATCCATCAAGGGGATTTGTGTAGTAGGATGAACTCCTACTATGGGTTTTGAAATGATTATTCTATCATTAAATTCACAAGGTCTTGGCAATCCCTCTAAAATACTGGCCATAACCGTGTTGGTGGAAATTCACGAGTTTGAGGTGTTATTGATCTAAGTTATGGGAGAAGGAAAGAATATATCTAGGGATTTAGGGAGATTAATAAAATGTTTGGATTTTATGTCCTTAAATGTTGTAGGGAATTATAGAGGTTTTTGATTAACTAGAGGAATTCAATTTATCTATTAAAAAACTATGTTTCTGAGTGAGGTATGTGGACTAAATTCCATTCAAGGACCTTATTAAGAAACATTTATTTATTAATTTCTATGGACCCTACTATGATAGGTAGCCTTTTTAAAATTATTTTTTACACAATAATTGCATCTAGAGGGAAAGGGTTCACATCAAAGGTAACCTGAAATTTACCTTAAGAAGCTCAGAGGTGTGGGGATAATGCTAGGATATACTTCAAATTCAATAATGAGGAGGGTTTATTGATAGAAATCTTCTCAAAATCATTCCTACTTGACAAAATAATAAATTGGGTTATGCAGATGTCTCTAAAAGGTTCGACAAGTTCTTGATTCCAAAGGATATCATGAATGAAGTTGAGTGAATCATATCCCAAGTTAATGCATGAGGGGTATTTGACCATGGGCCTATTATTATTCAGATGGGAAAGTAGAATGACAAGCTTTCTAATAATTTTAGGTTTAATTCTATGTGGTTAGAGGAGGAAGATTTTCATGAGTGTCTCGAGCCTCCAAAATTGATTTATTTTTAACAGTTTATTCTGTATATTTCACACATTTTGCCACTTATCTTCATACCACCATACCTCTATTTTGAGTTAAAATCCATTAGAACCATACAAATGCAGTAATAAGGTAAAAATTCATTATTGTATCAAATATATATGTTTTTCTTTATGAAATTGAATTGATTAGGCACAAGCTACTGAATCTTGCATATTATGTAGCCCCATTAACATTTTGCAGCTAATTCAACAGTTCTATAAGATCCCACAAGCTATAAATCAACAAAATCATATAGGGAGTTACCAAATGATGCAAATATCATGATCCACCTATCAACCACAAGTGGAAATCCATGGATTAACCGCAACACTAAATTCAAACTCTCGGTTAAATAAATACCTGGTATATCTTTAGAATGTAGAATATCAAGTGAGCAAGATTCTTGTCAAGCAAGCAAGATCTTATGATTTGAAGAAGGCACAATATATCAAAGCACTAATAATGTGTTTTTTTCACGATTCGCTTCTCCAATAGAGAATCATGAAAATGAAGATTTTGTTAGGAATTAAATAATGATGTGTCACTTAATGTAATTATATTTTAGCCAATATTCTCTCAGAATTGTTATTAGAAAAAATTATAAATTGCTTCATTTGGAAGCGAATAGGAGATAGATAGTCTTGACAGTTGATTTGAATTCTAGACTTATTGTTATTTTGCAAAACTCTATGCACGCACTTCCAGTAATTTAATCTTAGTTATAATGATGCTTTTATAAAGTATTGGTGGTTGATCTAAGTTTGTGACCTAAGCTTTACAATTACTCATGCATCTTAGGAGGGCCCCCCCGCAGAAGTACGAGCTACATTAGTTTGGTTTTCATATAGAGTTCATTCGATTTCCTATTCTTTGTTTTGTTTAAAGCTTTAGATTAATGCTCCATTTTATTTAGTCAATTTTTGCTCTGTCTTTTACTTGTTTATGTTCTCTTTCACAGGTCAAGTGTTTGAGTAAAACTATAAAAAAATACAAAAAACATTTACTTTGTTTTCAGTCCTGCATTTACTCTTCATAACCTTTCATAGAATAGATTGATAGATTTTAAGTTTGCATATGAATGGACTCTAATTGATGTACACACATTCATAGGGATTAAAAAGTTAAACTTTTAATGCTTGTTATTTTCATTAAAAAAGAAATTGAATTCTTTCTCTACAAAATAGAACTCTGGTTGCTTTCATAAGATAAGGTATAACTTTGGTTTCTTTCTAGAATAAGAGTTTGATAGCATAGAGCTTATGGCTTTCTTAGAACAATTTTTTATTGCTTTCTAGAATAGAAGTGTCAATTGAATTTTCATATAATAGATTTCATGGCTTTCATCAAATAGATTCATTTTCATGTTCATTAGATTAGAATTTAAAATATGAATTTAAAAAAAACTTTCATAACATAGAATTAGTTTCATAAAATCACTTTTATTATTCTTTAAATATAATTTTCATTTCAATTCAATAGATTAAAAAATCCATTGCTTTCTAGTTTCGAATTTACTACTTTCCTATATTAAACCACATTGAAATTTTGTCTTGCTTTAGAAAACATTGTGTACTTATTTTGGCTATCATTTCATAGATAGGACTTCATTTCAAGCTCTACAATTCCTTTCAATAGATTATATTTATTTTTAATAAAAAGTTAATTCCCTATCATATACAAAGCAAGTTTGCTTCAAAAGAATACAAACACTAGATTGATAATTTAATGTCAAGTAATTTAACCAACAATTAAATTACCCAAAATTTTTGGCATCGTTGTCAGGGAAGCATACATAGTTAATAACTTCTTGATGTATTTTTGTTTACACAGCTCTTTCTAGGAGGAATGGGAAGACGAGAGGTAAGAACCTGTGCATCACAAATGTGGGGTTCTTCCTAACTAGAGTTGTTGCAATTGCATCTCATATTAGTTGCATTCATTCTTGGATGCATAATTAAAAAATCATATTAAAATTATTTAGTATGCATGTATAGGGAACGACATTCTAGAGGTAGATTTGTTAGAGGATGTAGGTAAATTCCTTCATCACCAACAACCACCACTAGACCATGTGGTGTTGTATGAGCCACATCACCTTGCATATCACTCATTCCATCTTTTGTAGGTAGAACAAGATTTCATGAGGTATAAAGATAAAAAAAAATCTACCTAGAGAAGAACCAACTTCATCTACAGAAGCACTAGTAGAAGAACCTACATCTACAATTGAAGAAGTTCATCTACAGTTGAAGGAGTTATCTTCCTTTCTTCAACAGGTGAACAACTCATTGGACACAAGTTAGAAGTTCCTAGTGAGGAGGTGGAAGGTGAAGAATAAATTATTCTTGAAGAATCATTAGTGGAGGAACCAGAGGAAGAAAATCCAGTTGAGGAACCTTATGTAAGCTCTAGAGAATAAAAAATAGCAGAAGGAGAAGGGGAGATACATTATGGAAACATATGAGGAGGAGAATAAATACCACCATTTTGTGGTGGTAGAAGTGGTGTAAGGATTCCTCTTGGAGGTGTTCAAGGTGGTAGAGGTAGAAGAGGAGGAAGAGGAAATGATGGATATTATAATGAAGAAGAAGATCCTTTTGGATTTCCTATTCAAGATGTTGACGCTACTATTACTATGAAGAAAATTTCTCCATCTGTTCCTCCTAATTTTGATGGTATGAAGGTTGAGGATTGTTGGGAATGGGTCCCCTGGGGTCCATTTTGGGGTTAAAAACCCAAGTTTTGGGGTAGAAGGCCCAAATTTTGTATAAAGAAATGTAAAGTCTCCGCATTTTGTGGTCGCAGAACGTGAAGATATCAAGAGTCAAAAAGGGTTTCCGCCCTTAGTCTAGATAGGTTGTGTTAGTTTGATGAGATCCACCCTTGGTTCGCGGGCCATGGGATTGTATAAAAAGGAGGTCTTAGAGGAGTTTTTAGTAAGTTCGGGGAAGTTAAGTTGAGTCACTGATGAGTCTGTAAAGAGGCTAAGAGCAAGGACATTGTTGTGGAGGGATCTGACCCCATTTCTAAGCTTCCTGAGTACATTCATCCACACAGAGGCAAGGCGAAGATCCCAAAAGATATTGATGAAAGTAAGGTCACACTACGCACACCCTTACTTCTAGACCAAATTGTCTTTGAAAGATCGTGCCTGGGGCGCATCCCCTTGTTAAAACTGGAGGACTAGGATTTGGCTGATGTAGAACACTTTCCCCATTTAGCGATAGACCAGCTCATGCATCGCGTTTTCCATAAAGACTCTGGTGTGACTGCATTGGAGCCAAGGAAGTGGGTAAAAGGGGTGGATAAGGCGGGTTTGCTAAATATGTTGTGGGTACCACATTATAACTGCATACCCATAAACATGGTCGTGATCAAGAAACCGTTGTGCTTGGTGTACGATGGGTGTCTATGGCTAGAAGAGCCGATACCCATCACTGACATGCTGATCCATATGATCACTCGGCTTCCATACTCGGGAGAAAATATGGCCATGGCGTTTGGTGGAAAGCAAGGCGAGCATGACCTCGTTGAAGTAATGAAGTACAAATTCAAACTTGCCAAGAAGATGCGCGGCTGTGCCATCACAAGTATATCTTACCCCATGGTCAAAGTCACAATGCAGATCCTAGCAAGTAAGATTATGCAAAAGTACCGTGCAGATGAAGTATCAGCACCAGTAGAAGCCTTAGCGGCCCAGTGCATGGAGGGTGTATAGTTTAATTGGGCATGCTACCTTTGTGGAGAGTTCCTCGCGAACTGTAGAGAGATGTAGGATCACAGCAAAACATTCCATTATGACTGGCTACTACTATCCATAATGTTGGTCGCGTGGGAGCTACCAGAGGATAGCCAGTTTCCTCTGGTCGCGCCCGACCTACTAGAGGCATCAAAGTTCACTTCGTTGTGGGCTACGAAGGACTCTCAAAGGGTCAAGGACAATAAGATCTTTTGGATCTTGATGGAGATGAGCATCCATATGGCCATCAACTGCAAATTGTCATTGTCGCCAACAGTGTACGAGAAGTTGCGGGAGTATGTGGAATTTAAGGCCGACTTCCATCGGGTCTCAATACGTGCGCGCAAGGACCTTGAGCAGAAATGGTATGACCAGCCATACCTGGCCATAGATGATGCAATTACAGTAGTCCTCGACTATTGGCCGGTAGAATGGCACATTTCCTCGGACTTGACAGCTAGGTCTAGCAAGACTTTAGCGCAACGGAAAAAGGAGGAGGCCAAGCTGAATATCGAGCAGTTAGCTACAAAAAGAAAAAATGAGGCTGAGGACAAGGCCAAGGCAGAGTACGCCACCACGAAGCAGATAGGAGGAGAGGCGGAAGAAGAGGAGCACAACTATGATAGGAGTCAAAATTCACCTTCTCCGAAGACAAAGGAGGAACAACAGTCGAACCAGGGAGGAGCGAACCTAGAGACCACTCCATTCTGCGTTAAGCACAACAGAGATCCATAGAAGGTAGGGCCACATAAGAAGTCTAAGGCTAGCAAGATTTCTCTCGATCTGATCAACTTAATAGAAGGTGATTTAAATGATATCGGTGATACAGTCAGAGATACCATCGTGAAACTGCTACAATAGTTCGAGTTACAATAGAAGCAAACCTTGGGGGCCATTCAAATGGGTCTACCTGAGCTGCAGATCCAGGCATTGCAAGTCCATATAGACGTGGGACGAAGCAACGCGGCATCAAATAGTTTTGTGCCTCGCACATTGGAAGCAGCAGGGATGGTGTGCATCCTGGATCCCCGGGCAATACTGCTGCTGGAGGGAGCGCTAACTACAGAGATTGAAGCTGACAAGCCTGCTGTCAGCGCCCTCAAAGGAATTGGGCTCAATTTGGCCGCACTTCCTAGTGAGGCACTTCACAATTTGTAGGATGGCGTGATCACAGAACTTCAGGCCTGCAAACAATGTGCATTACAGGTAATCAGTGAGCAGAAAGTCAACAATGCTCAGATGACGGTACAAAGAGATTCTACTATCAACCTTGTCAAAGCCATCACAAACAAAAATGAGTGAACGACCAAGGTGGTGGCTGAGGCATGCAGGTCTGTCCCAGAGCTAGCCATTCCAGATGATGAGCACATAGATGTGCAGATCTAGAAGCTTGTTGCTGGCATGCGCGACGCCATAATAGAGTTGGCGAAGGTTCAATTTGACCTGAACCTCAAGATCGTAGAAATATGGCTGAAGGCCTAGCTTTCAACTCTGCCAGAAGTCAGAGAGCAGCGTGAGATAGCTGTGAAGGACATCGTGGCAGCAGTAAACAACATCGTAATAGAATGTATCATGCTCTTCGAGCAGGTGCTCGAAGTGGTTACTAATTTGCATGAGGATCCTACCTTGCAAAGGTTGGGAACAGAGGCCCTGGAGCTACAGCAGTGATATGATGAAGTCAAAGTGACAATGCGCACTGTCGCCCTTACACAGAGGCTAGCCAAATTGTAGGAGGCAAAGGTACTAAAGGAGTAGGTGGATGTAGTGTAGCATAAAGAGAGTGTCCTCAAGGCCAGAATTGGGCCCTAGCTTGATGAAGCCTACACACTCACCTCCACCATCGAAGGAAAGCTGGTTGGTTTGTAGGCAACCCAGCAGAAGATATAGTCAGAAAGTATAGTGCCAACGACTAAGCAGCTGGTTGAGGAGATGACGCAGGAAACAACACAATGCGCTGCCAAAGTTGCAGTAGTTCAAGTAGAGTTGGGATGTCTTTGCGACAAGATCTCCACGTCGGCCGAGTGACTCGAGGGCGAGTCACCATGTTTGTCTTGGGGACCTGTTGGGAACGGGTCCCCTGGGGTCAATTTTGGGGTAGAAGGCCCGAATTTTTTATAAATAAATGTAAAGTCTCCACATTTTATGGTCACGAAGTGTGAAGATATCAAGAGTCAAAAAGGGTTTCTGCCCTTAGTCTAGATAGGTTGTGTCAGCTTGATGAGATCTGCCCTTGGTCCATGGGCCATGGGATTGTATAAAAAGGAGGTATTAGAGGAGTTTTTAGTAAGTGCGGGGAAGTTAATTTGAGTCATTGATGAGTCTGTAAAGGGGCTAAGAGCGAGAGTCTTAGCGTAGGAAGAAGGCTCTGCAGCTGAGTGCGCAGAGGCCTAGGGTAGAAGTCCGCAGCTGAGTGCGCGGACCCCTGCAACTGTGTGCGCAGGGTAGTCAGAGTCTGTACTGAACATCTGGATCATCAATAAAGAAGAGTATTCTAAAATTGTTGTGTATTTTACTTCTGTCAATTGCATGCGATTATGTTATGTTAAGCACTAGGTTTATGTTTTATTGCTAAATTGATGTGCGAATCTATATGTTTTCCTTTGTTATATGAACACAAGTAGAGATATATGTTTACGCAAAGATAATCTAAATTGCATGATAGAATTGGCAAACACTTAAGATAATTGGAGAACTATACAACAAAGTAATTACAGAGGCACGTAAGTGTCGAGAACGCTTGTTATAGTTATGTGAAGGATGATTGCATACCTTCAAGAAGGTTCTGAAAACTAATAGAGAAGTACATCGATAAGCCCTAAAGGCTTATTGATCTGTGCGAAGGCAGAGTTAAGGTATAAAACCAACATCACAAGCATCTCATGGTGTGGAAATTTGGTTCCTGCATCCCTCCATACTGCTTTGGGTGAGACTTCAGTCCACGCTCCGCAGATTGATATCGAAAGGGCCAATAGTGTAGGGATTTGCTTGGCTAACTAAAAGTTGAACCTGGGTCAGGGCCCATCAAGGCAACAAGGATCTAGAAACATTTATATTTGAATTTGAATTATTATGTAGATATTATGATTATTTGCTTGATGCTCAAAATTTGAAATTGTTTCCAACCACATTGAAAAGATGGGGCTCTCAAATGGTTTATGGGTTTAGGAACTAATTCTATAAGGACATGGGATGATATGAAAAGATTATTCTTAGAGAAATATAAGGATTATTCTATACATCATGATCTTAGAGAAGAAATTTTCAAAATGACTCAAAAAGAAGATGAAAGCCTTGAATATTTAGTAGAGATTTTTAAACATAATGTTAAAAAAGCTAGATTGCATGATTTAGGACTTGACATTAAAAAGTCTCTTACTAAGGGCTATAAGGGATGAATGGATTGATCTTATTAACCTAATGGGTAAGGGAGATGTGTCTCAACTATCATTTCAAGAGATTTTTGAATTGTGCAAACATATTTCAAGAGGAAAGACAAAATATGGCAAGAGTATGAGAGATCCAGTATGTCAAGAGTAAGTAAATCTACGTTGGGAATGGTAAGTCGAGCAGAACTTGGTGATTTGCTTGATAAATGTAAAACTGGTATTCTTGCTAGTCTTAGTGATTAAATTGATATGTTGAGAACGCAACACAAGAAAAAATATAAAAATGATACTTTCTCTATATTTTTTCGTAGATGTATAAAGAAACATGCATTAAGAGAATGTCCTCTTCATAGTATTGAATTTTTGTTATCTAGAATCTCGATAAACATTAGTTGTGATTGGGCAAAGAATAGGCTCGAGGACGGCGCCATGGAAATGAGTTTCTCCTGTGACTGCAACACCTACGGCGGCGATGCCCAGTGCCATTATCGCTTGGTGGAGTTTAAGCTCAATGTGAAATACGATGGCGATCAAACCCTAGACGTCACGAGCGTAGATCTCATGAGAGAAAACCCGGTTGTTGTTGTGGATCGTGTTGTCGATATGAAGGTTTCTGATCCCTCTGAACAAAGATTGAGCGGATCTGCACTGACGGCAAGCAAAGGACTCGATCCCTTGCCTTTCACTCGTCGCTGCAAGATAATCCTGAGGCCCAGGGTTCGATTCATCATACGATGGGGCCAGATTCCGACGGACCATGGGCTGGATCCTGTGCAGGGAGCGTTGGAAAAGAAGCAGAGTATGAATATGACGCCTTGTCTGCACGCAGTGGAGGTTCACCTCATCGTGATGCACGATATCTTCTGCAGGGGAAGAAGAGAAGGAACCCGGGGAGATCAGAGAGCGCGCCGGGACGTGGTAGGGTTTGGGCCTGTAGTTTTTCACACCAACACAGCCCGTCTACCCCCGCCCCCTGCATGCAAAGATGGGGGACTGCATGTTGCAGATCCGCTCCATCACACAATTGCATGGCCCAAACTCTGCAGATCTGGGCCGGATCTATCCGATCTGATCAAGATTCAAGAATACCCAGAACCCAGGCAGCAGATTGGTGGAAATATGCATCGATTGAGCAGAGGGTACGCAGACCGTGACATGCAAATGGAAGAACTACCCAATAAGAGGTCAGATCTGGAAGATTGCTTACAGTCAGGACACATGGCAATCAACAGTGACACTAGTTTAGGCAGATCAGGAACTCAGCCAAAACGCAGACATCAGGTAACAACATCTCGATTTCAAATTTTCATTAAAACCCCTGAGGGGAAATCCTTTTTAGTATGGGTACATGCAGAAAGCACTATTTTGCAGCTAAAACAACAAATTTGGGCATTGATCGGATATCCCGGTCAGATCCAACATTTAGTCAGTGGTAGGTGGTCTCTCCAGGACAACAGAACCTTGGGAAGTTATGAGATTAGTTCAGGAAAAACCATAGTTTTAAACCTCAGGCTGAGAGGAGGGGCCCTACCTCAGGGACAGCCAAGCAGCTCAGGGGGAGACAAGGGGAAAAAGACAACACCTCAGCATCAACCCAAGGGAGGTGCCTCCTACAAAAACATTCTTCAAGGTAACAGAGATTCAGGGGCCTCTCCAGACCAAGGTGGATATACACCCAGGCCATACATAGTAGATCAGCTAGGGCAAACTCCAGCCCTTAACTTCGACTCTACAGGGCTTGATGATTTTGTTAAATCCTATGAAACGCAGGCCCTAATATGTCGTTTCAACAGTTTTTGGCCAAAACTAATGGATCTATTTCATTGGATTTTCACCACTTGGACCATGGAATGTGATATAAATCTATGCTCCAAAGGGTTTTTTATAGTTAGATTTGCATCCAAGGAAGTCAGAGATACAATCATCAGTGCTGGGCCTTGGTTTTGGGGAACGTCGGGGCTGTTCATGACTCCATGGTTTCCAGATTTCGATCCAAAAAAAATGATTGTATCCAAAGTGTCGGTCTGGGTTCGTCTATAACCTTCCCCTTCACTTTTGGAGTGAACGAGTCTTGGAAGGAATTGGGAACAACATAGGGAAATACATCAAAACAGATCTGGAAAGGATTGATGAAAGGGTATACACTTTTGCACGCATTTGTGTGGAAGTAGATCTAAGTAAAGGGTTGCCAGACAACATAAGGCTGATCTACAAACAACAAAATTGGTTGCAAGCATTAGACTATGAAAATACTGCTTTCAGATGCAGGCTCTGGAGACAAACAGGAAACTTGCAAAGCACATGTCCAGAAGCCAAGAAAGCAAACAGTAAAAGAAAGCAGAAAGGGAAGCAGAGGAAAGGATGGCAATTCCCCCCTCCTAACTCAGAGGATGAAGAATCAGAAGCAGAAGAGGAAGATACTCCCACAGAGAATGTTGCGGTATCCCAAGAAATGGGGACCCAGAAGGAAACCACATCAGACAACAGGGCTTCACAGCTTCACCCAAATCAGGCAGAGAAGACAAACGAGGATCAGAGCATGGGAGGGATCAAACGGCACCACCAATCAGATACTTCAGATTCAGACAAGGAAATAGGCTTGCAGAAAGCAGAAACACAGTTAGTCATAACTTCGATCGAGCCCACCCAAGGAGAGTGGCGCAAGGTCGAAAAGAAAAAGGGAAGAAAAACTTGAAGTGTGAGTTTTACTCACTACTGAAACTCAGTTTTTCTTGCCTCCTACTTTCTTCTCTCTTTCCCTTTCTTCTTTCTTTTTCTTCAAATTGCACGTTAGTTTTGTAACGTTGCGAGGGGTGCGAAAGCACTCGTGCCCAATGGGCAGCTTATGGAAATGCTTCAATGCATCTGCAATGTGTAACTTTTCATTTTTTAAATAAAAGGTTACCGATTTTTCCACTAGAAAAAAAAAAAAAGTCAGTTAGCATCTGTTGATATTAAAATTTCAGATGAAGATAAGTGCATCAGTTTTTTGTGTTCTCTACCAAATTCGTGGGATAGTCTGGTTATTGCAATAGGTAGCAATGCAACTGCCTTGCAATTTGATGAAATAGTCTCATCCTTGCAGACAGAGGAGATGAGACAGAAAAATATGGAGAGCCGGAATGGTGATGCCTTGTCTATACGAGGACGATCCTAGAACAGAAACAAAAACAAGTCATCGAGTGGGAGATCTAAATCTAGAGGGAGATCTAAATCTCCAGGAAAACCTGTAAAGGTGGTGTGCTAGAAATGCGGAAAGGGCACTACAAAAGGGACTGTAAATCTAAAGCTCCTAATAAAGGAAAGGGATTTGATGATGCTCCTTCTACAGAGGCGAAAACCACCTCAGATGAAGGTGGGGATGTGTACTTGGCTTCTTCAAGTACACATGTAGATCATGAGGCATGGTTGATTGACTCAGGTGCATCCTTTCACTTAACTCCCCATAGAGAGTGGTTCTACGAGTATGAGAAATACGATGGTGGTGATGTCTTCTTAGGGGATGATAGGAAGGCTAGAATCATTGGTCGCGGAAAATTAAAGTTGAAGTTGCAAGGTGGAAGGGTTATAACACTTCCAGGTGTTCTGCATATTCCTGCATTGGCTAGAAATCTGATTTCTATAAGCAAGTTGGATGATGCAGGTGTAAAAACAGTGTTCGAGAAAGATACCTGCAAGATGGTTTGGGGAGCACTGGTATTGATGCGGGGAGTTCGGATTGGAACTCCCCTCTGATAGTAAGAGGGCGAAACAGATATTAGAACTTGTGCACAGTGATGTGTTTGGACCTGTGAAGGTTCCATCACTAGGTAAGTCTGTGTACTATGTATCATTTATAGATGAATTCTCAAGGAATACATGGATATATTTCCTTAAGAAGAAATCTGAAGCCTTTGACAGGTTAAAGAATTTAAGGCTCTCATGGAAAATCAAACAGAGAAGAAGATAAAGGTGTTGAGGACAGATAATGGTGGAGAGTTTTGCAGCAAGGAATTTGAAGAATTTTATAAGAAGTGTGGTATAGCACAACAAAAGACTACTCCATATACACCTCAGCAAAATGGAGTTGCAGAAAGAATGAATAAGACGTTGATGGAAAGGGCAAGAAGCATGCTTAGTGGTGTCAGCTTAGGACAGGAATTCTGGGTAGAGGCGGTGGATACTGCATGTTACCTGGTCAACAGGTCACCTTCATTAGCGTTGGAGGATAAGACTCCACAAGAGGTATGGACTGGTAAGAAACCCTTTCTTTCACATCTGAGGCTATTTGGATGTGATGCATATGTAGATGTTCCAAAGGAGAAACGAACCAAGTTGGATAGTAAATCTGAAAAGTGCATCCTTATTGGGTATAAGGATGGTTTAAAGGGTTATAAGCTTTGGAACCCAGTCACACGGAACGTTGTGTATAGCCGAGATGTGGTGTTCAGAGAGGTAAAAGATGTTATTAAACATGAAGTCCAACCAAAGGAACCTGCAAAGATAGAGTTTGAGCTTAAGGAGGAAGAATCAGACTCTACAGCAGAAGAGGAATTAGAAGATGAAGAGCCACAAACTCCTAGTGTGAGAAGATTAGTTCGAGAAAGAAGGCAGTCAGAAAGGTATAGTCCATCTACTTTTTGTTCAAAATTTTTCTTTATCTATTACTGACGATGATCCCAGAACTGTGAAGGAAGCAATAGATTCAGAGGATGGCAAACTCTGGAAAGAGGCCACGGTTAATGAAATGGCATCTTTGCACAAAAATGAGGCTTGGGATTTGGTGGAGTTGTCGGTTGGAAGGAAACCCATTGGCAGCAAATGGGTGTTCAAGAAGAAAACAAATGCAGAAGAAAAGGTGGAGAAATACAAAGCTCGGTTGGTAGCAAAAAGTTATTCCCAGGTGCCGGGAATTGATTTTGGTGATATTTTTTCTCCTGTTGCCAAGGTAACTTCTATTAGATTACTTTTATCTATTGATGCTGCTTTTGATTTTGAGGTAGAACAGATGGATGTGAAGACATCATTTCTTCACAGGGATCTGGAGGAGGAAATATACATGAAGCAACCTGAAGGCTTTGCGGTGAAGGGTAAGAAAGAACTGGTATGCAAATTAAAGAAGTCTCTGTATGGGTTAAAACAGTCACCAAGGATGTGGTATCAGAAATTTGATACATTTATACGGGGACTTGGCTTCACTAGAAGCAAATCAGGTCACTGTGTGTATTTTAAATTAATTGATGACCATGTTATTTATTTGGTCTTGTATGTGGATGATATGTTGTTGGTTGGAAATGACAAAGAAATTATCCAAGATTTAAAGACCCAATTGTCCTCCAAATTCGACATGAAAGATCTTGGTGCTGAAAACTATATTTTGGGCATGGAAATTAAAAGAGATCGGGCAAAGAGGAAGCTCTGGTTAAACCAGAAAAAGTATGTAAAGACAATACTGCAGAGGTTTAATATGCAGGATAGTAAACCGGTGAAGGTTCCTATTCCTGTAGGTGTGATGTTATCTACTAAACAATGTCCCAAAACACAAGAAGAGGAAGAGGACATGTCCCGTGTTCCATATGCAAGTGCAGTCGGTAGCCTGATGTATGCAGTGGTCTGTACTAGACCAGACATTGCACATGCAGTGGGAGTATTGAGGAGGTTTATGTCAAAACCAGGGAAGGAGCATTGGACATCAGTGAAGCAGGTTTTCAGGTATTTGCGTGGCACTAGTGATTATGGTTTTGTGCTACCAAGGAAGACCCGGATTGAACAGAGTGTTGGATATTCATGGCTTTGTTGATGCAGACTGGGCTGGAGATCTAGATCAGAGAAGATCTACAAGTGGGTATGTGTTTAACCTATTTGGAGGTGTAGTCAGTTGGATGAGTAAGAAACAATCTGTAGTGGCACTTTCAACTACAGAGGTAGAATACATGGCAGCCACTCATGCAAGCAAGAAAGCAGTTTGGTTGCAGAGATTGTGTTCAAGTATGGGGTTAGTATAGGAAGCTATAAGGATACACTGTGATAGCTAAAGTGCAATTTTATTGGCAAAGAACCCCGCATATCATTCAAAGACAAAACACATTGATGTTCAGTATCACTTTGTGAGGGATATGATAGAAGACAAAAAGGTGTTGCTGGTAAAGGTGGACACTTTGAAGAATATTGCAGATGCATTGACAAAAGTTGTGAGCTCTGAGAAGTTCTCTTGGTGTAGAGATTCAATGGGCGTTTCAGGGCTGGAAAAATGACTAAGCTCTCTTGTGGCCCCCTATGGAAAGAAAACAACAAGTGGGAGAATGTTGGGTTGTGTTATATTCTTTCCAGGACTAGCCCACGTAGTTAACTGGGGGGGTTAGAGGGGGGTCACATGGGGTTTGAGGCGTACCCGTAACCCCACTTTATGGGGTCTGGGGCAGCGCCCCGGAAAATTTTGGTTTTGAAACCTATGTTAGGTTGGGTGGACCCACCTATGGTTTTGTGCATTATTTTCGCACATGTTTTTTGGACGTGATGGTTTTCGGTCCATGGTATTAGACGCGATGGTTTTCGGTCCATGGTATTGGATGCTTCGGCATGTATAAATATGTATTGTAACATTGAAAGGAACAATAATGAAAAATCAAGTTGGTAGTCCCGATTTTGGGATCTAGGGAAAAATCTCTATGTATATGTGTTTTATGTGTTATGCTTTCACATTATTTATTTTTTGTGTTTTAGAATTCGTATGCAAGTAATTTCTGTATAGTGTTAAAACCTACATGTACCATATCCCAGATAAAGTTGTACCTGATGTTTATGTGCTGGGAGCGAACATGAAATACAGGATTCTCTGATAATTGGATCCCACTCTGGTTTTCACAAAGGATCACGGTGGTATCCAACACAGGTCTAAACAGCTCACTAAAGAGCTTCCCTAACTAGACAGCTTCACACGAGGCCATACTTGTAGTTATGTATCCGACCTCAGTGGTGCTCAAAGAAATCGACTTCTGTTTCATGCTCATCCAGGATATCAAAACAGAACCCAAAGAGAAACAACACTCAAAGTTATTTTGCGATCCTCCACACTGCCTGCCCAATCAGTGTCAGAATAACCATGTAGCCTCACGACTATCTCAGTCCATGAGTGATTGTGCCCCAAATATATCTCAGAAAATTCTTGGCACCAATCCAATGTGAGTGATGAGGCTCAACCATATATTGGTTCAACATGCTAGCTGTAAAACATATATCCTGATGGGAGTTCACCAAAAATAGCAGTGCTTCTATGAGTTGATGATATTCAGAAGCATTACCCAATTCAAGACCGACAGGACTACCGCATAACTTCTTAAAGTTAAACATCATCAGGGTAGTCACAATTTTGTAGTCCACCATTCCAAATTCGGAATCCAACTCCCTCTTTCATTTATAAATGAGAGGATCTGCACCTATTAGAAAGAGGTCATTCATATAAAGCACCAGTATGAGAGGTTTATCATCCACAACCTTAAGGCAAAGGTTTGGATCGGCTTCACTCCTAGTGAATCTCAACTTCATCAAATAATTGTCAATCCTATCACACCAAGCCTGAGGTGTTTTCTTGAAACCACGGAGAGTTTTCTTCAACCTGCATATATGAGATTCTTGGTCATGAACCTCAAGCCCCTTGGCTTGTTCCACATCTGTGGTCTCGATATTACTTGAGAGGAATGGTCCCCTTGTAAGTTTTCCCTCGGTACATCCTAGGCATATACCTTCATGCTCTCCTTTGAACTCAGGCATCCCTGTCACCATCTGTCTCATATCGAGAAGGGTATTACAATGAAGATGGGCAAACCTCAGTGCCATTAAAGATATGTGTCACATGACATGGTCCCCAATTGAATTCCTGCAAACTTGATACAAAGTGCCAACCCTAAACCCAAGAGTAAAATCATCTTTAAAAATCATTTTCCAAGCACATACCTTTCCATCGATGAATGTCACCTTGTAACCTTTGTCTTACATTACCGAGATGGACATCAGGTTCTTCTTGAGATCAGGTACATATAGAACTTCTTGTAAATGAATTGTGTTACCCTCATTCAATTGAAGGGTAACATTCCCTATACCCTTTATGGGATAGGTGGCATCGTCTCGAAGAATAATCTCTAAGTTTGTTTCTTTCTCTATCAGATTTGAGAGAACTTTCTTGTATTCGATGAAGTGCCTTGAAGAACTACTATCAATAAACCAATTCCCCAAAGTGTCTGGAGGAGAGGTAGTGGAGAGGATTGATATAAGATAATACTCCTTTTGCATATCAGAAACAACAATTGATTCTTCATACCTGGAGTTCCTGGTTTTCTTGGAGGGTCGACCATTTCCTTCATGTCCTACATTCATTTTTCCTTTGCCATTGTACCTATCATTCCTTCGATCATTGTTGTTGAAGTTGCCCCTGAAATGATTGTGATAATCATCATGTGATGTGTCCCTTCTATTTGGACACTCCCTCACATAGTGGCCAAACTTATTGCAAACAAAGAACTTTCCCTTCCTTCCTCCCTTAGATCTAGGATTTCCATGGAGATGACCTTTAGTCCTTGCATTATTTCTCCTTTCGACATAAGCGAAGAAAGCAATGGGGTTGCCTCTATTAGAAGGCATCTCTTGCTCCATCATCCTGGTTTCTTCTTGAATGCATCTCGATGTCAATTCTTCAAACCCTGGAATTCGATCATTATTGAGAATAGTGGTTCTAAATATATAGCACTCGGGTGGGAGACCTCCAAGGGTAGTGATAGTAAGTTCCCTGTCAGATATGATTTCTCCAATCGATAGAAGATCATCCTTGATTTCAGTGATCCTTAAGAAGTAGGATTGAATATCCTCGTCCTTTCCCTTCTTAATATCCTTCAACTTATTTTTGAGGAACAAAATTTGATTTGCATCACTAACCTTGAACATGCTTCCCAATCAGTCGTAGATCTCCTTGGAGGTATTCAAATTGAAGATGTAGGCCATCAGAAGCTTGTCAATGGAATCTCTTATAATCTTCTTCTCTTTGACTTCAGCCTCGTCGTACTTGATCTTTGTAGCAGTCGATGAATTTGATGGAGGCTCGGGGATTTTACCCTTCACATAATCCAACGCTTCTTGTTCCTTCAATGTCAGATCAAGAGACATCTTCCATCTGTGATAGTCAGAATTTTCACAGAGCTTGTCTTCAGCCGGGAAGTGGGATGAGCAACCCATTGAGCCTTTGTCCTTTAAGACCTGTCTTTGGTGATTGCTCTTTCACTCTTGCTTTGGCTTTGTCTTCACCTCAACTCTGAAACCATGTTAAATTTTGGTATGTTCTATGCTTAAGAGAAATTTACTTCAATTATCTTATTAGTCCAATATCAATATCCAGATTAGCAATCACATCAACATGATAGTAAAATGCAGATAGAACATAAACATAAACAATAAAAGACAAGAGGACACAAGATGTAGCACCAACCAGGGACAAACTCCAATGTGGGGAAACCCTTGATCAAATATTCTTATATTATTCATTAGTTCGACACAGAGAGAGAGAGAGATAGTACAAATATACAAAACTGATATTTATGACAGCTGTAGAAAGTCCATCATTATGCTAATGATGATTGTTCAAAGATGCAACCTTGAATTCTCATGACAATCTGCAACCAATCACTAAGAATGTTGAAGCATACTCTTTTAGGAGACCATCAATCTAGAAGCCTTCAACATAATACAACTGCAACATTCCTTTGATTGTTTGTTGCTCCTGCAATTTCGGTTAGGGCACAATAGGCAACCCTTAACCTTCCACACTGTCAACAAACTAGTTGTCCTAATGACTCCTACAAGTTGCCCATAAAAATGTCTCAACACATACAAGATAATCTGCAAAATGTGTGCAATAGCTCACTGTTCTAGGGTAATTACGCTACTGCAATTATGGACCGGTTAGGGCACCCAACCACAATCCCTAACAACCCTCAAACTAACCCAGAATTCCTTCCTCTTATTGTGGTTGTCGTTCAATAGGATGTTGCCCTCCACGTTGTTCCTTTAGGTTAGTTTCAAGCCCAACGCATGGACTTGTCACCCTAAAACAGTTGTTGCACCCTCCAACAAACCCTCCTTACCTCTGCCTCCAAGAATAGGGCCTCGGCCCTCCAACCAGTCACTTTGTCCTCTAGATAGATCCCTGAAATAGCCTTCAAATGTCCTCATTGTCTAGTCTTCTCCTTGTTATGGCTAAGGCTTCCTTTTACTGCAGTTAAGGGCTTCTTATTCCTTTCCTCTTGCTGTGTATATGGCCTCTCCTTGCTGTGGAATTAGGGCGTCCTTTTAGACAGCGGATTAGGGCCTCTTGACTGTGGATAGATGACCTCAGATTAGGTCTCTCTAGGTTGCAGCTAGGTCCTCCTTTTGTTGCGTGTAGGGTCTCCTTGTTAATGCGGATGAGAGCCTCCTCTGCTACGTATAAGAGATCCTTAGATCTATGGTTAGATCTCCTTTAAGATTACGGCTAGGGCTTCTCCATGATGGTGGCTTGATCTCCTTTAGGACAATGGCTAGGGCACCTTCTTCAACTGTGGCTAGGGCTTCTCTTCTTGACCTCTCCTTCCACCAAACCCAAACGAGTGGAGACATATAATGAGATACATGTGTAACAAATGAATAGAGGTCACCTAGGGTTATTTGCTTATTGACCGACCTTGTCAAATTGTTAAATAACACAAATAAATTCATATCTCCATAAATACATGTCGAAATCGGATGATCTTTAGATCTATCCTACACCTCTCAGAGAGAGGAATCCAAGAAAAATATCAACGGCCATAAATAATATGACCCACATGGAGTTTGGCCCTAGTTGCCAATTTTAACAGATGCAAACCCCGACCTCTCTTTAAGGTTGCAGGTATGTCTTTGATATTTGAATTCATATGCTACTATTTATTTATGATAGGACCAAATCATCTCCATGTTCAATCCCAGAGGGTGTTGACCCGAGAGTCTAGATGATCAACATATTGAGAATAGAAGAGATTATGAGGACCTGTTAAGAGACGTATGTTGACAAGGATTTGGCATGATGTTTTACATTGGAGCATTCAAGAGACACTCCTCTTCGGATTCATATTTAATGGATCCTATGATGAGCTGACAGTTAGATGGATACTTTCTTTTCATCATGTACTCTAAGCTTGGCAGAGCCTGAACATTTATTGATATACTTGGATGATGTAGTCATTCATGAATTGAGATATTGTTAAAAACTTGATGAATACACCAATGATGATTGAGATTGAAAATGTTGCTAAGAATAAAAGTATATATGGGTGTTGCAGTATTTTAGGGACTCGCATGATTTCCTGGATGAGTTGGAAACAAAATTTCATTGATTTGAGTATGACTGAGGTAGAGCAAACTGTTGTTAACAAGGCTAGTTGCGAAGCTATGTGATTGAGAAATCTCTTTGGAGAGCTTCTTGAGCATGTGTTGGGCACGACTATGATATATTGAGATATTAAATAGTGGGATTTGACTTTTAGAGATTTCCTTGTTTTATGATCGGTCCAACCATTTTGAGATTAGATATCCAGAATATTTTGCAGAGGGAGATGTGAGGCTCCAACATTGATGTGTTGTGTAATTGAAGCAGCAAGGATTCAACAAATGATTTAGTTGTTGGCATTCTTGCAAGCTCTTGGTCTTAAAAGAATACATTGGACTGATATATGTGACCCTCTATTGATGGTGTTGGATCTGCCAACATTCGTGGGATCTCCATGATATGAATTCCCAACTAGACCTGAAACCGTTTGGAGTAGGAGTCCCATCAAAGGGTGGTAGTGTAATGACTTGACCATGGTAGCACGTAGAGGTAAGTAAGATAACTTTGGGTGAGAGAAAGTGTGTGACCCTGCGGAGATTCAAGTGCGATGCATGAAGGTTCTAACACATGGAGGGGAAAAGGAAGTGTGCCCCTTAGAAGCATGTAATAGTACGCAACTTGAAAGGAACACATGAGTTAAATGACATCACAAGCTAAAATTCAGAATAGTCCACAAATTAAAGTGATGGGTTAATCCAACAACACGCATTCAACAAGATTCGTACAATTGCATACCAAGTAGTTCATAAGCAAATGTGTAAGTTAAATATGTAGAAATTCTCTACAAATCCAGCTCTGCAGAAACTTTTTTGTAGGTATAACCTACTTTTACTATCAGTTTGTGGAAGCTTAAAGATCGAGCTGAACACATATAACCAGAAGAAGAAGAATCAATGCACAATACACATGAGAATACTTTAGGGAAAGCCTCAGCTAAAAACCCCACTATCTGTATTATCATACAAGGTGGAAATACATAGGAATTATATAAAGCCTTAGCTCTCACAGCTAGCCAACTCTTAGTACAATCCTCACAAATGCTCACAGGCAATCTTGGCCTCTCACAAGCCTTCCTCTCTGCCCTCCAAGCTCCTATTTCCTTGTGATTTTCCTAGTGGATGATTCTCCTGTTACTAAGTGTAACACTGCTCTGACACACTGTCAGAACTACGCAATCCTCAAGGAATGATCCTTGGCTGCATGCATGAGTTTTCTTTATAAGAAAACACATGCAACTGATAGTACGATGTCCTTATCTTTAATCTCAACTGGGTCTTTCTCAGAATAGACATGCATGAGTTTCTGATGAGGGAATCTTCAGTTATCTGGAGTACACAGTTGAGTGCATGCATGCATCAACTAACTGATAAATCACAATTAGTTCCTCAAACAGTTTGGAACTAATTTAACTGGACTTAACTCAGTAAAATGAGTTAACTAATTACAACTCAAATATAACTCAATCTCATCTCCTTAATTTAAGGGATCATTGTTGCGTGACTTAAGAAATACTTCTAACTTGAATTTCTCCAACTAATTAATTCAAAATAAATTAATCAGTTATTTCCAAGTAGTTGTTAAGACTAAATTCGATTTTAATTCACAATTTTAATTCAAGGACAAATTAAAATTGGAATGTTCTTGTTGCCACATTTCAACACTCCCTCTCAACAAGAAAGGGATTATCTGCCAACCCGATCCTGTCTCTATGGAACTCGAATTTACACTTTGACAATGCCTTTGTCAAAATGTCAGCATCTTGCTCCTTTGTCGAAATATATTGCAGCAACATGATCCTCCTTGCTATATCAACAGCTTTCTTTACCTTGTAAAGCCAACGGGAACTCACAACTGACTTGTTCTCCAGTCTCAGAACCACATCCCAAACTCTATTACGAACTACGGAGTCATACTCCATAAAATCAACCCAAATCGGTTGTTGCACTGCTTCCTCAAAGGAAAATAGCTTGGTCTCAACACATTCCCCGGCAAGGGCCATGTATCCAGTGTACCTCTCGGGTGACCTCCTCTGTCTGCGCTGAGAAGATGGTGCTCCCACATTCTCTCTCGCATCCTGCAACAATCTGTCAGCTTCTCTTTTGCGCTTCCATCCATCTTTGGAAGACTTTGCTTGAGTGGATGTCTCCACTCCTAGAACCTTTACATGCGGCTGCTCTGCATCAGTCTGAGGCTCCTCCTCCTTATTAACCAACAGTTCCTCCATAGCCTGTAGATGGAGCTCCCTCTCAAGGAAAACTCGCATGGCCTTCTGCTCATCAAACTTGAGATCTCTGCAAACCACTGTCCTCCGACTGGTAGGCAAGTACACCCGATGGTTGTGAGGTGTATCAATGTACCCCACAAATATCCCCAACTCTGCTGTCGGCTCAAGCTTCTTCCGTGCATCCTTTGTCACATGGCAATATGCCAATGAGCCAAAGATCCTAAAGTGACCCACATATGGTCTCTTACAGGATAAAGCTTCCTTTGGTGACTTCATCCCAAGTATGCGATGCGGGCTTCTATTCTGCAAATAGACCACTATGTCGCATGCCTCAGCTCACAAGTGAAGTGGTAGGCCTTGATCATACAGCATCACCCGTCCTGCCCCTACAATAGTTCTGTTCTTCCTCTCGACCACCCCATTCTATTGTGGGTTATGAGGTGTTGTCAACTCTTGTTGAATTCCTTCTGCTGCATAGAAGTCCTTAAACCCTTGAGAGACATATTCTCCACCATTGTCGCTTCTCAAGGCCTTGATCTTCTTCCCTGACTCTTTCTCGACCAAAGCTTTGAACTCACAAAAATTTATGAAGGTTTGGTCCTTACTCTCCATGAAATAAATCCAACATTTACGAGAATAGTCCTCAATGAAAATCAAATAATACCTTTGCTTCGCTGTGGATGCTGTCGAGAATGGTCCACACACATCAGTATGAACTCGCTCTAAGATAGCCTCTGCTCAACTGTCTTGATCATGAAAGGAAGACTTGGTGTACTTTCGCAAGGTACAACCTTTGCATGTGTCAACTTGCTCAAGTTTACTTTTGGGAAGTCCTGTAGATATCTGTTGCATTATCTTCAGAGCCCCATGATGCAAATGGCCCAACCAACTTTGCCACTACTCACCAATGTCTTAGCTTTGCACCAATTCTGCTTTCGTACTCAATGCTGCACAATCATCTACCTCTAGTTTATAAAGATTCTTCACCTAAATCCATATCCTCTTGGTCTGACCCGTGGTTATGTGTCTTAGGAACGCCTTTCCTTTACTGAAGACAACATCGTAGCTTTTGTCCTCCAACATGGCGATTGATACCAAGTTCTTCTTCAGTCCAGGCACATACATCACATCTATCAAGGTGAGAGGAGGTCCAAGCTCCCTCTGAAAAGCAACCGTGCCCACTCTTGAAACACTGTACCTTCCATTGTCGCCCATCTCTATGCGCATCGTGAGGTCTTTCTCCTCCAAGGCACTGAATAAACTTTTATCACCGGCCATGTGGAATGAGGCTTCACTGTCAAGATACCAGACGCAACCCATCATCGATGACACCATGCATGCGATGAGCGTAAAGTCTATTTCGAACTGAGAGGCTAATGCCTCACCTTTCGATCCTTCCGAGGATCCCTTCTTGGACTTCTTCGATGGGCAATTAGTCGCATAATGTCCCATCTTGTGACAATTAAAGCATCTCACTTTAGAAATGTCACCCTTCTTCCCTCCATTAGAAGATTCGATTTGGAATGGGAAGCCTTCCCCTTCCCTTTCCTTGCCTTACTTGCTAAGGCTAGATTTTCTTCATCATCATTCTTGGATGAAGAACCATCTCATGTGCTCCTTCTGATATCCTCTTGCATAAGATCAGACCAAAGTCGTCCCAATCTGGTAGTTTCTCCCTTCCATTCACAGAGTCCTGGTAGCTATTCTAACTGTTTGGAAGGCCAAGGAGAGCGAGGCTTACCATATCATCATCAGCAATAGTTATTCCCACACTGCCAAGCTCATCTCTACAGGTGGTGAGCTTGTTCAGATATGTGGAACTAGCATTTCCTTTCTCCATCTTGATTCTTCGAAGCTTATCCTTGAGCGCTAATTTCCTCTGGTCGCTACTATTCTGGTAAAGGTCATTCAATGTCTTCCACATTGAAAATGGAGTATCCTTCCCATGGAGACTTGAGACAATATGGTCTCAAACTCCCTCAAGGATGATCTGTCTCACCTTCGCCACACACTTCTTCCACTCAGACAACTCTTGTGCATTAGTTGCAGCTGGATTTGGAATTTCTTGATCAATGAAATCCTTCAAGCCATTGTCTTCTAATACAGCCTCCATTCTATCTTTCCATGTTATGTAATTAGAGCTACTTTCCAAGGCATACTCGAGTCTCAAGCCATGGAACTCCATTGACCAATCTTGAAGTATGATATGAATTCAATTTGCACCTACAACCCCGAACTTCAAACTTCGAATTCTCTTCTCAGTATACTATTCATAGCTTCTATTAGCCCTGAAGTGCAGTGCTACCATATTGGAGGCTAAAGGAGGGAGATGATCTGCTTTTATGTCTCGGATAGGGCCCCACACGGGCCATCACCCCACTTTCCTCACCCTTCCACTTACCTTTCATTCCGCCCATTTCCTAACCCAACCCTCACATCCCCACGGGATCCTCCTTTCACCTTAAGCCTAAGTAAATTAACCCAAAAAACCCCGAAAAACCTTACTTTTCCGCCCATGCGCGCCCTCCACACTTTTCCCAAGGACATCTTGTACCACCGTATCCCTCCGCTGTTGATTTTCCCCGCTGATCCAATGGCCCACGTTTCACCCGATCAATGAAACATGTCCGATCATTCCCCGCCGTTGGATCACCCCCGCCAGATCTAACGGCCCTCATTCATATTGCACGGGTAATTAGTGAGAGGAATACCCGCCCGATAAAGGCGATTTTTCTCTCTCTTTCGCTGCGACGTGTCGTCCGCTGAATGGAATCGGGCGGACTCCACCGTTTACCACTTACCGCCCGATGCCCTTCCGATAGAAACCATAACCGCCCGAGTCAAACCACCCCCTGGTGTTATCATCTGTGCACCTCCTTCACCCGATAACCGTCCAATCTGTTCACTTGAGATCTAACGGCTCGAACATGTTCCGCTTCCACCACGACCTCAAGCCTCCTGCGCGTGATCTCCATCGTGCATTCCCCTCGATCCGACAACCCTCATTCACGACCGCTCCCGATCGTCCTCCACCTCTCTGTCACTTCTCGGTCTGTCCCATTTGGCACATCTGTCCACCCATGCACCTCATACTCCACTCCCTAGCTGTTACCCGAAGAAGAAGGTGGCCGACTATGTTAGTCCGATGACATTCAGGCCGCCGAACCGAATTACAGAAAACATGGTCAAAGAAAGAAGGACATAGCACGAACATCAAGTAGAATTAAACAGTCATGGAGCTCCATTGCCACAATCAAGCCAACCACTTAGTAGGACAACACAGTACCAGAATTGATTAATGTTTTCATGATGGAAAGTAAATTGCGTCTTGAAATGCAATCAGACAGTTAATGCTAGTAGGTGGTCGATTAAGACATCTCTAGCCCTAAACGACTAAGGATCATTGTAAAAGAAAACTATAAATAACAAAAAGCAAGATGTAATCAAGGTTCAGTTCAACTTTTGGAGACTGTAGATACTTTATTCCTTGCAGCATCTCATCTTCATTTTCAGTAATACAAGCTTCTTTTGTTGTTACATGCTCAATGTCCTTTTCCCCTCTTGTTCTGAACTTGCACTTGGATTGGTTTATTCATGCTTTCTCCTATGTCTAATGCTAGATAACTGTCATCTTATCTCTGCATTGGTGAATTGGATCTGCTATTGAATAGGTCATCTATGTTTCTTCTATATCTAACACTAGATAATTGTCATCTTATCTCCATTTAGATAGATTAGATTTACAAGTTTCATTCACTGGCTGCATCTGGCCATCATATATTATGTATGCATCTGCTAGTGTGGTTAGTATTCTTCATTCATTCACTCAATCTGTAAACTATTGAGCATTAGTGGTCTAAATCCTTGTAGGTTGAGGGTGTTCATGCATGTCTGAAGTGAAAACAGAGTTGAAGTGGTTATCTGGCTTGAACCAAACCATCATCCATTCCAATAGTTCCTAGAACGATATTGAAGATTATATGTTACCAGGCATCTTCGAGCTACAACCTAGGAGAGTTTCTTGGAGTGATAACATAATTGGGGCCATTGCCGGGGAGAGGAGATTGAAGCTCAACTTCCCTGGGAGACAACACAGATCCAACTTTGATGATAGATGAAGTCTGGACACATTTTTGGTTGTAACCATCTATCTAGCGACTCTACTGGAGGTCGAACCTCTTGGCGACTCCACATCATAGTTCTGGCTTAGTTTGTGAGACATACTTGGAGAAATCCTCAGAAGTCACCAGCTGACCCAATACCTGACCCTGAAAATATCATCAAAGGAAGAAAGATATCACAGAAAGGAGCATCAGGATTAGGTAAACCTAAACAATCCTCTATACCTCTGGAAGAAAGGCTAGTAATAGAACAAATACATGTCGAGAGTATAGCCTCTAAAACTAGCAGTGAAGAAAAACTTTCAGAGATTCATAAAGCTCCTTATTCTTTAGGTTCTCCTCTAGCTTTTAGCCCGAAGGAAACCTCACCTCCTGTCCCTCATATTCCTTTAGTCCTGTCAGTCACTCCTCGGCTCTATATCATTCAGATTGCCAGTACTCTTCTATCCACCACAGCCATGGCAAGTCCACAAGCACTCACCAAAATGGAAAGAATCATAGCTACTAGGTATGGACCTCTAGTACTGCCCACTCCTTTGAATGCAATGCCTACTGGAGAATATCAGAAATACATGCCTAAGTTCACTGGGACTGAAGGAGTTACAGCTGAAGAACATCTTGAGTCTTTTTATAGCTATGCTGATAATCTAGACATTAGTGAAGATGATGTGTGGATGAGAGTATTTGTCCAGAGCCTAGATGGAGAGGCCAGAAAATGGTTCAGAGAATTGACCCCTAGATCCATAACAGATATTGAGGCCTTAGATGATGTATTCCTAAAGCATTGGGGGGATAAGAAAGATCTGCTCTACTATCATACTGAGTTTGGGAACCTAAAAAGGGAAAATGGGGAGTCACTTTCTGATTTCAATAAAAGGTTTAACCGCATGTACAACAAGATACCAGCTGAAGTGAAACCCACCCCTACCTCTGTTAAGCTCACCTATGCCAGTGCCTTTGATTCTGATTTCTGTCTACTATTGAGGGAGAGGAGATGTGCTTCTTTGGCTGAAATGCAGGATGCAGCCTTGGAAGTAGAGTCCAACATCATGGCTGCAGAGAAACTCAAGGGACATGTTGACTGAAGGAGACAGAGGGGTGAATCTTCCTCATCTTCAGACCCCAAGATAGATAAAATCACCAAGATGATAGAGTCACTAGCTTCCGAAATCTCCAAATTAAAAGTGGAGCAGCACCTTGTGAAAGGAAGAATTCCTAATACTTTTGCTCTTAGAAATCCGAATCCATATAGGAGAGCAAATGAGCAGTTGCAGATCATGCAAAGGAGCAAATATGCCAGTGAAGACCAAAGAGTGAATACCCCTTTCCAGAATATATTCATGGAAGAGGAGCAGTTTGATGAAGATGATGAGATCCATTGCATGGAAGATAAAGGCAATGCTTCCTTTTTTACCTTAGCTGCCTATGAGAAGTCATTATCCAATGACCAAATCAGCCAAGAGTGGGACGAAAAAGTTGTTCTACAAACGGAAGATCAGCGAAGATACAATATGAGGTCGAAGATGAACACTGTCAAGGAAACCCCCGCCCAAGGAACTGTTGTCCCTGCAGAACAACAAGCTAACAAGCAAAGGCGACTAGAAGCTGATCCCATCATTCTAAAAGCTCCAGCTCAAGAGGTAAGAGGCCCTGACAAGTCCCCTTCCCCCTTTATTTTTGAATCAGAAATCCAGAAGCTTAAAATATTTATACCTTTGATGGAACTGGTAAAGAATGAAGCCTTTAAGAGACCCATCCTGAAATCCCTTGAGCTCAGGCGACACAAGCGTCAAACGACTATGTGAATTTACAAGATGACCAACCTGCAGTTGTGCTTAGCCCAATGACTGAACCCTCTGATGATAGCTCCCCATAATTCTATGTCTCTTTGACTATTCATGACAAAATCCTTCACAATTGTCTGCTGGACACAGGTGCCAGCCATAATCTAATGCCCAAGGTTTTCATGGATGAGTTAGGCCTTGACATCACCGGGCCTTATCATGATTTGTTTTCTTTTGATTCTAGAAAGGTGAAATGTTCGGGGTTAATCAAAGATCTAGCCATCACCCTGTCTCAGCTACCTATGAAGAGCATGATAATGGATATTGTGGTAGCAGATGTTCCCCCTAAGTTTGGGATGCTTCTTTCCAGGGGTTGGATCAAAAGGTTGGGTGGAACATTACAAAATGACCTGTCCTATGCCACTGTCCCAGTTTTTGGAGGTGAGAGTAGGAGATTATACAGGGAAGCTCAATTAGCTTATATTATCAGTGATGAGAAGCATCCCATTAATCATCCCATCTATGTTGTTGACACTGATTTTGGAGCCTGTATTCTCCAAATAGAAGAATCCCAGTTGACCTCCATGCAGCTCAGGAAACCAGTTTGTCAGATCACAAAGGAAGAAGGTCCACAAATTTGGGACATGTTCTTTGATGGAGCTTGCTCTAGGGAAGCTGCAGGAGCAGGTGTAGTTCTGATATCTCCCACACAAGAATGCATACATTTATCTTTCAAGCTGACTTTTCAAGTCACAAATAATATAGCAGAATACGAGGCTTTGATCTTGGGCTTGAACGCAGCTAAAGAAATGGGCATCAAACATCTTAAAGTGTTCAGAGATTCAAACCTTATTATTCAACAGGTGAATAAGACATTCGAAGCGAGGCACCCCGGGCTGAAAGCATACAGAGATGAGGTATGGAAGCTCAAGGATTCATTCAATAGTTTTAGTATTTCATACATCCCAAGGGCTAAAAATCAGCTGGTTGATTCCCTTGTTGTGTCTGTTAGTATGTTTGTTCCCCCTTTGCCTCCTAGATTGACTTATGAAGTCCAAGTAAAATACATACCGTCATTGCCTGATAATGTAAAGTATTGGAAAGTCTTTGAAGATGATGATGAAGTCAATAGGTTTCTCCAAGTCATTAATGAGTTCTCTGAAATGCAAATTGATCAAGAAAATGAAACCGTGGAGGAAGGCCATCAGTCCCTGCTGAGAAACAAAATTGGTCAAGACAACATTGTACAACTGTCGAGTAACCATATACCCAAAGGGTTGGTACCTCTAGAGAAGCTGTTTGAACATAATGATGTACCTTATAAGCCTGCCGAGAAAGAGAATGAGTTTGCAGTCCATAGGCACAATATAGGGAATCCAGATCATCCAAAGTACATAAACCTGTCTACCCACGTGTCTGCTGCCCAAAGTTCTGAATATTGCAACCTAATGAAGCAATTCACTGATGTTCTTGCTTGGGAGTACAATGACCTTAAAAATTATGAAAAAAACATCATCCAGCATAAGATTCCACTGGAGAAAGACACCATCCCTTTTAAGCAGAAGCTAAGACCTATCAGCCCTCTATTACTACCTTTGATTGAGAAAGAAATTAAGAAAATGTTGGCCGCCAAGATCATAGTCCCCCTAAGGTATTCAAAATGGATAGCTAACTTGGTAGTAGTAAGGAAGAAAAACGGGGAAATCAGGCTTTGTGTTGACTTTGGAAATCAGAACAAGTGCTCCAAGAAAGACAACTACCCCTTGCCCAAGATGGAAAATTTGCTGCAAAAAGTTTCAAGGGCTAGGGTTATGTCTTTCTTAGATGGTTTCTCGGGTTACAATCAGGTTGTTGTACACCCGGAGGATCAAGAGAAGACTACCTTCACTACTCCTTGGGGCACTTTCATGTACTCCAAGATGCCTTTTGGATTGATGAATACTAGGGATACTTTTTAGAGGACCATGGACATAGCCTTTGTGGGAGAGAAGGACAAGTTTGTCCTTATTTACCTTGATGACATAACAACCTTTTCAGGCAGTCACATGGAACACTTGCAGCATTTGAAGAAGGTGTTTCTGAAGTGCAGAAGGTTTGGAATCTCAGTAAATCCTGAGAAGTCATAATTTTCTCTAGAAGAAGGAAAACTTTTAGGACATATTGTTTCTTCTGCTGGTGTCAAGATTGATCCAGAAAAGGTTCAAGCTATACAGACATTGTCCCTCCCGAGGTAAAAAAGGGACATTCAATCTTTTCTGGGTAAGATTAACTTTGTGAGGAGGTTCATTCCAAATTTTGCAGAACTAGTGAAGCAAATCACCTCCATGTTAAAGAAGGGGTCAAAGATAAAATGGACAGAGGCTGCAAGAAGATCTTTTGAAGCAATCAAAAGAGCTATCATGGAGGCTCCCAACTTAGTCAGCCCAGACTACGCCAAGGAGTTTTATATTTTCTCTTTTGCTTCTTACGACACACTTGCAGCAGTCTTGTTGCAGAAAAATGATGAAGGTATAGAACACCCAGTGGTCTTCTTCAGCAAAACTTTGAGAGATGTTGAATTAAGGTATGACCCCATTGAAAAACAGGCATATGCCCTCACAAAGTCTTTAAAAGCATTCTGAATCTACATTCTGCACTCAAAAGTAGTTGCCTGTGTACCTTCAGCTTCAGTAAAGGATGTCCTAACACAGCCAGATGTTGATGGAAGAAGGGCCAAGTGGATTGCAAAACTCATAGAGTTCAACATAGAGGTAAAGCCCACCAAGCTTGTCAAAGGCCAAGGCCTAGCTCAACTTATGGCTAAGGAAAATTGCGGTCTGCTGGACATAAATTGCATAGGTGTAGAGTCTGGTGTTGAATAGGTAGAGGAGGTAACAGAAGAACAAAGGCAGAACCAGTCATTGGCTGAGAATTTGGCTACTTGTGAATGGTATTCCAGTACAGCTCATTTCTTGTTGAAGCTAGAAGTTCCTCCAGGGCTCAACTCAAGTCGGGCTAGGACCATCAAGCTTAGAGCAGCCAAGTTTTGTATTAATAAGAACCTGCTCTATTGGAAGGATCCCTCTAGAATCCTCTTGAGATGCCTAGACAAGGAACAATCTGTGGAAGCCATGCACCAGTTCCACTCCAGTATCGGTGGAGGGCATCACTATTGGAAAACCACAGCCCACAAGATCCTGAGGGCTGGGTATTATTAGCCCACTCTATTCTCTGATGTGTTTTCATTTGTGAAGTCTTGTGAAAAATTCCAGAGGTTTGCAGGAAGACAACAGCTGAAATCTTTGCCCCTGAAACCAATACACACCAATGGTCCCTTCCAGCAGTGGGGTTTAGATTTCATAGGAGAGATTAATCCACATTCCAATGGCCAACACCGGTGGATCTTAGTAGCCACTGTGTAACAGCCCAAAATAAATATGTAAATAATCAACTAATTAACATCAAGTTCAAACTATGAGTAATAATTACCTGTGGTTGAAGTCTGCTTACTACAACAAGGTTTTGGCGATGAGTCTCCACCCAACCATAGGCTCAATTGCGCAAGGACTTGCTACAACTAGCCACCACCGAGCCTCAATCAACGTACTACTGCTAGTGACTCCTCTGTCTTAAAACACTATTCTCCCAAGAGAATGAATGATAAAATCTTGGAATGATGGAATTCCTCCCATCTTCCTCACCATCTAATAAATAGAACAAACATTGGAAGGGGAACCACATGCACACACTCCATGTGTCTACATGCAACTTTATTGCTTTCTTGCTTTATTTCTTTTTCATAGCTTTACTGTTTTTTTCATGTTTTCTTGTTTTATTTCTATTTATTTTTATTTAGAGCTTTAGTATGGTTATTTATTATTTATTACTATTTATATTTTTTTATTATTCTTATTTTTATTCATTGCTTATTATTTATTTTCTTGTATTTTTTTAGTATTATTTATTATTTTAATATTATTATTAGTTATTTATTTATTATTTATTATGTATTTTATTATTATTATTATTATTTACTATTTATTATTTTATTATTTAATATTTAATATTAAGGGACATTACATACTCTCCCACTTTAAGGAACTTCGTCCCGAAGTTAAGTTGAATTATTTAACATTTTATTTTGTTATTTATTACTTCATGTTGCCGACACCCTCTACTGAACCAGTATAACCATCAGGCATCAAAAGTTTCACAACACCTAGGAAATCCCAAGGAATCTCTGTCCTTTTTCCTGCTTTTGGCACCAGGCATAAGCCTATCTCGGTCTGTATCCTAGTCCAAGGCTGGCCCCAAGGCAGGCATCTGGTACAATACTCAATGACTTCGGGCATCTCGCAAGGCTGGCCCACTCCCTTCACAACTACTAAGGCGCACAGCCCTAGGCATCGAAGTCCTTACACCCCCCACCAGACTTCGGCATCCCAATCCAATAACAGGCACCTAGCCTAGAACATCTAGCACTTGGCCTCCTCAAGATGGTCCCACGGCCCTACAAGAGCTATCCATCAAGAGCTACACAAGACAAAGGAACCACTGGCATATGTAGTGTTGATTGAGTTTGTCCCCAGCCCATATGGTGTTACTTATTCTCCCTCGTGCGTATGGGCTCGCACGAGATCATCAAATAAATCGGCCCTCTCGGCCCATTTGCGGAGTCCTGTGAATCATCACACCTCAACATGCAACCATTGCATTAGCCATACCATCATAGTATCATAGAAAATAATCCACATGCCAAGTCTTGCATGTCATCATGAGAACATTCATCATTGTTAATCGCAACATTCTGAATAATAACAAACTGCATGCTCATGCATGTCATAAATTTGTACGCAATTATCACATGCTTCACCTCATGAAATACCATCATAAGTTATAACATTAACATATTTGCATCAAGGACATATCATGACTTCACATAATAAATGAACCACATGTCAATAAACTTCATATTATAGCATCATAATTCATATGCCACGTTATGCATATCATATCCATCATGAGTATTCAACATTAAATACCTATCATCACGTAGTAAATGAATATGTCAATATACCTTGACATAACATCATAATGCCTGTTATCACTCAGGTTGTTCCCTTTGACTCCTAAGGGAATACAGCCGAGGTAACCACAAACCAATCTTTGGACTGCAGGTCCTAGCCTACCAGCAGTCAGAGAGGGCTCTCTCTTTAGGATTTAGATTTGTTTAAGGGATGATTTTAGGCTAGATATGATGCACATGGGTTTTGTTTGAGTTTGGTGGGATGTTGATCTATTCAAACAGAGTTGTCATGCAAAGTGTAAGAAGTTCAAACCATTGGGCATGGAGTCAATGAATGTGAACTGAACGGTATGTTTTCTTTGGCAGAAGAGGGGAATATGGAGCAGGATAGCTACACATGGCACAGTGATTAATGCTGGAATAAGGATGAAATGGAGGTCAGGGGATGGGAGGCAATTAAGGATCTCTCATCCAACCAAAGAGGGAAAGTGGATGAAGGCTAAATAGGAGCAATGAAGAGTTTCCTAGACAGCATTCATATGTGAAGGAAATAGATTAAACATGATCAATTAAGTATGCATATTCATCACTAATTCGGAGGAAAACATCGAAAAGTTGCAACAATTGAGCACAGAGGGCATGAAAACCATTTCTGAACTATTCCTTCTTCCTGCAACTTAGATTATGATATATAGATGATACAGATACATATAAATTGATAAACAGAGGGAGGAAAGACTTATTGGACCATGAGCAAGCACGATAATTCCATATCAAGCTCTTCATCCATTGAAAGCACAACCAGCCAGTTCAGATGCAAATATTCCGGCAATCTTTGATTACAGAGGTTCTTAAACTTACAAGGCAAATCCGAAAAGAGGAAATCATCCAACCAACCCTTTTCACAATACAGAGGGTGGTATAAATAGAGAAAATATCTAAAAAATATCTACAACAGCAGATCTGAGACAGATCTGAAGAAATAAATGCTTCTAACCTAACATCTGTTGAAAATAAATGAAAAAATGTCTATCTAACAGCTGCGCTGGGCCAGCAGCCTCAAGAATGGATAAATATTGGTCCTTTGTTGCAATGCGCTGGCAATTTTGCCATAACTGCGCCTTGGGACTTGCAGCACTGCTCCTATGTGTCTTTATACATTGTCTTTGCAAAATCTGGGCCTTAAATCTCCTATCTGCTCCCTTTAGGCGGTTCTGCTGCTCTTGGGTGGCTTTAATATGCATTAATTTCGATCTGGTGAGCGTTAATGGCTTTAAATTCCATCACTGATACTCTTTGACTTAAATGGATCCTCTTTAATGCTCTTTTGCTGTGGCTTTACTGCTTCATTGATATTCTTTGAATTCTCGGCCGAACTGATACTCTTTCACTAAATCGGGACTCTTTTGCCCCACTGATACTCTTTGTCGCTACTCTGATACTCTTTAATTGCAAAATATCCCTTATCTACCACTTTATGGTGAGATTTGACTGCTGCTGTGTTTTCCGTGGCCTTCTGCGGGCTTTGGAGGTGTTTCGGCGTTGGTCGATCAAAATATCAACCAAAATGAAGAAATACTACAAAAATGGCGGAGATCTGCAAAAAGATAATTGTGCTTGGGCCGTGCTCGTTGTCCGGAGCAAAACCTGGGCTTGGAGCGATCAAAAATGGCTTAAGAAAGCAGTTGGACCCATTGGCTTTGGATCGCGCGGGCGCCGAACTGTAAATAATGAAGAAATGGCCTCACCACCTTATCAAAGGCAAAAACCATATTACAAAGGAAATTGGCGCATTTTCAAGCGGGAGCGACCAATATTGAAAAAATGGGAAAAAATTAAATCCGGGCCGTTGGATCGCGCGAAGGCAGATCCAACGGCTGGCGCTAAATCGGCGATCGGCAGATTGGCGGATCCAAAACACAAAACCTCGGAATGCCGCGGACCCGAAATGCTTATAGGCTCTTTCTTTATTGAAATCGGGTCCGACCCATCGGCAAAACCCAATCGGTGGATTTGATGAAAATGGATAAGCGGAGCCGAACTCCTTATATGCTGCACTCTATATTATTTCGGCTCTGGCCAATCGGCGAGTTCAAATCGGCGGATTTACAAAGAAATGGGTCTGCGGACCCGAAATGCCTTTGAACTGTTCTTTATAATTTTTCGGCTCCGGCCAGTCGGAGCCATATGGGAGTGATGCGTTTAAACATGGGTCGTTGATCTGGGGGCCCAGAATGGGCGGCTGCGATTAACTCAGCGTTTCAGCAATCGGCGGGGTAGAGGGTTTACACATATGCGATCGCCGAAATGGGTGATCACCGAAATGATCTGGGCCGTTGATCTGAGGGCCCGATCCAACGGCTCCCGATAAGTCGGAGCATCGGCAAAGGGTTATTGCGATCGGGGGAAGGAAATATGAGATTGGAGGGGTTTATAATTATTCGGAGAAGGGTTTTTAAGCAAAATGAGGGATTCTTGAGGCCTCGGAAGGGGTCCGATAGCCTAAAAGAGGGATTTCATGTGTTTTGAGAAGGGTTTTAGGCCTTAAAAAGGGGTTTATGCCTTGGAAAAGGTAAAACAAGGCCAAAAGATGATTTTTATACATTTGGAGGGGAATTTTATGCAATGGAAGAAGTCCAAATGCATTTGGAAGATGGTTAAGGAGGAAAAGAGGGTTCTTGCCAATTTTCAGGCAAACTTAGCAATTCGCAAACATACTTATGGCTATTTTTCAACCAGAGGGAGGGGATATATATATATAAAGGGATTTATAACATATTTTTAATATGGGAAGGGGGAAAACATAGGGATTTACATAATAGAGTTAGAAGTTAGTGTGAAACTGTGGAGAAAGCGCTAAATATAGAAAACTTAGGCTATAAAGGGGAAATAGAACCTTGTAGAGGAACTATGAACACTCCTTAAGTAAAGCAGATCTTTACTAAGGCAAATGATATGAAATATGACGAAGTTAAGAGGTATCAAGCAGATCTTGACCTCTTTGGGGAATTAGTGAGTGATTTGGGGAAGAAGAAGAAGGGGAAGTTAGACATGCCTCGCTTGAGCTGCTCCGAAATGAAAAACTGCCTCATACTTGTGATCTGAATAGATTTGACACTTGAAAATATGAAATGGATCACAAATGATCATTCAGCCACCACAAAACTACCTACCTAGCCTAATTACCTAGCATTTTGTCTTCTTTTTGGTTTGGGTGCACTTGAACTAGCAAACCCATCTTTTCAACTTTTCTTTCATCTATCCTCCTATCTAGATCTAGCCTTATTTCTGCCAGGGGCTCAGATTAAGCTGTTGAGCGCCCTTAATTCTCTACCTATCTAATAATCTGCCAATATTAAACAGTTTGGACAAATGTTTATTCTCTATATTCTAAAACATGAAATTTAAACCTAGGGAAGCCAAGATTAAATTGTTTGGCCTTCCCTTTAACTGAAAAATTCTTCAAAAATGGCATGACTCATCAAATATGGAACTTTTGCAGCATGGAAAAGATGAACATATTTGGCACTTCCACTGTCAATCATGAAAAATGACAACCTATTGCAATAGGAGGCTAATAGTGGCTCCACTTGGGGATGGCTTTTCCTTGCGAAAAGTCAAGAACAGCAGGTCAGATGGCCTTGTATTCAGTTGTTGCTATACTCTGCAAAATTCCTTTGGTTGGCTCCCTTATTAATCCTACCTACCTACTCTAATCAACACTTACTTTGCTAGTTAGGTGAAATGAAACAGCCAATGCAGCCACTTAAGTATTATAAACATCAATGAGATTTGTTGCTTGTGCTTGAAATGGAGATCTTGCAATCTGATGCAGCTTTGTTAACCATTGAGAAGAAAATGGAATTGTTGATCTCCTTTGCTGAATCTAAACACTGTACAAAAGGGTCCTGCAACATATATACATACTTGTTGAGCTGAATTAAAGAGCTGTACAAAGGTTTAGGATTGCTATCATGCCTTGGAATTGGGAAATCACCAGCATCTTGATTTTGAGCCTTACAGCCTGCTAATGGAGAAGAACACTGATTTATTTCATCATTCAACCTGTCAGCAGATGGATTATACAGAACCTGGAATGATACTTGCAATTCATTACAAACAGGCTCAGATGGGACTTGACTGATTTGCGCTTGTTGTTCCTCTTTTTCTTTAAATAACTCAGAAGACTGAAAACAAAGAGGCAGGAGGTCCACTTGGACCATTTGATCATAAGTAGCTGCTTCCGAGTCTTTTTCTTCGATCTGACTTTCAATGGCTCTTTGGGGCTGCAAATCTAGAGGTAATGCATTAGGGGCAAGGATTTGACTCTCCTCTAGATGGTCAATATCAAAACTTGATGACACTTGATTATTAACTGCATGATAATTCTCCCTAATAAACTGAAAAGATTCGAAACAAAATGGTAAAGTTCCTTTGCTGAAATCAAAATTCTCTGCATTTTCCTCCTCCTCTTCATAGCTGAGATGAACAAGCTGATCACTGGATTCCGGCAGCTGAACCTGAACTTGGCTTTCAATCAAAATAGCTTCTGATTCCTCTGCAAGGTTGATATGGATTTGAGGAGCATAATCATCATCATACAGATCATATTTGGGTAGACAGTTGAAAGAAGAGAAGCTATTATATTCACACAGTATATCAGGAGATTGCTCCTTCACATATGGCTCTATGAATATGTCATCTGATTTGTGGTAGGTTTGTTCGTGAATATCACTACTTTCCTATTGCAAAACAGATGTGTTTCGGTGCTCTAGACATTCAACTTTCATAGCGATCTGCTGCATCCTTTCTTCTGCTTCTTTTAACAAATAAAGAAGCTTTTCTTCTTGCTTTGCCTTGCGCTGTTTTTCCCTCATCTTCATATTTGCCTCCACGTCCACAGCCATGTCTTGCATCTGTTTCATAGTGGACGGGCTTCTTTCTCTCAAACGATATTCAATTTCTGCATCAAAAGCTCGTGGATAATGCAATAGAGCTAAATTGGGGGAAGGTCTTATATTCAATGGCATAGAATGATAAACTTGATTGAACCGGTCAGAAAATTGTTGAACAGATTCATTAGGAAGCCTTTTTAATAGATCATATTCTTCTATGAGCATGAGGAAATTAATTTTGATCATCCATCTATCAAGGAAGAGTTTGAATAACTGCTGAAGATTAGAGATGCTAGCCTCAGGCAATGCTTTAAACCAAGTACTAACTTCGCTTTGCAAAGAAAGGGCAAACAACCTAATACTAACATCCTCATCTTCTACTTCAAATATATTAAGATAGTCCTCAAAAGCCTGGATATGCTTCTGGGCAGTAACACCATTCTCTCCATCAAATCTTGGGAGATACTCAGGATGATCTTTAGGCAAAGGATTGAGCACGGGAGGCAAAATGAGAGGCTTGTATCTATCAGGAACCTTACGTGGCACGGGATTATGTACAGGGATTGAATGACTGGGCTCGATATGAACAGGGATAGGATGATTTGCTTTGATACTTGTTTCCTCCTTGGCTGGATGATGATCTTCAGCAGCATTTAAAGGCTGTTGTTCTAATGTGCAAGGAGGGCTTTCCTCAACATTTTCAAAAGGCAAATCATAAAAATCAAATTTAAACTCGTCTTTAAAATACAATATACACAGCAAAATTTTATGGAAGAGAAAGAACATGACCTCTTGGATAATAATCCGGGTCAACAGCCTGATCTGCTCATATATTTCTTTTGGGTTCATTTCTCCAGCGGAGTCTTTATTATGAGGATTATGTGGAGTCGCCAGGTGGATAAATTAACTTTGAAGGGTCTGATCTCTGTCCACCAACATAGACCAGAGCTAAATATGAAATAAACTTGAAGAAAAGGGGAATTTTCTTCAGGAAACAAAATATTTTAAGATTTTTTGAGATTTTTTGATTTTTTTGGGATTTTTCCAAACAACTTTGAGACTTATTCGAAAGGCAAACTGATCAAAATTGGGGATTTACAGTCATAAACAAATGATTCCTCCCCAGTGGAGTCGCCATTATGTTATCACTCAGGTTGTTCCCTTTGACTCTTAAGGGAATACGGCCGAGGTAACCACAAACCAATCTTTGGACTGTAGGTCCTAGCCTACCAGCAGTCAGACAGGGCTCTCTCTTTAGGATTTAGCTTTGTTTAAGGGATGATTTTAGGCTAGATATGATGCACATGGGTTTTGTTTGAGTTTGGTGGGATGGTTGATCTATTCAAACAGAGTTGTCATGCAAAGTGTAAGAAGTTCAAACCATTGGGCATGGAGTCAATGAATGTGAACTGAAGGGTGTGTTTTCTTTGGCAGAAGAGGGGAATATGGAGCAGGATAGCTACACATGGCACAATGATTAATGCTGGAATAAGGATGAAATGGAGGTCAGGGGATGGGAGGCAATTAAGGATCTCTCATCCAGCCAAAGAGGGAAAGTGGATGAAGGCTAAATAGGAGCAATGAAGAGTTTCCTAGACAACATTCATATGTGAAGGAAATAGCTTAAACATGATCAATTAAGTATGCATATTCATCACTAATTCGGAGGAAACCATCGAAAAGTTGCAAGAATTGAGCACAGAGGGCATGAAAACCATTTCTGAACTATTCCTTCTTCCTGCAACTTAGATTATGATATATAGATGATACAGATACATATAAACTAATAAACAGAGGGAGGAAAGACTTATTGGACAATGAGCAAGCACGATAATTCCATATCAAGCTCTTCAGCCATTGAAAGAACAACCAACCAGTTCAGATGCAAATATTCCAGCAATCTTTGATTGCAGAGGTACTTAAACTTACAAGGCAAATCCGGAAAGAGGAAATCAACCAACCAACCCTTTTCACAATACAGAGGGTGGTATAAATAGAGAAAATATCTAAAAAATATCTACAACAGCAGATCTGAGACAGATCTGAAGAAATAAATGCTTCTAACCTAACATCTGTTGAAAATAAATGAAAAAATGTCTATCTAACAGCTGCGCTGGGGCAACAGCCTCAAGAATGGATAAATATTGGTCCTTTGCTGCAATGCGCTGGCAATTTTGCCATAACTGCGCCTTGGGACTTGCAGCACTGCTCCTATGTGTCTTTATACATTGTCTCTGCAAAATCTGGGCCTTAAATCTCCTATCTGCTCCCTTTAGGCGGTTCTGCTGCTCTTGGGTGGCTTTAATATGCATTAATTTCGATCTGGTGAGCCTTAATGGCTTTAAATTCCATCACTGATACTCTTTGACTTAAATGGATCCTCTTTAATTCTCTTTTGCTGTGGCTTTACTACTGCATTGATATTCTTTGAATTCTCGGCCGAACTGATACTCTTTCACTGAATCGGGACTCTTTTGCCCCACTGATACTCTTTTCCGCTAGTCTGATACTCTTTAATTGCAAAATCACCCTTGTCTGCCACTTTATGGCGAGATTTGATTGCTGTTGTGTTTTCCGTGGCCTTCTGCGGGCTTTGGAGGTGTTTCGGCGCTGGCCGATCAAAATATCAACCAAAATGAAGAAATACTGCAAAAATGGCGGAGATCTGCAAAAAGATAATTGTGCTTGGGCCGTGCTCGTTGTCCGGAGCAAAATCTGGGCTTGGAGCGATCAAAAATGGCTTAAGAATGCAGTTGGACCCATTGGCTTTGGAGCGCGCGGGTGCCGAACTGTAAATAATGAAGAAATGGCCTCACCGCCTTATCAAAGGCAAAAACCATATTACAAAGGAAATTGGCGCATTTTCAAGCGGGAGCGACCAATATTGAAAAAATGGGAAAGAATTAAATCCGGGCCGTTGGATCGCGCGAAGGCAGATCCAACGGCTGGCGCTAAATCGACGATCGGCGGATCGGCGGATCCAAAACACAAAACCTCCGAAATGTCGCGGACCCGAAATGCTTATAGGCTCTTTCTTTATTGAAATCGGGTCTGGCCCATCGGCGAAACCCAATCAGCGGATTTGATGAAAATGGATAAGCGGAGCCGAACTCCTTATATGCTGCACTCTATATTATTTCGGCTCCGGCCAGTCGGCGATTTCAAATCGGCGGATTTACAAAGAAATGGGTCTGCGGACCCGAAATGCCTTTGAACTGTTCTATATAATTTTTCGGCTCTGGCCAGTCGGAGCCATATGGGAGTGATGCGTTTAAACATGGGTCGTTGATCTGGGGGCCCAGAATGGGCGGCTGCGATTAACTCGGCGTTTCGGCAATCGGCGGGGCAGAGGGTTTACACATATGCGATCGTCGAAATGGGTGATCGCCGAAATGATCTGGGTCGTTGATTTGAGGGCCCGATCCAACGGCTCCCGATAAGTCGGAGCATCGGCAAAGGGTTATTGCGATCGGGGGAAGGAAATATGAGATCAGAGGGGTTTATAATGATTTGGAGAAGGGTTTTTAAGCAAAATGAGGGATTCTTGAGGCCTCGGAAGGGGTCCGATAGCCTAAAACAGGGATTTCATGTGTTTTGAGAAGGGTTTTAGGCCTTAAAAGGGGGTTTATGCCTTGGAAAAGGTAAAACAAGGCCAAAAGATGATTTTTATACATTTGGAGGGGAATTTTATGCAATGGAAGAAGTCCAAATGCATTTGGAAGATGGTTAAGGAGGAAAAGAGAGTTCTTGCCAAGTTTCAGGCAAACTTAGCAATTCCCAAACATACTTATGGTTATCTTTCAACCAGAGGGAGGGGATATATATATAAAGGGATTTATAACATATTTTTAATATGGGAAGGGGGAAAACATAGGGATTTACATAATAGAGTTAGAAGTTAGTGTGAAACTGTGGAGAAAGCGCTAAGTATAGCAAATTTAGGCTATAAAGGGGAAATAGAACCTTGTAGAGGAACTATGAACACTCCTTAAGTAAAGCAGATCTTTACTAAGGCAAATGATATGAAATATGACGAAGTTAAGAGGTATCAAGCAGATCTTGACCTCTTTTGGGAATTAGTGAGTGATTTGGGGAAGAAGAAGAAGGGGAAGTTAGACATGCCTCGCTTGAGCTGCTCCGAAATGAAAAACTGCCTCATACTTGTGATCTGAATAGATTTGACACTTGAAAATATGAAATGGATCACAAATGATCATTCAGCCACCACAAAACTACCTACCCAGCCTACTTACCCAGCATTTTGTCTTCTTTTTGGTTTGGGTGCACTTGAACTAGCAAACCCAGCTTTTCAACTTTTCTTTCAGCTATCCTCCTATCTAGATCTAGCCTTATTTCTGCCAGGGGCTCAGATTACGCTGTTGAGCACCCTTAATTCTCTACTATCTAATAATCTGCCAAGATTAAACAGTTTGGACAGATGTTTATTCTCTATATTCTAAAACATGAAATTTAAACCTAGGGAAGCCAAGATTAAACTGTTTGGCCTTCCCTTTAACTGAAAAATTCTTCAAAAATTGCATGACTCATCAAATATGGAACTTTTGCAGCATGGAAAAGATGAACATATTTGGCACTTCCACTGTCAATCATGAAAAATGACAACCTATTGCAATAGGAGGCTAACAATGCCTATGCATATCATCATCGTCATAAGGATACATCATCACTATTGTAACAACCATATAAATATGAACCACATGTGCATGATCACCCTCATACCATCATATAATGAAACATCATCAATATAAGAACATCTCAATACTTATAGAATAATACTCTATAAGCATCCTTATCATGATTCATCAGAGAAAAAAAAATAAAAATCAATTTCATTTACTTTACAAACATTCAACTATGAACTAAGATTATTCAACATCCATCTAGGATCTTTGTTATCTCATCAGTGTTATTAGTGTTATGTTTTCATCAAGATACCAAATACTTTTTCAATAATCATTTCCACTTCTTTCAACTAGGAAGTTGACCATTTACACCATAGGTATAATCATCTAAGTACATTGTTAAATTTCACATGAGCCTCATCATCTTGAGTCTTAATCTCTCATCATATATTCTTCCTTCCCCAAGGAAATGCTGGTGAAATTCATTGCTAAGATATTATTAGTTATACAATTAGTATTTAAATCATCTATCTCAAAATTAAAATCCCTTGGTTTTACATCCATTTACCCTTTGGCTTACCGATTCCAATACCGCTATATGCAGTTGCATATAAACACTAGGTCAACATGATTTAATTTTATATCATGCTTAATTTACTTGCATGAGGGTTTGTTGATCCATGTTGACTTATACATACATCACTTAACCATTATCATTTTCATCCACAAAGATATTTTCTTATCTCGTCAAGTTCCTATCTCAATATCACTTGATTGTGTTATCGTAAATTCATCCTTCTTCAAGTTGGACAAGAGACTCTTTCTCATTAAATAGTATCATTATTTTAGATTTTGAAATAGTTGGAAATACTACTACCATCATTGTCCATGAAAAATTTAAATGTGAGGTGTTGTGTGGAAACAACCTCTTTTAACGTTATGGGAAGTCCTACTCATGAAACAATGAGTGCAAATCAGTCAAGTACAACCTCTATTAATTGACTCTCACTTCTTTTGTCAATATGTACACAATCCTTCTCAAGGTATCCTTATAAAATTTCTAGCAACATTCCTTCCTATACTTCACTATTATTTTAAACATCTTCCTCGTTTATCATCACTGGTCATTATGAAAATTCTCAACTTCATATCTTCACATTTTTAAAATATGTAGATCATCATTATGACCATTACCAATCATGTTTCTCGCTCCGCTCATCAATACCCTTAAAAGAACTTTCTTCTTGATAGAACATCCCTTCATTTCCTCCTACCAGATATTCATAGATATATTTTTATTTTTCTCCTAGCCTTAATTTCCTAATATTCCATGTCTACTAGCTTCAAAAATGGAAACTTCTTCACTTCATTTGACTTTAATTTCTCACCTCCAGTCATTGTGGTTTCTTTTCCTCCTCTCTTAAAAGCATAGCATTGATATACTTTGGAAATGTTGTTACTATTCCCCAACTTGGGTAATACCCGATAAATAAATTCATTAAGATGGCTACCAAATGTAATCCGTTTATCATTTCCTGTTTTAAGACATCAACATAATAAAATTGCCTGATCATACATCTTGTTATCCATAATTCATATACTTATGGAAAAATTTACAATGTGGCTCTCCCATTAGAGGGAAAACTATTATAGATGTTGTCATGCACACAACTTATCTCCTCCAATCATTCTATTTTATTATACCTTCCAGGTTCCTTAAAAATGACCTTCATTATTACCATGATTATTCAACTTCATTAGTTGATTGCCAATATTTTCTTCTTTATGTGCATCATCCTTAGATAGACCTTATGGTGATACCTTTAGAGTACCATGTTATGATTATACCAAACTCTTCCATTATGTTCTAAAATAGGTTGCCTCTTCTCACTAATTTCTTGCCCTTGTTTTACCAGTGGTTTTACCATCAGTGGTTTTACCATGCAATGAGATTCTAATAAGAGCAGAGAACCACAGAGGAAAGGGCTGGTATCCAAACCAGAGAAGAAATAAGAAAGGAGGCTCATTCCAATACTAATGCAAATATCAATCTGTTGTCTATAAAATGGCACAATGATGCATGAGAAAACCAATGAGGAACTAATGAATGCACCAAACTTTAAGTTATACCAACGTTAGTCTGTTGTCAAGAAATCCGATTGTTGTAGCTTATTGCCAAGAATATATCAGTCCTTAGATACCAAAATTCAATAGCTAATTAAAGCAAAACTGCAATGTGATGTGAGTCACTAGATGATCCAATCAGTCCACCAAATCACTTCTCAAATGATCACTAAATGCAAGATAAGGAGTACTAATGATCTAGATTCAAGCTTAGTGCCAAATGCAAAGGTAATATATCACTGTAATGTCAAGATCAGACCTATATCCGACCTCTGAAAAATATCAGATTTCTAACAGTGAAATCAAGTCACCCGCATATGCATGCAATGATAGCCAAACACTTACAGTTGATCCTCCAAAACAAATGGTGATACCCCTAGAATTTCAGGTCTCACTTCCATAATTTAATATCAGACTTTTGTAATGATTCTAAAGAAATAAGTTGGTTGTAGCTAGTTTAACAAGTATATCAGTCTACCAAAGCCAGATCAGTTATCAAAATGTGATGAGAAAGAAAGTTGATGAACTGTAAAAAAAAAGAAAAGAAGGTTGATATAGAGACCTTGTATGAGAAATTAAAAAGAAAACAACACTGGAATAATGCAACCAATCACTCAATATCAAGATTCATCACTGAAGAAGCATAAAATAAGAGCCAAGATACTTAGATTATTGATGTGATAATTAAGCAGTGAATTTTTAACCATATATGTATTAACCATGCCAAATTTATTCAACAAAGTTTTGAAAATTCTTGATTTATTTCAATCTACTGTTTTGTATATTTTTCCCCTACTGCACGGCATGCAATCAGACCATTGCCAAATTTGAAACTGTTTGATTGATCATGCAAATTATCAATAATCACTAATTTTGTAGTATTAAATCATGGAAAACATGAGTTGGAAGGTAATAATGATGTCTAAATAAAACTTAGAGAATTGTCTCAACATAAAATCAAAATTCAAATGAGTAAAGCTTAAGAATATTGGTGGCATTATTGTTTTAAGAAGGTACTTGAATTCTGAAAGAAAATTTATTCATCGTGACTTTTGAAATTATATGTCACACCAATATTAAGTCTACAGATTCATGACCTTATGTGCTAGGATAAATTGAAATTCTGTGTTGTAGAGTGAAATATTTTGAGTATCTATTTAAGCAATCATAACTTATGTTAGAAGAAAGATGTTATAAAAATTAAATGGACTGCCTTTAACAAAATAAATCATTAACAAATTTATGTATCTTGAGATTCTTATGGCCATTAAATTATTACTCTAAGGGCTTTAAGAAATCAAACAATCAAAGAAATATTCTAACAGAAACACACCATAAACAAGAAGAGACACCGCCACCCGACCCAAAACCGGATCGGATGACTGGGAAGGTTATCCCTTCCCGAAACACAAAATAAAATCATTTTATTACCGCCTGCAAGCGCACCCGTGAAGGCAACACCATATCAAACCCTTAACAAAGCCTTAATAGCTACCAGGTTTTACATTCATTAATTACAATATAAAGATCGAAACAAAATCAGGAACTCTAAACAAACCTATTGGCTACAATACATTTTAGCTATAATGATTTTAGCGCTTTGAATTCTTAACGAGAGAAGGAGCTTCTTTTGATGCTTGGACTTTGAACTGATATGCCCTTAAAAATAAATAGAAATAGAACAAGCAAACAGTAAAAAAATCAGTAAAGCTATCAAATAGAAATAAAGCAAGAAAGCAATAAAGTTGCATGTAGACACATGGAGTGTGTGCATGTGGTTCCCCTTCCAAAGTTTGTTTTATTTATTAGATGGTGAGGAAGATGGGAGGCATTCCATCATTCCAAGATTCTGTCATTCATTCTCTTGGGAGAATAGTGGGTGTCATATTTATCTGCAAATGGTTGTAACCTGGATGTTACACAAGGAGATTACCCAAAACCTGGATGTTGCACAAGGAGATTACACAAACCTAAATTCCAAAGCTTTTTTCCACCAAAGAGTCATGCTGACTTCTTGTTAATTTAAAATTTATTAGTAATATAAGCAATGAAAGAGTGTGATCTGCAAAAGCTAACGAATTTGACAGCAGATCATTTACCATTAAGTCGTTAAAAGAGTGTGATCTGCAATAAAACAATCATAATGACGGAGTAAAGAGATCAACCTGCATTTAAATTCCAGATTTTCTGGGTTTGAACTTCTTGGAATAGATAGTCATGCATAATATATAAACTCATGACTTAAAGCATATGAAGATCAAAGAGACCCTTTGTTGTGATTATCGCACTTAATCGTTCATTTATACAATGGTTGGAATAGAGTGCTGCAATGCTGAAATGACATTTGTACGATGCACAGTCTTCATAGAGGCACCTGCGAAGCATTTTCTCAATAATCTTTAAACACATGGGATCGTCATCAACAACGAGAACTCGTAATCCAGTAGGAAATCGGTCAGGAAAACGAGATTTCTGGTTAAAACCGCTCTTCTCGTCGAAACCACCCGAACTCTCCGAAGGGAAGCTACTTGCAGTGCTCATACTTGAATGCTGCAAACTTTGCACGGTCGTCATTTCAGATATTGAATTCATCGTTGTATTTTGCTGCAGATGAAATTCATGCAGGATTAAATTTAATTGATAAAACCCGCATCGGGGATTCTTATCCCGAGAGGAATTACAGAGCCCCGATGCAGAAACGAATAGAATAAAACAAAGACATTTCTTTATGAGTGGGCAATAAGTAGAGGCATAGCTAATGTTAGTGTCATGGGAATTTGGTCGATTTTGGTGAAAATTCCAGCTGGGCACTAGAATCCTACATAACCTCCACTGCCTCCCAACCTTGTCCCAAGGGAGCCTCCCAAACCACCAATATCATCAGATGTTAACCCCCACCAAAATATGAAAGCCCATTTCGAACGTGAGAATCCAGAGATCTAGGGCGTTGGATTCCCGTAGAAATGATCAACCCGCCACATCAGGTAAATAACCAGAAATATCACGACCGCTAGAAATCCCTGCTGGCGGGAGATCACCTCGAGGGCGCTTGGTCGGAGCTAGAACCCCTAATGAGCGGCCATCTCTCTAGTGAGCATCCGCCATTGAGTACCTTCAAACACGCTACAATTTTATTGTCACAGATACATGAAAACCCTCACTTAGAAACCCTAACAACTGATTTAGCAAGAAAATAAAACTTAGGCTACCGCACCCATAACATCGGGATGAGAAGCAGTAATAAAGTAAACAAAATAACTACAAATGAAATGAACTCAGAAAACACTTCAAGCTTCCACAGCCTGAGAAGTGATTTTCCCTTTGGAGATCCATCCGACGGTTCTTGTCTCGTGGGTCGTTTGACTAGCCCAACCAAATTGTAAAAGAGAGTTCGCCTACCAGTCAACTGAACAGTGACTCGCCTAAAAGCATACGCTGCCACAACACCTCTTGACCATATTTAATTTCCAACTGAATTATCTACCATATTTCAAAAATCCAACCATTAAACTCAAGGCGAGCGGAGATTTGGAACATCGCAGGTTAGAAATCATAAAATGCGCAATACTTCTTAAAATTTCACAGAACAAAAAGAACTCGGGAAAGCCAAATCCAACCATTCTCCATCCAATAGGCCTTTAAAACTCGAATCTTCGACACTTAAGTCATCAGAAACCGAGGGTGTGTAGAAAAAAAACATGCGGCCTCCCGTAAGTAATGATCCTGTGACTTTCAGAACAAGTTGAGTTAAAAAGTCCAAGATATTTTTTTTTTTAAGATGCCCATAGGCCCTAAGAGTTGAACTTGGCTCTGATACCATATGTAAAAGCACAAAATAAATATGTAATTAATCAACTAATTAACATCAAGTTCAAATTATGAGTAGTACTCATCGTGGTTGAAGTCTGCTTACTGCAACAAGGTTTTGGGGATGACTCTCCACCCAACCGTAGGCTCAATTGCGCAAGGACTTGCTACAACTGGCCACCCCCAAGCCTCAATCGACGTACTACTGCCAATGACTCCTCTATCTTAGAACACTATTCTCCCAAGAGAATGAATGATAGAATCTTGGAATGATGGAATGCCTCCCATCTTCCTCACCATCTAATAAATAGAACAAACATTGGAAGGGAAACCACATGCACACACTCCATGTGTCTACATGCAACTTTATTGCTTTCTTGCTTTATTCCTTTTTGATAGCTTTACTTATTGTTTTCTTGTTTTATTTCTATTTATTTTTATTTAGAGCTTTAGTATGGTTATTTATTATTTATTACTATTTTTATTTTTTTATTATTCTTATTTTTATTCATTGTTTATTATTTGTTTTCTTATATTTTTTTAAATATTATTTATTATTTTTATTATTAAGGGATTTATTATTATTATGATTATTTACTATTTATTATTTATTATTAAGGGACATTACACACTGATTATTTTACCAAATGGATTGAAGTTATACCAACTAGGAAGGTTGATCACCAGGTTGTTATGAAGTTCCTAACTGAGAATATTTTCACTAGATTTGGATGCCCAACCAAGCTAGTCACTGATAATGCAGTAGCCTTCAGAGCAAAGGAATTGGTGGACATGTGTGAATCAATGGCCATTAAATTAGTGCATTCTACCTCCTATTATCCTCAAGGCAACGGCATGGCAGAATCATCCAATAAAAGCTTGGTAAGGATAATCAAAAAAATGTTGGAAGAGAACAAACAGAACTGGGATTCCAAGCTGAAGTTTGCATTCCGGGCTGACAGAGTTACCACCAAGAAATCCATAGGGAACTCTCCTTTCAAGCTGGTGTATGGCACTGAGGTTGTTTTTCCAATCCGATTGATCCTCCCTGTGGCCAAATTCTTGCAAGAGGAACAGGATGAGGAAAGCGACATGGCAAGAAGGATGAGTGACTTGGTTGAAGTTCATCATATCAGAGATCAACTGATTGAGAAGTCAGTAGTGCATCAAAAGAAAATCAATGAGGTATTTGATAGAAAGGCAAAGGTGGACAATTTTTAGGTCGATGACTGGGTTCTCAAATGAGATGCATTAAAGGAAAAGAAGGGAAACCATGGTAAATTTGATCCCTTATGGACAGGACCTTTGTCATTGCTCGAGCTCAGATGAACAATACTTTCACTTTGCAAAATTTAGAGTGGGGTGGTGTTTTTGATGGCCCAGTCAATGGGTGGTTTTTGAAACATTATTTCATTTAAGGATTTAAAGCCTTGATATTGTAAATATGTTTTTAGTTTTATTTTTCATACTAGTTAGACTCCATGCCCAATGGAACACTATGTAGTAGGTTTAATCTTGTTGTTTACTGGAAAGGCAGTGGTCTACAGTTCTTGAAACCTCACAGGGAGGCTTTCATCCCCAGAAGGAGCCAGTGTTAGCCCTGAAGTGCAGCGCTGCCATATTGGAGGCTAAAGGAGGGAGATGATCTGCTTTTATGTCTCAGATAGGGCCCCACATGGGCCATCACCCCACTTTCCTCACCCTTCCACTTACCTTTCATTCTGCTCATTTCCTAACCCAACCCTCACATCCCCATTGGATCCTGCTTTCACCTTAAGCCTAAGTCAATTAACCCAAAAAACCCCGAAAAACCTTAATTTCCGCCCATGCGTGCCCTCCGCACATTTCCGGAGCACACCTCGTACCACCATATCCCTCTGCGATTGATTTTCCCCGCTGATCCAATGGCCCATGTTCCACCCGATCATTCCCCACCGTTAGATCACCCTCGCCAGATCTAACGGCCCTCACTCATATTGCACAGGTAATTAGTGAGAGGAATACCCGCCCGATAAAGGCGGTTTTTCTCTCTCTTTTGCTGCGACGTGTCGTCCGTTGAATGGAATCAGGCAGACTTCGCCGTTTACCACTTACCGCCTGATGCCCTTTCGATAGAAACCATTACCGCCAGATGCCCTTTCGATAGAAACCATAACCGCCCGAGTCAAACCACCCCCAGGTGTTATCGTCTGCGCACCTCCTCCACCCGATAACCGTTCGATCTGTTCACCCGAGATCTAATGGCTCGGATATGTTCTGCTTCCACCACGACCTCAAGCCTCCTACACATGATATCCACCGTGCATTCCCCTCGATCCGACAGCCCTCATTCACGACCGCTCCCGATCGTCCTCCACCTCTCTGTCACTTCTCGGTCCATCCGATTTGGCATGTCTGTCCACCCATGCACCTCATACTCCACTCCCTAGTTGTTACCCGAAGAAGAAGGTGGTTGACTATGTCAGTCTGATGACAGTCAGGCCGCCGAACCGAATTAACAGAAAGCATGGCCAAAGAAAGAAGGACATAACATGAACAGCAAGCAGAATTAAACAATCATGGAGCTCCACTACCACAATCAATCCAACCACCTAGCAGGACAGCACAGTACCAGAATTGATTAATGTTTTCATGATGGAAAGGAAATTGCGTCCTGAAACGCAATCAGACAGTTAACGCCAAAAGGTGGTCGATTAAGACATCTCCAGCATTAAACGGCTAAGGATAATTGTAAAAGAAAACTATAAATAGTAGAAAGCAAGATGTAATCAAGGTTCGGTTCAACTTCTAGAGACTATAGATACTATGTTCCATGCAGCGTCTCATCTTCATTTTCAGTAATACAAGCTTCTTTTGCTGTTACATGCTCGATGTCCATTTCCCCTCCTGTTCTAAACTTGCACCTGGATTGGTTTATTCATGCTTTCTCCTATGTCTAATGTTAGATAATTGTCATCTTATCTCTACATTGGTGAGTTGGATCTGCTATTGAATAGGTCATCTATGTTTCTTTTGTATCTAATGCTAGATAACTATCATCTTATCTCCGTTTAGATAGATTAGATTTACAAGTTTCATTCACTGGCTGCAGTTGGCCATCATATGTTGTGTATGCATCTGCTGGTGTGGTTAGTATTCTTCATTCATTCACTTAATCTGCAAACTATTGAGCATTAGTGGTCTAAAGCCTTGTAGGCTGAGGGTGTTCATGCATGTCTGGAGTGAAAACAGAGTTGAAGTGGTTATCTGGCTTGAACCAAACCATCATCCATTCCAATAGTTCCTAGAATAATATTGAAGATTATATGTTACCAGGCATCTCCGAGCTACAACCTAAGAGAGTTTCCTGGAGTGATAACAGCTCCGATAAACTTGGCTCTGATACCATGTATAAATTTTCTACAAATCCAGCTCTGATACCATGTAGAAATTCTCTACAAATCCAGCTCTGTAGAAAATCTGTTGTAGGTTAACCCGATAATGCAATATAAATCAAAGCAGAATACTATAACCTACTTCTACTATCAATTTGCGGAAGCTTAAAGATCGAGTTGAACACATATAACCAGAAGAAGAAGAATCAATGCACAATACACATGAGAATACTTCGAGGAAAGCCTCAGCTAAAAACCCCACTATCTGTATTATCATACAAGGTGGAAATACATAGGAATTATACAAAGCCTTAGCTCTCACAGCTAGCCAGCACTCAGTACAATCCTCACAGATGCTCACAGGCGATCTTGGCCTCTCAAAAGCCTTCCTCTCTGCCCTCCAAGCTCCTATTTCCTTGTGTTATTCCTAGTGGATGATTATCCTGTTACCAAGTGTAACACTGCTCTCACACACTGTCAAAATTGCACAATCCTCAAGGAATGATCCTTGACTGCATGCATGAGTTTTCTTTATAAGAAAACGCATGCAACTTATAGTACACTGTTCTTGTCTTTAATCTCAACTGGGTCTTTCTTAGAATATACATGCATGAGTTTCTGATGAGGGAATCTTTAGTTATGAGGAGTACACTAGTTGAGTGCATGCATGCATCAACTGACTGATAACTCACAATTAGTTCCTTAAACAGTTTGGAACTAATTTAACTGGACTTAACTCAGTAAACTGAGTTAACTAATTACAACTCAAATATAACTCAATTTTATCTCAACTTCAAAAAGACTTCTAATTTGAATTTCTCCAACTAATCATCTCAAAATGAATTAATCAATTATTTCCAAGTAGCTGTTAAGACTAAATTCGATTTTAATTCACAATGTTAATTCAAGGACAAATTAAAATTGGAATATTCTTGTTGCCACATTCAACAAAATAACATACATTGCTAAAGCAACCAAAATAGTCCAACTACAATAACAACATATGCATGAAAGCGTGTTGGCTCTAATATTATTATTATAAGTGAAACTTCGATACATGCATACACCATTGATGACCACTAGCCCCAATAGTGGAACATTATAGTCAAGAACACATGCTCCTCCAAAGTAGTATACTCACTCTATGTTGTGGAGAAGCCGAGGCTCGTCAGAATACTCCCAAGCCTTTTCTAAGCCTAAGCCTAGCCAAAATTTTGGCTCCCAAAAGCTCATTCTATGAGTTATGAGGTTCTATTTATAAAAAAGGGTGGGGTGACCCTTGACATTCCCCTTTGTGACTCTTTGACTACCCTCATGACTCTTCAACTTCCTTACAAGTAAGTCATTACATAACATGTTGACCTTTCACATTCCACTAACGACACTTGGAATTTCACTTACAACATATTTAAAAATAATCTTACAATTTCCACATGTGCCCATGTAAGACAAAATATGCTAGAGATAGCATAACAAGACAAAACACTATGATTCTAAAGTTTGGGGAAAGACCAACTCAGCAACCTACACTTGGTGCTTCTCGATCACATATTAATGTCAAGCTTAGTACTGTGTGATGATGTCCCCAAATTGCTTGATGGTGTCTTTCTGATAGTGTCTTTCTGATAGCGAACTCTTGCCTCCATGGCATCCAAGTATATGGTCTTGGAACATATGTCCAACTCGTTCTGAAGCACGTGCAGTGTGTTGTTAACCATGACAGGATCACCAATGTATTTTTGCATGTTATTTGCGCTCAGCTCCAAGTCATCCCTGGTGACCTCTCGCCTTAGTTGCTCCATGTACTCATTAATCTATAGTTGGACTTGGTTCTTGGGTCTAGCTTCGATGAGGGAACTGATTGACGTGATTCTGTGTGTTCTGGCCATGACGTCCAAACTGTTGTACAATTGGCATACGAGGTTTGTATGTTGTTGAGGCCCCATTGTACTACATTGTCCACTCTTGTACATGGGTGATGGTAGTGTGTATGTTCTTAATAGTTTGGACCAACTCTTTTCTCCGCTGTTGTAAGCCATGCACACGGACAACTGCTTTATGCACAATGACAAATCTATCATAGACCTTTCGCATGGTACTCTCAAGAGTTGATACTTCATCAAGCATCACTTTCCTCATCTCTCCCATTGTAAAAACTGCACTCTACTCCCGAAGTTGTTCTGTCTCTTACCTGACATCCTGTAAGTTCTTTGCAAGTTATTCATTCTCGACCAATGGGAACTTAACATTTGAGCTTGTTGCTCTTGCATAGGCCAAGTTGGCATCGGCAAGGAAAGTTGGATGTTTGTTGATGTTTGGCACTATCACCCTTTCCTTGATGAATGCAGGTGATGCATGATCATCAATAAAGTGTTTTCGTTGTGCCTGTACAATCCTCTTTTGCAACTCATCAAATGATAGATTGTACACGTCCATGCTCGGATCATCATCAAGGAGAACAACTTCTCCTTGCTTGCCCGGGGCTAGTTCTGACACTGGAGGTGGTAGAGACTGAGAGATGACCTTTGGTGCCCTCAGCATAAGGTCAGTATCTTCATTTTGTGGCTCCTTATCCATGTCTGTCACTTTGATCAGTTGCTCAATCTGCTGAGAAAGCTCCTGATCCTGCATTTTGTCACCCTCTTCTTCAGTTGTTGGTTGTTCCGACTCATCAAACTATATGGGCGTTGTTTTCTCTGTCATTGTGCCTTGCCTTTTTTCTTCTTCTTGCTTCTTCTTCTCTTCTCTTTCTCTCCTCCTCAGCTCCTGTTCTCCCTTAAACTTCTTCTCTGTCTCCTACAGCTTCAGTTTTGCTTCGAGAAGCCTCTATTTTTCACTCTTCCTTCGCTCTGCTCTCTTTAGCATTGCTCCCTCTTTGCTTTCGCTGCCAAAGCTTCTTTCTCCCTTCATCTTGCAGCTTTACTCTGCCTCTAGATTCTCAAAAATCTTCCTCTTTCCCTTGTCTTGCACTGGATTACTGCCTATTGTTGTTGTTTTTGTTGCTTCTTTCTGCAGAGAAGCTTTCCAAACTATTGCTATATTGGCCAAGTCATTGAGTCTCAAGGCATTATAACAGTACCTCCAAGGGTCCCCCTCCACCCAATGAAATGTCCCATGGATCCATGGAAAGTACTCTCTCGCACAATGGTCCTTATAAATATTGTGGGGATCATACGATTAAAGTCTTTGGTGCTGAACTCGAATCCCACTATTTCCTTAGCTTCAACATTTGCATCCTTTGAACTCTTAATCTTGTACAATCTAATTTGCAAAGGAAGAGCGGGCCATGGCACTTTCTTCTTCCTATGCAGTCCTTGTGACAACCCTATGGAGAGGTGATATGAGACCTCTTGCATGACCAACTTGTCATTGGCATACCTTGGTAGAACATGCAGAGGCTTCTCTCTGTCATACACTCTCAGGGAGGTGCCACTTGGTGAGGCATACCAATCTGTGATGTTCACCATCGTTTCCATTGCTTCTTGGGACATGCAAGGGGGATCTTGTTCAAAGATAAGCTTGTACAATGGGGTGATACAATGGACAGTTAGTTTTGCCATCACTCCTTGATAGCTGCAATTGAAAAGCAACTTGCAATAAACATTGACGAAAGTCTCCTTTGTTGTCCATATCTAGCTCATGCCAGGGAACTGTTGTTGGGCACATATTGCACCAAGTAAGTATGCGAACATGTAGAATATTGCTTGCTCATTCTTAGGCGGATTCTGAGCGTTAGTCACATGGATCTTCAACTGATGAGCCAACAAGTCTAACCAATTGAATGGCTTCCCATCAGTCACCAACTGGTCCAGCACGACTACCCAACCTTCAGGAAAGGTTTCTTTGTTCCCTTGACCATATATTCTGCAAGCAAATATGATCAAGAATTGATAAGCCTTCCTGAGAGACTTTGCCTTTTAAACATGATTAGGTGTATGTCTAAACTTTGATGACTCTTTCACCCAGTGCTTAACGATGTCTATAGTGTTCACGAAGTTGTGGGTGGCATAGAAAAATGAATCCACGTGCTTCATCGACTGAGGTAAATGTACATCTGCTGAAAGTTCTCTGCCCTAAAGGTGGCAAGTTATTTTCCGTTGGCACTGCTTAAAGTCATTGTTTGTTCTTCTATATGTGAGATGATCCAGCTGATAATGTTTGTACATGGTAAGATGGGGTACCTGCATGCAACCATGTATAAGTCTGACTAGTGGATGTTAAGTTAAACATGTCGGTCCTCTAAGTCTTCCTTGAAGTCCTTTGCAAAAGTATCCTTGATTTGCTGCCATGTTAATGTTGTACCCTTCTCAATGAACCACTGAGTGTCTGCATAGGCTAGCAGATTAACTGTTATCTGCTCAACTACTTCCCCAGTACTGCTCTCAGCAATTTCCTTTGATGCAGCTCTCTTGGATGCCATGTTAACTATAACTGCTAGAGAGATGCTCAACAACTGTTGTACCTGTGGGACAGAGAGGACACTCATGGCAAGCAAATGTCATCTTAAAAATCAAAAGAACTTCAAGACAAGACCAAGCAACAAACCGGGCTCATGATGGGACATACTGCGCAATTCTAGTTGACAGAGGTCACTGACTTCCTGTGAGAAATACGCATTACGTAGTCCCAATAATCAGTGGGGAGGCTTGCTAACTAGAACTACGCAATGCACAATTCAGTGTTGGGCCAAGGCGAGGAGACACTACTCATTACATAGTCTCAGTGGCCAAGCTAGGGACTGTGAAATCGAGCAGATCTGAAGGATGGTGTGATGTTTAGTGAATATTTGATTGAGTGATGATGCATGCAAGTGAAACAAGTGCAGGAATCAATCAAACTGAAGGAAAATGAAGCATGTGAAGGGAGTTGCCGCAATGACGTCGTTAGTGCGAAAACAGGGTAATGCATGCGACACTTGGGAAAGGCAATGTAAAACTTAAAACAACACTTATAAAAGCTAAAACAAGTTAAAACACCAAAAGTTGTTCAAAGAAATAAGTGAAACAACACTCACAAGCTAAACAACAAAAAGCGACACAAAAGAGGCAAAAGACTAGAAAATAAAAACTCACCCAAAAAAGCGACGACGGTTGCACTGAAGGTTCCTTTATCTCCTCAAGAATGCCAGAGCTCCAAGGTCGAATGTGCAAATGAGCATCAATTAAATAGTTTTGGTCAAATTAGGGTTTATATGTGCATGCTACAAATCATGGGAAAAGCGACACTTTGCGACAGTTTCCAAAATAACTCAAGTGCCTCCTTCGAGTTGCCAAAAATATATCCTTATTTTTAGGGATGTTTTTTTCTTTTTACTTTTTCGAGAAACACTGCCATGCATTTGCTGGAGAGATTGCAGAGTTTTGGGGAGAATGGGGCAACTCTCTGGCTCATGCATTACGCAATTTCCGAGCACAGTTGGTTTTGCGCAATTTCTGGGTTGTATGGCTCTGGGTTGCCTCTCATCTTCTACGCAATTTCCCAGCTCATGGTTGGTTGTAATCCAGTTCTATGCAATTTCCGGGTTCAAGGCCCACTATCAATCAAGACTGCGCAATTCCCAAGAGGAGGGCCAATTTCCTTCAAGAATTGCACAGTTTTCTAAGGCAAGCCCAAAACTGTCGAAAGACCAAGTCAAGAGATCGACTTGTGGGTTAGAAAAAGAGCTAAGTAAGCAAACACAAGACAAGACGAAAATAATAAAGCCCAGTTGAAGCACAAGTACCTTAATCAGTGCGAGATGAGTTGTTGTTGTTTATAAGGGAGGCTCCAAAACGAAGCATGGGAAAAATTTTGGAGGGTGGTTGTAGTTGCTACAACCATTAGCGGCACACTAGTAGAACTCTAGCTCTTTGTATGGACCTTGTCTCGTGCAAAGTGAGCCTAACTCTTCCGGAAGTATGTTCAATTCTTTGATTGTCATAGCTTCTTCACTTAGCTTGAGTTAAAGATTTAGCCCTTACCATTCTCTTTATCTGCAGCACATATACCAAGTCAAGTCAAACTGAGTTGTTTCGATTGGGGATGAGGGGTATATAGATGCACAAGTAAAATATATTGTCAGAGTTTTAGTTTCATCTCTGGTGTTGCTCTGCCGCCAGTAGGCCTGGATAGTACCTCGGCGGAGTCACTTCAAGAAAACAAGCATTGCTCTGCTGCCAGCGAGCCTGGGTAGTACCCCGATGGAGTTACTTGCTTCACCTCTCTACACAAGAATCCTTTCTCTTCTTTCACCCTTTATTTTATTTTATTTTTCATTTTTTCATTTTTCAAAGACTTTTGCATAGACACTTATTTATTTCATGATGCGGAAGAGGGATCCTTACTTATTGGGAGCATAAGAGGTTGTCCCTTCATAGAAGGATATTTATATATACCTCTGACATACTTGCTAAGGCTTTCCCCCTCTCCTTACTCTACTTGACTGAGTTGACAAGTGTTAACCGATTAGAGTAGTCAATACTAGTTAAGAGTGCAAGCAATGTGATTTCACCATGACTCTCTATGAAAGGAACATATTTTCCATCAAGGTATCATTAATTAGAAGAAATGCAAGATTCACATAAAGAGAGGGAATAGAAAGATAACCAAGTGTTGATAGCTATACAAATTCCTCTTGGATTTCACCTTGCTCGTCTAAAAATCCAAACATGGTTTCATGCAGAAACTAGCCTACAGGTGCAAAAACAAACAAGCAAAGGAAAGAAGCAAGACAAAGCGAAACAAAGTAAGAAAATCATAAACAAACAAGAAAATCAAACACTACTCCTACACCTAACCTAAGCAGAGCATAGGAAAATTCACGTAGAGTGATACTTCCAATGTAGCCATCGGCGCATTAGTTGGCCCATGTAGGCGAGAGCATGATCGACAAGAAAGATATGCAAGAAAACCAAGCAATAAAGATACAATAATGTAAACCAATTCGTTCGGAGCTTTAATGCATCCACAAAAAAGTAAAGACAGAAAGCACATGAAAGGCATTTTGTGGATGTATCATGGTGTCTTGTCATATTTCACATGGAAGACAAGCATGTACACACCTTTGAACTTGAAAAATGAGAAAACATGAGAAAGAAGAAAAATTTCGTTTCACAATAGTGCTTGCTACGTATGACTCCTCCAATGCTTGAGAAAATTATAGGATTTCATGATTCTGGTAGAGGATGAGAAAACTGTGAAATAGATTGATTTTTAGTTTAATTAACAGAGTGATGAGGAGCCTGTAAAGATTCAACAGATTTCTAATCAGAAGTGGAAGTAACCTCAATGCTACGTGAACTTGACATAACCATCAGCTTGGGCTAAAGTGCCTCGACAACTTGAGGAGTTTCTAGTTCAAAAGATGGATCATCAAAGATCGGTGGCTTAGAAAGATTAATTGTAGACAAATCAGAATCATGATTGGATGAATGAATGAAAAGATCATGACAATCACGATTAGAAAACTCAAGATGATGGACAACGACATCCTCATGATCTGACAAATCATAAAGTGGGGATGAAGAAAAACGAGAAATTTCACCCTCTATGTTTCCGGAAATGTAAAATGAGAGATTGGGTGGATTAGGGAAGAGAGATTTGTCCTCTTCACAATCAAATGAAAAACTAACATCCCACGTGTTCTGTGAATGATCAGAAATAGAAACATTTGGAAATGAATTTTCACAAGATGGACTTTTGACTGCCTGTTGACCATTGACTTTTGACTTTGACTTTTTAGAGTTTGCCTTGAAAACTTTGACTTTGAATAACTTCTTCATACAAAGTCAGTTTTCACTCGTTCAAGTTGCATTGGAATTGTTTCTGTGAGCTCTACGCAATGGAACTACTTCCACTCAAATCCAACAATGAATTTTTGGCCTTTTTAGATCCTTGATCATCCATTGATCGTTTTCGGATCATTTCCTCCCTGTTGAGACCTTTTGGACCACCAAAAGTCTTAAATTCCATCAAACAAATGTGGGTATTGTTTTCCCACTTGGTCGGTATCTGTCCAGCCTATTTTGAATCTGTGCACTTTACTCATCCATACAACCATCAGTGAAACACACAAACTACAAAGTATATCGAGTCCTTTTTCACCCACATCTACATTCATATTTGCTGCTAATATCTAGGCACCACTAAATAGTAATAAACCCATTAACAACATTGAAAGTATTCACATAGATAAAACCATACCCTATTTTTTCTTCATAGCTAAAACAAAACCCAACTTATCATGTTGTAACTATTGTCTATGTACAATTTTGGATTCCTTAAGTGTGTCTCTTTGTTTGTGATTAACTTTAATGATCTCATGCTTAGGTACTTTAGGTTGTACAACAACATTTTTATTGGCATAAGCTGCTTGTTTTAATTGTTTTACTGTGAAAAGAGATTTATCTGCTTTTATGGGGTGAGAATGTACAATATATTCAATTCTTTTTTTGAACAAGTGATATTGATTTTGTTCCCTGGAAAATATCACTTTCTGATCATACAAATATGGGCTACCCAAGACCATCCCACATGTATCTAGTTTTACCACATCACACATCACCTTATCCTTAAATTGAGAAGTTATTGCAAATGGTAACATACATTGCTTAGTCACTCAAAATTCATGGTTTTTTCTCATCCAAATTAAAGTATAAGGTTTACGATGCTTTATGGTTTTCAATCCCAATTGCTTAACCACTTTTTCTGAAATTAGGTTAACTTGAGATCCACTATCTAGTAATGTGTCGATCTTTGTATGTTTCATAACCCTTATATGAAATAACTTACATCTAGAACTATTAGAATCATTACCTTCATCAGATTTACTAGTCATAATCAATGATGCAATCTACGCCTCGTCACCTAAATTTGACCCTAAGTCCATCGGTTTCACTATTGTCGCAACCTTTTGCTTCCCTTTTCTGATCCACTTCAATTTCATTTTAGGATACAATTTCCAACAGTGGTCTTCGTCGTGGCCCTCTTTCTTGCAATGTTTACAAGAGAGATTTTCAACCTCCATCTTATTGTAGTTTGCTTTCTTCACTTTTCCTTTTCCCTTTGCTCTCCTTTCTGGCTGTCGATTCTGATGATACCCCAACTCCTAATTTACCTGCTTCAATGTAAGTTGCTTGTACTGCCACTTCATCCAGGTTAGTAGGACTAAACATAAATACAGTGTTACGAATATACTCAAGTAATCCTCCTATGTATTTCATTACAGTTTCTTGAGTATACAAAGGAATATCTAGCATCAATGCCTTCTTATGAAACTCATCTGTATATTTTTGCACTGAATGACCTTTCCTAACTTTTAGTCCTTGCCATTTCATTAAAGCTTTTTCCTTATATCCCAATGGATAGAATTGCTTTCTAAGGGTAGTAATAAAATCAGACCATGATGGAAAAATCTTACTAATAAGCTGATTACCTTTCTGTAACTTACTCTGCCACCAGATCAATGTTGTGCCTTCTAAACGAAGCAATGCTAGCATTATTTTGACTCCATCTTCAGTGATCTGTTGCACGCTTTAGTAAACCTCCATTTGCCTGACCCAATTGTCAAACTTCTCAGCATCAACTTCTCCACTGGACATGGGTAACTCGAACTTAACATCGAGTTTCAACAGCAATTTCGAAGTTTCAAATGGAGTTAAGAGAGAAGCGATAGGGTCTTTTTGATCGCTTTCATCTTCTTTTCCAAATTGTGATGTTTGTCCCTCTTCGTCTTTAGGTTTTGCGTCTTCATCTTTTTCTTTCTTAAACTCTCGATACATTTCTTTGACCATGGCTCGCAAGGTCATGAAAGCATCCACAAAGCCTGCATCAGATCCAAAAGGATGATCACCACTTCCTTCTTCAACCATCTCTTCTCCTCGAGTTGTCCTTCTTCTCGAGCCAACTTCTGGATATCCTTCAACAAGTTCTCCTTCACCAAGCTTTGATTTGCTCCTGGTGATCATGCACACTTATAAATCACAATTATCAATTAAGCTTTGATACCATTTGATCCCAGATTTGATCTTTTATTGAAATGTGATTTATTATCTTTTAAAAAGTGTTAATGCATGATTTTTTAAAACACCATTTAAATTGCTTTAAAACTTGAAATTGAGAATAAGAACTTGAAAATGGAAATTGCAGTAATTCAGAGAATATAACAGCAAGCACATTAACACAATGACACCAAAATTTTGATAACGGAGTTCGACTATCTTCAAGCCTACATCTCTGGGCCTTGGTCTTCAACGGGGAGGCCTTTATATTAAAACTTCAAAACCATAAATACATAAAAGAAAATTGCTTCAGATACAATCTTGAAGAACCCTGCTACAATCTGCTCTATCTCGGGAACTTGTAACAACTCTCGGTTCTGAAAAAGGCTTCCTAGATCTCCCAAAAAGTACCTTCAAGCTTTCAAGTCTTGTTTCCTGTACCTGCACAAATACTACATGAAATCTCAATTCTCCATTGTTTGGCACATTGTTGAAAATCTTAATTTATAAGTAGGAGGTTGGGGGATCAAATCCTGACCTCACCGCCAGTGGTTTGGATTCACAACTATTTATTGTTATTTCAATATATTTTTAAACAATAATAAGGGGGCAGGGTCCCCCAGACCTGACCCTCCTCAACCATATACATTGATTTTACATTTGTTATGGCCCGCAGGCCTTATCCGTATACGTTGGCAGATTAATGTTAAATAGTAGAGGCAGATAAGGTTGTGCTTGGGGATGGATAAGTTGGTGAAGGTCTTGTCGGCACAGAGCAGTCTGACAGTTATGGCAGGCTCCCGCCTTTTTTTAGATTTATACATCATCATTACCCCTTAAATATTCATGACATGCTAAATAAGTCATAACCATAGCCCAATGGTAAGACGTTGGGTTTGCAGCCAAGAGGTCACGGGATCAAATCTCGTCCAGTTTGTCAGAACCCTTAACAAAATTTAACGAATCCAATGAGGCCACGTGTCACCTTGGGATTGGTCCCAATGCACCCAACCACAACCTGCCACTTGTCAACGCAACATTGGTCCATATGCGCAAATCAAAACCTACTACTTGTCACCTTATGGTCATGCCACGTGGCGATCAGACCTTGACCTTGACTACCCGCTAACCATTGACATTTGACTTTGACATTTTAGAGTTTTCCCTAAAAACTTTGACTTTGAATAACTTCTTCATACAAAGTTGGTTTTCGCTTGTTCAAGTTGTGTTTGAATCGTTTCTGCGAGCTCTACACAATGGCGCTGCTTTCGCTTGAATCCAACAACTTTGAATTTTTGGCCTTTTTTGGATCCTTGATCATTTTCAGATCAAAAGGTATCCTTGATTTGCTGCCATGTCAGTGTTGTACCCTTCTCAATGAGCAACTTGTTGTGTGTGGAGCATGATTGTTCAAAGGTCTTTGTTTCAGCCGGATGTATACCCCAGGAAGTCTTGTACACCCCTCCACGCGGGGGGGTGCGGGGGGGGACTTGTCCCCCCCGCGGGGGTCCGGGGGGGCCGATCCCCCCCAGCTGGGGGGTTCGGGGGCCAGTGGTCCCCCGGCGGGGGCTCGGGGGCAGCACCCCCAAAGCTAAAAACAAATGTAAAATTGCCTTGTAAAAGTATAGTAATTTCTAGTCAATCTGGGCCGTTCATTAGGCGGATGATCTGACGGTAGAACTTATGTTTAGTTTAGGGTTTTTTGCCCTAGAAGGCAACCCCTCTCTTTGTATGAGGGTATTGTATTTGAGGCTGTGATATAGATGTGTATTCTGTGAGCGAGAAACAGAGAGGTGAGACTGTGAGAGAAAACAGAGGATATTACAGCGGATTTGTTGTAGGTTGTGTCTCTTCATTTTGCTGGATAATAGAAAGGAAGGACTGGTTGTTCGGGGTGGACGTAGCCCAAACTGGGTGAACCACGTATATCTGTGTCTCTCTTGTTTTGTGCATTTTCTGTGTTTATATTTCTGCAATATTTTATGTGTTCCATTGTTCCGTAATATATAATTTTCTAACACAACTGAGTGTCTACATATATTGACAGATTAACTGATATCTACTCAACTACTTCCCCAGTATTGCTCTCAACGATTTTCTTTGATGTATCTCTCATAGATGCCATGTTAACTGTAACCGCTAGAGAGATGCTCAACCATTGTTCTACCTGTGGGACAGAGAGGACACTCGTGGCAAGCAAACATCAGCTTGAAAACCAAAGCAACTTCAAGACAAGACCAAACAACAAACTAGGCCCATGATGGGACAGACTGTGCAATTCTGGTTGGCAGAGGTCACTGACTACATGTGGGAACTGCACATTGCACAACCCCAACAGTGCGTGGGGAGGCTTGCTGACTGGAACTGCGCAATGCACAGTTTAGTCTTAGGTCAACGCTGGGAGAGACTGTGCATTACACAATCTCAATGTCCAAGTTGGGAAGCTGGCTCTTGGAACTGTGTAGTGCACAGTTGGAGCTAGGCCAAGACAACGTCTGCACAATTCCAGAACCCAATCAGAGGCCTTGAGCTCCAAGATTGCGCAATGCATGCAATGAAAAGTGAGATCTGGGCAAGGGGGGGCCAGATTTGCCCAAGGGGAGTGTGAAATCAAGCAGATTTGAAGGATGGTGTGGTGCTGACTGCAGATCTAACTAAGTGATAGTGCATGCAAGTGAAACAGGTTCAGGAATCAATCAAACTAAAGGAAAATGAAGTATGTGAAGGAAGTCGCCGTAACAACGACTGCTAGTGCGAAAATAGGGTAACGCATGAGACACTTGGGAAAGGCAATGTAAAACTTGAAACAACATTTCTACAAGCTAAAACAAGTTAAAACACCAATAGTCATTCAAAGAAACAAGTGAAGCAATACTCTCACAAGCTAAACAACAAAAAAGACAGAAAAGTGGCAAAAGACTAGAAAAACAAAACTCACTCGGAAAAACGACGACGATCACACTGAGGGTTCCTTGATCTCCTTGGGAATGCCAGAGCTCCAAGATCAAATGTGCAAATGAACTCTAGCAGCATCAATTAAATAACATGGTTAAATTAGGGTTTATGATGCACATGCCATAAATCAAGGAAAAAATGACAATTGGCGGCAATTTCCAAAATAACTCAAGAGCCTCCTTCAGGTTGCTAAAAATAGATCCCTATTTTTTAGGGATGATCTTGCTTTTTGCTTCTTCTTTTTTTGGGAAAAATTGCCATGCATTGCCTAGAGAGATTACTTAATTATGGGGAGAACCAGGCAACTCTTTGGCTCATGCATTACGCAATTTCTGGGCTAAGTGGCTTTGGGTTGCCTCTCATGTTCTGCGCAATTTCCCAGCTCAAGGCTAGTTGCCATCCAATTCTGCGCAATTGTTGGGCTTAAGGCCCACTGTAAGTCAATATTGCACAATTCCCAAGAGCAAGGCCAATTGTCCTCAAGTATTGCACAGTTCTCCTAGAACTGTCGAAAGACCAAGTCAAGAGATCGACTTGTGGGTTAGTAAAAGAGCTAAGCAAGCAAATACAAGCCAAGATGAAAACAATAAAGCTCAATTGGAGCACAAGTACCTAGATCAATGCAAGATGAGCTGTTGTGGTTTATAAGGGAGGCTCCAAAACAAGGCATGGGAAAAATTCTGGAGGGTGGTTGTAGCCACTACAACACCCTCCTAAGTAAGGGTCGTTGTTGATCAAGGACACTGAGCTATGCTCTCTCCCCCTTCTCTAAACTCCCAAGTAGAGGAATTGAGCCAAACAGCTCCTAGAGTTGAGGGAGGATCTCATTGAGAAATACGATATGTGTGATCCTTACCTCTTATAGCAAGTGGTATCCTGCTTATTATCACAATAGGATGTGTTTGATCCTGACCTTTGGTAAGTGGTATCTCCCCTATTGTTGAGTACACCCTAGCAAGCATCTTACCCGCAAGCTAGGCTTGTTGGGATTGCCACCCATCTGGCTTATGGGTGAGGAGACTTGAGATAAAATGTGATCCTTACCATTTATGGAAAATGGTATCCTACTCAAGTGATGGAATGCAAGTGTTCTACCACTTGATCCTTCACAATGAAGTTGGGAAGATCAACAGACAATAAGATGTGTGACACTTACCTCTGACAATAAGTGGCATCCTGCTTATTGTCACCAGATAATAAGAATGTGTGATCCTTACCTCTCATGATAAGTGGTATCTTGCCTATTGTCTAGATCATTATCCAATAGGATAGAGTGTGATCCTTACCTCTCATGGTAAGTGGTATCCTACCTATTGTCAATCAGATGTATAGGGTGGTAGATTAATCTCCCCTGTTGTCAATGGATATAGGGTGGTAACCGGAGCTCCCCTATGATGATTCTTCTTTAGATAGAAACATTATTATTCATCTAATTTTCAAAAGAGAAAGTTAAAACGAAATGTGATGAGATGGATGACTTGTTGATGCAGTTGAGATGAAGGTCGTGGAACATGACTTGAAGACCAATACGGTTTGGAGAATCTAAATGATTTCCCCTACCATCGATTATGGATTATTCTTCTTTTATGAGATGAGATGAGACGAGATAAGACATGATGCAATGAACCTATACATCCGAGATGAGACTTATGATGAAGATTGAAATTCCTCCCTAGCTGAGAGGGAGTGTTGAAATTTGAGCAGTTATGGGATGAATTTCCCATGAGAAGCCCAACTTCCCCAAAGGAAGCCCAATTGCTCCAAAAGAAAATTTCAAAGAAATAGTATTTAATTTGACACAAAATTTGGACAAGTAATTACTAAAGAAGAATATATTTGAATTTGAATTTATGGTTCCCTCCAATTCATGTTGGCTCCTAAAATTATCATGTCGGGTAGCCCCACTAGGCATGATCCTTCATGGAGGATCAACTATATATTGGCACTAATTCTTCCTCATTTGATAGGGAATCCTGCTTATTGTCACTAGATAATAAGAATGTGTGATCCTTAGCTCTCATGACAAGTGGTATCTTGCCATTGTCTAGATCATTATCCAATAGGATAGAGTGTGATCCTTACCTCTCATGGTAAGTGGTATCCTACCTATTGTTAATCAGATGTATAGTGTGGTAGATTAATCTCCCCTATTGTCAATGGATATAGGGTGGTAACCAGAGCTCCCCTATGATGATTCTTCTTCTTTAGATAGAAACATTATTATTCATCTAATGTTCAAAGGAGAAAGTTAAAACAAAATGTGATGAGATGGATGACTTGCTGATGCAGTTGAGATGAAGGTCATGAAACTTGACTTGGAGACCAACATGGTTTGGAGGATCTAACTGATTTCCCCTACTGTCAATTATGGATTATTCTTCTTTTATGAGATGAGATGAGACGAGATAAGACATGATGCATGATGTGACTTATGATGAAGACTGAAATTCCTCCCTAGCTGAGAGGGAGTGTTGAAATTTGAGCAGCTATGGGATGAATTTCCCATGAGAAGCCCAACTAGCCCAAAGGAAGCCCAATTGCTCCAAAAGAAAAATTCAAAGAAATATTATTTTATTTGACACAAAATTTGGGCAAGTAATTACTAAAGAAAAACATATTTAAATTTGAATTTATGGTTCGCCCCCAATTCATGTTGGCTCCTAAAAGTATCATGTCAGGTAGCCCCACTAGGCATGATCCTTCATGGAGGATCAACTATATATTGGCACTAATTCTTCCTCATTTGATAGGGCAAAAATTCAAATTTATTTAAGGTTGTGGAGGCGGCGTAGTGGTAAAGTCGACCTCGTCATGATGGACCGGTCTTGTGTTTGATCCCGAGCAAGGTCGTAGCTCGTCGTGCGAGTAGTAACCGAACCGGGCCAAGCCCACTACCTTTGTACAGTGATGTGTGGTTTGACGGTAAGTCACATGGGCGAAGCCCAGGGAGACCGAAGTTCAAATCTCATTGAGTACAATGACCTGCTGTGGTGGCGGCTAGAGGGGCAGATTCCCCTTTCCCGTGAGTCTGCTCTTGCTAAAATCATAGGAACCTAGTATACCTGACTTGCAGGTGGTTGGTTATGCTCTTGGTGTTATAGTGGCAGCTATGAGGTTTGATCCTGGGTCTCCCATAGATTAGGCCTGGCAGTTACCGATTCACCATGTGGTTAAATAAAAATTCAAATTTATTTGTGATTCATTGACCTCTGTATATGGCTTGTTGATCTCTATTTGTGGCTCAGTTCGTATCTCCGTGGCGAGTAATTTCTAACTCAAGTTCTTACCTTGTGAAGGCTTGCATTCCTTTGTGATATGATTCCATACCTTATGGCATACGATATAACAAACTCTCATATTCTCTATTTAACAAGTGTTATACTCTTATCTTTGTGTCTCAATTAGATTATAGTGGCATCTCTATATCATCATTACCTATGGCATCAAATAGTGGCTCAGTACTCTGTCTGAATGACCTTCCGAGGCACGCTATACTTCACAGTGACATTTGTTTTAGAAGATCGTATGAATTTGGTGGCTTAGTACACAAAATCTATAATATAATATATATATATATATATATATACACACACACACTTTTTTGTGTCTTGCATTTTCGTTGTGATCATATTATAGTGGTACATCGCTCTCATTACATTGACTTGAACTTAGGCTTGCATATTGTATATGCTTGCATTTCATTATGGCTCATGTGGCTTGATTATAGTACAATGGCTAACATTTATCATGTGGTTCGCATTTTACTTTGTACTATTACGACTTGTTTTCTACAATGGATAAACTTACTTTTGTGGTTTGCTTTACTTCTAAGATATGACAAAATTATTATGACAATGACAATAATCCTAGATATGCCAATAATCTATTGTTGGAGTAATGTAGTGATGATATAGTGACTGGTGTAACAATGAGACAATGTTGGGAACAAGTCAATGATCTTTGTGACATTGAAACAATGAACTTGTTGTATACATTTGTTGATGGTGTGACAATATTGGATAATCAATAACCTCCACATTATAGTGACCTTAACATAACAATGTTATATTCAATAGAGGAAATAACCCTAATAGACCTAATCAATTAGGGTTTTGGCACTCAATGACATTTGGATAGTATCTCTTATAATGCATTGTCGCAATGACCGTACATGATGACAATGATGATATTTGATGTATGGCCTATAATGTAGGATGACAATGATGCATATGTTTATTAGGATAGTATCTCTTATAATACATTGTGGCAATGACCTTACATGATGACAATGATGATATTTGATGTATGGCCTATAATGTAGGATGACAATGATGCATATGTTTGTTAAAGACCTGTGACATGTGACCGATATTTGCTATGATACTTTATGACAAGAATTATTACACTATATAGGGATACTTGACATATGACCTTAATGGATGATGGCAATGATGCATATGTTTATTAAAGATGTATGACATGTGACTAATATTTATTACAAGAATTATTACACTACACAACGATACAAAGTTCACAAATAGGTTGGTCCTATGAGGCTTGATGTGATTTTACAAATAGGTTAGTCCTATGAGGCTTGATGTGATTGACCTCATTCTCATTATACTTTTTATCTCAATTGAAAAATTGACAAATATCTAATAAAAATATAAACCTTGGTCTCCGACTTAAATCCAAATGTCTCAATTGTGCATGCTTTTCTTCAAATGTTCTTTTTCATTTCGCTACTTTGTTCTCTCTACTTAATTGCTAACAATATTATGATGCTATGGTGTGAACGTAATGTGAAATTGATGAGAAGATTTATAAATGCAATTATTTATAGTAACAACCTAGCCCTAAAATTAATCATCCTACCTTTAACTTCTTATTATTACAAGGACTCTCCCTATTTGGGTCATGCTACTCTACTTTCTAGAGCCTAGTTCAACCATATTCTACGATATCAATCACTTAGGAATACTTCATCTCAGACAAGCTACCAATTGTCCAACTCAAAATGGCATGAGCATGGTCCAAACTTCTTAATTGGTCATTGCTCCCAAACCTTTTATAATCTCCTAGGTTAATTTCTTATGAAGACTAATGGATCACTATTCACCCCACATACTCATTAATACTATTAGGTTTTCAGGTTAAAATTTGAATTTTACTCCATTAAAATTAGACTATAATCCATCCACATAGTGATTGATTCCTCCATAAAGTATGTTATTTTTTAGATAAGTTTAAGAAATAAAGAGTAAATGTGTTTATATTTCAATAATTAGACATTTTTACCCAAAAAATATTGTGCCCGCCATAATTTAATGAATTCTTTACATAGATTTAGCTAAGAGTAAAAAACAGATTTGTTGTTTCAGAAAAATTGTAACCCAAAAAATTTCAGATGTATTTTTCCAAATTATCACCCACCATAATTTAAGGAATTCTAAAGAATTTTTTAGATAACCCACCATAATTTAAAGAATTCTTTACATAAATTTAGCTAGAGTAAAAAATAAATTTATTATTACATAAAAATTGTAACCCAAAAGAATTCACATGTATTTTTCTAAATGATCACCCACCATAATTTAAAGAATTCTAAGGAATTCTTTAAATAAATTTAGTTATAAATTTGTCATTACATAAAAATCATAATCCAAAAAAGCAAGTTCTTATTGCACCACCTATAATTTGAAGAATTCTTTACATAAATTTAGCTAAGGAAAAAAAATCTGGTTAAAGAATTTTTTTCATAAATTTAAGAAGAGAAAAAAAAAATTCTTGTTACATAAAAATTATAACCCAAGAAATTTCACAAATAAAAAATAAATATATTGTTATATAAAAATTGTAACGCAAGAAATTTCACGTATATTTTTCCTTGTTATTGCCTTGATACCATGTTAAATTCTTGATCTGGGTAATTATTGCTTTACCATCACTAATTACATTTAAATTCTCAACCTTAATTTCATATTTACAATTTAAATAAGCATTATTAAATTAATATAAGATAAAATATATAAAATAATTCTTTTTACCATTTAAATAAACATTATTAAATTAATATAAAATTAAATACAGAAAATAATTTTTTTTACCATTTAAAAAACATTATTAAATTAATATAAGATAAAATATATAAAACATTATTAAATTAATATAAGATAAAATATATGAAATATTAATTCATGTTTGATTACACTTAAGAGCTCTATAACCAAAGGACGTAGGTGATTAGGTAACATTATTAAATTAATAAGATAAAATATATGAAATATTAATTCATGTTTGATTACACTTAAGAGCCCTCCAACCAAAGCACGTAGGTGATTAGGTGGGCTTTGTGCTTTTGTTTAGTGTAATTTAAGCAATTACAAATATCATTTGTATATATATCATCATCTTTTTTATACTCTTTAAGGATATATTTAGAATACTATTTAAATAAACATTATTAAATTAATATAAAATAAAATATATGAAATATATACCATCATCTTTTTTATACTCTTTAAGGATATATTTAGAATACCATTTAAATAAACATTATTAAATTAATATAAAATAAAATATATGAAATATAAATTCAGGTTTGATTACACTTAAGAGCTCTATAACCAAAAGAGATTTAGGTGATTAGGTGGGCATTATGCTTTGATTTAGGTGATTAGGTGGGCTTTATGCTTTTGGTGGGTGTAATTTAAGCAATTACAAATATCATTTGTATATATACCATTATCTTTTTTATACCCTTTAAAGATATCATTTGTATATATACCATTATCTTTTTTATACCCTTTAAAGATATCATTTGTATATATACCATCATCTCTTTTATACCTTCAAGGATATATATAGAATATTAGATATTTGTATATATACCATCATTTTTTTAATACTTTTAAGGATATACATAAAAGAAAAACAAAAACAAATAATTAGAAAAGTCTGTTGATCCTATTCCTAAGAGGAAAAATGAATTTAATGCAAAATCCAAATTAATATCAACCCAAGTTCATCACAAATACAAATCCTATAACGCAAAATCCAAATTAATATCAACCAAGTTCATGACAAATAGAAATCCTAAATAAAAAATGCTTAAGAAATTTATAAATAAAAGAGGCAGAAGAAAAAATTGCAGTAATATGAACCTATATAATTACAGATAGAAGCACAAACTCGAATTAAGATTTAACCATGTTGATTATAAATTGATACCCAGTCGCTAGTTGCCCTTCACCTTAACCGAAAAGACACCCAAACAATCACCGTACATGAATTTGAAGGCAAAAGTACAGATCGTCATGTAAATCCTTTCTTCTCCACAGATTTGCCATAATAGCAACATTTTGCTGCCCTAGTTGTGTTTTATACAGCTGGCACTGCGTGTCAAGTACTATCCCCTCCAGTTATAATGGAAGTTAATACCATACTTGAGACAACTTTATACAGCTGGCACTGCGTGTCAAGTACTATCCCCTCCAGTTATAATGGAAGTTAATACATACTTGAGACAACTTTAGCAGCACAATCCTGTGTAAACGATCAGATCTAGTTGCATCAAATATAGCGTGCCAGACAAGACATTGTCCAAGGAGGCCATAACGACAAATTAATTCTTCCAAAAATCCGTTTTTGGGGTGTTCAATTGTTTTTTTTGGGGAGTGTGGGGTGTTCAATTGTTTTTTTGGGAAGTGTTTAAAACTGGGCACCCAAGTTTAACAACTATAAACCGGATTTTCAAAAATTTCCGGCAGATTTCTCAAAACTTCTAATTATTTTTCAGAAAAATAAGTGGCATGTTTGGACTACGCGGAGAAATATAGTTTTCTATACAGATATTAATAAGAATGTCTAAGAGACACCTACTATATACATGCAAAAATAACCAGCCCCACAAGTTCTGTATCGTCTACTTACATAAAATAAAAATAAATACACATAATAACCAATAAATGACACCCAGTAAATGCAAAAGACATAAAGCCGCGATTCCACGCATGGCTATTGCATGGATATTGGGAAAATGATTGTCGATGGGTCAATTAACTTTGAAACTCGACTGCCCATTCGCCCTAATCTACTTTTGCAGAGCCCCCTTCAGCAACTATGCACATGCACAGGGCTGTACACTGGGTCTGCTTCTAACAAACAATTCAAACCCTCATAACCCCTAAATTACCTGCCCAGAGCTGTACACTAGGTCTGCTTCTAACAAACAATTCATACCCTCATAAACCTTAAATTACCTGCCCAGAGAAACAGTAAATCATAACAAGATTTTCACAAACAGGGGAAGATTAACAAAACTTAACAGTAGCGGCTATTCGAGTATTCACGCCTCAAGCCACTCTAAATACAAAAGCACAATGGCACATGGACAGTCAAACATGAAGGTAAAACACAGCCGAAAGAAAGCAAAGAAAAATATCAGCAGCAGAACAATTTCGCGGAGCATAAACAGAGTCCGCCAACCGGAAACAATCAACAAAAATGCCTAGAAGCCTTGCACGCCACCCTTCACACGAAACGAGAACACCTTCACTCTCCGGTTCCATGGCTGCATGAAATGAAACGAGAACACCTTCACTCTCAGGTTCCATGGCTGCATGAAACAATATTTGCAGCCTTCTGCTAAGACTTAACTATATCCCTAACCCTAGGCAAAACTATGCCATGCGCTTCCCGCTTTCCATGGAGGCAAAAATATACCATGACCTCCCCGATTTCACTTCGAGGCTCCATGGCTGCAAGAAACAATATTTGTAGCCTTCCTCTAAGGCTTAACCTTAACCCTAACCATAGACAAAAATATACCATGACCTCCCCGATTTCACTTCGAGGCTCCATGGCCGCACGAAACAATATTTCTACACTTCCGCTAAGACTTAACCCTAACCCTAGGCAAACTATACAATGCCCTCCCCGATTTTACTCCCGGGCTCCACGGGAGCACAAAACAATATAAGATAAAGATAAAAATAACTAGCAATTGCCCGGAAAGGTGTAAAGGAACCAAGATAGAGGAGCAAGGAATGTGGAATACAATAGTTAAGACAATATATTTCAAGTGTAATGGGCTTGTATATTTTTTTTTAGGTTAGTTCAGTATGAGTAGTTAACCCAGAAAGGAATACATACTAGTTACCTCAAAGGGAATTACCTAGAGGATAGTTGAGGTTGAAAAATGGATTTTGGGTGTTATTTTTTAATTTGTAGTTTTGGTTGATTTTCCATGAGCAATAGTTTCGTAAGAGATGCAAAGCATTATTTTGTTTTTATATGAAAGTGTTTGAAAGTTGTAAATGTAAATTGTTTTCCAATAAATGCAATAATATAGATATAATTTCCATGGGTGTGAGTAGTTATTTTTCAAGGATGTCAATTAGATTAATTTTGCAATTCGCCGTGTAGTTTGGAAAATGTTTAATAAAGTTGTCATTTAAAAGAAAAAAATGTGTTTTTTTTGTGCAACAAGTGGCATATTTCATCACATGTTGGTCTAGGAATGAAGAATGCCACACTATAGCAATGTGTGAAGTAGCATTAGTGACTCGTTGTTCCCATGTATTAATAATTTTTGTAGAAAAGACATGTTGCATTTGTTTTATTTGTCATTTTTGTTTATTTTCCATTAGCGGTTTCGTAAGAGATTGAAAGCATTATTTTGTTTTTATATGAAAGTGTTTGAAAGTTGTAAATTTAAATTGTTTTGGAAAATAATTGGTATAAGTGTAATACTATAGATATAATTTCCATGGGTGTGAATAGTTTTTTTTCAAGGATGTCAATTAGATTAATTTTGCAATTGAAAATGCAGGTTGGAAAATGCTTATTAAAATCGTCATTTATAACAAAAAAAATGTGTTTTTTTTCAATTAGTGTTGTAATTCACAAGAGGTTGGTAGAAAACAGTAAAATGAAAAGGAAAGTAATGTTATTTAGCTTCCAAATAGATAATTGGATATGTGTTGTTTGTTATTTGTAGTACCATTGTAAGAGTCAGTTCCGGACGTGTATTTAGAAGTTTTGTTAGATTTATTGTCATGTGCATTGTCTTATTTTGTATGGTTGAAATGTGAAAAGCTAGTATGCATGTTGTGTATAGCATGTATTTGTTTGCAAAGTTTGGAAGTTGCGAGAAGATAACAATAAAAAATAAAAATAAATAAAAAAAATAAAAAAATGTTGAAAAGTAAGGGGGAAAAAACAGAAAGTAGTGAGATCGAATGGGCATGTAAGCAAAAGAGGTGTGTATATAAGGAAGTGACAAGTAAGCAAAGTGCTACAAAGAAACAAGGTTGTGGTATCTATAAAAGCATAAACATGCCGCTGATGGGGGGGGACATGAAATGTTGTAGTCAGACAATGTAGGTGTGTGCGCGCCCATATTTGGAAAAAATCTAGTCATAAATACACGCTGCCGCATAGCATCTGCAGCACCATTTGAGATTTAAAGTCAGGACATGGTCGATATACTTTGAGCGGAGCTGGCTATTTGCATCCCTTTCATATTTATGGATGAGGACATGCAAGAAAATCTTAATCCTTCTAAGTAGTTGGAGAGGAGGGTGCAAGCAGTAAAGAGGCAAATTTGGTGAGAGCAAGAACCGCAACTATATATCCAAAAGAGTAGTTTCTTGTTCATGTATTTCCTGGCAAAACTGGTAGAGCTGGGAAGCAATTTTCATACCCATTTTCTTGTTCAAGCAACAAAAAAGGATATAAGTAAACATGGATAAATGAATAACCGAAAACTAAAATATAAAAGCTAAATAACATTAACATGAAATAACAACACAGTAGGAATAGACGAGGGAAAAAAGAAACATGAATGCAAGCTTTTTTTGTTTGCATAACGAGAGATGAGACAGATGATCCAGATTTAAACAGGAATGCAACAAATTACAGATATAACCATAAATACAAAGATACAGTAGAAATAACACTTCATTTCATTAATATCAAATACTGAAATATGCTTATAAACAAAATGGAAATAAGACTAGCTCGGGCGATGGTAGCTTATCTCTGAGAAGAGATGTGGTGGCTACATGTCTTTGAACTGTGTTACAATGAGGCTCAAGGGCCTTTTTATTATTGAACAATAAGAGCAAACCCTAACCCGAGGAGATGTAACGCCAAGATTTTATGGGCCCCATTGGAGTTAGTTGGAGAGCCAACTTCCCGGGGTTGCGACTTGGTCATATTATCTTTGTTTGACGCGCATGATACCCCATAAGAAAGATCTCTCCGAGGACTACAACAAAAAAGATGATTTTATAAAAATATCGTTGTCAGTAGATTGCTTTAAAAAGGTCGTTTAGGGCCTCAAAACGGCTCTGAAAGTTTAGGACCCGAAAAACTGCTAAAAATAGTAAACTATGCTACAATTAAGTTAACTAAAAAACTGAAAGAAACAATGGTGGGAGTCCAAGTGGAATTGGCGGGTGGCCACCAATATCCACCTGGATCATTCCACCCCCCTTAGAAAGCAATGGTCCCCATTGCGTTGAGTTCCTCCATGAGATGAGGAAACTTCTGTTGAACTTGGTCCCTGGTGAGCCACTTGCCCTGGTGAAAGAGTTGGCCTACTTTGACAACTTGATACAATTGGATCTTCTGCTGGCAAGTGTGCTTGATCTGCGTGTCCATGATCTGATCAGTTGTGGCTTGTTCCATGCAATATGGATTTAACTCTGTAGGTGTAAGTTGTTCTGCAATCTCTGATGTGTTTAGCAATGGTGGGAAGTATGGTCGAAGGCGGTCCACATTGAACACTAGGTGTAGGCCAAGGAATGGGGGAATGTTGAGCTCAAATGCATTGTCTCCCACAACCTTGGTAATGGTGTAAGGACCATATCGAAGTGGTCTGAGTTTGTGATAGGCTCCGGTAAGGCATTCCTTTTGCAAATGCAACCAGACTTTGTCGCCCACCTGAAACTTATGTGGCACCCGATGTTGATCATGTCATTGCTTGTACTTGGAATTTGATTTCTCCAGAATGTCATGGACCTGCTGGCATATATGTTGGATGTGCTCAATGAAGTTGTTTGCCTTATCGGTTTCGGACTGGACATGAGCCGAATCTGCCTGAGTAGCTGCAAATGGCATGGCCACATCAATGGGACATAGTGGTTGGAATCCCAAGCCCACCTGAAAAGGGTTGTGGCCAGTCGAGCTATGGAGAGCCCGGTTATAGCTGTGTTGGACATAGGGGAGGCTCTCATACCATGTGTGTGGATGCTTTGAGTTGTACATGCGCAGAATGTGTACGATCATCCTGTTGACAACCTCTGTCTGGCCATCAGTTTGGGGATGGAAAGTTGTGGACTTAGTGAGCTTGGTGTCTAGCATTGACCAGAGACATAACCAAAATGTACTGAGGAACCTGTTGTCCCGATCTGAGATGATAGACTGTGGGATCCCAAAGTGTACTCACACTCGTTCAAAGAAGAGTTTAGCAATGGCTTCCACTGTGATATTCATTTTGCACGCAGCATAATCACCATCTTCGAGAATCTGTCGATAACCACAAAAACACAGTCGTTGCCATGCTTAATAGAAGGAAGGCCCGACATGTAATCCATGGAGATGGATTCCTAAGGTCAACTAGGGGTAGGCAGTGGAGTATAGAGGCCTTGCTTCTTGATGGTCGGTTTGGCAATGGCGCAAGCAGTGCAGGATCTGATGTACTTCCCGACATCTTGTCGAACATTGGGCCACTAGAAATACTTCTGCAGTGCTGCCACCATTTTCTCGACCTCGAAATGCCCAGCAGCCCGACTGTAGTGTGGTTCCCAAATCATCTTGGCACGATCACTTGAAGGAACACAAAGGTGTCCTAGGTGGCATAATAGGGCATCCTGGAGATGAAAATCTGGAACTTGTTGACCCTCTAAGAGCATCTGGTATGTGTGGCTGAATTTTGGGTCGCTTTTATAGAGAAATGGCCAATCAGAAGTCTCGTGCCCACAAGAATTGAGCATGGTGGTTAACGCCATGATCGGTGGTCGGCTGAGGCAATATGCAACATTATTGGTGCTGCCCTTCCTATACTTGATATTCAAATGGAACTGTTGCAAGTATGTGGACCACTTCTCATGGCGATAATTCTGCAACTTCTCTTGCGTCTGTATGAACTGCAGGGGCCGGTGGTCTGTGTGGATGACCATTTCCTTCCCGAAAATGTAATGCTTCCATTGTCGACATGCCTGCACAATGGAATACATCTCTTTGTCATAAGTGGGATACTTCCGGACTGTGTCTGAAAGTGTCTCACTGTGATATGCCATTGGATGCCCCTGTTGAGTAAGGACTGCCCAAATATCATAGTTAGAGGCATCTATCTCGATCTCAAATGGTTGTTGCAAGTCTGGTAATGTGAGCACTGGTGCAGAGCAGAGGCGATGTTTCAACTCTGTGGATGCCTTCTATTGAGATTAAGACCAAAATAGTTTTGCTTTCGCTCCTCCCTTGGTGACTTGACTCAAGGGCCAAGTGATATGAGAGAATCCCAACACGAACCTAAGGTAGAAATTGGCAATACCCAGAAAGATGCAGAGCTCTGTCAGAGTGGTTGGAGCTGGCCAATCCCAAATGACTTGGATCTTGGCTGGATCCACATGCACCCCCCGTGCATCAATAATGTATCCCACATACTAAACCTGGGTCATGCCAAAAGTGCATTTCTCGAAATTGGCACATAACTTGTGTTGCCGCATTGTTTGGAGAACCTGTCAGATGTGGTGGAGGTGTTGTTCCCAACTCTGGCTGAAGACTAGGATGTCATCCAAGTATACCACTACAAATGAGTTGGTGAATGGCTACAAGATGTTATCCATTAGCCTCATGAAGGTTGCAGGAGCATTCGTCAACTCGAAAGGCATAACCAACCATTCAAAAAGGCCCTCCTTGGCTTTGAAGGTAGTCTTCCACACATCGGAGGGTTCGATTAGTACCTGGTGATATCCTGATTTCAAGTCGATCTTGCTAAAATATTTTTCCCCTTCAGTTGGTCCAGAAGGTCATCAATCCGTGGGATTGGGTACCTATTCCGAACAGTAATCTTGTTTAGCACCCGATAGTCAATACAGAGTCTCCAAGTCCGATCTTTCTTCTGTACCAACACGATCAGGCTCCCACAGGGCGATAAACTCGAACAGATGTGACCTTTATGTAGCAGCTCTTGAATCTGTCTCTTGATTGCGTCGTTCTCCAGAACTGAGAGCCGATAGATTGGTCCATTGGGCAGTGGCACCCCTGGGGTTAGATCGATGGAGTGCTTGACCTGACAGTGCAGAGGCACCCCTGCGAGGGAGGTGAAGATGTCCTCGTACTCCTCCATGACCTTGTCCATCTGTTGTTGTCGTGCGGAGGGGCCCTGTTTGGAGGTCGTGGCCACCGTCTTCTTCTTTCCCTAAAGGCATATCATTAGGAAAACAAATTTCCCAGTTTTGGAAATGAGCTTACTGCATTGTTTTGCAGTAACCAAAGAGATGGCAGTAGGCAGTGCTACCTCCGGTATCCTGTACAACTTATTTCCCAAAGTAACAATAACAACATGAGGCCTTGACTCATACACAACATGTCGCTTCCATAAGTATGGTTGGCCTAATAATACATCACAAACATCAAGCGGAGCAACGTCACATAATACCTCATCCATGAAGGGCTTGATGTTGTATGGAAGGTGACATTGTTGGCTCACGCGAAGATCCCGTCCTTGGTGAAGCCACCCAATGGTGTACGGTTGTGGATGTGTTGTGGTTGGGAAGCCCAGCTGCTTCACGACCTCTATAGAAACGAGGTTCTTTTGGCTCCCGCTGTCGATAATGAACTGTAGCGGGGAACCCTTTACCCACATTTGGGAGTGGAAGAGGCGCTCCTCCTCTGGATCTTCGGGTTCCTCCTTCTGGATCTTCGTGGTGGCAACGGTGGCATTGGGCTCCGCATCGATAATCTGCTTCCCTTTGTCATTCCCCTTGTCGAGTTCTAACTTAGAGTTGGAACATGCATCTGATTCCGAAGCCTTTAGCTCAGCCACCAGTGACTGCTTGGCCCGACACTCACTTGTGTTGTGAGTGGAGCTCTTATGGAACTCACACCACTTTCTCGTGTCCTTCTTTGGCTTCACAGTGTTGTTCTTTGCTTGCGGCTTTGGCGGGTTGTCCTGGGTCGCCCCGCCTTGGCTTTATCCTTTGTTCTACGGTTTGGGGGCACCTTTCCCTTGCTTCGAATTCACAGATCCAAAGTCTCTCTTATTTTGTTTAAACTTTTGCTCAATCTTAACGGCATATCAGTATGTCGTGCCGAGTGAGGAGATGTCCAGGAATTCCATCTCGTCCAGGATGTACCTATGCAAGTAGCCGCGGTACTTGAGAACCAAATGCTTCTCGGAATCCTTGATACCCAACTTCGTGCGAAGGGTATGAAAAACATTCGTAAACTTCGACACATCTTGGTCCCTTCCCTGTTGCAGCGTTGTCCACTTTATCTGTTTATCCTCATAGCTCCCAACAAGGTAGTACTGCTCCTTGATGGCATCTCGGAACGAGTTCCAAGTGGGTGCAGCTGAAAACAGTGAGTTTGTACTTTCATCCTTCTACTCACAGTAGGTTTCCCACTAGTCCTTGACGTGGGGGGCTACTTTGAGAAGTGCAAAAGTGATTTTCTCCCAGCTAGAAAAATCATGAACGAAAAAATATCCTTCTAGCAGATTTAACCATTTATCTACAACATCTGCATCTATGGGAATGTCAAAGTTAACTTGTACCTTAAAGGGTGTGGCGCTTCCAGAGTAGCTGCCAGAAGTAGATGAGTCGCCCTTGGGTAGCCGCTGAAGGATCTGGGCAAAGTTGTCTATCATCGCATTTCTTTGTCGCTCGAGGGCTTCTTCGAGCAAGATTTTGATAGGATCTCCTACCCCCTCCTCTTTCTTTTCATCCACTATGGGAGGCCGTCGGGATTTGCGAGGCTGGTCTTGCAAAGGTTCGACTAGTTCGAGCCCTAACTCCTTATATCCCAACCTCGTTGGGGATATGCAAAGAAAAACAGAGAAAGAGTAGACTGCTCTAATACCACTGATCCAGATTTAAACAGGAATGCAACAAATTACAGATATAACCATAAATACAAAGATGCAATGGAAATAATACTTCATTTCATTAATATCAAATACTGAAATATGATTACAAACAGAATGGAAATAAGACTAGCTCGGGCGATGGTAGCTTATCTCTGAGAAGAGATGTGGTAGCTACATGCCTCTGAACTATGTTACAATGAGGCTCAAGGGCCTTTTTATTATTGAATAATAAAATCAAACCCTAAACAACCAAAACCTTAACCCGAGGAGATGTAACGCCAAGAGTTTATGGGCCCCATTCGGGTTAGTTGGACAGCCAACTTCCTGGGGTCGCGACTTGGTCATATTATCTCCGTTTGACACGCATGATACCCCGTTAGAAAGATCTCTCCGAGGACTATGACAAAAAAGACAATGAAAATAAAAAATCGATAGTGGTAGATTGCTTAAAAATGTCGTTTAGGGCTTCAAAATGGCTCCAGAAGTTTAGGACCCAAAAAACTACTAAAAATAGTAAACTGTGCTACAATTAAGGAAATTGAAAAACTGAAAGCAACAAATGTGGGGGTCCAAGTGGAATTGGCGGGTGGCCTCCAATATCCACCTGGATCAACAGAAGATCTAAAAAGCAGTGTGGAGGAAGTAAAGCTACCTTGCAAAGAATGGCGTCAAGGAGGTGGCTGCATAGATTTAGATGCAAGGTACATTTCCTCTCTTTTCCTGCATATCACGTATGGATTGTCTTGCATGCGTGCATAGCGTGAGAAAGAAAAAGTGGGAGAGATGCAAAGGTCGTTCAACGATCTGACTCTAGATATAGTTGTGAATGTTAGGCCTTGCCAATCAATGTCGCCAATGTCGATTGTTGTTTTCTGGAGGGTCATACCTTGTGATTTGTGGATCGTTAGGGCCCATGCCATGCAAAGGGGCATTTGTGTGCGAGAACCCCTTGTCACTGGTGAGATTGGAACATAATTTGGAAGTGAAAAGTCTCATGGTGGACCTTTGTAATGAATGAAATCGACAACAACAAATGATGGGAGTTCTGGGGGTCGAGAAACAGATACATAAGGGATAGCAACAACTTTGCCTAGTGACCCATTAACAAGGCCTGCCTCAACCCACAAATTTCTTGTTAGGATGACTTGTTGTCCAACGCATAAAAGCACTTTTGAAGCCAATTGTTCATCCTCTTGAGTGCAAGATGGCATTTGTTTCCTTTGTTGGGCATAACAACGCGCAATTGGCATGTTCATTTTTTTAGCATGGCTTTATTATGAAGAGATACATATGCATTAGTTGCATAAAGGTGCATAGCATTTTCAAATGTTTGTTGTTCATCTGGTGGAAGTTTGGATTATGTGTGTGCCATGAGAAGTTGCCAATCAGTTAGTGTGGGGGTTGCATTGCGAAGATTGGAAAGGAGTTGGTGAAATGCAATCTGAGAAGCGCCTATGCCTTGTTGGCGAAAAATCATTGAAAGTGTGACAATTGTATCAAACCTCCGCCAGAGAGCATTGCCACGAAATGTGCCTACATACAATGGTGTATCTTTGACAGGTGGCAATTGACTGAGGTCACCTACAAGGATTGACCAGCCACAGAATGGGGTGTTTCTACTCGCTAGGAATGCCTTGCGTAAGTGGCCATCAATTTGAGCAAGAATTTTAGGGCCAATGAAGCTCATCTCATCAATGAGAATGTATTGTACATGTTGAAGTTATTCTTGAAGGTTTAGCAAGGATTGGCCTTCAAGAGGTTTCATAGAGGATACAGATATGTGAAGGCCAGAGTGAATTGTAAGTGGATTTATGTGGAATGCTGCAACACCATTTGGAGCAAATAAGAGTAAAGGGTTGGCTCTATTGCAAGAGGTGGATAGGAAGGCATTTTGAGGCATTCAATTAGGCAAGATTTGTCGATGCCAGCAGTGCCTTGGATAAGCATCTTTAGCGGTGGTTTGGAGGATTCGCTAGTAAAGTGGGAAAAAACGATATTGAAATCCATGTGTTGGCTAGGGTACAAGGAGGAAAGGGAGTGCATAGTTGGTGGGGGGGGGATTTGGCATAGTTGTGTGGAGGAGCATTTGAATTCTATGAAGTGAATGCCCGTCTCTTGCAACTGTGCAAGGATAATGGAATGAGCCCAATTAAGGTTTGCATCGAAGTCACGATGGCTAAGCAGTTCTAACTCATCAAAGAGAATATTGTTAGTTGGGTGGAGTTGGGAAAGGAATTGTCATTCATCCATGTCCATGGTGCAGTGGGGATCTGTTTCAATAGGGGAGTTGTTGGGAATGGTGGGGAGGGGTGGGTCTGTAGGTGCACGATGTACATGCCATGCATGGTATGTGTGTTTAACCTGTTCCCAGTGCGCGACAATTGCCTCGTTGTTTGCGCTAATATCAACTGGCAGGTTACAGAAAGGGACGTACAAGAGAAGTTCACTCCAACAAAAGTCGACATACAATTCTGAATCTGCATATGAAATAAAGGTACAATGGGGAATGAAGCGTACGACCATGGAAGGAGAGATGTATTTCCACAGTGATGTTTTGCAGTCGAAGGAAAATGACAAGGATCGTGTGACTTCAATAAGAGACAATCATTCAAGTGAGGGAGGTCTTTGCATGTATGAAGTGATTAAGGGTGTTGTTGGAAGATGGCCATCCAAGATATGTGATACATGTCTGAAAACTGTTATCTTAACATTAAAGGAGACAAAAGAGCGGCTGCATTTTGTTAGTGGGAGTTTTTGGAGCATGTGGCATGTTTCCTGTGCACCAATGTCCCTATCAGCAACGAGTTCAGTCAAGAGTTTTCAAAAGACAAAGACAGTCGGGGTGTCGAAGGGAGAACTCATGGCAAGGCAGGCAAGCATTTGGTGGTAGCTTTCTGATTTAGACTTTGTTTTTGTTGCATATTTCGATATGTAGTTCAAAACAGTGTGGCGAGAAAGGACAAGCTAGAAGTCAATGTTGGCCCTCCAAATTGCAAGCATGTGAGGGTTGTGGACACTAATCTTGTCATCATTTCTAGTAGGAGAATATGTCATACAGTCGATAGAACTGATGTCCATGCACGAGGAAGCATGCAATTCCCAGGGGGCTCCATAGCGGCACGATGTGGAATTGTTCCTTTTGCAAAGGCAGGTAGAGGAATAGTAGTTTGTGTGCCATTGGACATAGATAACAAGCTCCTCGTAGTCTTGTTCTTCATTGGAAGACAATATTTCGGGTGTTGCAAGGAGGCAAGGATCACAAACCAATGCTCACTGGTTTCCAGAATGTCTTTGATGGAGGGGGCAAGGGTTCCAAGCAGTAATCTATGAATCGACAAAAGCTTGAGTAGCAACAACACTTTCTTCATCAGTCCAGTTGAGGTCATCCATCGTCGGTGCATTTGAGAACCATAGGAAGCCATGTATATGTGCAAATCCTCTATGTTGCCATTCATACATATGGTTAAAAAAATAAGAGAACAAGTAAGAGGTTTGCATGAAGCAAATTGTATATAAAGGAGAGAAGGAAAAGCAGAAGTTCCAGACCTGTACCAAAAGTCCTTTACAAGGAACCCTTTTTGCAAGACCTCTTCCAAGTAAATTGTGAATCTGTAATGGATGTATAGAGATGCACGATGCGGGTTTGCAACAATGTTTTGGATTCTCCATCGAGATTGTTCATGCACATTGGATGGAGGTTTAGAAGGCATGGCCATATGCAAGTCACGTCACTTTGTATTAGTTGCACTTAATGTGAAGAAGAAGGTAGGGTTGCCTCGTTGAACGATCATGTCACTAAGTTCCCCTCTAACCTTCGTCCAAAAATCTCGGCTCCCTCGGAGAGATGACCCAAACAACACAATCTGGTTTGGAATGGTTGAGGGGGGAAGTTATTATAGGCGCTGGCGAAGGTCTGCAACAATGGCTGACAAAGTATTTGCAAGGTCTCTTTTAATGAAGACAGACGCAGTTGCCTGGCTTCGATGGCACATTATAAGGTTGTATAAATAATAGAGATATCTTGGATGTTGACTAAAGCGATTGTCGTGGTAGCGCATTAGATGTAGACCCAGTGGCGAAGAGGGTGGGGAAGGCCATAGAGAATAGGCCCTCAGTGTTGTATTCATTAATGGGAGAAAGACCAATAATGGGCCATTGAAGTGAATGGGTGGGTGTGGAATTGGAAGATTCTATGTAGGTAAGTATTTCATCAAGCTCAGTATGGGAATTTGGTAGATTTGAAACAAAGGAGGATGGATGAAGGTCAGACGGGCATGCGTGGTGGGGCTCAGGAGTGGAAGTTTCAGAGAACGGCAGGTGGGGCGAAGGGGAGGGAGTGGTGACATGGTGCAGAAGGGTGGCGACATGTGTAGGGACAACAGGCAAGGCAAAAAGTAAATTTGGGTTAACCTGAATGTCACTGTAGTATGGATCATTTGCTATTTTGAATTGCAATGCTGCAAGGATGTGAGATCTGCTGACAAAAAACTCATAAGATGTGTGGTCAGAGGTACTTTTGTTGACAACAAGGATATCTATTTTTGAGAGCATGCGGGGAAGGGAGGTGACAATGTTAGTGATATCTTGAGGGAAGCTAATAGTATGGCCAAAATATTTGTATTGGCCCCCACGTGCATGGGTAACTTGGAGAACTGGGCTGATACAAGCAATGAGCATCTCTTCAACCTGAGTTAGGCAAGAGAGGATTGCGAGTTGTTTGCCCGGGTCCATGTTGTTTGAGGACAAGAAACGATGGATAGTTCATTCGGAGGCACAACGGGAGCAGGAAATAAAGCTATTACGTGTTTTTGTTTTCATGGAAGGGTAAGATTCATTACAAGTAGAACATATTTGCATGGGGGTGAGGGCATCAATTCATGCACGAAAGCAGTGATGTGCTTGTTGGAGACGGTTGTTGTGGAATTGTTGGGAATTTGAAAAGCAAGCAACATGGGGGGCCTGTTGGGCAGGGAAAGAAGGAGGTGAAGGGGGGTCAAGGGTGGGGATAGGTGGGGCGGAAAGAGGAAATGGAAGTGGGAGCAGAGGAGAAGGGGTGGATTGAACAAGAGGGAGAGGAAGGTGGGGAGGTATGGAAGATTCAACTAGGGTGGTATGAGGGGGTAGTGCAGATCGACAAGCACTATAGAGAAGCCGACGACGCACATTTATTCTGTCCCTGTGAAGTGCGTAGTGTCATTGCCAACATGCTTGTCGTGCATCAGGCACCAGAGTGGATTCCATAGCTAATCAAGAAAGAAGAGTATTTTCAAAGTTAGTGGTAGAAGTTGAATTTGAAACAAAGGAAAGTATACCATGCATGTCAAAGGGAAAGTAGTCTATGGAGTGAATAATGTGTTGTTGTGATGCAAGCAGAGGTATTTTATTTTGTGTGGCATTTGGAAAACATATATAAGAAAAGATGAAAAAGTTTAATGACAATGTGACAACAAACATGTATCTTTGCAAGCAAGTAACCAATATGAACGATCAACAAAGTGAGGAACAATACATGTCATGTGCTAATTTGAGAGAGGAGGATGTATGTTTTTTTTATTTGGATGGTCTTTGTTTTTTTTTAGGTTTTGTTGATGAATGAAAAGGGAGTGTTGACCACTACGCGTCAACTTCCCAGCAGCACACCCCCTTTTCTTCGCAAAAAGGGATAGCGCTTGATCGACATGTCCGTGCCATTCGACAGTCATCGTCGACTTGATCATATTATGTTGTAAACTCGGTCTGCATGTGCGAATTGTAAATAATCTTAGCAGATATGAGTCGTGTATGTAAATTGCCTAGGTGGACCTAATTTCCTAGTGATAATCTACGTTCCAGAAGGTTTTTTGTCTCACCGATCTATGGTCGGCAGAGTTTTCCTTCAAACTAACCCCAAAGCCAGAATGGATTTTGTCATTAGAATCTTAGGAGAATCCTAGTGTGTTAATCTGCTAGATTATAGTTGTGTCGCAGAACTGGGTGGTTTATGAGGGTCTATGTCAAATGGGTTCTCCCCCTTGAGATGTAAAGTTGTAAAAGTCATGATGTAAAGTGTCTCGAGGGTTAGAAAATGTTTTAATCCCCTCGTAAGTCCTAAGTCCTAGGTCCTAGGTGATTTTTCCAAAGGCTAAGTTCGAGGATCCATTTAAAAATAAATAAAAAATTAAAAAAAAATAATAACTGAAATATAAAAATTAAAAAAAAATAAAAAATAATAAAATTTATAAAATTTATAAAATAAAAATAAATAAATAAATAAATAAAAATAAAAATAATAATAATAATAAAATAAAGAAAAAACCTAATAATAATAAAATAATAATATTTTTGAGTAAACAAATGCAGAATTTCAATTTTTAATGCATTAAAAAAATTTGATGGATGAGATTAAGAGATGTCTTGATCCTTATCGACGGTCGAGATCATTTTGATATGGATCACTCGAACTAGCCGTTGGGAATTTTTCCTTTAAATATGGTGCTAGAGGTCATTTGAGATGAGATTTGATCTGAGAGTCTGGTGCTAAAGAAAGCTCTCTTGTAGTCATTTTTTGTGCAATAAAGAAGACTTTGGGGTTAAAAAATCTTGTTGGTGTTACTCTTCTGAAAATGCTGTAAGATTGTTCTATTTTTTCTGCATAATTTTATTTTCAGCGATTAATGATAGCTTGATGAAGATTGATCTAGGCACAGGTATCTTGTCTGATCTTTATGGTTTGAATGATAGTTTAGATTCTGAAATATAGTGGCAGGTATCTCCATTTGATCGAGGTTTCACTATTGTTTTCTCCTTCTATGTTGATGGTTGATTTTAAGCTGTGCAGGAAATCCTTTTTTTTCAGATTACCGGGCGTTAGGGGAAGTTCTCGGCTAAACCAGCCAACTCCAGGGTTGTGTTTTCCGAAAGAGCCCAGCCAGTTCTTGATCTCGGGCTTATCATTCGAAATATTTTTTATGAATGCATGCAGGGTTTTCTGAAGCGTTTTACATTAAAATTAAATTCTGATAATATTAATGCTGATTACTGATAGATCTGGCTGTTTAAGAGTCAAAATCTGTAAATAGTTTAGCTGATCTAAGGTTTTTAGTTTTGTTTATGCACATATTATTTTTGGGTGATTTTCCATTCCAAGTTGCAGGTTTTCTGAAGATTTCCGAGGGTTTGATCAAAGTTATTTTGCTGCTCGGGGTTTATTTTTGTTACAGGAAAAATTCTTCTTTTTTTGGGGGCAGGCTGGATTGCTGCCATACCTCAGCTCCCTGCGTTCAATCTGCAAGATACATCCCATCCCACGAGAGCTGCCATTTTTGCTGCTGCATCCTCTGCCGTCAAACACCTGCACGCAACTGTTAAAATCTTCAACGCTTTTCTCCCACCGTCCAGCTGCAGCTTTACGCTTATTCACCCACGCAGCTCCTTCTTCTTCTCCTTTGCTGTAATGCTGCCATTCACTTGCTGCTGCCACACGTCGCATTTGCTATCCGCACCCATTCCTACCCGCGTCCTCTGCTTATCAGCCCATCCGCTGCCATACACTGCGTCTGGCTCCCATCATCTAGTCCTCTTGCAAATTCCGCTGCCCAATCCTGCCCTCAACGCAACTGCAAATCAACCCCATTACACTGCTCCAGCTCCCTTTCTCCTGCGTGCTGCCATATCCTTTCCGCCTGCAAACCTTCCTCATCAACGCATTGCTCTCCATGCTTCCACGCTCGCATTCCCTTTTTCACGCTGCAGCATTCCCCCTCTTCTGGCATCGTCCAGCTGTTGCGTCTATTCTTTTCTGCTATCGCTCCCCACGCAGCTCCCTCAGCCGCTCTTGGTCCTGCACACGCACACCCGCATACAAACAACAAACTCACGTTTTTTGTATACGTATGGTAAGTATCGATTTGGCCGATTTGGCAGGTTATCGTAAGTTTTCCTTTTCCCTTTGTCTTATTTAGTCTTCATTTAATTTACTAAGTTAGCTTTGATATTTGGTTAGGCATTAGATTTCATTTACTTTCATTTTAAACTTCAAAAAATAAAAATCATAAAATATAAAAAATAATAAAAACACCAAAAATTTCTTTTAATTTAGATTTGATTTTAAATTTATTTAGGTTTTATTTTCGTTTTCTTTTTAGTTTAGATTTTATATATATGTTTCATAGTTTATGAATTTAGTTTTGTAGGTATAGCGTTTACGATAAAACAAATAAAAACAAAAAATAAAAAAGTGGAAATTTTTTGCCAGATTCGGTCTTGCCTTAAGGATTTGCCATGTTTGCGAAATATCTTTTCTGCTGAGGCTAAATTTTTGATGTGGGATTAATGTTTATCATTTTCATGTGGTTAAATATGCTTGAATGATCATTTAAAGATTAGTTATATGAATCTCTTTTTAACATTTGAAATTACGTGGTTATTTAAAGCATTTATCTTTCGAAATTTTTAATCGTTGGAATATCGTTATTGAGCTTTAATCGTTGGATCACTATAAGAGCATTGTGTGTTTATCGAATATCTTGCATTTGCTTGAGTTATCTGATGGTAAATGATTGTTAATGAGTTCATCTTTCCGCAACATTTGATAGATAATCATTCAGCCATTAAATCTATAAGGCACTGGTCTATTAACTTACTAAAATCAAATAAGTGCTTGTTGTCTCTCGTGTCTCCCAACCCAACTTGTCCACAGTTGGTCTTCATCATCCCTTAGGGTCTACCCCCCTTAGCCGCGGGAGACAGGCTTAAACGGAGAGATCGGGGATCAGGGTGACAACCCTCGGTCTGAGCGTTGTCGCGACAATTTGTGCGACAACATTTTTTGGCGGGGATAGAGTTTTTCTGGCCCTGGCGTTTCAACGACATTTATCATTCATTCATCTTTCTCATCTCGCATTTGAGCTGGCAGATTCAACATTTTTTGGCATCATTTGGATCTTTTTCATCACCTTATCTTTCGTCATATCAACAACTTCTCTTCGGTTCATTTCTTGTTTGGGTGGTGACTCCAATTTTTTTTATTTTTCGCAGACAAGAAGCCTCCCTCATATCAGCTTGTTTGTTGTTTTTTGGATCCTAGAATTAGATTCATTGTTCAAGTGGCGACTCCACTTCTTTCATCCATTGATTTTCTTGAGCATAGATCTTGTTCTATCATCCATTTGGTCCCTAGTTATTCATCATGGATTATTCATTTAAACCATGTCATTTTACTGATAATCTCCATGATTTTCCGAAAGAGGCCATTTCTAAATTATTTTTGTTCTTAGGTGGTGATTTAGTCGCTGTTAGACAACATTTAAACAGGTTTACTTGTGTAATGATCGTATATTGTAGACTTCCTCAATATAATCATGAAGATGTCAAGATGCGTCTATTTGTCCATTCTTTAAAGGGTGATGCTTTGAACTGGTTTAATAATTGTCCTAAAGATTCTGTTATGCTCTTAACCTGCAAAATGATACCCAAATACAGAATATGCGAAGAAAAGATACCCAGAACACAGAATAGCAATGATTTTATTATTCAGAGAGTAATGTTCACTTGCCTCTTCGAGGGGGCAACCTCCAATAGAGCAGAGCTCGACTACAAAATAAGACATGATGCTCCTCGTAGGGAGTCTCTATCCTTTATATATGACTCATACATGCAATACCACGGGCCAATACCGTGGGTTTTATTAATACCATCTATCTAATACTACGGCCCATTTGCAACTAACCGTGGTTCCGTCATTAATTGCGGATTAACCACTTACAATTATTAATATGGGCTTTATTGACTCTTGACTATGACGTGATCCCATTACATAAATAAGGGGGTTAAGGTGGGACCCTAACATGCCCTCCCCTTTAATACGAGCCTTGTCCTCAAGGCTGAAGCTGCGGAAACTGCTGAAGAATAGTGGCTGGTTCCCAAGTTGCATCTTCCAGAGAGGTGTCTTTCCATTTGACGAGGACTTCCTTAATCATGCGGCCGCGCAGTTGCTTGTCTCGTGTGTCTAGGACCTGTTCGGGTTGAAGCCAGATGGACCCTTCTTCGTCCAATTCAGGTAGATTGGTCTGAATTCTACAATTGTTCCCAATCACTTTCTTGAGGCATGAGACATGGAAAACTAGATGGATTTTTGCAGTAGGTGGCAAGGCCAACTTGTAGGCCACTTCTCCAATGAGCTGAAGTACTTGATATGGTTCGTAGAATTTGGGAGAGAGTTTTTGACACCCCTTGTCCTTGAGTGATGTTTGCTTATATGGTTGTAGCCGTAAAAAGACCTGATCCCCTTCTTGAAATTGGCGCTCTGAGCGATGTTGGTCTACCTGTTGCTTCATGCGGTTCTGAGCTTGATGAAGATTCTCTCGAAGATGGGCGAGCATGGTTGCACGGTGTTGTAGGAGTCGATCCACTGCTTGTACTTTTGAGCATCCCTTGAGATACGAAGTAGGTGAAGGCGGGAGTTGACCATATACTGCTTCATAGGGAGTCATTTTGGTGGTGGCATGATAGTTGGTGTTATACCACCATTCAACCAGAGGTAACCACTGTACCCGAAGGTGTTGCTTTTCTGAAGTGAAACACCTAAGGTAGGTTTCTAGACATTTGTTGACGGCTTCGGTTTGACCATCTGTTTGCGGATGATAGGAAGTACTGAGTTTGAGTTGAGTGCCTTGTATTCTAAAGAGTTCCTGCCAAAAATTACTGGTGAAGATCGGGTCGCGGTCGGACACAATAGAAGTGGGCATGCCATGCAATTTGAAGATCTGATCCATGAAAGATTGAGCAACCAAAGTTGGTGTCAACGGGTGGTGTAGGGCGCAGAAATGAGCATACTTCGACAGTCGGTCCACAACCACCATGATGACTGACTTGTTCCCTGACTTTGGAAGACCTGTAATGAAATCCATAGAAACCTCCGTCCAAATTGATGCCGGAATGGGCAATGGTTGTAATGTGCCTGGTGTGTTGACGGTTTCCCCTTTGTGGCGTTGACAGACATCACATTCTGCTACGAAAGTAAGGATGTCCTTTTTCATGCCTGTCCAAAAAAATGATCTTCTGGTGCGAGCATACGTCTTCTGAAAGCCCGAATGTCCTGCAATGGGAGATGAGTGCAATTCTGCCAAAATGCGACTTTTGAGGGTGGATGTTGGTGATATTATGACTCTGTCCTTGTAGCGAAGAATATCATCCTGCCACGAGTAGCCCTTGGTGGAATTTGGATCTACCTGCAATTGAGAAATGAGTTGGGAGATCCCGGGGTGTGAAAACCATTCCCTGCGAGCCTCTTCAATCCATTCTAGAATGGGGAGGGAAATTGCTAGTAGAGTACTTTCCTCCTCAAATTGGCGAGATAATGCAATAGCTACATTATTATCTTTCCCTTTCTTGTAAATGATCTCATAATCATATCCCAGCATTTTGGCTAGCCATTTATTTTGTTGAGGGGAGGGTAGGCGTTGCTCCAAAAAATATTTAAGACTGTGATGATCTGTGCGGATTTGGAAACGTCGCCCCAATAAGTAAGGTCACCAGGTCTCGACTGCATGTAAGATGGCCATCATTTCCTTCTCGTAGGTAGATTGGCCCAGATTCCTCCCACTGAGTTGTTGGCTTGTGAAGGCCAACGGTCACCCTTCCTGCATTAAGACCGCCCCAATACCTGTACCCGAAGCATCACATTCAATGACAAAAGATTTGGTGAAGTCAGGTAGTGCTAAGACTGGAGTGGAACACATGGCATTTTTTAGAGCTGTAAAGGCCTGTTGTGCTTCCTCATTCTAGAAGAATGAATTTTTCTTTAGGAGTTGGGTGAGGGGCTTCGCTATGCGACCATAGTTGCGGACAAATTTACGATAATAGCCTGTGAGACCCAAAAATCCTCTCAAGCTCTTCAAGGTCTTAGGTTGAGGCCATTCCTGCATTGCCTGGATCTTTTTGGGGTCCACCTTGACACCTTCACGCCCCACAATGTGGCCCAAATACTCTACTTCTGCCATGCCAAACGAACACTTGGACATCTTGACAAATAATTTATGCTTGCGGAGCAGTTGCAAGAGTAGATCTACATGCTGAAGATGTGCGGCCCAAGTGCAACTATAGATGAGGATGTCATCGAAGAAGACAAGGACAAATTTCCTGAAATATGGTTTGAGAATGTGGTTCATAAGGCTCTGAAAAGTAGAGGGGGCATTACAAAGACCAAATGGCATGACCAGGGATTCATAATGGCCTTCATGAGTCCTGAAAGCAGTCTTGGGGATGTCGACTTCCTTCATGCGAATTTGGTGGTAGCCTGAGCGAAGATCCAGCTTAGTGAAGAATTGAGCCCCATTGAGTTCATCTAGCAAATCATCAACCACCGGGATGGGAAATTTATCTTTGACTGTCAACTTATTAAGGGCCCTGAAGTCGGGACACATCCGCCACTCCCCATCTTTTTTGAGCACCATGACCACTTGGGATGAATAAGGACTAATGCTAGGACGAATGACACCTGCTTCCAAAAGTTCCTTGATGATTTTTTCTATTTCATTCTTTTGGGTGAACGGATATCTGTATGGGCGCACATTTGGGGGTTGGGCCCCTAGAACCAAGGTGATGCTATGATCATGTTCCCCTCGCGAGGGTGGAAGCTCATGAGGCTTGTCAAAGACTGGCAGATGGTTATTTAAAATATGTTGCATCTCAGGATGAATTGGCAGAGGCTTTGTTTCGACTGCCTGGATGGCATTAAATTGAGCTACAACTCCATGATTGCCATTTTTTAACAATTTTTTCCATCCTATGCGAGCTGATGATAGAGGGGGCTCCCGCCTGGAGTCAACGGAGGGTATGTGTGTAGTTGTTATGCTTAAAACTCATATATAACTCCTGGAAATCCATTGTGATTGGACCAAGAGTGCGGAGCCATTCAGCGCCGAGGACAATGTCGCAACCCCCCATGTGTATGGCAAACATGTGGGTTTTCAACTGATAATCCCCCATTTGAAGTTTGACATTTTCACAGCGGCCTTCACATTTCATTGTGCCTTTATCCGCAATTTGAACTTGGAAGTTAGAAACGGCTCGTACAAAACAATGCACTGCTTCTGCGACTTTTTGATGGATGAAATTATGTGTACTTCCACTATCAATCAAGACTACTACTAGGCGATGTTTAATAAAACCTCTGATTTTGAGAGTTTGAGGTGAAGAAATCCCTGCCAAAGCATGCAACGAAATAACTGGTTCGTCAGAGACATTGTCCTTTTGGTTGTCTTCTTCTAGCGGCTCCTGTTCCTCCAGTGGTGGATCTTCCTCTGTTGAGCTGTAGTCAGTGGCATCAATTTGAAAAAATTTGGGCTCCTTGCATTTATGACCTGGGGAGTATTTTTCATCACAGTAGTAACATAGGCCTTGCTTTCTTCTTTCGGCCATTTCCGCAGGTGACACCTTTTGGACCTTAAGTGTTTGAGTCGTGTTGTGAGCCTGTGGGGGGCGACCTTTAGCGGAGAAATTTGGGCGACTGTATTGGGCTGCTAATGCACGTTCCACATTACGAGCTACCTTGCAAGCCTCCGTCCATGTGGGAGGGTGGTGCAGTAGGACTTGGGCTTTGATAGCTTCTTTAAGACCGCTGATAAAACATTCCGTGTAGAACACATCTGAGAGACCCCAAGTGCGGAAGGCTAAGGCTTCAAAAGCTGTAATATATTCATCCACTGTACCAGTCTGTCGGAGCTTAGTAAGACGACCCAAAAAAGATGATTCCTGGTCAAAGCGGTCTTGAAGAGCTTTGGTGAATTTGGTCCAAGTCCTAAAAGGTCCAGTGCAACGCTGATGCCATTCCCACCATTGCCACCTTTCATTGTCCAAGTACATGCTCCCCAACATAAGCTGAGTCGCATCATCGAAGATGTGATTCAGTTTGAAATACTGCTCCATTTGTGCTATCCATGCCGACGGGTGAGAACCGTCAAATTTATGCATATCCAACTTGGGAGGTCGCTGACTGGGTGGTGGGTGGGTGTGCCAGACGTGAGGAGAGTGGCTAGACTCACCCTCATTGTGTTCAGTGCCATTATACTCCTCCTCGTGGGCTGGCTCCTTGCCCTTCGGGACTATTTTCTCGACCATGCTACATAGTCCGGTAAGCTGAATGTGGAGGTTGTGCATTGATTCTTCAAGTTTGTCCATCCTTTCATTGGCCATCGCTTGAGCTCTAGTTTCTACCATACACCAACCGGATTTTTTGAAAATTGGGACCGCCTAAAAAATTTTCACTAAGAAGTGAATGGTACCACCGTGCTCAGCTCGTCGTCCTGATTCTGATGGGCTAGATCACCAATAAGCACCCCGAAAGATCTTAGACTTTTTTTTCTGAAAAAACGGAGTTTTACTCCTTCCTTATCAATACTGTAGTGGCCAAATCCTCAAAATGTCAATGCGGCCAAAAGTCCTGCAAAAATTATACCCCGGTATAGGAACCCTTCACAACGACTCCGATCTGGTGGATCTGAGAGATCTGAATGGCGGATCTGATGGCGGAACAGACTGCTTCTGCGGATCTGATGGATCTAATAGATCGGAATGGTTGATCTGCGAACTCGAGACTGCGGGACTGATGTCTGCTGCTGCTGCACCCCTTTGCACAAGCGGATCTGGAAGAGATGTTGTGTGATCCCCCGATAGAAAAGGGAACTATGGTCTTGAGGAGTGTCAGGTGCTACAGATCGCAATATACATAAGGGTCTGGCAGTAGTACTCGGCCCAATGTTTCAGGGCTCTAACTAAGGAGGATCGACCGTACCCTTAGCCGTACAACCCGACTACCCTATCGTACGGGCGAGTAATCTCCCCGAGTGCTGTTCTCGGTGTACTGTAGCCGCAAGACGGCCGACGGTTTATCTATGGCGAGGTTTCAAGGGAGCCTAGGGGGCTTCCGATATACCCAGAGGGTACGTGGAAGACAATCCGTGCGCGGTTCTGTCTAATGCGCTACTACTCGAAGGGGTACCCACAGGGGTTACAAGGGAGTCCAACAGACGTGACCACCTCTTGTATTTCCTGCGTGCATGCCTCCCCAAATCCGCAGGTTTATGCGCTCAACGACAGATCCCGTGGTTTAAAGACGCCGGAACACGTCTCTAGCCAAAGAAAAAAAAATTTTGCTAAGAAATGGAGATCCCACCGGCCCTGGAAAGTGCTCTGATACCACTTGTTATGCTCTTAACCTGCAAAATGATACCCAAATACAAAATATGCGAAGAAAAGATACCCAGAACACGGAATAGCAATGATTTTATTATTCAGAGAGTAATGTTCACTTGCCTCTTCGAGGGGGCAACCTCCAATAGAGCAGAGCTCGACTACAAAATAAGACACAATGCTCCTCGCAGGGAGTCTCTATCCTTTATATATGACTCATACATGCAATACCACGGGCCAATACCGTGGGTTTTATTAATACCATCTATCTAATACTACGACCCATTTGCAACTAACTGTGGTTCCGTCATTAATTGCGGATTAACCACTTACAATTATTAATATGGGCTTTATTGACTCTTGACTATGACGTGATCCCATTACATAAATAAGGGGGTTAGGGTGGGACCCTAACAGATTCTTTCACTTCTTTACAAGACATTGTCGATGCTTTTAAAGATAGATATGGTGATCCAGATAGCTCGCCTTGTGCCCCTAAAATTGTGCAACAGAATGAAAGTAATCTTGTAAAAGGTCTAGCTGTCGATGAAAGATTCCAAGACAATTCTTCATATCAGAATGTGCCATCCACCTGTACCATTGCAGATCAAATCTATGATAGTGGAAAAGCAGGGACAAATTGTAAAAACAATGTTGACAATGAAAAGGAAGATCAGAAGCAAATTATACAAGAACTAATGCGGCTGGTAAAAAATATGGAGGTCAATCAAACTAATTACGCTAAGGATGTGAGAACTTTATGCACCCATCTGGAAAAACGTAATAAGGAGATGGAAATTATGCAAAATCAGCATGCTAAGGAAATTGAGGCCATGAAAACTAATCATGACACAGAAATCGGTTTTATACAAAGCAAGTTATCAGGCTTAGAGGAAAATATGACAAACATGCAAGCAAATCATAAGGAAGAGATAAACTCTATGCAGTATTGCTTGATGACCATAAAGGAAAAGAACGATAAAGTAATAAAAGATATGGAAGAAAACCATGCCAGGGAAATTAGTGCTATAAAGGTTGAACACTTTAGTCAGATGGATGCCATTAAAATACAGTTTCAGAAATTTCAACAGCAATTGGAAGATGAAAGAAACCGAGGAATGTCAATAGATCAGAAGCCTTCGTATCTATTACAACAAGCTCCATCTTGTTATGAGGTTCTCTGTTCCATTGAAAATTGCCTGGATGAAAGGGAAATTAATAATCAGATTGATACTCACATGGTTAATCCACCAGTCATTGAAGATCAAGTTATAACTCATGGCACCTGTGAGATTGGTCCATCATCCTTGGCAGGACAGATGCAAAATGAAGAAATACATGTCACGCATATCTTGCATACTTCATCTGAGAGTTTTGAAGCAGAAAGTTCCATACCATCAGTGATATGGCCTGCCAGGAGGAAAAAGCACCAAAGAAAGAAAATGAGAAGAAGATTTGATGCGTCAGACGGCTGCGAGCAGCTTGATTTTCGGATAGGAAAAAGTGCTACCATATGCAGAATTGGACATGGCACATCTGACAAACAGCCGACAGATTTGCCTGAAAGCAGACAAATGCTCAGTATACACTATATTTAACACATTGATGCCATGGGGCATCCTTTGTATTGTATTTCTAACCCTACTCGTCATTTCAGCATTTTATTTCTGTTTTAGGATTAGATTTGCTTTTCTAGATTAGTTAAATAATGAAGAGCTTACATCTTTCCTGTGCTTAATGTTATATGATGATTTTTGGATGGACGCTACTTATGTTTTGTTGTGTGTTGCATGGGTGCAGATTCTAGATTCTCACATTCCTACAGTGCAACAACGTGTCCCCAAGTGGAGCCAGATGTTGAACACTACGTGTCAACTTCCCAGCAGTACACCCCCTTTTCTTCGCAAAAAGGGATAGCGCTTGATCGACATGTCCGTGCCATTCGACAGTCATCGTCGACTTGATCATATTATGTTGTAAACCCAGTCTGCATGTGCGAATTGTAAATAATCTTAGCAGATATGAGTCGTGTATGTAAATTGCCTAGGTGGACCTAATTTCCTAGTGATAATCTACATTCCAGAAGGTTTTTTGTCTCATCGATCTATGATCGGCAGAGTTTTCCTTCAGCCTAACCCCAAAGCCGGAATGGATTTTGTCATTAGAATCTTAGGAGAATCCTAGTGTGTTAATCTGCTAGATTATAGTTGTGTCGCAGAACTAGGTGGTTTATGAGGGTCTATGTCAAATGGGTTCTCCCCCTTGAGATGTAAAGTTGTAAAAGTCATGATGTAAAGTGTCTTGAGGGTTGGAAAATGTTTTAATCCCCTCGTAAGTCCTAAGTCCTAGGTCCTAGGTGATTTTTCCAAAGGCTAAGTTCGAGGATCCATTTAAAAATAAATAAAAAAATTAAAAAAAAATAATAACTGAAAAATAAAAAATTTAAAAAAATAAAAAATAATAAAATTTATAAAAAATAAAAAATAAATAAATATTTAAATAAAAATAAAAATAATAAAATAAAGAAAAACCTAAAAATAATAAAATAATAATATTTTTGAGTAAATAAATGCAGAATTTCAATTTTTAATGCATTAAAAAAATTCGACGGATGAGATTAAGAGATGTTTTGATCCTCATCGACGGTCGAGATCATTTTGACATGGATCACTCGAACTAGCCGTTGGGAATTTTTCCTTTAAATAGGGTGCTAGAGGTCATTTGAGATGAGATTTGATCTGAGAGTCTCGTGCTAAAGAAAGCTCTCTTGTAGTCATTTTTTGTGCAATAAAAAAGACTTTGGGGTTAAAAAATCTCGCTGTTGTTACTCTTCTGAAAATGCTGTAAGATTGTTCTATTTTTTCTGCATAATTTTATTTTCAGCCATTAATGATAGCTTGATGAAGATTGATCTAGACACAGGTATCTTGTTTGATCTTTAGGGTTTGAATGATAGTTTAGATTCTGAAATATAGTGGCAGGTATCTCCATTTGATCGGGGTTTTACTATTGTTTTCTCCTTCTATGTTGATGGTTGATTTTAAGCTGTGCAGGAAATCTTTTCTCTTTTTTTTTTTTTTTTTTTTTTTTTTCAGATTACCGGGCGTTAGGGGAAGTTTTCGGCTGAACCAGCCAACTCCCGGGTTGTGTTTTCCGAAAGAGCCCAGTCAGTTCTTGATCTCGGGCTTATCATTCGAAATATTTTTTACGAATGCATGCAGGGTTTTCTGAAGCGTTTTACATTAAAATTAAATTCTAATAATATTACTGCTGATCACTGATAGATCTGGCTATTTAAGAGTCAAAAGCTGTAAATTGTTTAGCTGATCTAGGGTTTTTAGTTTTGTTTATGCACATATTATTTTTGGGTGATTTTCCATTCCAGGTTGCAGGGTCTCTGAAGATTTCTGAGGTTTATCTACGTTGTTTCGTTGTCCAAGGGTTTCAATTTCAATTGTTTTCAGGTCTGGAAGAAATTTTACATCGGTTTCATTGATATCAGCTTCCGGGGGTTGAATTTTTTTTTTCCAAGGACTGCAAAATCGTTTTTCAAATCCCCAGCTATCCTTAGCTACCAGAAATCTGCATAGAAATTAAAAAAAAAAAGCGCAGCAGCCTCCATCTGCATTCAAACCCCATGCTGTCTATCGCTCTACTTTCCTCCACACGCAAGCTTCCACACTGCTCCTCACCTGCACACATAAAAAACCATGAACTGTATGCGTGGGTAAAGAAATCACATTTTACTTTTACGGACCAAGCAATTGTCACAGCTTGGGCGTCAGGGAAGTTTCTCAGTTTTAAATACGATCCTAGGTTCAAGATCTGCGCCATTAAAAATCACTGCAAATTGCAAAACCATTCCCTGTCCGCCGTCAAAGAAGATGAGCAAGCCACACTGTAAGGGATCACGTTTTTTCTTGACGGGCCAGATAAATTTTGTTGTACATAAACTCTTCTCCCTACCTACGTATGAACAAGACACCTTTGGTTTTCAGCGTAAGTGCAAATTTAAAACTTTGATTTCTTAGATTACAGTGTATGGTACAGCGTAAATCGTTTTTGTTTAGGTTTTACAAAAAAAATTCAAAGTCGATTTTCATTTTTCTTCTAGGTTAGATTTCAGTTTTTTTTTTTAGATTCAAATCATAGTTTAGGGTTATCGTAAGTCTGTTCTTGGATCTGATTTAGGTATATAAAAAGTTAAAATCAAAAAATTCATTTTTTTTATTTTTATTTGTGTTTGATTTCTTACTGTAGACGTAAATTTTTATTTAGGCTTTGTTTTATTTTCATTAGATTAATTTTGATTTAGTTTTGAATTTATGATTTAGTTTTAAATTTATTTGAATATAAAAATAAAAATAAAAAATAAAAAAAATCCTATAGATTAGTTTTAGATTTATTAAATTGTTTAGTTTTGTTTAGATTTACTTTTCTTTTAGATTTAGCTTTTGATTAGATTTTAATTTAAAGTTTTGTTTTGTTTTATTTATAAATAAAAAATTCATAATTTTTTATTTTTTTTTTAGACTTTAGTTAGCATTTTAGTTCTGTTTAATTTTTAGATTTTAATCATATAAAAAAAATAAAAAGAAATTAAATTTGGATTTTCATTTTCATTTTATTTTATTTTGTTTGTTGTGATTTTTATTTAAACGAAAAATAAAAATAAAAAATCTCAAAAGGTTTAGTCTTTAGTTTTTATTTAGTTTAGGTTTTAGATTTGAGCTCTTGTTTAGCTTTTAGAATTACATTTTTAGTTTTTAGATTTTAATTTTAATTAAAATATAAAAAACAAAAAATCATATATATAAAAAAAAAAAAAAAAAAATTAGCACTTTAGTTTTAGATTTGCAGTTATTTTATTTAGTTTTTCATTAAAAAAACATATAAAAAATCATAAAAAAGGTTTCTTTAGTTTAGTTTAATTTAGAATAATTTTGATTTTCATTTTTTTTTAAGTTTAGAGGTTAGTTTTGTTTTACTTTATAAAAAAAAAAGGGGGCATAAAAAGTAATTTTTTAGACTTTTTATTTTGTCCTATAGTTTGGATTTTTCTTTAGATTTAAATTTTCATTTTTAGTTAGCTTAGTCTTGTTTTATTTACATAAAAATGAAAAAAAAAAAAAAAAAAATATGGAAATTTTTTGCCAAATTCGATCTTGCCTCAAGGATTTGCCATGTTTGCGAAATATCTTTTCTACTAAGGCTAAATTTTTTATGTGGGATTAATGTTTATCATTTTCATGTGGTTAAATATGCTTGAATGATCATTTAAAGATTAGCTATATGAATCTCTGGTTAACATTTGAAATTACGTGGTTGTTTAAAGCATTTATCTTTCGAAATTTTTAATCGCTCGAATATCGTTATTGAGCTTTAATCGCTGGATCACTATAAGAGCATTGTGTGTTTATCGAATATCTTGCATTTGCTTGAGTTATCTGATGGTAAATGATTGTTAATGAGTTCATCTTTCCGCAGCATTTGATAGATAATCATTCAGCCATTAAATCTATAAGGCACTGGTCTATTAACTTACTAAAATCAAATAAGTGCTTGTTTTCTCTCGTGTCTCCCAACCCAACTGGTCCACAGTTGGTTTTCATCATCCCTTAGGGTCTACCCCCATTAGCCGCGGGAGACAGGCTTAAACGGAGAGATCGGGAATCAGGGTGACAGCCCCCGGTCTGAGCGTTGTCGCGACAATCTGTGCGACAACAGGGAGGTAGGGAAATAGTTTGTGTAAGGCATGTAGGAGCATGGAAAGAAACAAGTGGCGTTTAGGAGGATCGGTTTGTTGTGTTTGTGTGTAAAAAGCAAAATGTGTGTTTTTGTTTCTTTGTTGTGATTATGTGTGCAATGCATAATAGAATTACACAACAAGAGGTGGTGAGTATGAAGCGAAGGCGAAATACATTTTTTTTGAGAGAAGTGTTTTTGTTGTTGTTATGTTGGTGCCTTGCAATAGCAAATAGTGAGATGTTCAAACGACCATTTATTTTATTAGAACGGATATCGTTTTGCATAGATGGTTTGGATTAAAGGAAGATAAGTTTTCGGATGCCAGCACAATGTTAAGCAATAGTTGTGTATGTTATTCATATTGGAAAGTTACATCTTAATGTGTATTGAATACATGTGTGCTATTGTTGTTGTTGATTTTTTTTAGCTTAGATGAAGAGATGAGCAATGGTAGAAAAATGCAGACGAGCGAGTGCCCATGTAGTTACAAGAAAGATATAGTTACGAGTAACAAGTGAACAACGATATATTAAGGAGGAGCATTACAAGTGCGCGAGTGCCCATACAACTGAGAGGAACAAGTAAACACGATGAAGTGGCAATACACTTACGAGTAAGAAATACAAAAAGTAGGAAGTAATGTTGTAAGGGAGGTGTAAAACTAAGAGTACATATAGAAGTGTGGACAAAAGGGTTTTAACAAGGCATGAAGGTGTGTGTAAGGGCATGGAGGAAATGTTGTGACTACAAGGGGGGAAAGGAGTTGGCAATAGTGAAAGGGAGTTGCAGAGTAGGGAAAGCATTTGCAAGGTTGAAGTTAGTCATAAATGGAGAAGGGTAGGGGGAAACTGGAACACATAGGTGTATAGTGAAAGGGTGTGTAAAACAAGAACATGGGGCAAAACAAAGGAGAGGGGGAAAGGCATGTGTTACAATTGGCGAGCAACCGGGTTGGAAGGGGTAGAAGTTTGGAGAATGCCGCGGAGAATGACAGCGAACGTGGAGGCGTATGGGAGTTCCTCAGAGCGCATGAGGGTTGGCCAGAGGCATTCAACATCATTGAAAGTGTCAGTTTTCAAAGCTAGTGTGAAGAGGAATTGTCGATCCTTCACTTTGTTGGATATTTCCTTGATAGTTTCCGGCTCACTTGAGAGGAGGTTAAGGTCCTTTGCAGACATACCCAAAAGTTCGGTTGCGGCATCATCGAAGACAACAACATTGTCGAGGTGACCAGTGTGGTCATGCAATTCAAGGCGGAGCACATAGCGATAGTCACATTCCAAGAAGGAGCCCTCACATTTTGTACAATCCAATGAGTTGTCGTCTTGCCGAGAGGCTTTTTCATGCATTCTACCCCGTCAATGTTAAGGGGGCATGCGAGAAAGTAGAAATCATCCATGTTGATAGATGTAGTTGTAGCATGAAGGGAAACCCACGAAGTTTTTTCGGTGTAGGCCATTGCAGTTAGATCAGCTATTGTTTTCGTGTTGATGGGCCCGGTGGACGTGCTCATATATTTCTGGCTAAGCGAGGGCGAGGATGATTTGACGCCTGTTTCCTGGAACCATTGGACGAACTAGCGCATTTTAGCAATATCTGGATTAATGGAAAGGTAGGTGGTGGGGATAGTTCCAACTTTCGAACCATTGAATTCGACGACACGACCCCCTTTGATTGCAAGGACTGCAGTGGTTCGTGAAATGCAGAGTTAGGACAATTCGCAGCCCTCGGCGTGGCAGTATTCACCCCAAAGGGTCACATTGATGCTAGACCCAGACATGTCACGAAGTGAAATAGTTTTTTTGGGAGTCTCGGAGCCATCACATCTATGTATGACGGAGGTAGGAGAAGTTGAGCTAACAACACCAATTACATCAACAATTGAGTTGAACGATGAAAGGAAGAGTGAACTAATTGGCACAAAATGGAAGTTATGGGAAGGGATTAACGCATCGTCATGTATGGAGGGAGACATGTTTGATGTGGAGAAGAGAATGATTTCGAAAGGTTGGTTAAGATGATTTAGGCAGGGTTCAAAACCTTTATGGTGCCATTTGAAACGATGTATATCTCGCCAATTTGAAAGAGAGATTGGAGAGAGGTTGCCAATTCATTGAAGGTAGAAACATGGATCGCGTCACCATGGTGGTCAACAAGGTCAAAGCCAAGCGATTTCCCCGAGCCGCGTGAAGTGGTATAGTCACGCAAGGGTGTTTTCGCGAGGAACCTGCCTTGGATGGACCAAAATTTGCACGATGGGGTGAGGGCCTTGAAAGGTAGCAAGTTTGTGGTTGCAAGGGCATTGTCTGGCTGGTTTGGAAGGTGGGTGCCGACAAGGGGGTTCAACAACAAGTCAAGTGTAGCAAACGAGAATGGGCTGGCATGGAGTGTTTTTTTCGGTGGAGAGAACGAGAGGGGTTGGCTCGCCAACCAGGACTATTGCAGGATGGAGGATTTCAAGTTCGAGGACACATAGCAACCAACAAATAGGAAGAAATAAAAAAAATGTGAATTGAGAGTGGAAAATTAACATTAATATATCCAAATGAAAGGGAAAACAACATAAAAGGAGAGGGAGTGAAGGGGGGGAGGGAGTTTCAAATGCATGAAGATCGATGAACGAATGTGCATGAGCTTTTTTTGAGGAGCAGAATGGAGCCAACCTGCAAGTTTCCAGATGACGCAAGTGCATTACGGGATGAAGGCAGCAAGGCACAATGGTTGTGAGTTCCTTCAGAAAGAGAGAAGCAAAAATGGGGGTTTGTGGACCTGGCGGGGCGTATGTGTTCGAGGGCGACAACCTGGAAGACCAATTGTAGTTCAATGCAACCAGCTAGCAATAGTGAAAGTGCATTGTTAGTCAAGGTTGTCTCCATTATGAAGTGACTTTGTTGTTCGAAGAGAGGAGTTGAAGGTAAAAAAAAACTTGTAAGTGTAAAAGAAAAAATTTAGTATGCATATTAAAATGAAGGAGAAGGCTACAAAATTCACTTTGGAAAGAACGAAGGGAGGGGGGAGATGTGGGGGGAACAACGAAGGGAAAAGTGTGGAAGAGCTAAAACAATGGGGGGGGAGGGAGGCGTATGAAAGCAACAGGGGTCCCAAAAATGAAAAGATTGCTAGTTATGTTGAATTGTTTTGTGAAACGCGGATGTGCGAAAGCAAAATGTTCCATGATAAAGAAAACAAGCAAAGGGAAAAATGGGTATCATGGAATCGTTTTTTTGAATGGTGGAAAATGTTACATGAGAATGTTACAAGGCCTACGTTAAGCAAGACATGAAAATGTGCCAAAGATTTAATGTAGGTATGAAAATGTCTCAAAAATCATTTTGAATGCGATACAACCAGAAAGCTGAAGGATTACAAATATCATTGGCTAGATAAAAAATCATCGCACGAAAGAAAACTTGATTGTTGTCAATATAATAAAATAAGAGTCTAGATCATAGTAGGGCCTAGGCTCATTGAAATATGAACTTTGGCTTAGTTGGTTTCATCCGCGAAACTTATCAGCATAATAAAAGACAAAATGTGAATATCATAGTAGACCCTACTCAATAAGAGTTGAACTTTGGTATAATTGGTTTCACCCTGCAAAACTTACCATCATTATAAAAGGGAAAATGTGAAGTTTTGTAATAACGTCATAAAAGTCAGTCACTAAACTTAGAGGCTTTATTGACTCACTGTAGAGCATATTCTTCGACTCCAAGGCTTAGATTTATATCATATTTTATATGCATTAGGTTTTATTTTTATGCATAAGGTTGCTGATGTAAGTAATTTATTTACCATATCTAAATTTAGCTTTAAGCAAAGGCTAGTTTACATATCGAATGGAAAAATGATTTATAACAAATAGACATTAACTTTTTATTTTTCATAATTAACCTCATTTTTAATTTGTTTTCTAAAATTAGATATGAAACATAATAAAAACTAAATTTCATTTTAAAATATTTACTCTCATAAAAAACTAAATTTTTTACACTCAAAGATTATATATATATATATATGAAACTCCCTAACATGCCATGTCAAAGTTCCAATCCAAATTAATTTTCCAGAAATGTGACCAATAAAGTAACATGTTGCCACTATGGAATTCAACTACTCACCTATCATTTCAAAGTTTCAAGCACAATTTTCCAGTCAGTATATAATTTTTACTGAAATTGACTAGAATTGCAAATATGCATCTTTCCATGAGGCTAACTGAACTACTTCATCTACCATCAGGAGCATAACAGCTAACCGAATATCACCATCAATTCTAAAAGTCGACACATTTCTACCTCATATAAAGGCTTTCAGAGAATGTAATACTCTTCTACTCGCCCACTTTTTACAACTTTCAGGACACCCTACTCGACCACTTTTTATTATAAAGGAAGCGTATTTCTCTTTGTTTCTACTAGTAAAATTGAAGTCTAGAGTATGACAACCTCCTTATGTAAAGACGAGAAGTTTTGATGGAGCAATCGAAATAAGGAATTTGATCAGCTAAGCTTATGATTAAGTAATGATTAACAACCCTAAAACCTATGTATGAAAGGGGCAGAGATAAAGTTAACTATTTGAAACCAGCAAAGTGTTTAATAGGACCAAAGAGATTAGTGGATGGACTAATATTAGATACTAGTTTGTTAATTACAGTGTTCAAATTTCCTAACAAGTGGTGTTTAGAAGAGTAGAAATGAGGTCTCCTCATGGAAAACACCTCAACTTACTATGCGAACAGTGGGTCATGGATGATAGAGATTAAATTTACTATGATGTCGAGAAGAAACAAAACAAAAGTAGAATAAATCAAAAAAATAGTTTCTAGAAGAAAATCTGCGATACTTTGATCAAGTCGATGCAACAAATATATTCAGGAATGAATTCCACTTCCACTCACAACAAATATATTCTGGAAATAATTCCACTTCCACTCACGTATAGTTTGACATGCATAACAAGAGAGAAGTCACTGCAAAACAGTCATTGCAAAACATCCCTCCTTCCATGCACGACAAAAACTGTAATAGGAAGCATGATTAAATAATAGCATTTCAAGCAAATGCAAGAAGCTACAATTGAGAGAAAATCTGTTATTGCCTTCACAATGGTTTGGCTCATGGACAATTCAACTCTAAAGTAAAACAGTGGAAACCAGAATATATTGGGAAATAGCATTGTGATAAGACATGTACATGATCTAGCCAAAGGCCAAGAACAAAGAGGTTAGTAGCAATAGCTAGTAGGAAGTGAGCACCAATAACAACAACGAATAAGTAAAGGAGTTCCAAGTTGTAGTTAGCAGAGTTGCCATAACAATAAATGGCATGGTTTAAATTAAACAAGTCAAGCAATTTAATGTATGTTTATGGTTATCAAAATGAAGGAAGTATAAAATTCTAGCAAATCTCAAAGTCACTAAAATCTACGCATATTCAAAAGACATAAGGACATATTTTGTTTGTAAGTCCAATTTCGCCATTTGCGAAAAGCAAAGGAAAAAGTGAGGTAGGCTAAGAACCTGGCGCTTTTGTCATGCCAACAAGTTAGTTCCTAAAATCTCTCTCTTTAACTAAGATCCATAATTCACAAGGAAGCAGACTGTCATTGGAACATAGCATGCTCTGTATTTATAAAGATGCAAAATATTTATAACTATTGTTTTATATTTATGGGATGTATTCTCCATTAATTGGTGACTGTTATGTTGTGGCTGCAGTAAGCACTGTTTTATTTCTCTAGTGTGCTTCACTGTGGATTGTTCTTCCATCACTTTGAAATGGTATCAGAGCAGGAAGAACCTGCCCCAACGACAAATTGAGCCAAGGAGATAGCTGGGAACAATTTTCAAAGGAGAGGGACAGCCCCAGCCAAGGAGATTGTTGGGTAGAGTTGTCGAGGGAGAGGGACAGCTCCAACATTGGACTGGGCAGAGTGGAGAGTTGCAAAATGAGTTGCAACGTGTGGGAAACAGAGAAGTATAGTTCACGAAGGAAGCAACTTGAATTGGGATAGGAAAGGTAGAAGGAATGAGGACATTACAGATATGTAGTCTAATAATGGTGAGGCTAGACACTCTTGAGGCTTCCAAAGAAAGGTAACTGCAAAAGCACATGATGAAGTGATGACAACAACGGTCATGGCTTCAGTCATTATGAGTGTAAGTGGCAAATTAAGATTTGGAAAACACACTAGACAATAAAATATTTCATACTGGAATGATGCATTTAATAAGCCTCAAATGTATACATAAGCCAGTGTATTTAATTGCATACAATGGCTTGTTATGGTTGGAAATAGATCCATATAAGAAAATCTCGCTTAAAGACATGTTATAGATCTTTTACAGTTAATTATGGAGAAACTATTCAGCCATTAAATTTGCAATCCATTCTCACAAAAAAGTTAACAATGAAATGGGGAATGGGGGCGCGTTTTCTTCTTTATGGCATGTGAGACAACTAATATCTTAGCTGGAAGACTTTGGAGGAATTTAGGAAAGCTTAAAGACGTCTTCAAATGATAGAATTGTTGGTTTTGATGATCCATTAGGATTCACAAGTTGAATCATTTTGACAACCTCACTCATTTAAAAATGTCATTGAGGGAGCACATTGGTGCAAAGTAGAGCTACTTTAATGCTGCAAACATGTCTCTCTTTGATCTTAGAGTCAAAAACCTTCCATACCCCTCCTTTGTAGTAACCTTCCCTCGAACCCATTTTACAACATTGTTCGTGTCACCAAACTCCTTCTCAACAATGTTTTGTCATGCTATCAGCTCCAATAATACTACTCCACAGCTATACACATCAATATTTTCATTTACTTTCACAGAGTAGTATTGTAGAACAAAGCATGCACATTATAAAAAACTGATGGTTTTATCATAAAGTAGTGATATGAAAAGAATGGGTGTTCCAGGTTTGTATCACATTCTTTTATGGGATCTCTGTATCAATATTGAAAGCCCACCATGAGTATGACCCCAGGTTTGTATCACATTCTTTTATGGGATCTCTGTATCAATATTGAAAGCCCACCATGAGTATGACCCCAACAACGATGAATGCAACCATCAAAACCCATATTAGAAAAACATGACAATTGGGACTATGCCTGGATTCATTTGAATCATTGGAAGGATAGGTATTGAACAATCCTTTCCCAAAGAGACCTGTATTTCCCCTCAAGAATGATGTCGGGAAACTTGAAATCAAAGAAGTGGGAACCCTAACTGAAAGGCTATTGAAAGAAATGTTGCCCAACACAAGCTTCAAATTTGCTAGCTAAGAAGGAATAGGATCAGTTAGATTGTTGGCAAATAAATCTATGTATGTGAGAACATGGACACTGTCGAGAGGAGGGATTTCCCCCTGAAGGTTATTGTCTGCAATTCAAATGGACACTGTTTTTTTACAACCACTGATTTCATTGCATATAATTCCTTGTTATGGTTGGAAATAGATGCATATACAAAATCTTGCTTAAAGACATGTTACAAAATTTTGACAGTCCATTATGGAAAAACAATTCAGTCATCAAATTTGCAATCCATTCTCACTAAAAATTTAACAACAAATTGGGGATGGGGGCGTGTTTTCTTCTTTATGCCATGTAAGACAACTAATATCTTAGCTGGAAGACTTTAGAGGAATTGAGGAAAGCTTAAAGAGTTTTTCAAATGATAGAACTGTTGGTTTTGATGATCCATTAGGATTCACAAGCTCAAGCATTGCAACAACCTCACTCATTTCAAAATATCATTAGGTGAGCACACTAATGCAAAGTAGAGCTACTTTAATGCTGCAACCATGTCTCTCTTTGATCTCAAAGTCAAGAACCTTCCATACCCATCCTTTGTATTAACCTTCCCTCGAACCCATTTTACAACATTGATCATGTCACCAAACTCCATCTCAACAATGTGTTTCCTGTTATCAGCTCCAATAATACTACCCCACATCTATACACATCAACATTCTCATTTACTTTTAAGGAGTAGGCATATTCTGCTATCACAAAAAAACAGAGCCCTATTATAGAATAATTCATGCACATTCTACAAAATTGATGTTTTTATCACAAAATAGTGATATGAAAAGAATGGGTGTACCAGGTTTGTATCAGATTCTTTTGCAGGATCTCTGCATCAATATTAAAATCCCACCAAGAGTATGACCCCAACAACGATGGATGCAACCATGAAAACCCACATTAGAAAAACATGAGAATTGCGACTATGGAAAATAAGTCTATGTATGTGAGAACATGGAGACTGTCGAGAGGAGGGATTTCCCCTTGAAGGTTATTGTCTGCAATTGAAATGGACACTGATTTTTTACAGCCACTGATTTCATTGCATAGAATGCCTTGTTATGGTTGGAAATAGATGCATATAAAAAATCTCGCTTAAAGACATGTTATAGAATTTTGACAGTCAATTATGGAAAAACAATTCAGTCATCAAATTTGCAATCCATTCTCACTAAAAATTTAACAACAAATTGGGGAATGGGGGTGTGTTTTCTTCTTTATGCCATGTAAGACATCTAATATCTTAGCTGGAAGACTTTGGAGGAATTGAGGAAAGCTTAAAGAGTTTTTCAAATGATAGAATTGTTGGTTTTGATGATCCATTAGGATTCACAAGCTCAAGCATTTCAACAACCTCACTCATTTAAAAATATCATTGAGGGAGCACAATGATGCAAAGTAGAACTTCTTTAATGCTGCAACCATGTCTCTCTTTGATCTCGGAGTCAAGAACCTTCCATACCCATCCTTTGTATTAAGCTTCCCTCAAACCCATTTTACAACATTGATCATGTCACCAAACTCCATCTCAACAATGTGTCATCCTGTTATCAGCTCTAATAATACTACTCCACAGCTATACACATCAATATTCTCATTTACTTTTAGGGAGTAGGCATATTCTGTGATCACAAAAAAAATAGATCCCTATTATAGAACAACTCATGCACATTCTAAAATATTGATGTTTTTATCACAAAGTAGTGATATGAAAAGAATGTGTGTTCCAGGTTTGTATAAGATTCTTTTGCAGGATCTATGCATCAATATTAAAATCCCACCAAGAGTATGACCCCAACAATGATGAATGCAACCATGAGAACCCACATTAGAAAAACATGAGAATTGCGACTATGGCTGGATTCATTTGAATCCTCAAAAGGATAGGTATTGAACAATCCTTTCCCATAGAGGCCTGGATTTCCCCCCAAGAATGATGTTGGGAAACTTGAAATCAAAGAAGTGGGAACCCTACCTGAAAGGCTATTGAAAGAAATGTTGAGCAACACAAGCTTAAAATTTGCTAGCTAAGAAGGAATAGGATCAGTTAGATTGCTGGCTAATAATTCTATGTGTGTGAGAACATGGAGACTGTCGAGAGGAGGGATTTCCCCTTGAAGGTTATTGTCTGCAATTGAAATGGACACTATTTTTTTACAGCCACTGAAGTTCGGAAGATGACTTAATAACATATTCCGAGACAAATTTATGTTGAGAACATGAAAATTGCATATATCCCCAGGGAAATTGGCCACAAATCCCATGATTCATTTGTTGGCAATTTGTATCTATGGCAAATTCAAGGCCATGCGAATTTACAGAAAATGGTGCCTGAAAAACCATTATTTTCAATTTTGATAGGCGTGAGATTTGGAGTAGCCCATAAATTACATGGCAGAAAATTCCCACTCAATTCATTGTTTTACAAGTTTATCTTGACAAGGTTGTGCCATTTCCCATAGGTGTTCATTATTGGGAATGAGAAATGATTACCATCGAGGCTCAGGTTTTGCAGGCTACCCCATGGAAGAGATTAGCAGGAATTGAACCATGGATTTCATTGTCCAAGATTTCAAAGGACATGAAGCTGGCATTGAAGCCGCTGAGATCATTAGGAAGAGTCTAGGCGAGGGAATTTTCAAACAAGGAGTAGCAAAGTATTTTCAGTTTGACAATGCCATGTGGCACCTGGCCTATCAACCATCTGAGGCAATCTAATATCAAATGAAAGCAATTAATATTTTCTTGAATTATATAAAAATTTCTGAAGTGAATACAGAGCGGGTTTGCACATTTGTGTGGTTTTCTTTCAATCTAGGCTATTGATTTCGTTGGATCGAAGCTTATTTTCATTTTTAGCATACACATGTTCGCAAAGGCACATAGAAAGACAAGATTCAAAACAAGTTTTGTCACAGGCAGACGAGTAACCTATTGATTTCGAAAACAAATCCTTCAGGTCTGTGAAGTTCAATGAAGTTGGATGTTCTTAAGCTTCGATGATTTTCCTGAAACAACAACAGGCAATAGACAATTTTCCTGAAACAATAGTAGGCAATAATGCACCCCACCTATATTCAATATATAATCGTATAATCACAAACTGCAGGGAAAGGGAAAATTGAATGACTGAAATTAAACAAAGGCCATGCTTTCATTCCTGTTTAATGAAATTTAATACAGGAATAGACAGGTTGGGAGCCTGGAAATAAATGAATTGAGGTGATGAGGCTGATGAGCATGGGTAGGGGACTACATAGGAATGGGTGGTCATTACAGATATAGGGAACTGACACAAGAAAAATGGATGACCTAGTTCAGGCACAAAACCTAACAACCTAACAACATTATAAAGGGGCATGGAGTAAGTAACAGGATCAAGCCATGGGCTATAAATGGACATGGAGCAAGTACAATTTGGAGCGAGCGAGTTTCTCATTCGGTAGGTGAAAACATGGTAAGCACTCTGGCTTTCAAACTCTAAAATTCTCACTGGCACTCTATGACTGGATATACGAATTATGGCTCAACATGTTGCTAAAATAAAAGCTCTCTGTGACTAGATATAGATATACATTCTCACGAACCCTTTATGCAAGCGACACTTTTTTTTTTATCACTCTAGAAAACGGCGAGAGATTGTATTTGGGATTTCACGCAACATTATTCATGGCTGCTCGACAAGATATTTGATGTACGGTCCGTCTAGTATGAACATCAACAATATCAATAAAAAGAGCCTCACTGGCAAAAGCTATGTATTGCCCATCATGATTGAATTTGATTGTCGGCACTGGCTACTGGAGTTTGGTAAAGGTTCGAACACATGACATCTCAGAAATATCCCAAAGGCTTACAAGGGCAGCTTCACTTCCTTAACGAGCTATAAAAATTGAACTATAGGTCACTAAGGACCCTCTAAATGAGAAAACTCAAGGTGCAGAGCATATATTTTGCATGGTTCTTTCCCTTTAGAGTTTTTAGATAACCATTAACAAGTACTACTCACATGGAAACAACAATGTAAACCACCTAAGTTACTAATAAACACACCCATAATAGGAATCCAAAATTCCTTTGATGTCTTGATTTCCTATGCATAAACATGTTTGCATAGCTACAGTTTTGTTTGATAAGGTCCAAAAAAAATATTTCACCTTCACGTTTGTATTTTAGTAGTTTCAGTTTTTAAATACAAATGCGATGAGGCACAAAAAAAAGATGCCAAAGCCATACCTTCTAAAGACAACCATACATATTCTTTCCTTGCCTCTGTTCTTGTTTTTATCGCTATTGTTTTTGCTCCTGTTCTTCTAGACCTTAGGAATATAGAATAGGATACCGTCTTGGGCGGTTACCCATGACCAAGCATCAACATGACTGTGTACTTTTAAAGAAAAGGGGGCGGAAGGAATAAACTTAAGCAAGCTAAATGCACTAGCGAGGTTCAGACACGTATAAAAAAAATAGATAGCAAGAACACCTTTTAATGGTACATATTTGGGAATTGTTTATAACTCATACTTGTCTAGTTCACCTTGCATATATCATGCTTGCCCATTCCAATATTAAATTCACATCTCGTGAGTATGGTTCCAACCAAAATGAAGACGAATGCATTTACTGGGACTTTTGGAGGAGACAAAGGCAAGAGGTCCAACACAGAACGCGATCCAACACCAAAGATTTAAATAAAAACAATGTATGGGTATACTTGAAACCCTGGATAGACTACAAGGATCCTAAGAGACTGATTCTTCATATAAATTTACAATTTCGCATCGATGGTAATTAGTTGATACCTAGAGAAATTGTTCCTGATCAAAAAAAAATGCCTTTACCATAAGAAATTGCCATGCCTACCATAAAAGTATGTGATAAAGAATAAACATCATTTCCAACACAATCTTGACAATGCAATAGACATGAAGGCGAGAATTAGATTTGAATGTAAAACCATGAAATCATGTTATGTACACATTTTCAAGGCAGGAGCTACAACACAAAACACAATCTAGCAACGAATATTTAAATAGAAACAATGTGCAATAGCAACCCGCACTGTGAGGGCAACAAGAGTATGAACAATATTTCAACAACGCCATCTCTTGTCACCACGCACTACGTAGCTTACTTTGCTGTTCAGAGCCCACCACCATGTAGCTTCCTGTTGACAGCACGTTGCCTGTGGACAATACTCAGAGTCCATGCTGGCGAATTACAATTGGACGAAGGACGACGAAAACCAACGCTTGTCATTGGCTCTGGTGAACAGGGTTTGCCTAACCGAAGCTCGTAGTGAAAGACGCTTATCGGCATAATTATATTTATGTCCAACTAATGACCACAAAGTAGGTCAAAGGGATGGTTGAGTACAATGATGTCTATACAAAACGGGAGAACCAAATGGTCTCCTATAAAAGATATAATGCATGAAGTAAATCAAAATCTAGCCCTAGCAGAGAAGATCCAAGAGCTAAAAGGTCTAAGGATCAGACCGATCTCTCCTAACATCCGAGGTTGAATGAATAACACTAAAGAAACTCAACAAAGTCTGTTGGCCCGATGAAGAACCGATGGCAAGTACAGATTTTCCACTAAATCATTTCCTGGGGGGTTCGCACGTTGTTGAATGTTGTTGGACCTAGTCCATATCCAAGGAACGGATCTGAGACAGATCTGCAGCTGAGATCTCGTGTTGCAAGGTGATCCTCACTGATCTGGAGTCTGAATACGTACTAGTATCAATCGATCTCTTGGTGCCCCTGTCTGAAGGTAGTACCCTGAAAAATGTCGTGATCCTCTGAGTGAGATCTGGTCTAATGGGAGGCTGAAGAATATGCGCTCGAAGCCTGAGAGCTTCTTGCATATATAGGGCCAAACATCTTTGATAGGGATACCTGAAAAAGTCGGCGAGGGTCCGAGAATCCCTGAACAAGAAATGAAATCTTCCTCTGATCTCGTACTAGACAGGGCATCCAAGAATGAAGTGCACCTCGGCCTCCACTTCCTATAAATGATATACCTGGCAAAGTCTGTCTGGTCTATCCACCTGGTGGTCCGTCTCTACCTGAAGTCTATGAGAACCTACTCTAAACTGGCCTAGAGGAATTTGAAGAGCATGCATCTAGTGATGAAACGTATACTGGGGTAGAACAATGAGCTAGTCTCTCAACTCGAAGAAGTGCTCAGCATAGAAGACCATCTTTGGGCGCAACTCTCTCGGAGGATTGACCTAGGTGATCTGGATGAACTGCCTGTAGATGTCCTCCCTGATGATCTTGTTTAGCTACTGCCTAGTAGGTAAAAGGTGGCCAGGAGCATCTATGGAATATCGGAAAGGAGGGAGATGATCCAACTGAATTCCCACTGACTCTAAGAGATTTGAAACTCATGTAAACCAACATCTGGCTCGCCCTTAGGGAGTAGAATGGGCAATAGTCTCAGAAGAGCAATATGCCAAGTAAGGATATCGGTCCATACTCTTTATCGAGTCTGCAAAGCCCTAGACACGATGCAAGAGTGAAAGCAATCTGAAGACCTTCTCAAGCCGAAAGGGTTGAGCTCCAAACTCTGCAAGGATGATGTGCTGTGGTACTTTCAATTTGCACCTAATGATACAGCAGAGAAGAAGAATCTGGACTCTCTCAGCTGAAGCCCAATCTGACTCAAGTAAAGACGGTCCTTAAATCTCTAAGCCATATAGAACAGTGGGACAGATCAAGGTGTCCATGAGGCTCATCTTGGACGAGATCCATATCCTCTGTTGATTCGAGGTTGAAGTTTTGGTCGCAATCTGAAGCGGGAACCTGAGAATTGCAACCCCAAGTAAGTATACGTGTTGGTGATCTCAATTTCCTCCCCTCTGAATAGAAAGTGAATGTATGAGGTTTTCTTCACCCCTTTGAAGATCATAACCTTGGTTTTACCTAGGTTGACCGTCAACTATCGATGATCACAAAACAAAGCCAAGGCATCCAACTGTCTCTCTAATCCTTCTGGGATGAGGAGAGGAGGACCACATCATCAACCAATAGTAGAATAGATCTCAAAACCTGGTGAAGAAGGCAACCATCAGTGTCCTAGATATGCTCATGAAGAAATGCTTCCAACTCATCAATATAGATCCCAAACAGGGTAGGGGACAATCGACAACCTTGTTTAACCCCAATAGTGCTTTGGATGAAATCAGACATCCCATGGGCCGCATGAAGACGACCAAGAACAGATTCATATAGGCGCATAATAGTGGTCAATAGGGTTGCAGAGATGCCAATATCCCTGAGTCTCTGGAGCAAGGCCTCCCTCAGAACAGAGTCAAAATATTTTTGAAAGTCTACGAAACAATAGTAGACTTTCGAAGAGTGGTGTCGTGTCTCCTCAATCACGGCATGAAGGGTGAAGATGTGGTCAATGGTCTGATGCGCCAGTCGAAAACTTATCTGTCCCCTAGCTATGAGTTGTCTCTGCTCAAGGTCACTGGAGAGCTTCCTATGTAGAACAATAACACGAAACTTTGAGAATGTGTGGCCCACCATGATCATTCTGTAGTTATTGGGATTTGAGTTGGAACCTGATTTGTGGATCAGATGGATGATGTGGTGTTACCATGTTGGTGGAAAACCTTCACGGACTACATGGTTGAAGAGATCAACCAAGTAGATAACCAAAGCATAGAAACTGTGCTTAAAGAACTCTACTTGGTAGCCTTCCTCATCAGCTGCTTTACTGTTGTTCATCACCCAAATGGCCTCTCTAATATCTCTATCTGAGAATAGGTAACATGAAGAGGGTGGGGAGGTAACATGAATTTGGGCCTGCCCGAGAATATCATAAAGGTTGGAAGTGTGAGAGAACATGGATGTAGGGCCGAGGTCAGGTGGAAGAGGGAGCATCGGGGAAGGATGGTACACCAAAATTGTTTAGCGGGTGGGCAAGGAGAGTAGAAAGTTCTCGTCTTCTATGAGAGATAAAGAGTCGTTTCTTATGATGAAGGAGACGACGATAAGAAGCTTTGAGGTCAGAGTAGAAGGGTTGAGAGTGGGTGAAAGCATATCAAAGTTCTCAATGTAGAGTCTTGCATTCGTCATCGTACCATTTGTTCATGGGGCAAGATCCAACTTTAGGGGAGATGGAAGTGGAACGAGTGGAGTGGGGGAAGGATTTGAGTGCTGCTTCCCAAATGGAAAATGAAAGACAAGTGTATTTAGTTGAAGCAAAATCAAGCAAGGAGAATTGGGTCTTCGATGGGAGCATCTTGCATAGGGTAGAGAAGAATATGTCAGCGTCTCCTTCGTCAAATCGGAAGGTAGTTCGGGGTGGGCCCCGAGGGGAGGGATGGGGTGGAAGGGGAGGGTCAAACCGGAGAGAGAAGGAAAGAAGTGCATGATCAACAAGGGGGATGGGGGAGACCGAGAAATGGCGAATAAAAGGGAGCAAGTTATGGCTAGCGAGTACATAATCAATTACACTCGCATTGCCACCATAGGGTCGACATGTGAAAAAGCGAGAGTCTAGGAAACAGGGGAGACAATTTAGAATCAACAAATCCTGGGATTCCCCAAACTGCAATAGTTTCTTACCATAAATTGTAGTGGGCCCCAAAGCATCATCTGACATATGGTGAAGCCCTACTGAATTTGGATCTATCCCCTGGGTACAAAACACATCCTCTGATCGGTCGTGGAGAGGGATTTGGAGATCTATAGTGCAAGCATTGGAGTCACATGGGAGGATGAATTCCCCAACAACATAGTACCGGGTGATGTCGGTGTACAAGACTATAAAGGGGTCCCCATTTGAGCCATTATGGACGGAAAATGGTGAGGAGGTTGGGGAGAAGTAACAAACTACACTGTAGATATCCCTCAAAGGAGAGACTCCAACGCTAATCTGAATCCACATAAATCTAGCAAACTCATCTTCGGATACCAAAGATACCCTGTTACGGAGTGAGTCACTAGCCAAACAAAGAACTCCACCTGATCCTTTGACCCCTCCTGAGCTCCTCATCTCCTACTTGCAAACTGAGATCTAATGGTAACTTGCAATATCTGTGTAATATCCCTTATCAGGAATATTCCTCAAACACAATCAAACTCCAACAAGAGATGGACTGGGAGGGCATTTACCAGATATGTCGCCTCTGAAAAGAGGACAAGATCTGGAGGCTACTTGGCCCTTTCCAAACTCTGTCTAAGAGTATAGGGGAAAACACACAAGTGGTATAATAGCCAAGAAGCTCAAAGAGATAAAAATAACAATGGTGCAACATATAATAATATAACCATAAGCAGATACTCAAGAAATGCAGAGAGAAATGCTAAGCCATTTTATTATACTAAGTAATAGAATGAGTACAGGAGGTGATCAGAAAGATGGTACCTTGACTTGCACAAGGCAAGTGAAGAACTACACCCAGAATAGCAAAGGAATGGCCCTCTCTGAACTGCGTCCAAGCTGCTGGAGAACTGTCGTGCTGCTGCTGCTAGAAATCAAATGAGGATTTGGGGCTGCTCCCCTCCTCAGAAAATGCTGAAACTTTGGAACCAGACTCTACTCAAGAAACCCAAAAAAACCCAGGAAGCTTTTCTGAAATGGCCGACCCTCGAAAACCACCCCTTTGGGGTTCTGCGCAGTCGCTCAATGCTCTGCACTGCCACTGAATGAAACCCTCCAGAAATCTGCCTGAAACCTCTGCCAAAACTCTCCAATATGCAAGGGCTGATCCCCTGCTCTATCTCTCAGCACAAATCCTACTGCAAACCCTCACCCAAAACTCCTGCCAGAAAGAACTGCGTCACCCCTCTCAGTGCTGCGCAGTCCTCCAAAACGCTGATGAAATTGTTGCTGAAATGCTGATGAAACTACTGCTGAAATGCCAATGGAAATACCTTGCCTGAGCAGGCACTCGAAGTCCCCCAGGGCTAAGGGTGAGATCTCTGAACGGAGACACTCAATGCACTAAACAGTGCTATAGACTAGCAAAACAACCATCGTGCTCTAAGTCGAAGTGACTAGCTCAAATGCACATAACCGAATGATCAAAATGAGGGGGCTTCTCTCTCCTTTATAGCCTTTGCCTCTCTCAATCCCAAGGCTCACCTCCTCCAACGTAATTCCCCTCTTGCCACGTGTTTCTTCCCTTCTGCGCAGTCCCTCCAAGTGTCTGCGTGGGCTCCATCTCTGCGTCCCCCTTTGGCCCCCTTGGCTCCCCTTTAAGTCACAACATTGTGCTACTAGGAAGTGACTTTTATTCTAAAAGTGAGTTATGTCCCCCTTCCTCACCTTTTTATTTATAAATAACTATAGAAGGCAAAAATTGAGCAAAATCGAATATTCCAATTAGCCATGGCTAATTAGGAATATTACAGTCTCCCCCGGCAAAATGTTGCTTGTCCTCAAGCAACTGAAGTGATGGATGCTGCAAGATTTTCTCACTCTCCCAAGTGGCATCCTCATCTGGCAAATTCTTCCACCTCACCAAGAATTCCTAGACCGTTCTGCTCTGCAGCTGCGTCTCCCTGGTATCAATGATAGCCTTTGGCTACAACACCAAATGCCCCCCATCATCCATGGGTGGTAGCTCATCTGTCACTATCACCTGTTGCCCTAATGCCTTATTCAGGCATGATACATGAAAAACGTTATGAATCTTGCTGCCTTGGGGCAACTCCAACTCATATGAAACCTGTCCAATCCTGCGTATCACCCTGTATGGCCCAATAAAAGCGGAGCTTGACCTTCTCAACCCCCTTCAGCTTCAGTGATGACTGTCGGTATGGCTGTAATCGTAGGTAGACCATGTCCCCTACCTCAAACTGTCTCTCCACCTGACCCCTGTCGAGATACAGCTTCTGCTGGTTCTGTGCTGTAGCCATGTTATCCTTGAGAGCTCGGAGGATATCCTGACTCTCTTAGATCCAAATCTTGGCTCTAGGAGCCTTGTTGTCACCAAACATCACGTCAACAAAAGATAAAGGATGATACCCATATAAGGCATAGAATGGCGACATACCAATGTACATGTGATGTGAAGTGTTGTAGCAGTACTCCCCCAGATGCAACCACTTCAGCCATGCTCGCTGCTGCCCATTGACATAGTTACGCAAGTAGCCCTCCAGCCACTTGTTAACTATCTTTGTCTGCCCGTCCGTCTGTGGGTGATAACTGGTACTCGGTGTCAACTCTGTCCCCACCAACCAGAAAAGCTCCTGCCAAAACTCGCCCATGAAACGACTGTCCCTATCACTGACGATGGTCTTAGGAAGACCATGTAGCCTGAAGATCTCTCTGAAGAACAGCTTGGCCACCTGTGCTGCTGTATAGTGTGCGGGTATGGCAAAAATGTGCGTACTTCGTCAGTCGATCAACGATGACAAAGATACAATCCTTGCCCTGTACCATGGGCAACCCTGTGATGAAGTCCATCGAAATGCTCTCCCACTTCCCCTCTGAAATGGGAAGAGGCTGCAATAGTCCCACGGGATGGCTCATCTCTCCCTTGTTTCTCTGGTAAACATTGCACTCCCGGATATGCTGGAGTACGTCCTCCTTGAGGCTCTTCCATGAGAACCTCTCTCTAATGGCCCTGTAGGTTTTGGTAAACCCCTGATGGCCTGCCAATGGTGAATCATGTGATGCCTATAGTATCTTCTTCTTGAGCTGAGACCCCTCAGTCAAGAAGTTCCGGTCCCTGTAATAGATGATCTCATTGACCACCCTGTACCTGTCATCTGCCACCTGCCCATTCAGAACCTCACATGCAAACCTGTTCTTGGAGTACCCTACTAAAAGTCGAGCCCTCTAATCTGTATCAAAACTCATAAGAGACAACGTGGCTAGTCTACGTGAAAGGGCATCTGCTACCACGTTGTTCTTACCCTTGACATACTCGATGTCAAAGTCATATGCTTGGATCTTACTGATCCACTTCTGCTGCCTCTCTTGTAGCTGCTTCTGCTCCAAAAAGAATCTGAGGCTATTGTCATCAGTCCTCACCCTGAACCTGTTAGCTACCAAATACTGTCGGAACTTGGCCAATGCATGCATGAATCTCCTTGTCGTATATAGAATACAACCTCTCGTGCAGAAGGAGCTTCCAGCTCTCATAGGCTATAGGGTGACCTCCCTACATCAATACTGCGTCGATCCCCTCTCCCGACACGTCACACTCCAAAATGAATGGCTGCATGAAATCTGGCAATGCAAGCACTGGGCAGCTACTCATAACCTCCTTGAGCCTGTCAAAGGCTCGCTGTGTTGTATCCGACCAACTGAAAGCCCCCTTCCTCGTCAAATCTGTCAGGGGTGCAACAAGCTAGGAGAAACTCTTGACGAACTTCCGGTAGTAAGTACAAATGCCAATGAATCCTAGGAGTTTCGTCACGTTTCTCAGCTCTGGCCATTCTCTGATGGCCCTGATCTTCTCCTCGTGGACTCTCACTCCATCCACCCCTATGATGTGTCCCAGATACAACATCTCCGTCAACCCAAACTCACACTTGGAGAGCTTGCCATAGCACTGCTGCTCCTATAAGATACGCAATATTGTCTCAATGTGCTAGAGATGCTCCTCCCAAGTCCTTCTGTAAATGAGAATATCATCAAAGAATACCAACACAAACTTCCTCAAGTGACTGCGAAAGATGTGATTCATGCAGGACTGAAATGTAGCGGGGGCGTTGGTTAGCCCAAACTGCATCACCAAGAACTCAAACTGCCCATAGTGACACCTGAAGGCGGTCCTGGGAATGTCCTGCTCCCTCACGCGAATCTGATGGTACCCAGATCTCAAATCAATCTTTGAGAAGAATCGTGCTCTTGTAAATTCGTCCATCAACTCATCGATCCTGGGTATGGGCTACCCGTTCTTCAGGGTCTTCTTGTTCAAGGCCTTATAGTCAATGCACATCCTCAATGTACCTTCCTTCTTCTTCACCAACACCACGGAAGAAGCAAAAGGACTCGTGCTCGGTCGAATGTGCCCAAGAGCCAGCAACTCCTGGATAGCCCGCTCAATCTCATCCCGATAGGCCTTGGGGTGCCTATAGGGGGTGGTAATCACTGCTTGTATACCCTGCTCAAGCTCGATGGTGTGCTCAAAACCCCAATCTAGTGGCTGTCTTGGTGGAATCTCCCCAAACACTATGGCATACCGATCAAGGATGGACTGTATCTCTGGATGTACCGTCTGCCCTGTAGTCCCTGCGTCTGATGCATGCAGCTCCATTGCCCACTCTATGTCTCCCTTCCGGAAGACTGCCTCCATCCGATGAGCCGAAATAGTCTGAGGTGGATGTGTGTGTTGTCCTTATATCTTCTCATGCCTCCCTGTCTTCTCATCATCCCACTCCATCTCTAGGGTCTTCCAATCCATCGTGACCTTCCCTAGATTGATAAGCCACTAAACACCCAGCATAATGTTGGTGTCCGGAATATCGACCACGAAAAAGTGGTCAGTCAATGTGTAGTTGCCCATCGTCACTGAAAGCTCTGGAACATAATGAGCACACATCATGGTCTGATCTCCCGGGACCAAGACTGAAAACCCATTGAAGCTCTCTGTCTGTATACCTCTCCGCTCAACCATCTGTGCATCGATGAAGTTGTGGGTTGCCCCACTGTCAACCAAAACTGATACTCGCTGGCCACGTACTGTCCCTCGTACGCGTAGCGTCAAATACTTGGGAACTCCTCACAATGCTGTAAGGGCCCCTCCGGTGGGTGCAAAAGATGTACCATCTGCTGCTAGCAGTGGAGGTGGCAAAGGTCCCTGTACGGCATGGCTATCCCCTGCCTCCACATCATCCTCATCATCCTCTTCTCCACTGCTCTTGGAGAAGACCTCAATAAAGTGTGCTTTGCCAGCAACACATCTATGTCCTAGTGCCCACGACTCCTGATAGGTGAAGCACAACCGCTTCTTCTTCAACTCCCTCCTGGGATCGTCGTCAATCTGCACTCGTCCTGGATTCCCCTTTGGAGGTGGAATCCTCACATCCTTCCCTTTACACTAAAAAGTTTGTCTCTGGCGGTAAGGTGTCTGGGTCCTGGGTAAGACATCCTGTAAGTCTCGGGTCCTGCTAATAGCATCCTGGAGTGTGGTTGGTCTAGTGAATCGGACTAAACCCTGAAGTGGCTTTGCTAACCCCTCAACATACATATAGACCCTCCGTGTCATGGATAGGTCTTGTACCATCACGGAGACCCTCAAGAAATCTGCAATGTAAGTCTTTGGGCTCCTTGTCTGTTTGAGCCTCATCAGCTCAACAAAATGCTGCTCTGGATCCCTCTGATCAAATCGCTCCATCAATCTCCTGGTAAACTCAACATATGTCATCATTGTGGAGTGCCCAAGTGTAACCATCCCATGAAACCACCAATCCTGGGCCTTACCATCCAAATGCAATGTTGCCACCTTGATGGCCTCTGTCTCCAACATCTGGTTAAGCTGGGATAAATATCCAGCTTCTCCACCCAAGAGTTTGCCGAACTGTTTGATGAACCATCAAACGTAGGCAAGTGGAATCTACTCGCTGCACGGTGGGTGTCACCATCATGTTAATGCCGGTACCCTCTGTGATGGTCGCAGGGTCTACTATCTCGCTGGAGCTCAACAAAATCTCTCAATGAGAGGGCTTCCCTGAACTCCTACCCATAGGCCTAGTACTCTGAAAAATAATCGCCCATATGTCCGGGCTCTACCTCCTGCTAGGCTACGACCCCCATGTCGGCTCCTAAGAAAGTGGGCATGGTAGAGAGTGTAGGGGTATGTGAGGCCACCTGCTGCGCAGTATCACGCTGCTCTAGCAAATGGTGGGATGCGTCTGATCCCAAACCAACCTAGAAAACCCATGGGCTCTCACGCTGTCTGGCCTCTACTGCTGTGAATCTCTGCCCCATCACCTCAATCTGCCTCGACAGATCTTGCACTGATTTGAGGAGCATATCCGCAAATCTCTTCCCATCATCATCTGCCATCCAATCCTCCTACTCTGCGTCCACCACAAGCTCCTTCTGTTCTGCATCCATCGCAAGCTCCTCTTGTTCTGCATCCACCACAGAAACACAGTCTCCCTCTCCATAAGTGTTCTCCAACCTACACCCAATGTCTCTTTATCTCTGACCTCTGTAACAGATGTAGGGTATTTCCCTCGGTGTCATAGATTGCTAGCTCCACAGGCTGAGCCAGATCTATACTCTGATACCACTGTAATATCCCTTATCAAGAATATTCCTCAAACACAAGCAAACTCCAACCAAAGATGCACTGGGAGGGCATTTACCAGATATGTCGCCTCTGAAAAGAGGACGAGATCCGGAGGCTACCTGGCCCTTTCCAGACTGTCTAAGAGTATAGGGGAAAACACACAAGTGGTATAATAGCTGAAAAGCTCAAAGAGATAAAAATAACAATGGTGCAACATATAATAATATAACCATAAGCAGATACTCAAGAAATGTAGAGAGAAATGCTAAGCCATTTTATTATACTAAGTAATAGAATGAGTACAGGAGGTGATCAAAAAGATGGCACCTCGACTTGCACAAGGCAAGTGAAGAACTACACCCAGAATAACAAAGGAATGGCCCTCTCTAAACTGCATCCAAGCTGCTGGAGAACTGTCGTGCTGCTGCTACTGCTAGAAATCAAATGAGGATTTGGGGCTGCTCCCCTCCTCAGAAAATGTTGAAACTCTGGAATCAGACTCTACTCAATAAACCCAGAAAAACCCAGGAAGCTTTTCTGAAATGGCCGACCCCTAAAAATCACCCCTTAGGGTTTTGCGCAATCCCTCAATGCTCTACGCTGCCACAGAATGAAACCCTCCAGAAATCTGCCTGAAACCTCTGCCAAAACTCTCCAATATGCAAGGGCTGATCCCCTATCTCTCAGCACAAATCCTACTGCAAACCCTCACCCAAAACTCCTGCCAGAAAGAACTGTGTCACCCCTCTCAGTGTTGCGCAGTCCTCCAAAACGCTAATGAAACTGCTGCTGAAATGCTGATGAAACTACTGCTGAAATGCCAATGGAAATACCTTGCCCGAGCAGGCACTCGAAGTCCCCCGGGGCTAAGGGTGAGATCTCCAAACGAAGACACTCAATGCACTAAACAGTGTTGCAGACTAACTAAACAGCTAGCGTGCTCTAAGTCGAAGTGACTAGCTCAAATGCACATAACCGAATGATCAAAATGAGGGGCTTCTCTCTCCTTTATAGCCTTTGCCTCTCTCAATCCCAAGGCTCACCTCCTCCAACGTAATTCCCTTCTTGCCACGTGTTTCTTCCCTTCTGCACAGTCCCTCCAAGTGTCTGCATGGGCTCCATCTCTGTGTCCCCCTTTGGCCCCCTTGGCTCCCCTTTAAGTCACAACATTGTGCTACTAGGAAGTGACTTTTATTCTAAAAGTGAGTTATGTCCCCCTTCCTCACCTTTTTATTTATAAATAACTATAGAAGGCAAAAATTGAGCAAATGAATATTCCAATTAGCCATGGCTAATTAGGAATATTACAATCTGGGAAGGGTTGAACAGGGTTCGCATGAGTCTCAGTCATGAAGAGGATGTTCGTTGATTCGAGCGTCATACAAAAGTCCCTACGATGACCAGAAAGATCCATTGCCATTCCAACAACGGATAGAAATTCCTCTACCCTGTCGCCTCCCCAAGCGGGCCTGTCATTTAAAACCTACAGTTCGGGGTTCCCACCCACGTGGGAAAAAGTCTCGAATGACTGCCCGAAGATTCCTAATAACTGCCTGTTGTGCTACCATAACCTGTTCTCTGGATTGTTTAAGTTCCACAACTTGTGCTCGAGTGAAGTCCTCATCCAAGAAAATCATGTTGGGAAGAGAAAACAACTTCCTCTTAGCCTTGAGGGCGCGAAGTTGATCATATGTAGTCCAAAACCTAAGGAAGAGAGTGGAGTTGTAGCCCAACCAAGCTCTGTCCAAAGCTATATTGAGGAGGCTAAGCGTGTCCCGAAGGAACCTAGACCCCACTTCCATAGGATCCAGAGAAGGGTGGGGTAAGGGGAGACCTCTCACCTTGAGATTCAATTCTCTTGACGTCTGTTGCATTCTTCCATATGTTTTTCTTGCATCACCTCCTCAACTGTTGCAAGAGGGGTAGGAGTTTTATCCTTCCCTCGAACCACCTATACCTAAGAATTGATGTGTGTCTCGGTTTCTTGTTTGAAGGTGGCTTGTTGGGATCAGATTTCTTCTTGCTTGCTTTTAAGGTCAAGAATTTATGCATGTAGTGCACCATTTGGAGGATGGAGAATTTCGTGCTATTTGGTTTCATGTAATATCTTCTTAAGGGACAAATTATCCCCCTCCACCTCTGAAACTCTGGCAGAGAGGGTCTGTATTTATGAATGGCGCTGCTTGTTTTCAGTTTCAAGAAATTCCATTTTCCACAACAAATGTTTTACCTGGGCTGTCGAGAATGAGAAATTAGACTCCATGGCTATATCGATCGGGCTGACTACCACTTGCTCTCGCTGGTTTTCAACAACTGATAATTCAGTAAGGCTAAACATGTCATTTTGGCACAACTCGTCTTGTTGTACAGATCCAATCCCGTGATTTGAAACCCATTCTTTTGTCTCTGTTTGTTCCTCAGTAGTAAAATTCATAAAGGATTTAGAGAAAAATCATTTACCGCCATCTTGGTAATCAAAGTAACTTTCAAATTTGGTGGTCAGATTCCATCAAACACTTGACGTGCATCCTCCACATACCACAAACACCCAATCAGTTCAAAAAAAAAATACGCTGGTGTTCATGAGCTGGTCTTAGATTGAATTGCATGCTAGATTTTTGGCGTGAGGAGATTGCAGAAATCAAGGTGGGTGTTGCAGGTGTTGAGGCTTAACTATAACCCTAAACTATACCATGCTTTTTTCTGTGGGTAGTCGCACCTTTTTTAAAGAGCCTACAAATTAGCCCAGAAAATAATGGAAATTCTTGTAAGATTGTGACAAAATCTGACACAAAATTTAGAACATCTGACATAAGTTCTCAAATATATATATATATATATATATATACATACATGAAAATTGGTAATGTATTGAAACAAGGCAGCAGAGCTAGCATCCCTGCCGCGTAGTTTAATTATTGAACTTTGAAAGGTATGAATTCATTGTCGCATTTGAAAAAATGTTACATTGTAGATGTTCTTGCTTAGCATAAATATAGTTACAAAAACAAAGCATTCATTGGGAGTGGTGGAAACATGTTGGTTTCTTCTTCAAATTTATAACAATATTTACAAATAATAAATAATAATTACTATTTATACTATCGACTAATAACTAAATTATATTAAAAATTTTAGTGCTATATAATATAAATTATTATATGACTTTAAAAATGTATTTAAAATTTAAGGGGTTGATATTTGAAACACAATATATTCTATTTAAAAAACAACATATAGCATGTTGTTTTAAAAATGGAAGTTCTATTATCTTTAAAAATTTCTCAGTTTTTGCTTTAAAAAAGGTACTAAATGGCTTGTTGAAGACTCTAGATTTTATGACATTTCTCAATTGCCTATCTAAAGCATGTATTGGTTAAAAGGTCGACTATTGGAGCAATGTCGCAATGTAAGCAGTGACTGAGTTGTAGTGTGTGTGAAGCCATTGTCCACATGGAATAGGTTGAGTTGTAAAGGGTGTATGGTTGTGATATATCCCTGTCATTTTTTGTTTATTTTTTTAAATCGTTCATCTCTTTAACAAAGTTTTAAGAATGAATATGCTACTGAGTGTTTGAGTGACATTGATCATCTATAATAATGGGAATAATGTTTTAATACTTTTTTTAAAATGATTATTAAATTATTAATATCACGACTAATTAAATATTGAAAATAAATTTTAAAAGTGTTTTATATTTATTATTATGAAAACAAAAAATAACATTGGGCATTTAAAAAAACGAAAACCATCATCTAAAATTTTTGAAAGCAACAAAATGCAATTCATATAATAATTATTTATATTATTAAAATAAATTAAAACATAGCATTTTAATTAATATATAAAATAAAATAAATTAGGTGCTTTGTCATGTTCTCCAAAACAATGGTACTTTCCACTATGGTTAGCCTTGACTATGGTTGGAGAATACCTTGACGACAAATACTCATTTTATGCTGATTGACCAACTAGTCGACTACCTGTGGGGTTGTTCACAATGTGGGGGTTAGGATGATGTTGACAAATGGCACATGGACATTGGGGCTGATTTTGGACCCTTGTTCATTCATTCGATAAATGAGATATTATGCTATTCAAGTTCATACAGGGGTTTGCCTTGACATTTGATGGCAACAAATGGGGTCACAATTGTCCAACTTGTCATCGGGCTCGCCAATTCAACTGGTTATGAACTCAAAATAATGCCCACTTTCGTGTTTTATTCGGTGGCTTGGTTTCATATTTACAACCATTTTATCAGTCCAAGTAACATGCGACATGCGAAATGGAGAAGTGCCAAGATTGTGCATTTAGAGAGGGGAGGTTATGCAATCCATTTGTAGAACAAACATAGCGGAGGGTTAAAGGTGGAAGAAGGGAGCATTATGCATGACACCTTCAATAAGTAGTGTATTTTCTGCCATTTTATGCTCAAAGGCACTTAAATAAAGGAAATTTAGGGAGAAGGTGGTGTTCTTCATTTCATAAATGAGGACTGTATTTTCAGAACTTTTAGAGTCTCATCATTCATTACAATTATGTTGTAATTTGACATTCTCGAAAAATTTAATAAGAAATTGTATTCAGTGATAACATGGGGCAGTGCAGAGTACAAAATTTGTGTTACAAAAAGAGCTAAAGACATTTAGGAATTGTCACCTCAATCCATTAGAAAACATCAGGAATTCGATAGTCGCAAAAGCCACATTTGAGCGAAGGGAAGTAGTGTAAACCTTAGTTAACACATCATCTCCTGGTCTTCAATATTCCATTAAGAATAGAATGGAATCTTTGGTTGAAACCTTCAATTGACTTGCCAGAATTCATTCTAATATTTGACATTTCCATAGTCTGTACAACATTATTTTCTTTTGATTGCCTAAGGGAAACTCACCTTCTTTAGGGGCAGAAAAAAGGTACGAAAACTAGTCAAGGATATATTGGGTGGATGCTTTGTTACTTTTAGGAAACCTAAAATAAATTTTCATAGCATGTGTATTGTATGAAATTCACTATAAAGTTCTTCATAATCATACTTTTGCCTCAACAATGACATAGAATTGCATGAATTATTTCCAACTATGAGCTGATTTAGTTAGTAGTGTGTTATATTTCTAGTGTGCGGGTAATCAATTGACATATTCCATTGTCCTGAACAATTTTTAAATCTTAATCTACAACATTAGAATTGGTTAAGATGACTAAATTCAAAGACTCCCCTTCACCATCAAATTTCGGGTTTGAGAAGGAATTAATTTAAATTACTAGAATGTGACCTATGGGTCTGAAATAAATTGAAAGGGTGATTTTATATAGGAATATAAAGAAGAGCTATTGGTTTATTAGAATAATTTCTTGAAATGGCTCCATGTTGATTGACTTGTCTTTCGTTGATGGGTCAAAATGAGCTTGCCCAATAGCATGTATTATCCCTAGTGAAAACTTGCAATAAGGTCGGAATGTAGCTTTGTAGCTTTGTCTGGACCTGACTAAAGCAAAAGGAAAACATAGAATGATACATGCTCTTATCAATGACCCATTGATTTAGATTCCTAAGAGTAAATACAAGAACATGAGTAGCCAACAACGAACCTAAAGAAATATAGCATCAAAACAATCATACATAGACCTATGTTGACAGATTTTGACAAACATTTTTAGAGGATCTCTCAATACATACAACATATACAACAAAGAATTGATGTTCATGTTAAACTTCTCCTAGTTTCAGGGATAACATAAATTATTTAATGCGCTTCTCAACAATGATGAGTCCATCTGGATTAAACTTAGGAAGCCATCCCTCAGAATCTTCTGTTTAAATGGCTTTATACTCTACAGAACCAATGCCCGATTGCCTATACTAACTTAAACTATAACTAAACTAAAAAAATGCAAATGATAAAATTAAACTGAATAATAGGGAAAATATATGACATGTGTTTGTACTTACAATTACCTACAAAAAAATATACAAGTTGTTGTTGATGCCCGGTAATTTTGACTTGATGGAACAAAGAACAATGAAACCACACAAGATGTTTCTGAAGAAGCTCTTAAACCGAAAGTGCAATGAAAATTTTCTTGATTTCAAATCTTATCATCAAATAAGAACATAAACAAAAAACAATTCATAATCTTTGTATGACAGTAAAAATACACTGCAACATATCTTCAGAAATGTTAATAGAATATCACAAGATTCAATCATAGTTGAATATGAACAATGTTAGAAAATGAATACGACATACATCCATTAACTAATTAAAATGATGACAACACATTAGATACATAACGCATAAACAAGATCAATTTTGAATTTGGTCTTCAAAAAAGGTTAGCCTCAAAAATTGATTATACAATGCAGGTATTCGGTTCCACAATCCATCGATCCTTAGACCAATGTAACAAGCCATATAAACATTAAAATAGTTAGAAAAATTTCAAGAGTTTCTTTAACCAGACATGATGCTAAAAATGAAATACTATTCTTGTCTAAGGATAATTTCCCAGGAAAAGTGGCAAATTCTTTCAAACTTATTCTTCATCTTCAGAGTCCTTATATTTTGTTGGAAATATTGAGATGGGGGTGAATCAATATTTCTTAGCAATTAACACTTTTTAATCTTTTTCAGAGCATTAGTTAATCTTCAGTTATTATTATTGTTCTTCTTCATATGATCATAAACAATAATCAACAATAGACAACACCATATAACAATGCAGAAAGATAAAACATAGGACACAAAGATTTTTAGGTGGAAAACCCCCTCCAGGTCAAAAACCACCGAACACTTCTTTAGTAATTGTCTTCTCCCTGTTAAAAGAAAATTGATTACATCAAGATTTCAACTACAACTGAGAGAGGCGTCAACCTCCTAATTCAGAGGCTACAACCTATAGGACCCTACTAGGCCCTAATATCCTTTTGCAACGAGAAGGGCGCCCCAACACCTTGTAGATCAGACTACAACTTGATGAGTGCCCCAACACTCTGTTTACCAGTTGTTGTTGGAGAGTATGCTTCGCTGCCCTGCGAGTTTATCAGCCACAACTGAATGGACACCACAATGCCCTGTGCAAGCCACAACTTGCCCTAGCACCACCCTACCACCCTGAAGTATTCTCAGGCCACAACCTGAAGGTCACTCCAATCACCCAGAAGAGTCGCTAGATCACGTTTCACAATTTTCACACTGGAACCCCTTGTGCTCTGTCAATATAATAACACTATAAAGAAGATGTTGTATATCTGTCAAATCCTTGTAGCCATTGACCACTGCGCATCAACTCACTGCTCAATTGCACATCACTGTCACTGCTCAACTGCACATCACTGAGTGTCACTTCTCGCAAATGTCACTATACATCATAACTGAACCACTGCACTTCTCAACATCAAGAGATCACAAAACTAGCTACCACTACATGTCACTATACTGAACTGCTCATGAATAAATAAGCATCAAAGCTCATATGCAGAGAACGCATCACTCTGCCGCACTGTACCAAACTGCTCATAATGCTACAAAATGTGGTACTACTGTCAAATAACGACACAAACCCAACTGCTTTAGGTCATCCCTATGACCTGCCTTCAAACCTCTCAGGCTAGGCCCAAGTAGGGCTACCAACATATGTGTAATCGTTGTTGCTCAGATATTCAATGCCCTGGAGCCATAGACGCCCAATGCAATCACGTAAATCATGGTCCAATGAGGCTGTCATAAACCAACTGCAATATTGTTACACAACTACTGTTATATGAGACCATCACATCTACATATGTTGATGTCACATCAATAGTTAATCAATGCTACCATGTAAATGCATCACATCACTAAGCGTGCTGCAACATGTTTGACAAGACAAGAGTCATGTTTACAGTCTCACTAATATGTCAAGTCAAAGTCAAGATATTATCTCAATGTTTAATCTAAGTGTCATTTTGTATGTGTCAGGTCAACAGATCATGTCAATACTATTGCTACAACCTTTAGGAGACACTTGTCTAGATGCTGCACTCTTAGGAGACTTCTATACAAGTACTATTATCTACATAAGATCAATGTACTAGGTCTAAGTCTCCAACTCAAGTCATGGTCAATGTGTACAGTCAATGTATTTAATCAAGTTAAGTAGACATATCAGGTCTATGCTACTGCCACATAAGGTTAATATATCATTTGTCAAGTTATGTTATCAATGTCAAAGTGAAATCACCAAAGCAATGGTACTGCTGTTATAAACCACAAGTGAATGTTGTAGGTGTCATTGTCAAGTCATTTAAACTTCAGGTTTGGAATGACTCAACCAAGTTAAGTAGACATATCAAGTCTATGTTACTGCCACATAAGGATAATATATCATTTGTTAAGTTATGTTATCATTGTCAAAGTGAAATCATCAAAGCAGTGGTACTGCTGTTATAAACCACAAGTGAATGTTGTAGGTGTCATTGTCAAGTCACTTAAACTTCAGGTTTGGAATGACTCAACGATAAGCTGCTGATCTCAAATAAGCACTACAGATTCAAATCTTCACACCATAGACCATAAGTGTATTGGTGCACAGGGGTCAGTTCCAAATAAGAATAGATGTGTATATAAAGTATATATGTATGTTCAGAATTTTGCACTTCAAGGAGAACGTTGTTGTAGGATGATCATAGTGTCATAACAAACAAAATTCTTATTGTTGTACCAACAATTTAGTGCCCTTATTAGATCCGCACCTTGAATTTGTCTATGTAATTGATATCATTTTTTTTTACAGGACTCATGTAGCTGTATAAAGAAAATCGTAGCTACTGCCTTTAATAGAAGTCACTTCATCCCTGAACCAAGCCTCAAAATTTGGATGTAAGAGCAGATTTACAATGCTTCTATAGAACCATTGGGCAAAATAATTTAAGTGGATCAAAACTGAAGTAAGGCTACAAGAACTCGTGAATTCTGGACCAAGGTTTGCAGCAAGATATATAGATTGATTTTTAGTGCCCTAAATTTACGCTGCTTCCTACGTTGAGTTCCCAAACAAATCTTAAGAATTAGACCCAATCAAAACAAAGGAAAAGAGAACCCAGAACTTCACTATCCTTTGATACCTCAACCCAAACCGAATTTTTGAATGGGAACACTGAGCCCTAATCCAATTCTCTTTTGCATTATCTGCCTCAGGAGTCCAAAATATGCTTCTTCAGATACGCTAAAAATTACAGAGGTAATCATGATAATATGTGTGAAATTAATGTGCTAAGGAGGATGTATAAGGTTCTTTTTATAGAATGTGAGAGGGCTTCATATTTGACCATTGGAGGAGACATTAGACACCTTTTCAGGGGCATAATTAGGTACATCTTTTTAGGATGTTTTAAACACCTTTTATTATTAATAAATTTAATTTAATTTAGTAATCATTAATAACTTGTTTATTAAACTCTAAGTAATTGTACACTAACCCTCTTTGGTGTGTTTTTTAGGTGACACATGAGTGTATTAAGTCAATGATTGATTTATTGTCTTTGGTTTTTGAAGTTATGTAACTTAGACGGGGTGAGATTACAGTGATAAACAATGTCATATGTTGAGAACTGTAGGAGGAGGTGTCATGTCACTACCCCTTGGGGTTTTAGCCTAGAAACTAGGGCCACTAACTTCAATTGTGAATATCTCTCAAACCAGGAGGCCTCTCGAGGTGTACCACATATCAACAAAAACATATTTTCAAGGAGAATATAATGACATAGATCTCTGACCCAAACTCAATGATTTGACCTACCAAAAACCCTTGACAAATTCAGGGTACATCCTCAGTCCAGGGAACCCAAACCCTAGGACTTGGGGTTTTTAACCATCCAACAATATAACTTCCATCTTGATGTAATCCGACAATTACTAAGAAGCGTTCATTAACCATTTGACATCAATGACTGGTGTTTTTGGTCAAATTCAAACCTAGTCAACTCCATGGGTTGACATCAATGACAACACCATCCAACAATCTCCCCCTTTGTCATTGATGGCAACACACGTACTCCCCCTGCGAGTACAACTCCCCCATCCTTCATGCTTCATCTCCTTCTTGAGATTTCAATCTCCTTCTTAGGTTTTTCTCTCCCCCTTTGACATCAATGGCAAAGGGTTACTCCCCTTGAGAATTTGCTTGCTTGATGTGGACTTGTTATCTGTCTGTGCTCCCCCTGATGAGAAGTCTTCTTGTAATAATCTATCAATGACGATCCTTGTGGACCTGTGTCCTGTATGTGCTTCCCTTGAAGAGAAACCTTCCTTTGTGAACCTGTAATCCTTCAACTATTCTGCTCCCCCTGAACCTGTAATGAAAGTGCCATCTTGTTCAAACTATCTCTCTGTCAATCGTAGACTTGTGCCATATACTACTGCATAGACTCCTCCTCTTCAAATTTCAAGGAGTCGATGAATTGAATCGTTCAGAATAGTGAGTCATCTAATGGACGATCTTGGCTCGAGTCATTAACCGAAGCAATTGTTGATTCCTTACGACCTGTTACGAATCCTGAAAGCATAATTGTTGAGACCTTCTTGTCTTCTTGCTTTTCTTGCTCATCTTGTACTTGTTCATCTCGTACCTGTTTTCTTTTCCAAACCTTCTTATTCTCGTCGTCAAGCTTTTCATTCATGGTTGATTCCATCTTGTACCTGCATTGACGAGCTATGTGTCCATAGTTATGACACTTGAAGCATTCAATGTTGTCCATAGCTGATTCCATCTGATATTTGCAATTGCAAGTGCTATGGCCATAGTTATGGCATTTGAAACATTCAATGTTTGGCCCATCCAACACGTATTCTCTTCTGACAAAATCATCGTGAACCTGTCTCGTGATCCTGCAAATTTGTTTCTAGGGTTTTGCAGATAATGATTGTACTTGTCAAAAACTTCACAATCCCTAGCCATATGTCCATAGTTAGCACATAAAAAGAAATAACCATCAAATGAACGTGTATACCTGGATAATTCATTCAGATGCAATGGTCCTTGATAATTGTACCTGTCAACAACTTTACAATCCCTAGCCATATGTCCATAGTTAGCACATGAAAAACAATATCCACTAAATAAACGAACATACCTAGAAGATTTATCATTCTTCTTTGGAGGCGGTGTTGTAGTCTGTTGTCGTCCTTTGCTCTTGACTGCATTGGTATTGTTCTTCACAACATTCTTCTTTGGCTTTTCACTTAGATCAACTTCCTTCTTAGAATCATCCTGCGAAGATGTGGAGCTTGTACCTTCATCAATTGGAGCTTTACCAACGTTAATTGCCTTCATTTTTTCTGCAACTATCTTATCTTGTAAGTGTTCCATTTGCGATCCCTTGAGTTTGTTGATATCATCACGGGTTGCATCAAGTTCTTCTTGCTTTTGAGCAAGATCTTCTTGAAACCATCTTTTCAAGATTTCCCTTCTTTTTTCTGCCTCCTCAACTTGAATCTTGAGAAGAGTGGTCTTCTCTACTTCTCTGTTGAGAACCTGTATATGTTCTTTCTGCTCCTCATTTTCAATCCCAAGCCTGCTTAGTTCAACTGAATAGGTCTCCAATTCCTTTTGCTTTTGGTTGACTGTTGCTATGTATCTTTGATCATATTCCTTCCTTTCAATTTTTGCTTCCTGCATCTGTTGTTTGACCCTGCTAATCTCTGCAAAGGATGTGTCGAGTTCTTGTTGCTCTTGTTGGATTTCTCTCTTGAGTTCTTGTGTCTTTGTATTCTTGACTTCTTCCAATTGAGTTCTAGGATTGCTAATCATCTTCTCAGACTCTTCATTTTCTTTGATGAGTTCTTTTGTTGTCTTTAATTCTGCTTCCAAAAGTCTTGTCTTTTCCTTTTGAGTTCCTTTATCACCTTGATCACTTGATTTTGAAACCCTGTCTTACTCATTTCTCCAATTTCTTCATCAGAATTAGAAGGATCCAAATTTTCAATAACATCTTGACCTGACTGCTTGTTGAATTGTAATATTCCTAACCTATAATATTCCTTAAACCCTCGACTTGCACAAGGCAAGTGAAGAAATACTCTCAGAATGACAAGAATGGCCTCTTTGCGTGGATGCTGCTGTTGTGTTGCTGTTACTGGCAACTGCTGTTGCTAGGAAACAAATGATTATTTGGGGGCTACTCCCCTCCTCAGAAAAAGCTAAAACTCTGGATTCGGGCTCTACTTAAGAAACCCAGAAAAACCCAGAAAGCTTTCCTGGAATAGCCGACCCTCGAAAAACACCCTCTTGGGGTTCTGCGCAGTTCCTCTATGCTCTGCACTACCACTGAAGAAACCCCTCCAGAACTCTACCTAAAACTCTGCCAAAATCCTCCAAGATGCAAGGGCTAATCCCCTGCTCAATCACCCAGCGTAAATCCTCCTGCAAAAACCCTAATCCAACACTGCTGCCAGAAAGAACTGCGTCCCTCTCCCAGTGCTGCGCAGGCCTCCAAAACGCTGTTGAAACTGTTGCTAGAATACTAATAAAACTACTGCTAAAATGCCAAAGGAAATACCTTGCCCGAGCAGGCACTCGAAGTCCGCGGGGGCTAAGGGTGAGATCTCCGAACAGAGACACTCAATGCACTAAACAGTGCTTCAGACTAGCTAAACAGCTAGCGTGCTCAGAAGTCAAAACGACTAGCTCAAAATTCACATAACCGAATGATCCAAAATGAGGGGGCTCCTCTCTATCTTATAGCCTCTGCCTCTCACAATCCCTAGGCTCACCTCCTCCTGCGTGCTTCTCCTCTTGCCACATGTTCTTCCCTCCTACGCAGTCTCTCCATGTGTCTGCGTGGGCTCCATTTCTGTGTCTCCCTTTGGCCCCCTTGGCTCCCCTTTAAGTCACAACGTTGTGCTACCTAGGAAGTGACTTTTTATTCTAAAGTGAGTTATGTCCCCCTTCCTCACTTTTTATTTACAAATAACTATAGAAGGCAAAAATTGAACAAAATTTAATATTCCAATTAGCCATGGCTTATTAGGAATATTACAGTCTCCCCCAGCAAAATGTTGCTTGTCCTCAAGAAACTGAAGTGATGGATGTTGCAAGATCTTCTCACTCTCCCAAGTGGCATCCTCATCCGGAAAATTCTTCCACCTCACCAAGAATTCCCAGATCGTCCTGCTCCGAAGCTGCCTCTCCCTGGTATCAATGATAGCCTCCAGCTGTAATACCAAATGCCCCTCGTCATCCATGGGTGGTAGCTCATCTGTCACTATCACCTCCTGCCCCAATGCCTTCTTTAAGCATGATACATGAAAAATGTTATGAATCTTGCTGCCTTGGGGCAGCTCCAACTCATATGCAACCTGTCCAATCCTGCGTGTCACCTTTTATGGCCCATAAAAGCGGGGCTTGAGCTTCTCAGCCCCCTTTTTCTTTAGTGACGACTGTCTGTATGGCTGTAATCGTAGGTAGACCATGTCCCCTACCTCGAACTGCCTCTCCACCCGACCCCTATCGGCATACAGCTTCTGTTGGTTCTATGTTGTAGCCATGTTATCCTTGAGAGCTCGGAGGATATCCTAACTCTCTTGGATCCAAATCTTGGCTCCAGGAGCCCTGCTATCACCAAATATCACGTCAACAAAAGATAAAGGATGGTACCCATATAAGGCGTAAAATGGTGACAGACCAATGGACATGTGATGTGAAGTATTGTAGTAGTACTCCCCCAAATGCAACCACCTCAACCATGCTCGTTGCTGCCCACTAACAAAGTTACGCAAGTAGCCCTCTAGCCACTTGTTAACTATCTCTGTCTGTGCATCCGTCTGTGGGTGATAACTGGTACTCGGTGTCAACTCCGTCCCCACCAACCGGAAAAGCTCCTGCCAAAACCCGCCCATTGAACGGTTGTCCCTATCACTAACGATGGTCTTAGGAAGACCATGTAGCCTGAAGATCTCTCTGAAGAATAGCTTGGCCACCTGTGTTGCTGTATAGTGTGCGGATATGGCAAAAAAACGTGCGTACTTTGTCAGTCGATCAACGACGACAAAGATACAATCCTTGCCTTGTACCATGGGCAACCTTGTGATGAAGTCCATCGAAATACTCTCCCATTTCCCCTTCGGAATGGGAAGAGGCTGCAATAATCCCGCGAGATGGCTCATCTCTCCCTTGTTTCTCTGGCAAACATCGCACTCCCAGATGTGTTGGAGTACATCCTCCTTGAGGCCCTTCCATGAGAACCTCTCCCTAATGGCCCTATAGGTTTTGGTAAACCCCTAATGTCCTGCCAATGGTGAATCATGAGATGCCTGGAGTATCTTCTTCTTGAGCTGAGACCCCTCAGTCAAGAAGATCCTATCCCTGTAATTGATGATCTCATCGACCACCCTGTACCTGTCATCTACCACCTGCCCATCCAGAACCTCACATGCAAACCTGTCCTTGGAGTACTCTACTAAAAGTCGAGCCCTCTAGTTTGTATCCAAGCTCATAAGAGACAACATGGCTGGTCTACATGAAAGGGCATCTGCTACCACGTTGTTCTTACCCTTGACATACTCAATGTTAAAGTCATATTCTTGGATCTTGCTGATCCACTTCTGTTGCCTCTCCTATAGTTGCTTCTACTCCAAAAAGAACTTGAGGCTGTTGTGATCAGTCCTCACCCTAAACCTGTTACCCACCAAATACTGACGGTACTTAGCCAATGCATGCATGATGGCCAGCATCTCCTTGTCGTATATGGAATACAACCTCTCATGCGGAAGGAGCTTCCGACTCTCAAAAGCTATAGGGTGACCTCCCTACATCAATACTGCGCTGATCCCCTCTCCTGACGCATCACATTCCAAAACAAATGCTTGCGTAAAATCTGGCAACACAAGCACTGGGCAGCTGCTCATAACCTCCTTAAGCCTATCAAAGGCTCGTTGCACTGTATCCGACCAACCGAATGCCCCCTTCCTCATCAAATCTGTCAGGGGTGCAGCAAGCTGTGAGAAACCCTTGATGAACTTCCGGTAGTAAGTACAAATGCCAATGAATCATCGAAGTTTCGTCACGTTTCTCGGCTCTGGCCATTCTGTGATGACCTTAATCTTCTCCTCGTGGACCCTCACTCCGTCCACTCCTATGATGTGTCCCAGATACAGCATCCCCGTCAACCCAAACTCACACTTGGACAGTTTGACATAGAACTGCTGCTCCTGTAAGATACGCAATACCATCTCAATGTGCTGGAGATGCTCCTCCCAAGTCCTGCTGTAAATGAGAATGTCATCGAAGAATACCAACACAAACTTCCTCAAGTGACTACGGAAGATGTGATTCATGCAAGATTGAAGTGTAGCGGGGGCGCTGGTTAGCCCAAAAGGCATCACCAAGAACTCAAAGTGCCCATAGTGACACTTGAAGGCGGTCTTGGGAATGTCTTGCTCCCTCACGCGAATCTGATGGTACCCAGACCTCAAATCAATCTTTGAGAAGAATCGTGCTCCCCTCAACTCATCCATCAACTCATCGATCCTGGGTATGGGGTACCTGTTCTTCAAGGTCTTCTTGTTCAGGGCCCTATAGTCAATGCACATCCTCAATGTACCATCCTTCTTCTTCACCAACACTACAGAAGAAGTAAAAGGACTTGTGCTCGATAGAATGTGCTCAAGAGTTAGAAACTCCTGGATAGCCCGCTCAATCTCATCCCGATAGGCCTTGAGGTGCCTATAGGGGGTGGTGATCACGGCTTGTATGCCCTGCTCAAGCTCGATGGTGTGCTCAAACCCCCGATCCGGTGGCTGTCTTGGTGGAATCTCCCCAAACACTATGGCATACTGATCAAGGATGGACTGTTCAGGGCCCTATAGTCAATGCACATCCTCAATGTACCATCCTTCTTCTTCACCAACACTACAGAATAAGTAAAAGGACTTGTGCTCGATAGAATGTGCTCAAGAGTTAGAAACTCCTGGATAGCCCGCTCAATCTCATCCCGATAGGTCTTGAGGTGCCTATAGGGGGTGGTGATCACGGCTTGTATGCCCTGCTCAAGCTCGATGGTGTGCTCAAACCCCCGATCCGGTGGATGTCTTGGTGGAATCTCCCCAAACACTATGGCATACCGATCAAGGATGGACTGTATCTCTGGATGTACCGTCTGTCCTGTAGTCCCTGCCTCTGATGCCCGCAACTCCACTACCCACTCTATGTCTCCCTTCTGGAAGACTGCCTCCATCCGATGAGCCAAAACAGTCTGAGGCAGATATGTGTGCTGTCCCCATATCTTCTTATGCCTCCCTATCTTCTCATCATCCCACTCCATCTCTAGGGTCTTCCAATCCGTCGTGACCTTCCTAGAGTAATAAGCCACTGAACACCCAATATCATGTTGGTGTCCGGAATATCGACCACGAAAAAGTGGTCAGTCAATGTGTAGGTGCCCATCGTCACTGAAAGCTCTGGAACATAGTGAGCACACGTCATGGTCTAATCTCGTGGAACCAACACTGAAAACCCATTGAAGCTCTCTATCTGAATACCTCTCCACTCAACCATCTGGGCATCGATGAAGTTGTGGGTCGCCCCACTGTCCACCAAAATTGATACTCGCTGGCCACGTACTATCCCCCGTACGCATAGAATCAGATATTTGGGAACTCCTCGCAATGCTGCAAGGGCCCCTCCGATAGGTGCAAAAGATGCACCACCTACTGCTGGCGGTGGAGGTGGCAAAGGTCCCTGTATGGCATGGCTATCTCCTACCTCCACATCATCCTCGTCATCCTCTTCTCCACTGCTCTCAGAGAAGACCTCAATAAAATGTGCTTTGCCAGCAGCACATCTATGTCCCAGTGCCCACGGCTCCTGACATGTGAAGCACAACCGCTTCTTCTTCAGCTCCCTTCTGGCATCGTCATCAAGCTGTACTCGTCCTGGATTCCCCTTTGGAGGAGGAATCCTCACATCCGTCCCCTTGGATTGAAAAGTCTGTCTCTGGGGATAAGGTGTCCGGGTCCTGGGTAAGACATCTTGTAAGTCCCGGGTCCTGCTGATACCGTCCAGGAGTGTGGCCGGTTTAGTGGATCGGACTAAAACCCGAAGTGGCTCTGCTAACCCGTCAACATACATATAGACCCTCCGTGCTGTGGATAGGTCTGGCACCATCACAGAGACCCTCAAGAAATCTGCAATGTAGGTCTTTGGGCTCCCTGTCTGTTTGAGCCTCGTCAGCTCCACAAAATGCTGCTCTGGATCCCTCCGATCAAATCGCTCCATCAGTCTCCTGGTAAACTCGGCATATGTTGTCACTGTGGAGTGCCCCAGTGTAACCATCCCATGAAACCACCAATCCTAGGCCTCGCCATCCAAATGCAATGTTGCCACCTTGATGGCCTCTGCCTCTGACATCTGGTTAAGCTGGAAATAAATGTCCAACTTCTCCACCCAAGACTTTGCCGAACTGTTTGATGAGCCATCAAACATAGATAAGTGGAATCTACTCGCTGCACGATGGGTGTCACCATCATGGTAATGCCGGTACCCTCTGTGATGGTTGCGGGGCCTACTATCCCACTGGAGCTGAACAAAATCTCTGAATGAGAGGGCTTCCCTGAACTCCTGCCCATAGGTCTGGTACTTTGCAAAATAATCGCCCATATGTCCGAGCTCTGCCTCCTGCTGGGCTACAACCCCCGTGTCGGTTCCTAAGAAAGTGGGCATGGTAGAGCGTGTAGGGGCATGTGAGGCCACCTACTGCGCAATATCACGTTGCTCTGGCAAATGGTGGGATGCACCTGATCCCTCACCAACCTGGAAAACCCGTGGGCTCTCACGCTGTCTAGCCTCTACTGCCGTGAATCTCTGCCCCATCACCTCAATCTGTCTCGACAAATCCTGCACTGATTTGAGGAGCATATCTGCAAATCTCTTCCCATCTTCGTCTGCCATCTGATCCTTCTGCTCTGCGTCCACCACAGGCTCCTCCTGTTCTACGTCCACCACCGGAACACAGTCTCCCTCTCCGTAGGTATTCTCCAACCTATGCTCACTGTCTCTGTATTTCCTACCTCTGTAACAGATGTAGGGTTTTTCCCCTGGTGTCATAGATTGCTAGCTCCACAGGCTAAGCCAGATCTATGCTCTGATACCACTGTAATATTCCTCAAACCCTCGACTTGCACAAGGCAAGTGAAGAAATACTCTCAGAATGACAAGAATGGCCTCTTTGCGTGGACGCTGCTACTGTGTTGCTGCTGCTGCTATGAAACAAATGATGATTTGGGGGTTGCTCCCCTCCTTGGAAAAAGATGAAACTCTGGATTCAGGCTCTACTCAAGAAACCCAGAAAAACCCAGAAAGCTTTCCTAGAATAGCCGACCCTCGAAAAACACCCTCTTGGGGTTCTGCACAGTTCCTCTATGCTCTGCACTATCACTGAAGAAACCCCTCCAGAACTCTGCCTGAAACTCTGCCAAAATCCTCCAAGATGCAAGGGCTGATCCCCTGCTCAATCACCCAGCATAAATCCTCCTGCAAAAACCCCAATCCAACACTGCTGCCAAAAAGAACTACGTCCCTCTCCCAGTGTTGCGCAGGCCTCCAAAATGCTGCTGAAACTGCTGCTGGAATACTGATAAAACTATTGCTGAAATGCCAAAGGAAATACCTTGCCCGAGCAGGCACTCGAAGTCCCCCGGGGCTAAGGGTGAGATCTCCGAACGGAGACACTCAATGCACTAAATAGTGTTGCAGACTAGCTAAACAGCTAGCATGCTCAGAAGTCAAAACGACTAGCTCAAAATGCACATAACTGAATGATCCAAAATGAGGGGGCTCTTCTCTATCTTATCGCCTCTACCTCTCACAATCCCTAGGCTCACCTCGTCCTGCGTGCTTCTCCTCTTTCCACGTGTTCTTCCCTCCTGTGCAGTCTCTCCATGTGTCTGCGTGGGCTCCATTTCTGCGTCCCCCTTTGGCCCCCTTGGCTCCCCTTTAAGTCACAACGTTGTGCTACCTAGGAAGTGACTTTTTATTCTAAAGTGAGTTATGTTCCCCTTCCTCACTTTTTATTTACAAATAACTATAGAAGGCAAAAATTGAACAAAATCGAATATTCCAATTAGCCATGTCTAATTAGGAATATTACATGAATAGAGATTATGAAGCTTTTCCCAAAGAGCTTTAGCTGTTGAACATTGACCAACTTTTGCTTTCAAAGAATTTGGCAAAACATTCAAAATTACATTCATGGCCTTTGAATTGTACCTTTTAGCTTTGTCGGTAGATGTGTCTCCAGAAACAACTGATTCCCATACTCCATGTGCTTGCAAATGTACTTCCATCCTAGATTCCCATATCCAGTAATTATCTGCATCAAAATCAGGGGTTGGTACATAATACTCACTTTCTTCAGATTTTGTTGTACCTGTACCTTCCTTTGAAATCCTTGCAACCTGCTTCTTTGACTTTCCCATCTCTATGCTCTGAAAACTGCCTTCTAGCAGTTAAGTTGTTACTAAAGGAACCAAGCTCTGATACCAATTGTTGGAAATACTGAGAGGGGGGTGAATCAGTATTTCTTAGCAATTAGCACTTTTTAATCTTTTTTAGAGCATTAGTTAATCTTCAGTTATTATTATTGTTCTTCTTCAGATGATCATAAACAATAATCAACAATAGACAACATCTTTCTTTAATTTCCTTTTCTTCTAATTCTCTGTGATTTAATGAAGCATACATGAGTCTCCTGTCCTTCTTCGTGGTTTTAGGAATGTGCTCAAGTTGCAATTTCTTTTCCCATTCAAGAATTGATGAAAATCTTGCTTTAACACTTGTAGCTTCTTCAACCAAAGATTCAATACATTCATTGAGATTAACAGTCTAGTGATGAAGTCTACAAATTTTATCCATTCTTCTGTAGAATCTAATTTGATATTTTTCCAATATGTGGTTAACCGACACTACCTGTTCTTTGAATACATTCAAACTCTGTTTAGAATTATGATCATGTTTCACTTGAGACTGCAAAGTCTCAAATTGTTCTTTTAATGCTCTGGTCATAATTTCAATGGTGCTTTCAACGTCTTCTTTCAATATGATGTTTTATTTTTCATGTGCCTCTCTCATTTGTTGAATATGCTATGAATGCTTCAGTTCTACTTCATTCAATTGACTTTCAAACTGAATTTGTAAGTTGGTTCTTACAATAGTAAAGCCTCCAACTAGGGCCGCAGAATGAGCTTGTCAATTTTATTTAGTAAATTATTTGCCCGTTTCAAGTTGCAATTCTAACTCTTTAATTCTTTGCATCTTACTTTGATAAGTTGCTCCAAGTTCACTAACATTATATTGTTAATTGTTAAGGGCCTATGAAGTTTCTTCAGATTTCTCCCTCGCATCTCCAGTTGGATGCCATCGATGTTCAGACATTGTTTCAACATTGTCAAGCTTCCTCTTCTTGGCCATTCTTACAACGAATTTTGTATGTGTATTGAAATAATATTCAGTTAAAGATGGAACAATTTCAGATATTGGTTTCATCTCACTGACATGCTTCAAAAGAAATGAAGTTGGAGGAATTTTGTGGATATGGGAGTCATGGAAATTGTGGGGCACATTTTTGGCACTGAAAGGTCAGAGTTTTTAGTGTGTTATTCAATTGACTTTCTCTCTTTATCAAGAGTCTTTGTAACTGTTGAGTGAACAGTTTCTTGTTCATCCATTTTACCAATTTCCATCTATTCAAGTTGTTCAACATTTGTTTTAGACTGTAAGTCCTCTTGGGTGGTTTCCTTGTGAAAATCAAGAACAATAATGTCTTTCGAGAAGATAGTTTTCTTGGTTACTGGCTCCTTTGCTTATTGTTTCTGGTCCTTAGCCTCTATTATTATCATGCTTTCCTCAATGACCTGGCCTTGTTGTTGTTGTTCTTTAACATTAATGTTTTTGTTGTAACTTCCTCCTCCCACATTTACCCACTTGTGTCGGTTTACCCGGGGTAAACATGAGTTGAGGGGCTACTATGATATGATTCAACCTCTTAGATCACCTTAAGGAAGTGGAATCGACAAACCAAATACCTTAATGACTTCCTTATCAGGTGTTGTAGGACCCCCAAGGGCTAAACCACCCTTCCAAGTGCCCAAACCTTGAGTTAAACCTCTTTTTTCAGTGCAGTGCCTGATCTCCCAGACGCTAGCACAACACTGCCTATTTCGACTAAAACCCTCCAGTCGCACACATGATGCCTACAAGGGAGCGACTGTAGTATTTTTCACCTAGTTTTGTCCCTGCGACCGTGAGATTTAAGCCATTTCTTTTAAGCTAGGATCCAAACCTTTGCCCATAACTTAATGAAACTTTCCAGAACCATGAATGACATAAGGAAAAAGGCTTCCATACAAATATTAGACAAGAACTTGACCTAACGAGGCCTAGCCATGACAAACATTTCGTCAAACAAATGGTGAACATGAAATCTGCAAGTCATGAATGCATATAGAGATTTGGAACTTATCTTAGAAACATCAAAACAGTCTAATGCCCTCTCATAATAACTGTCATTACATCCATTAGGTAATGCATTCATTAATCAGACATTCATTCATTAAAATTGATAAGAGTCATACTTAAATTTGTCATATAACCATGTTTATAACCAACGTATAACAAGATATATAACAATGATAAATCAGCCATTAAAGCCATATAATAACAAGTATAATTACTCATCAAAAGCAAGAGTAACTTAGCTCTTATTAACCATATGCAAAAGATAACCAAGTCAAGGACTTCCATGTACTACTCAACCATAGATTGGGCTAAACCAAATCTTTCTTTCAGTCAATCACCCCCGTGCCATATTCCAAGCATGAATGTGGGATCTCATGGGATAAACCAATCCATAACCAACCAAGGGAATCCAGAGGCTAAAACTGTTGATTTGGGGTAGCATCGGATGTGCGCTAGCCACAAAAGTTGGTGGAGAGGTTGGGGCACATGAGATCTCCAATACCCAGAAAGGGTTTGGGCAGATTCTAAACAGATCAGGGGATATTAAAATAATTAATATTTTTAATGGAGTCCCTAAGTCTAAACTTAGGGAAAATAAAATATTAATATGTATTAATATAAATATGTGTTAGAATGGTCCAAAAAAAACATGGATCAAGCCAGATCTAATCTTAGCCATTGATTAAGGACTTAATCTCGGTCATTGATATGTCAACAGGAAAAGTTTAAGAGGCGGCTTGAGGGTCACTTGGAGAATACACCAGAGTGATCAATCATTCTATTCTCTAAAGCAGGGTTTGCTAAGAGAGATAGAATCAGTGATCGGGAGAGTAGCTGAGGGGCATTGAATACAAAGAGACAGAGAGGCAGAGATAGTGCCGGGACAGCAGCAGAGCAAACAGAGAGAGAGAGATGCAGCAGTAGTCAGTGCTCATGCAGGGCCACGCAGAGGCAGCTAAGTGTTGCATAGAGCACCAGAGGGGCCAGCGTAGCTGACGCAGAGGCTTAGAGAGCTGACGCATGGCCTCCTAGGGCTGACGCAGGCCAAGATAGGCTGACGCAGGGCCAACGTTAGGCTAGGAGAGGCTGATGCAGGGCCATGGAGAGGTAGCTAAGTGCTGCGTAGAGCACTAGAGGGGCCAGCGTAGCTGACGCAGAGGCTTAGAGAGCTGATGCAGGGCCAGCGCTGGGCTAGGAGAGGCTGACGTAGTCTAGATTGGGCAGACATTGGGGTTTCAGGGGCAGATTGGTGCTGAGTAGCTGTCGGAAGGATTATCCGAGGTTTCAGCCAGTAGATTTGTCTGAAACGGAGAGGTATTATTGCTAAGGAAATTCTTTGTTGGGTAGGCCAGTTTCAGCACTCGGATTGTACTCTGGTATTGCTCAATAAGAAAACCCTCAGATAGCTACATCAGTTTTACTGCATTGGTTTTTTCCGAGGACATTCGTCCAAAAATAATGGTGTCATGTGGTGTGTTTGTTCCTGTTTCTTTTAGTTGCTGATCTGTAATATGTTGAGCATGCACTGGTGTTTATCTTCAGTATTTACTTTGTAAATAACTTGTTAAAAAAAAAAACTAGGTAGGAATAAATCAGAAAAAGTGCATGAAGGGTTTCTAAACTAAGTAAACTTAGAAACTTCAACATGGTATGAGAGTGTGATTGCAGATCACAGGAGGACTAAAAGACATTAGTCGAGTGGAGCAATAGCAGTAGAAAATAGTTGTCCCGAGGTGACAGAAGTTGTTTCTAGCAGTGCAAAAGCCAAGAAGTGTGACGCAAAGCTAGCCAGAGCCACACAGAAGAAGCCGGGAGCTGCGCAGAGCCTCAGAGAGGCCAGCGTTGCTGACATAGAGGGCCAGAGGGCTGACGCAGGGCATCCCAGGGCTGACGCAGACCCATCTGGGGTGACGCAGAGCCAGCGTGAGGCAGAGAGGGGCTGACGCAGTTCACAAAGAGGCAGTTGCTGGAGTCTAGAAGGCTGCAGAAATATTGCAGAGTGGAGCTGGTGAGGTACTGTAGTCAGAACAGTACCTGACAGAGCAAGGCCAAAGGAGTTTTTACCGAGGGTTTCTAGTCGAGGAACCTCGATCAGCAGTGCAGTTGCACAAGACGATCAGAGTAGGGGGCATCTTAACAAGCGGCAGTAGGATTTCTTGGAGGGAAATCAGGACTCAGAGAGAGTCTAGAAGAGAACTTCCAGACGGGAAGTAGAGACTCAGAGAAGTCAAACAAAGAACTTCCAAAAGGGAAGTAGAGGAGCATCATGGCACTACACAGGGTAAGAGACCAGGATAGACTAGACGGAGCATCGAACTTCATAGTCTAGAAGGCCAGAATCTTATCAGTGCTCAACACGAATCGTGTCAAGAACTTCGCCTTGAAGGTTATAGCTATCCCAATCGACCCAAATGATAACGACAAGTACGAAGAGGTGATGGTGAGGGCCAAGTGCATTATCCTTGACAGGGTCAAGGATCATGTGGTACCACATATAGCTGAGGAGGAAACGGTAGTTGAGATGTGGGAGGCTCTCAAGAACTTGTACCAGCATACTTTTGTGCAGAGAAGAAGCTGCTCGAGAACCAGATGAGGTCGTATCAGATGAAGAAGGTCAATCGATTGACACCTTCCTCGGAGGACTAAATGTGATCCGAGACCAGTTGACTGCTATAGGAGCGACACTGGATCAAGAGCTTATGGTGAGGACAACATTGAATGTTGTCTTAGAAGATTGGGAAGTGTTTGTCCAGAGTAGCCTGGGCAGAGGGACTCTCCCACCTTGGGACAAGATGTGGGCAACTCTTCGCCAGGAAGAGATCAGACGGCAGTCAAAGACAGGCAGCAGCAGCAAAGGGATCAAGGCCAAGAAGGAGGAGGAGGATGTGGCCCTAGCATCTGAGGGAAAGCAGGAGAAGCGGAAGAAGAAAGATCTCTCCAAGATCAAGTGCTTCCACTGTGGGGAGATGGGTCATTATGCAACCCAGTGCCCAAGGAAGAAGAGTAAGGGAGAGTCTTTTGAGACTAAGGCAGCACCAGCATGGGCAGAGAAGGAAGTTTTAACAGACGATGACTGTGCCATGAGTGAACACACGCCACTTGAGCGAAAGTGGGGAGACATCGAGCTGTAGTTAGGCGGACTACAGGCAATGAGGAGCAGGATCCTTAAGGTACCCAGCCTCTTGGATTAGACCTTGCTATGGGAACCCTGACGAGTAGCATGACTGGCTAATGTGGGTAGAAACAGATGCAGATGGAGTGGCAGAGAGAGCTACAGTGTGGGAGTCCCAAGACAGTGCGAGGCTAGCAGGCTACAGTAGTGCGAGAGGCACAGGAGTGTTGCACCAGTGCAGGACGACACAAAGAGGTGTGCAACGGTGCGAGATGCAAGGAGTTGTTGCAACAGCGCAGAGGTCAGAGAGGGAGCACTTGTCAGCAGCCAAGGGAGCTTCAGCATTAGTGGGTGTTTCTAGCCCAACGGGAGGTCAGTTGGGAGATCAGTTACTTACTTCTCAGTAACTGAGTTGCAGTGCAGTAGTGGGTAGCACAATGCAAAATGATGAGAGGAGGTGCAGTGTGGATGCAATGCTAGGAGAAAGGACCAGCAGCAACACAAATGCAGAGGGAGCTATCGTACAGATGTAGTAGTGGCTGTGGCAGAACCATGGGCAGCAGTACAAGATACAACAATGCAGAGGATGTTGGGCAGGAAGGCCTAGCATCAACACAGGTACCAATGCCCGATGATTAGAGTAATATTCAATGAGGAGTATTGCCAGAGCACAGTCCTCTCTAAGAGGGAGTGTTGATTTGGGGTAGCATTGAATGTGCTCTAGCCACGAAATTTGGTGGGGAGGTTGGGGCACATGAGATCTCCAATACTTAGAAAGGGTTTGGGCAGATTCTAAACAGATCAGGAGATATTAAAATAATTAATATTTTTAATGGAGTCCTTAAGTCTAAACTTAGGGAAAATAAAATATTAATGTGTATTAATATGAATCTATGTTAGAATGGTCCAAAAAACATGGATCAAGCCAAATATAATTTTAGCCGTTGATTAGGGACTTAATCTCGACCGTTGATACGTCAACAGGAAAAGTATAAGAGGAGGCTTGAGGGTCACTTGGAGAATACACTAGAGTGATCAGTCATTCTATTCTCTAGAGTGGGGTTTTATAAGAGGGATAGAATCAATGATCGAGAGAGCAGATGAAGGGCATTGAGTACAGAGCGACAAATAGGCAGAGATAGTGCTGGGACAGTAGCAGAGCAACCAGAGAGAGAGACGCAGGAGCAGCCAGAGCTCACGCAGGGCCACGCAGAGGCAGCTAAGTGCTGCACAGAGCACTAGAGGGGCCAGCGTAGCTGACGCAGAGGCTGAGAGAGTTGACATAGGGCCTCTTGGGGCTGACGCAAGGCTAGAGTTGGGCTAGGAGAGGCTGACACAGTCCAGATTGGGTAGACGCTGGGGTTTCAGGGGCAGATTGGTGCTGAGTAGCTGCCGGAAGGATTATCGGGGGTTTTAGCCAGTAGATTTGTTTGAAACGGAGAGGTATTACTGCTAAGAAAATTCTCTGTTGGGTAGGCCAGTTTCGACACCCAGATTGTACTCTGATATTGCTTAATAAGAAAACCCTCAGATAGTTGCACCGACTTTCCTGCATTGTTTTTTTTCTGGGGACATTGGCCCAAAAATAATGGTGTCATGTGGTGTGTTTGTTATTGTTTCTTTTAGTTGTTGTTCTATAATATGTTGAGCATGCATTGGTGTTTATCATCAGTATTTACTTTGTAAATAACTTGTTAAATAAAAATAACAAGTAGGTAGGAATAAATCAGAAAAAGTGCATGAAGGGTTTTTAAACTAAGTAAACTTAAAAACTTCAACAAAAACACCTCCACCCTCACCATACTATGATCTCACCTAAATCGGTCCAGAGATCACAAAACCAAACCGAACTTGGATGCCTCAAAATTTCTTCACCAATACCTTGAGGAATTTTCCTGTTTCCACCCTCAGGGTTTACCGTGTATCCTGCCATTAAAGGCCAAGAGATTCCTAGGCCCTTGGGAATTTTCCTAAGACCACCTCACCCGGATCCAAAACCTTCTAGCAATCCAAAGCTCAAATGAGAAAGAATCCCATCACACCATGACTATCCAGAAATGGCAAGGCAAAGCTAAAACCGCTGTCAAAACCTGGCAAAATCCATGCCACCGACATCAAAAAAACCAAAATACACAAATGCATTGTCATGCATGCAAAAACCAACTAGGAAAATCATACATGCAATCTGTTACCTACAAGGATTCCCGCTGAAGCCACTTGATCCAAATTTTCCTTTCTTGATCTTTGCTTCCCTTTGCTTTCCTTTACTTTCGTTGTCCTTCCTTTGCTTGCTTGCTTTCCTTCTCCTCTTGGTGCTCTTCTCATCTCTAAGACAAATTCCAAAACTTAACTAACAAAAGGTTATGAACTAATCCTCAAAATCCTTTTTATCATTGATGCCTCTAACTTATTCTATTCCCTCTATTTTCCTTCATTTTCCTCGTCACACGCAACCTATGACCTTTCACTTTCCTTTTCTTCTAATTTCCTTTATTTTAATTAAAAAAAAAGTCAATTAATGTCTCTTTTCCTTTTCAAAGCCTTTGCCATTGCCTTTGTCACTTTCTCCTTAGCCATAAACGCAACAAGTGATGCCCACTAGGATATTTTTCCCAACATTCAACTTGGAATAAGTGTTCCATGACCTTGGTCTTATTTTGCCTTTATTAACTTTATTACATGATTTTTTAACTTAGGGCTATTACAAACCCCTACCCCTTAGGGGAACACTGTCCCCGATGTTCTGTGACACTTACAACCAACAAGACCGCTGAAAACCAAAACATATTGCCCATGGAGCTTTATAACTCAGCACGTTGCAGTATTTACAATGAACAACCTATTGAAAACATGACAATCATACCATTTTCTGGAGATTTATAACACAACTCATTACGGTATACAATAACAACCACATATACTTGTGCACGTTTGCTTCAACCAACAAATAACCATATTTTATATGGAGCTTTATAAGTCTAGCTCAATACAATATTTACAATAATATACACATATACACATATGCACTGAGATGAATAATGTCCCAGCTCCCCACAATTGGAGCACTTGACCTTGGAGATGTCCTTCTTTTTCCTCTTCCTTTGCTATCTCGCAGATGCTACAGCCGCATCCTCCTCCTCTTTCTTGACTCACACTCCCTTACCACTACACCACACCTTGGTCAACCTCCTGATCTCTTCCCGTCGAAGAGCTGCCCACATCTCTTCCCAACTGGGGAGAGTCGCTCTATCCAAAATGCTTTGGACAAACGTCTCCCAGTCCTCGGAGACTGCATTCAAAGCAGTCTTGACCATAAACTCAAGATCCGGTGTAGACCCCACGGAAGTAAGCTGGTTGTGAATTCCTTGCAACCTGAGAAGGAAGTAATCTATCTCCTCTCCTTTCTGCATCTTATATGACCTCAGTTGATTCTCCAATAGCATCTTCCTCTGCACGGGAGAGCCCTGGTATAAGGTGGTCAGGGCCTCCCACATCTCCCTTGTTGTGTTATTCTCAGCAATATGTGGTATGACATGATCTTTGACCTCGTCTAGGATCATGCATTTCGCTTTCGCCTCAGCCTCCTCATCTTCTCATTCGCATTTAGGTCAACTGGGACAGTTATAGTTTTCAAGGCATAGTCCTTGATGCAATGTTTATCCAGGATTGCCAGGATCCTGGCCTTCCAGGTGACAAAATTGGAAGCCACGTCCAATCTGTCCTAATCCCTTAATCCGTTCACTGCCATCTCTACCCCTCTTCTAGACTCCCTCTGAGTCTCGACTTCCCCCCTGGAAATCAGCCAACTGTCAAATCACTCCTCTCCAATCCTCCTTTGTCGCTGCAACTCGAATCTCGATTTCTCGGCAAGAAATCTGTCGAGGTAGTGCTTCCCTCTACCTTGTTTCTGTCTCCTTAGACACTTTTCTGTACTGACAAAAACAACGTCTCACCAGCTCCTCAAATCACAATCTGGAAAACTCCCTTAGCCCCGACAATTGAAGAATCTAAGCCCTTCAGGCTCTACGCAATCACGACGAAGGTTTAATCTACTCCTTCGACCAACTACGTCAATCCTACCTGGCTGAGAAGGATGATGTGGCTCTGCGTGGGCTTCTTTTGCCTCTCTCTGCCTCTACACTGGCCCTTCCCTTGGCTCGAAATCCTGAAATAGGCTCTGCGTGAGCCTCTGTGTCACCTTTTAAGCACTACGTCACCTCTTCTCTTGCCGCTTTAGCTCTGGAACAACACTGTCTCTCCGGACAACTGCTTCTACTGCAAGTTTTTTCAGATCTCTCCTACTGGCATCTTCAATACTCCTATATCTGCAATCGCTCTAATACCATGTGAAAATTCATGAATCTAACACATTAGAAACCCATACTGCAATATCTGGTTTATTATCTCCTACTTGTTATTTACATTAACAAGTTATTTACAAACATACAGATCAACACCTGAAATAAAATGAGACAACACAAGGGACACTGTTATTTTTCGACAATCGACCTTGAAAAAACCCAATGTAAGAACACTGGTGCAGCATATGAAGGGTTTTATTATTAAGAAAATTTTGAATACTAATAAGGTGCCAGAAATGGCTCACCCTTCAGAGAATTTCCTTGGCAGCAATACCTCTATCCGAAGACAGATATTCTCGCTGCTCAGCAACCAGATTAACAATCCCAAAGCAACTCTGGTTGTTCCTTGCACTGGACAACGGAAGCTGCTCCATGCACTCTCTGGAACTGTGTCACCCTCTCTGGCTTAGCGTCAGCTAATTAGCTCTCAATTTGTCCCACTAGATCACCTTAGTGCGGCCTTTGAAGTCCTTTGCATCAACCGTATCAGCCTCTACGGCTTCTGCGTCAGCCTCTTGGCCCTCCTGTGTCCTCTACGCTGGCCTCCTCAGCCTCTGCGTCAACTCTTGCTGCCTCTGCGTCAGCCTTCCTAGGCTCTACACTGCCTTTTTCGGCACTCTGCTGCCTCTCTGATATGTATTCCTCGGCCTCCTGCCGATCTACCTCATTGCAACTGATCACTTGTTCGATTTCCTCAACAAACCACGCCCTAGAAAATCGAACTGACTGATCTCTCAGGTTTCTTGGTGTGTCTCCTTTCTTCCTAGGGCACTGAGATGAATAATGTCCCAGCTCCCTACAATTGAAGCACTTGACCTTGGAGATGTCCTTCTTCTTCCTTTTCCCTTGCTGTCTTGCAGATGCTAGAGCCGCATCCTCCTCCTCTTTCTTGACTTGAACTCCCTTACCACTACTCCCCACCTTGGTCAACTTCCTGATCTCTTCCTGTCGAAGAGCGACCCACATCTCTTCCCAACTGGGGAGAGTCGCTCTACCCAAAATGCTTTGGAAAAATGTCTCCCAGTCCTTGGAGACTACATTCAGAGCAGTCCTGACCATAAACTCAAGATCTGGTGTAGACCCCACAGAAGTAAGCTGGTCGTGAATTCCTTGCAACCTGAGGAGGAAGTGATCTATCTCCTCTCCTTTTTGCATCTTATATGACCTCAGCTGATTCTCCAATAGCATCTTCCGCTGCACGGAAGAGGCCTGGTATAGGTGGTTAGGGCCTCCCACATCTCCCTTGTTGTGTTCTTCTCAGCAATATGTGGTATGACATGATCTTTGACCCTGTCTAGGATCATGCATTTCGCCTTCGCCTCGACCTCCTCATACTTCTCATTCGCATGCAGGTCAATTAGGACAGCTACAGTTTTCAAGGCATAGTCCTTGATGCAATGTTTATCCAGGATTGCTAGGATCTTGGGCTTCCAGATGACAAAATTGGAAGCCACATCCAATCTTTGTTGATCCCTTAATCCGTTCACTACCATCTCTACCCCTCTTCTAGACTCCCTCTGAGTCTCGAATTCCCCCCTGGAAATCGGCCAACTGTCAAATCACTCCTCTCCAATCCTCCTTTGCTGCTGCAACTCGGATCTCGATTTCTTGGCAAGAAATCCGTCGAGGTAGTGCTTCCCTCTACCTTTGTTCCATCTCCTTAGACATTGTTCTGTACTGACAAAAACAGCGTCCCACCAGCTCCTCAAATCACAATCTGCACAGCTCCCTTAGCCCCAGAAAATGAAGAATCTGAGCCCTTCAAGCTCTGCGCAATCATGGCGAAGGCTGAATCCACTCCTTTGGCCAACTGCGTCAATCCTACCTTGATGAGAAGAATGATGTGGCTCTGCGTGAGCTTCTGCCTCTACACGGGCCCTTCCCTTGGCTCGAAATTCTAACACAGGCTCTGCGTGAGCCTTTGCGTCACCTTCTAAGCACTACGTCACCTCTTCTCTTGTCGCTTCAGCTCTAGAACCGCGCTATCTCTCGGGACAACTGCTTCTACTACAAATTTTTCAGATTTCTCCTGCTGACGTCTTCAGTCCTCCTGTGATCTGCAATCGCTCAGATACCATGTGAAAATTCATGAATCTAACACATCAAAAATCCCTACTGCAATATCTGGTTTATTATCTCCTACTTGTTATTTACATTAACAAGTTATTTAATAATATAAACACTGAAATAAACACAATTGCAACCTTCACAAACATACAAATCAACAACTAAAATAAAATGAGACAACACAAGGGACACCGTTATTTTTGGACAATCGTCCTCGAAAAAACCCAATGCAGGAAAATTGGTGCAACATATAGAGGGTTTTATTATTAAGCAGATTTTGAATACTAATAGGGTGTAGAAATGGCTCACCCTTCAGAGAATTTCCTTGGCAGCAATACCTCTATCCGAAGATAGATATTCCAGCTGCTCAGCAACCAGATTAACAATCCCAAAGCAACTCTGGTTGTTCCTTGTGCTGGACAACGAAAGTTGCTCCACGCACTCTCTGGAACTGCGTCACTCTGTCTGGCTCAGCGTTAGCCAATTAGCTCTCAATCTGTCCCACTGGATCACCTCAACGCAACCTCTGAAGTCCTCTGCGTCAACTGTGTTAGCCTCTACGACTTTTGCGTCAGCCTCTTGGCCCTCTTGCATCCTCTACGCTGGCCTCCTCAGCCTCCGCGTCAACCCTTGCTTCCTCAGCGTCAGCCTTCCTAGGCTCTACGCTGCCTTTTGCGATGCTCTGCTACCTCTCTAATATGTATTCCTCGACCTCCTGCTGATCTGCTCCTCACGCAACTGATCACTTGTTCGATTTTCTCAGCAAACCACGCCCCAGAAAATCGAACTAACTGATCTCTCAAGTTTCTTGGTGTGTCTCCTTTCTTCTTGGGGCACTAAGATGAATAATGTCCCAACTCTCCACAATTGATGCACTTGACCTTGGAGATGTCCTTCTTCTTCCTCTTCCCTTGTTGTCTCGCAGATGTTAGAGCCACATCCTCCTCCTCTTTCTTGGCTGGAACTCCCTTACCACTACTCCTTGCCTTGGTCAACCTCCTGAACTCTTCCTGTCGAAGAGCTGCCCACATCTCTTCCCAACTTGGGAGAGTCACTCTGCCCAAAATGTTTCAGACAAACGTCTCCTAGTCCTCGGAGACTGCATTTAGAGCAGTCCTAACCATAAACTCAAGATCCGGTGTAGTCCCCACGGAAGTAAGTTGGTCGCGAATTCCTTGCAACCTGAGGAGGAAGTGATCTATCTCCTCTCCTTTCTACATCTTATATGACCTCAACTGATTCTCCGATAGCATCTTTCGCTACACGAAAGAGCCATGGTATAAGGTGGTCAGGGCCTCCCACATCTCCCTTCTTGTGTTCTTCTCAGCAATATGTGGTATGACATGATCTTTGACCCCGTCTAGGATCATGCATTTCGTCTTCGCCTCAACCTCCTCATACTTCTCATTCGCATTCGAGTCAACTGGGACAACTACAGTTTTCAAGGCATAGTCCTTGATGTGATGTTTATCGAGGATTGCCAGGATCCTGGCCTTCTAGATGATAAAATTGGAAGCCACGTCCAATCTGTCCTAATCCCTTAATCCTTTCACTGCCATCTCTACCCCTCTTCTAGACTCCCTCTGAGTCTCGACTTCCCCCTTGGAAATTGGCCAGCTGTCAAATCACTCCTCTCCAATCCTCCTTTGCCGCTGCAACTTGTATCTCGATTTCTTGGCAAGAAATCCGTTGAGGTAGTGCTTCCCTCTACCTTGGTTCTATCTCCTTAGACACGGTTCTGTACTTACAAAAACAGCTTCCCACCAGCTCCTCAAATCACAATCTGCAAAACTCCCTTAGCCCTGGCAACTGAAGAATTTGAGCCCTTCAGGCTCTGTGCAATCACGGTGAAGGTTGAATTTGCTCCTTCAGCCAATTGCATCAATCCTACCTGGCTGAGAAGGATGGCGTGGCTCTACGTGAGCTTCTTTTACCTCTCTCTGCCTCTGCACTGGCCCTTCCCTTGGCTCGAAATCTTGAAACAAGCTCTGCGTGAGCCTCTGCGTCACCTCTTCTCTTGCCGCTTTAGCTTTGGAACAACATTGTCTCTCGGGGCAGCTGCTTCTGTTACAAATTTTCCAGATTTCTCCTGCTAACGTCTTCAGTCCTCCTATGATTTGCAATCACTCTGATACCATGTGAAAATTCATGAATCTAACACATTAGAAACCACTACTGCAATATCTAATTTATTATCTCCTACTTGTTATTTACATTAACAAGTTATTTAATAATATAAACATCTAAATAAACACAATTGCAACCTTCACAAACATAGAGATCAACAATTGAAATAAAATGAGACAACACAAGGGAAACCATTATTTTTGGACAATCGTCCTTGAAAAAACCCAATGCAGGAAAACCGGTGCAACATATAGAGGGTTTTATACTAATAGGGTGCCAGAAATGGCTCACCCTTCAGAGTATTTCCTTGGCAGCAGTACCTCTATCCGAAGATAGATATTTCGGCTACTCAGCAACCAGATTAACGATCCCAAAGCAACTCCGGCTGTTCCTTGTGTTGGGCAGCGAAAGGTGCTCCACGCACTCTCTTGAACTGCATCACCCTCTCTGGCTCAGCGTCAACCAATTAGCTCTCAATCTTTCCCACTGGATCACCTCAGTGCAGCCTCTGAAGTCCTCTGTGTCAACTGCGTCAGCCTCTTAGCCCTCCTGTGTCGTATACGCTGGCCTCCTTAGCCTCTGCGTCAACCCTTGCTGTCTCTGCGTCAGCCTTCCTAGGCTTTGTGCTGCCTTTTCTGGCACTCTGCTGCCTCTCTGATATGATTTCCTCGGCCTCCTGTCGATCTGCCCCTCACTGCAACTGACCACTTGTTTGATTTCCTCAACAAACCACACCCCAGAAAATCGAACTGACTGATCTCTCAAGTTTTTTGGTGTGTCTCCAGCGAACCCTCAAGCCTCCTCTTATACTTTTCCTGTTGACGATTCAACGGCCGAGATTAAGTCCCTAATCATGTTGGATGGTGTTGTCATTGATGTCAACCCATGTAGTTCACTGGGATTGACTTTGACCAAAAACACCAGTCATTGATATCAAATGGTTAATGAACGCTTCTTAGTAATTCTCGGATTACATCAAGATGGCCGCTTGTAAAGTTTTGTAGATGTTCTATGCTAAGAGCAATTTCACTTTTCTCACAGCAATCATACAAGTAGATAAGCAAAATGCAGATAGAACATATAAGCAGATCTTACAGAAGACAAATCAGAAACAAGAAAAATGTATGTGTTCGTTTCGGCGGTCAACAGGATGCTTCAACCAGCAAAGTCTCCTTTGGTCAGCCAGCCCAGCATGTGTCACAACAACCCTCCAACCAGTAGATGAGCCAACCCAAGTCAGTTCTACAAAAGTCAACGCTGTCCTGAAACTTCTACGAAACCCTAGCAGCAGAAACCCTCTTCGTCCTTCCCACGTGTGGCTGAAATTCGTCCTCCAGGTAGCTCGTACTTTTAGGATGAGAGAGGAAGATGTGAGTTGTGTTGTGTTCAAATTCTCTCCAACTTTTCCTGTATATATATCCATCAATGAGGGTGTGTGACACATCTGTTGGGCATGTGAGCCTACATTACAAAACTGGCTGACCTTGCACATATAATTTATTAAGAATAATAAATTCAAAATATAAGTTCTGCTCATCGGATTAAGACTATTTTTATATGGATTTTACACCTCTCAGAAAGAGGAATCCAACAAAAATATTAGCCTCTTAATCTGAGCATCAGAACATGGAGTTTGGACCTAGTTGTCCAATTTTAACACTCCCTCTCAACTAGGGAGAACTCCATCTATTAGTGCAATTAACATCGTGAGTCATCCCGCCGAAACTTGCTTTGCTGGCTTCTTTATTTCAGAACAGAAGTGGGTCAGTCACAAAGACATCATTCCCCGACTGACATAATCAGTCCAGAGGTCCCAGACCTCACAAATCTTGATCCCAGATCAAGTGGTTGGACCATGCCATCCTAGATAGAGAGTACGGCAATCTCTGATGCGTCCATCAGTCTTTGCTAATAGTCTCTAGCTTTTCCACACCTCATTGGCCAAATGAGAGGTACTTCCCATGAGCCCTGAACTCAATGGGTAGGATGCATACGGGGCACAGATTAAATGAGTGGCGAACCAGCTCAATAATCACAAGGGTGGGGCAGAAGCATTATGAGTGCTTATAGCTCCGATAAGCTATCCCCAAAGCCCCCCAGAGCTCCCAGAGCTCATCGTCCAACAGGACCCACATCATAGGGTCTTTCCACGACACCAAGACTCTCACAGAAGGTTAGGAACTTGACCTTCCCCAGGGGCTTAGTGAGAATATCCGCGACCTGCTCATCAGTTCCTATATGATCGAGCCTTACGGCGCCTCGCTGTACCATATCCCGGATAAAGTGGTACCTGATATCAATATGCTTGGATCGGTCGTGGAACACAGGATTCTCAGTCATACGAATCCCACTCTGATTATCACAGAGTATTACAGTGGTATCTAGCACATGTTGGAACAGCTCACTAAAGAGCTTCCTCAACCAAACTGCTTCACAACAGGCCATACTAGCAGCAATGTATTCGGCCACCGCGGTGCTCAAAGCCACCGACTTCTGCTTCCTGCTCATCCATGAGATCGAAGCAGAACCAAGATTGAAACAACATCCAGATGTGCTCTTACGATCCACCACACTGCCAGCCCAATCGGCATCAGTATATCCCCGGAGTATCACACTCCCGGCAGTGTATCTCAGCCCATGGTTTATCGTGCCCCGAAGATATCTCAAAAGATTCTTGGCACCAACCCAGTGAAAATGATGAGGCTCAACCATCTGTTGACTCAAAGTATTCACTGCAAAACATATGTCCGGACGGGTGTTCACTAAGAACATCAAAGCTCCTATGAGTTGACGATACTCAGTAGGATTGGCCAAGATAGGCCCTGCAGCGCTGCCACTCAACTTCTTAAAGTTGAGTTCCATTGGTGTCGACACGGACTTACAGTCCACCATCCCAAATCTTTCCAGAAGCTTCACAATATACTTTCCTTGAGAAAGGAAAATCTCTCCAGGTCTCTGCCAGACCTCCAGGCCTAGGAAATAGTGCATCAGTCCTAGGTCTTTCATCTCGAACTCAGCAGCAAGCTCCCTCTTACATTGATGAATGAGAGGGTCATCACCTGTCAGGAAGAGGTCGTCCACATACAGCACTAGAATGAGAGGCTTTCCTTCCTCAACCTTAAAGTAAAGGTTTGGATCAGCATTGCTTCGAGTGAAGCCCAGCTTCATCAAGTAACTATCCATCCTCTCATACCAAGCTCTGGGTGCTTGCTTTAACCCATAGAGGGCTTTCTTCAACCTGCAGACATAAGTGTCTCGATCTTGAACTTCAAATCCCAGAGGTTGTTCTACATACACCTCTTCCTTTATTGCACCATGCAGAAAAGCGGTCTTGACATCCATCTGATGAAGACTCCATCCTTGCGTAGCAGCAAGGGCTATGATGGATCGGATGGTGGTATATCGAGCCACAGGTGCAAATATATCGTCATAGTCAATTCCTTCCTTTTGAGAGAAGCCACGGGCAACAAATCTTGCCTTAAACTTTTCAGTGCTCCCATCAGATCCATGTTTAATCTTGTAGAGCCATTTAGCGGTGACAACAGATTTGTCCTTCGGTTTCGGGACCACATCCCAGACATCATTCTTCATAATAGCCTCATATTCTTCATGCATAGCATCCTTCCAGACTTGATGCTTGATGGCTTCCTCAAAAGATCCAGGTTCAGATTGTATAATAGTACTCATGGCAGCTAGATACCCTTGGTATCTACACGGCTTCTTGCTTTCTCGGAATGTTCCCCTTGGGGCAGCATGACCCTCAGCATCTTCGAGGGTGTCCCTGAGCCATGATGGCCTCTTTCCTAGAGAAGGGGAAGGATCAATAGGGTCCATTTGCCCTTCAACATCAGGCATAGTCTCATCCTGGGGTTCTTCCAGATTTCCAGGTCTTTCTTCATGGTTTTCTTCAGATCTAGGAAGATCTACTACTTTCTTCAGGGAGGCATCTTCGTCAAAAGTGACATCATGGCTCATCTCTACTTCCCTTTGACCAGGTACATAGACTCTATATGCCTTAGAAGTCTCACTGTAGCCCACAAACATTCCTTTCTTCCCAGTAGCATCCAGCTTACTTCTCTTTTATTTCGGCACATGAATATAGACAGGACATCCAAAAATTCTAAAATGTGAGACATCAGGTTTCTTACCAGAGAAAACCTCTTCGGGAGTTTTGGAGTCCAAAGCGGAATGAGGGCATCGGTTTTGAATGTACACAGCAGTATTTGCAGCTTCTCCCCACAGAAACTTTGGAAGACCCTGGTCACATAGCATGGCACGGGCAGCTTCCACAATAGTCCTATTCTTGCGTTCAGCAACACCATTCTGCTCAGGAGTATATGCAGTGGTAGTCTCCCTCTTAATGCCAGCTTCTCTGCAAAAGTCTTTGAACTCATTTGACTCATATTCAGTGCCATTGTCAGTCCTCAAAATCTTGTTCTTCTTTCCGGTCATATTTTCCACCGAGGCTTTGAAGGTACGGAACCACATGAAAGCCTCATCCTTCTTCTTCAAGAAGTATATCCAGGTTTTGCGAGAGAAGTCATCAGTAAATGCCATATAGTAAGAACATCCCCCCAAGGATGAGATCAGTTGTGTGGGGAAACCCTTGATCAATTCTTCTTTTATCTTCAAAGTGCAGCAGAGAAAGAGAGAGAGTGTACATTTACAACAGAAGTCAACACTTTGACTTGTCTAGATCTGAGCATAGATCATATCATATAACGATGAGATCAGTTGAAGACATTCTGCTTCAACTGATCCTCCAAGGTGACTCCTTCACCTATCATCATCCTACATCAGGTTCTCAAGCTTCACCACTGCATATGCATCATGCATCATCATGCTGCTCTTGATCTCATGCATCACTAAGGTTGTTGAAGTAGAACGTCCTCTCATAGTGGTCATGTGATGGTACCAAGCTGAGGTCACTCTAATAGTACCGAATCTTGTGGTCACTGAGTTTATCTCTACAATGGCACTGAACCTCTCCTTCTGCAATAACACCGAAACTGAAATTACAACACCGAATTGAAGTCACTGTCCTTTGTGGTAGCACCGAGACTTTTTCTTGAGATAGTAACAAGACCTTGTCCCTGAGATAGCACCGAAATCCTTTACTGAGATTTTACCGAGACTGTATTTCAGGGCTGTTGTGTGAGATAACTCGGTCCCTTCATTCGAGATTTTCATCCAACCGAGATCCTTACCCTTGTCACTTCTTGTAATTCAGATCACTGTTTGCAATAGATACGTTACTGGATTATCTTCATACTGTTATTCAATATACTTAAACATCTATAGAAGAACCACCAAGATCTGGTGTCAAGACTGCTTCTTCTCATAGACAACGTTGGATTTTACCACGCTGTCACCTACAGTTACGTGGCATTAACACGGATCCCATGCTGTAGTATAACTGCTTTATAATAGATCAACTACAGGTATATCGTTGGAGGTCGAGGGTATTCATTCATGGTGACTGCGTCCTTATGCCGAGATCATTTAATACACGCTGCCTGATCTATGTTGCCAGATCCCACGCTGCCAGATCAACGAACGTTACAGGATGCCAAGAGTGTCATGACTGCACCATGGTGCAGTCAATACCTTGCTGCGGATGCGGCTCCCTTATGCGAAGATTCTCCATTGCTGCGTATAATGACAGCGTATAGATTTGTTGTGTATGCGTATAAGGTGACAACGTATAGTTTCCATAACTGCGTATAAGGTGACAGCGTATAGACTTGCTGGGTATGCGTATAAGGTGACAACGTATAGTGTCCATAACTGCGTATAAGGTGACAGCGTATAGACTGTCCATAACTGAGCGTATAGATGTCCACGCTGTGTGTATAGTTTCCTTAATTTCGTATGCGTATCATGACAGCGTATAGTGCTGTGCATACATAACGTCTTCTCCTTTACAGCGTTTAGGGACGTGGCTGAAGTTTAGGGCTACGTGAACCTTCACACTGCGTATTGGCTTGGCAGCTACAGGTCTCCTTTCAACTGCGGCCAGATCTCCTATGAATTCTTCTATGCTTGATGATTGCGGCTCTTCTTCCTCCATTGACTACGTGAACAAGTCTGCGTTTAGGCTGCTACAGGCAGTGTATAAAGGCTTCTTGTGCAGCGTAACAATGCCTCCCTTGACTGCGTTCAGATCTCTGCGGCTAGGGCAATGTACAGCAGCTAGGGCATCACTTGAAGACTAGCGTATCACTCATGGTGTCTCTCTCCTTCACCAAAAACCCAGACGTGGAGAGGAGGAGACTACACATGAAGAGGTTGTGCTTATGACTCCAAGTGATGACTTCCAGCTTAGAGGAATCCATTTTCTTCGATGATGATTGCTATAGATAGAGTTTGTCTTCACCTCAGCTCTGATACCATGTAAAGTTTTGTAGATGTTCTATGCTAAGAGCAATTTCACTTTTCTCACAGCAATCATACAAGTAGATAAGCAAAATGCAGATAGAACATATAAGCAGATCTTACAAAAGACAAATCAGAAACAAGAAAAATGTATGTGTTCGTTTCGGCGGTCAACAGGATGCTTCAACCAGCAAAGTCTCCTTTGGTCAGCCAGCCCAGCATGTGTCACAACAACCCTCCAACCAGTAGATGAGTCAACCCAAGTCAGTTCTACAAAAGTCAACGCTGTCCTGAAACTTCTACGAAACCCTAGCAGCAGAAACCCTCTTCGTCCTTCCCACGTGTGGCTGAAATTCGTCCTCCAGGTAGCTCGTACTTTTAGGATGAGAGAGGAAGATGTGAGTTGTGTTGTGTTCAAATTCTCTCCAACTTTTCCTGTATATATATCCATCAATGAGGGTGTGTGACACATCTGTTGGGCATGTGAGCCTACATTACAAAACTGGCTGACCTTGCACATATAATTTATTAAGAATAATAAATTCAAAATATAAGTTCTGCTCATCGGATTAAGACTATTTTTATATGGATTTTACACCTCTCAGAAAGAGGAATCCAACAAAAATATTAGCCTCTTAATCTGAGCATCAGAACATGGAGTTTGGACCTAGTTGTCCAATTTTAACACCGCTATACTGTTGGATGGTTAAAAACCCAAGTTTTAGGGTTTGGGTTCCTTGGACTGAGGATATGCCCCAACTTTGTCGAGGGTTTTTGGTAGGTCAAGTCATTGAGTTTGGGTCAGAGATCTATGTCATTAGGTTCTCGAAAATATGTTTTTGTTGATATGTGGTACGCCCCAAAGAGGCCTCCTAGTTTGAGAGATATTCACGATTGAAGTTAGTCACCCTAATTTCTAGGCTAAAAACCCTAGGGGTAGAGACATGACACCTCCTCCAATGATTGTCAACACATGACATTGTTTATCACTGTAATCTCACCCCATATAAGTTACATAACTTCAAAACCAAAGACAATAAATCAATCATTGACTTAATACACTCATATGCCCCCTACAAAACACACAAAAGAGGGTCAGTGTACAAATTCCTTGGAACTTAAACAAACAAATTTATAATACTTATAAAATAAATTAACCATACCTTAAGGAATCTTAAGAAAAGTATTAAATTGTTTATTTATTTTTACAAAAGGTATCCCTCATATTGTAAAGGCTAATATCTTTCACTCATAAGACTCACAGCCTTTCTCACTCATACGGCTCAAGGCCTTTTTTTACTTAACACACAAGACAAGACTTAATTAAAATCACGGCCTTTCTTACTTAAGACACAAGACATGACTTAATTAAAATTTTGATAACTCCTTCATGAAGCCCTTTCCTTGTCCTATAACGGTCACTTATGAAGTCCCTCTACAAACTATAAAGAAAGACCCATCACTCCTCTAAAGACATAACTTATCACGTGTCTTCTGAAATTTTCAGCCTAATAATAAGATATCTGAAAAAAAACAGTTCAGATTTTTTTTTGAGGCGAAGTACAACGAATAGGGCTCCCTCTCAAGTGAAATACAAGGTAAGTTCTTGTAGATTTCTTTAAGTTGTTTTGGTTTTCGTTTAGTGCAGGTGTAAGGTTAGGCCGCAAGCCTGTTTGAGCATTTTTCTTTTGCTAGTAAAGAAGACTATACTATGGCCTAAGGCACCAAATTTTAAGGCCTGTTTATGTGGCCTAATTTGAAGTTGTAGTGGAGTACTAAAGTCTCCATCTCTGTGGCATTATTTGTAGGTACCGGTGACTTTTCAAAACTAGTCTTGAATCCTTTTAGGACTGCGTATTTCTGATCATCTCTAAGTATACATGACTGTGGTTCTTGTGGAGTACTTCAATGCTCGATGCTTGTGCAAAGTTCTTATAACTTCAGGATAGTACGGTCTCTCACCTGAAACACTAAAAGCAGTACTCTAGTATATATACCTGTGACTACAACTTATAGTTAAGCTGACTTGTTGAAGTCACTTAAGAAAAGAAGCCAACTTACTATCATTCTAATAGCAGTCCAAATTAAGTTCATTATAGTAACAGTTTTGCATGAAAGGAGATATCTAACAAGGTATGATCGTGTGATGTTTGATCCTTGTAGTCACTGTGTGAGTAGGTTGATCTAAGGCACATCTTTCTCAATTATCCAGAGAGTTGAAAACTGGAGTCTCTAGCAAAATTCTGAGGGTAAACACATCTGTTGTGGCATGCACTGAACCACTAATCAAAGATGTTGAAGGGCTGATACTTAAATAATTCACTGTGCAAAGTCTTGAGACTGATGCTGCCCTCTTTTCGATGTTATTCTTGCAGACCTTAGAACAATGATTTGGCATTTTGATATAACCTCTGTAATATGATGACTTTTTGGCAGCAACAATAACACTAATGACAAAATGGCATTCATCATCATGTGTTAATAATTGTGATAACAGTCCTCAAGTGTATAGATAGATTTAACAGAAACTTAGGACCTAAGTGATGTGACAATCTAAGATATTACACCTAGATATGGCACAGTGATTTAAAGACCTAGGACTGTAATTACAGTGGCATGCGTAACTTACAACACATTAACAAGAAGTCAAGCAACTAGACAAGATGACAAATGACACAATAACCCTATGTAGTAGTGCATGAGAATTTGTGTTAACATAGCTGCATTACAGTCTTTTGGCCTCTTGACTATGACCTTTTTATAATCACTGTACCTTGACTGTGACTTGATACATTGACCTACTTGACACAACAATGACTATGAATTTTTACCAACAGTGACCTAAGTTATGATGGCCATCTATGAAGCAACAACACCTTTGGAATATGCTATGCAAAGAACTTGATCCATATACTATATGAATTTTGTAGTATCGGGTATTGAGCTATGACAGAACTAAGAAGTGTGAATTGACTTAACACCTAGACATAACTAATGGACCTGACATGTAAATGACTTAGCAATGACATATGGTCGACTATATTAATAAAACTATTATGATTGTGATGTGATACATTGACACACTTAGATCCAAACTATAGGTTGCAGTAATACTTGACATAGTGAGTAGGTTGTCTATGACAGATGGTTGACACTACAGTAATACTTGACATAGACTATCATGACCTAGGGATTTGTCTTGTAGTGATGACCTAGAGAGTTTACAGTGACACAACTGTAACCTTGCAGGGCAGCAGATCTTTGAGGGCAATATCATTTTATTGTACAACAGATTGACGTAAAGATGGATAACAGTGTATGAGCAGTGCTCAATAGTGAAAGGAACGTATGTTGGTAGCTCTCCAAGGACAGAATTTGAGAGCATTTGAGGCAGGTCATAGGGATGACCTGAGGCACCTTGGTTTGTGCCATCATTTGATAGCAGTGCCAAATGGTTGCAACATCGTGTTCAACTTGATAGTGTGGCAGCATGATATATCAAGTCTTGATGCTTATTCATTCGTGAGCAGCTCAGTGCAAGGACATGCAGTGGCAGCCAGCAGATGTGCAGTGACAGTGGTTGTGCATTGATGACTATTCATTCATTCATGAGCAGTGACATGCAGTGATAGCCAACACTTATGCAGTGATTTGTAGTGACAGTGATATACAGTGTGCAATGACAGTGATGTGCAATTGAACAGTGATAGCTTGTGTAGCATCGTGCAGCAACCAGTTTGTGGGTATAGTGATCAAAGACTAACAGGATTCGATATCTATTCTACATTTTCCTTACAACTATTCTACATTGATTCAGAGTACAAGGGATCCAGTCTGAAAATTGTGAAACGTGGTCTTCTGGCTCGTCAAGGAAAGTGATTGGAGTCACTTTTAGGTTGTAGCATGAGAACACTTCAGGGTGGCAAGGTGGTGCTAGGGCAAGTTGTGGCTTGCACAGGGCGTTGTGGCATCCATTCAATTGTGGCTAATAAACTAACAGGGCAGCGAAGCATCCTTTCCGACAACAGCCAGTAAACAAAGTGTTGGGGCACTCATCAGGTTGTGGCCTGACCTACATGGGCGTTGGAGCGCCCTTTTGATTGCAACAAGATATTAGGGTTTAGTAATGTCCTACATGTTGTGGCCTGTGAATCAGGGGGTTGACACATCCCTCAGTTGTAGCTGAAATCTTGAAGTGATCAATTTTCTTTTAATAGGGAGAAGACAATTACTAAAGAAGCGTTCGGTGGTTTTTGACCCGGAGAGGGTTTTCGACCTAAAAATCTGTGTCCTTTGTTTTATCTTTCTGCATTGTTGTATGGTATTGTCTATTGTTGATTATTGTTTATGATCATCTGAAGAAGAACAATAATAATAACTGAAGATTAACTAATGCTCTGAAAAAGATTAAAATGTGCTAATTGCTAAGAAATACTGATTCATCCCCCTCTCAGTATTTCCAACAAATCAACGGCTAATATTAGATCTGGCTTGATCCTTGTTATTTAGAACTTTCTCACTCATATTATATTAATACACATTAATATTTAATTTTCTTAAGTTTAGACTTAGGGTCTCATTAAAAATATTAATTATTTTAATATCTCTCCATCCAGGTGGAATTTCTCCAAACGATTTTTGGGTCTTGGAGATCTCGTGTGTTAGCCTCTCCACCAATTTTCATGGCTAGAGCACATCTGATGCTACCAAAAATCAACATAGAGCACAGTCCTCGCTAAGAGGGAGTGTTGGTTGTTGTAGCATTGGAAGTGTTCTAGTTTCGAAACATGGTGGAGAGGCTAAAGCCTAAAACACATTAGATCTTTATAACCCATAAATCATTTCTAGAAATTCCACCCAGAGATTGCTCAATTAAATTAATTAGCCATCATTTAATTTTTTTCTAAGTCTAACTTAGGAAAAGGGGTTAATTAATAGAAATTAATTGAGAAAGGTGTGAATTATCTATAAACTCACACGGATCGACTTAGAGATAATCTCAACCATTTATTAAGTTTTAATCATGGTCGTTGAAGTCTCAACTAGAGATTATAAGGAGTCGATGGGTAGATGGAGAACAAATTTTGCAGATACTCAGTGATCTAGACAGTTCGAAAGATCGAGTAGCAAGTCCTAGAGGGGTAGAGACAGTGATTCGAAGGAGGATTTCCATATCCAGAAGAGGTAGAAGCGAGTGACTAAAGTATTCCACAACGCAGCTAGCCCAAATCAGTTGCGAGAGTCGCGAGGATTTTTTTGACGTCGCAGATTAGTGTCGTGCAGGTTTTCCTAGAACAGACATGTGAATCACGCATGATTTCCTAGTACAGTCACGCGTATCGTCAGAAACAGATTCAGCCTGCACATAGGTTGATGACTAGATTCAGAGACCGCAGGTTTGCTTGTGGAGGGAGGGAATTAATCTCTCTAAGTATTTTCTGACAGATCTTGTTGTTTGGACAACTAGTTGGGCTTCCAAAGATTGTACTCAGAATTCATTATTGCATAATAATAAAAACCCTCAGCTGATGCACCAGTTTTCCCACATTGGGTTTTTCCAAGGACTTTTGTCCAAAACCAACTGTCTCATTTTATGTGTGTGCTAGAATTTCTCAATTCATCTTTTTGCTTCCGCAATATTTATTTTTGGTGAAGAAATTGCAGTGTGATTAATTCGGTATTAATCAGAAAATTAATAAACTATTAATCAGTTAGGAGAATTAATTCCAGTTGCAGCGTTTCAAGGGAATTTTCACAGTTTTGAGGGTTAAAATCACAATTTTCCTCCAGTAGTAGCAACAACAACAGAAATTCTTTGGCAGTGCATTTGGAAAGATTGGGCCATTTCAGTTGGAGATTTCATTTAGTTTCATGCCTAAGTATTGAATGCTTGTAGTTGCAAGCCCGGTTTCTATCACTTCATTCCATTGTACTCAATTCCAACTATGAAATTCAATAAAATGGCTCTGATTTTTGGCGCCTATTCTATGGTTCATTGATTTATATTTGTTTGTGTAAATTTGTGCCTGCATGTGTGAATTTCCTTGTTGTAGTTTAGTGCATGTATTTGATATTCACTGTATTTCCTAGTTAGGAACATTACAGTGTTTTCAAAGCATGTGCTTGGCCAATGTGGGGGAAAATTGATACATGATGTCACCCAGATACCAAGGTGTAGTCTTCCAAAGAGGCAGAGGCAAGGGTAGGGAAGAGGACATGGTAGAGGACAAGAACCTGATCATTTCTCTGATACAAAACTTGACAACGCCAGAGAACGCATGGAGGGTCAGGAGCGAAATGAGTAACCAAGACAAGGAGGTCAGAACCGGGTTATCAATGAGTTGTTAAGGGTAAACCAGCAGATGTTGAGGCAAAGCCAATTGATGATGGATATGATGCAGCAAATGATGGGCCTGCAAGTGCAGAACCAACTAGGGCATGACCACAATGGAGATGGGGGTTCTAAAGCAGGAGGTGGAAGTGACCACACATATGAGCATACATTTCAGCAGCTGCATACTTTCGTGCAGTGTTGATAATATCGCCGAAATATCGGCGATATTCAGAAATATCGCGATATTTTCGGCGAGCCGAAATATCGCCGACAAAATATCGCGATATTTTCGGCGATATTTTATATAGCGATATTTCCGAAATATCGCCGATATTTCCGAAAATATCACGCGATGATCGAAAATATCGCCAGGTGACTGTAAAAATTTTCCGCATGGCCTATAAAAATCCGATTTTGGTTTTTTTCATATCATTTTCATTTTTTATTGCTGGAGAAGGAAGGGGAGAGCTATGTGATTGCTTCCAAGGAGGGTTTGAGCATTCTAGGCCCTAGTATTGATATGCTATTCATGGTAATGTTAAATTCTTAAAGTAAAAGTGACATTCTCCTTAATCTTCATTTTCATCCTTTTACTTAAACTTTTAACATTACCATGAAATGACTCAGGATGTTTGAGAGTGGTTTCGGCCTCATTGGATTTCATATGGAGAAAGTAGAATTTTAGATTTCATTCAAAATGCAGCAGACTTATCAGTTTTTTAGGATTTCAGGATTGGGAGATTGTAATGTTTCCAAGAGACACCACCTGCCCAGGCTACCTCTGCCACCAGTAGAGGACGTGGTCTACCTCCTATAGCTCCTACTTCTAGTTCTTCAGCTTCTAGAGCATAGCAAACTCCACTTCCAACTCCACCAGCACCAACATCTACATCTAGAGGGAAAGGAAAAGCTGTGGCATTTTCTCGCAAGAGGGGCAGAGGAAATCAATAGGATTAGACTTTAGTTATTTTCTTATGTGCTTGTAAGCTGTACATGAACAATGAACATTGAATATTCAAGAATCAAGACCAAGCATATCACATTCTAATTTCTAAATAGTAAATTTTGATTCTATTTATTCTTTTAAAGTGAACTATGAACTTTGAGAAGTAATTATATTTTAATTTGATTAGATAAGCTACAACCTGCAATTTAATATGGATAAAAAACTATATTTCGGTATATATATATATATATAACGTGTCCCCCGTGTCTTGTTTCCAGGTCGTTGCATTTCGTATTGAATACTCGTATTTACGTGTCCTCCGTGTCTCGTGTCCTCGTGTCATGTGACTTAGCTTAGACAATATTGATGTATTGTCTCCGTGGAGGGTGGAGTCTGAGGAGCCCCTCTTGGAGGAGTCACCTTCATGGTTAGAGCCAATGGCAGATGATCCATTAGAGCAGGGGTAGCAAGAGGAGGACTCGGAGTCAGAGGAGCAGCAGCACTCAGAGGAGGAGCAGGAGGAGGAGGAGGACACTGCGGGAGCATCAACATCAACACCATCTGCTATAGATATAGGAGAGCATAGCCCCATACCTAGCACTCATTATTTGACATTAGGTGCAGAGGCAGGGTCAGGGCCTCCTACTACTAGGGGCAGGCCTGGAAAACAACCCATCATGTTTTCCCGTAAAAGGGGGAGAGGGCAGTGATTTCAGATAGATAGCTGCTAGTTTTATTTGTTATGCTACATATAACTCATGATGATGAGATACTTTTATATATGTGATGTTATTTTGTATTGGTTCTCCACATTTGAGTCCTTGAATGGACAATTATCAGGGATCAGCAGGATTTGGTATCGCCTTTGATGTATCATTTCTATTTGACATCATATATATCAGTGTTTTCTTCATATTTATGTGCCAATGTGTTTATTTCATGTTGTTATTGCTTTATATGTTTAAAAATCTAAAAAAAAATGAATATATTATGCATTTTTTATGCTTGCCGATATTTGCCGATATTTTGCCGATATTTTCGTCGATATTGCCGATAAGATATTTTCTGGACCCTCGCCGATATTTTCCCGATACCGATATTATCAACACTGCTTTCGTGCGTGGCCAAGCTAGCCATCCCACTATGCCACAGTTTATGGATGAGCCAGAAAAAGATAGGGCACCAGATATTATTGCAAATTTGGTGCACTCTGTGGAGACGAGGATTGATGAGTATAAGGGGCTAGACCCTAGGGATTCAACGTGTCATGTCTTTTGGAGAGTTTATACACCTCAAAAAGAGATGCAAGATCGAGGTTGGTACATCTTATAGAGGAGGGAAATCAAATCAGGAGGGGAAGAAGGTGGCGGGGAAGGTCACACTTCCGAACTTTGAGGGATCAACCAAGAGTTCAGTTAGAGCTTGGGTCCAAAAGCTAGACACTTATCTCCATCTGAACGCCATGCAGGAGACTGATGCTATCTGGTTTTCCACCCTGCATTTGGAGGGAGATGCACAGGAGTGTTGGTACCATGTCCTGATCACTCTTGGGCATATACATATTACCTCCTACACCGAGTTCACCAGGAGATTGATCCAGAGGTTTGGCAGGAAGGCCTAGAGTTGCACTTCAAGGAGTTGGCACATCTGAGACAAACATGTAGTCCTAAGGCCTACATATTAGACTTCCAACAATTGGTCGTGATGGTTACAGACAATTCGGAGACTCGGCTGATTATGTTGTTTGTTGAGGGGCTAGCTAATCCCCTATGTGCATGGGTGAGGGCCTATAGGCAAACAACATTATTGGATGCCATCTTGTTAAATTGGCAACTAGGGCCAAACTCCATGTGGGTCGGCTTATTTATGGCAACTGATATTTTTATTGGATCCCTCTCGTCGAGAGGTGTAGGATTGATCCAAAGATCATCTGATTCCGATAAGCATTTATGGAGATATGAATTTATTTTGTTTATGTAATTATTATCAAGCCGACCAGCTCTTATGTAGGCTCTAGAAGCCCAACCGACGTGTCTATTCATCACCCTCATTTTAGTATAAATATAAGAGGATTTGATGTCATTTAGACACACTCTTTAAGTGATCTCCTCTCCACGTCTTGGGTTTTTGGAGAAGGAGAAACGTTAAAGAGTACGTTGGGCCAAGTATGATGCCCTAGCTTATATGCAGATGATGCCCTAGCCTACATGCTGTTCAAGAAGCCCTAACACTTCTGAACGCAGTCCTATAATGGAGTCTCCTAACCGCAGTAAGGGAAGACATTCTTACGCTGTTCATGGAAACCTATACACAGTTCATGATGAGGATTTTATGCAGATCATGAAGACTTCTTATATGCAAATCATGGAGACCTTATACGCTGTACATACACACTGTTCATAGTGAATGATATATGATGTGGATACGCTATGGTGTTATACGCTGGTTTCACGCAGTCATAACAAATAAGTTTATGCAGTCATGGGAGATATTCACATAGTCATTGTTCACGCCGTCATCGGAGATATTCATGTAGTCAATATTCACGCTGTACATGTTGACACTATTACACAAATCAATGAGTCTCATATGCGTTGTACATGATAACACTAATATTCAGATAAATGAGAATGCAGTCAAAAGAAAGACCTGTTCACAGGAAACCTGTTCACGCTGACAGAGAAGTTTCATCTCTGAAATTTCATGTGAATATGAATGCCAGGACCCACAAACAAGAAGGGATAGAACCCAGAAGCAGATCCGCATTAGGGCAAGTGCTTAAGAGTATATCTCCACCTCGGATGTGTATAAGGACAGACGGATTAAAGACACCTCCAACGCAGACAATCACTGAGATCTTCGCATGAGTAAACAGAGGCACATTCTCGACAGATCTTAGTATAGAAGATCATGATGATATCCCAGTCAGATCTATAAGGATATTAATGTACATATGATTACTTATACTTGGTGACCAATGTATATATTGATGGTAAGGAATGATCTCTGTGATATGTTATTAATTACAGTCTTATGATAGTTATAGGATCATGACTTGATCTCGATATAACTCTCATAACTCAGTGAATGGTGGTATAGAAGATGATCTTGCAAACTTGATCTTGGTGACACTAATATGAAGGTACAAAGATCATCTCAGCCTCTCGGAACAGTCATGGTGTATAATCCTCTCATTAAGTGATGAATGATGATGAATGAAACAACATGATGATGGAAGATGTAGCACAGTGGGCAGGATAAATAATGAGCAGCATGATGATGAGAGCAGATGAGAGCAGCTCTGTCATCAGGTTCAAAACTGTGTTAATACAGCATGGTGTCACATGGCTAGGTGCAACAAATGGACGAGATGCTGCACTAAGATAGGTGAAGGAGTCACTTAAGAGAATCAGTTGAAGCAATATGTCTTCAACTGATCTCATGCAATATCAAAAGTCAACGTATTGACTTCTATTGTAAATGTATTATCTCTCACTTTCTCTGCTGAACTTTGAAGATAAAAGAAGATTTGATCAAAGGGTTTCCCCACACATTGTGGGGTTTGTCCCTGGCTCGCGCCATATCTTGTGTCCTCTTGCCTTGGCTTGTCTTCTGTGATTTATATTTATGTTCTATCTGCAGTTTATCTTAATGCTGATGTGATTGCTAACTGTAAAAATTTAAATAAATTGCTCTAGCATAGAACATACCTAAAATTTACATGGTATCAGAGCTGAGGTGAAGACAATGCCCAAGCAAGAGTGAAAGAGCAATCACCGAAGACAGTTGGGACAAGACAGAAGGATCAATGGGTTCCTCATAATTCACCTAGGGTGAAGTCAAAGCAGAGAATGTTATCAGAATGGCGCAGCGGAAGATTATGATGGTCCATCTTAAGATCACTTCATTGGGAAGTTCGGATCTAAGGGTGGAAGGAAAGGCGGATGCCTTGTTGAAATAAGTTCGGTCGTTATGCGAAGGAGTGTTCGAATGGCAGAGACACATCTCTTGATGAAGATAACAATCATTCTTGGGACATCTTCAATGATCAAAAGAATGACTGGTAATGCAGGTCATCAAGGAAATGGTCGACTCTTCCAGGAAAGCAAGGAACCCCAAAATCTCTTTTATGTACCTGATCGAACCTGATGTCCATCTCGGAAATGGGAGTCAAAGGTTACAGGGTGGCACTTATCGATGAAAGGTATGTGTTTGAAAATAGATCTTTTAAAGATGTTTTGAGTTCAGGGTTGTATCAAGTTGCAGGAAGTCCACTAGGGACCATGTCCATTGACTCAACACTGGAGGTCTGTGAGTCAGATGGTGACTAGGATGCCTGAATTCAAAAAGAAGCATGAAGGTACATGTCTGAAATGTACCGAAGGAAAATATTATAAGGGGACCTTTCCCCTCATGCAGCAGGTTCACAGGTTTGGAACAACCCGAGGAGTTTGATGGAAGAAAGCCCTCTATGGCTTGAAGAAAAACACCTTGGGCATAGTATGAGAGGATTGATAGTTGTTTAATGCAAGCTGAGATTCACTAGGAGTGAAACCGATCCAAACCATTACTCGAAGGTTGTGGATGATAAACCTCTCGTACCGGCACCTATGTCTGACAGGTGCAGACCCTCTCATTTATAGGAGACAGAGGGAGTTGGATTCTGAATGTGAGATGATAAGCTGCAAGCTTGTGACTGCGTCGAGGATCTTAACTTTCAGAAGTTATATGGTAATGATGTCAGACCAGATTTGGGAAATGCCTTTGAGTTTCATAAACTCATTCACATTGATGTACTTGGAGAACCTCCGTCTGGACATATGAGATGCAGTTAGCATGGTGAGCTCATATTTGAGTCTCACTGGATTGGTGCCAAGAATCTTCTGAGATATCTTCAGGGCACAATCTCTCATGGATACACTGGCGGAAATATGAAACCACATGATTATTCGAATGATGAGTGGGCAGGTAGTATGGAGGATCACTAGAGCACTTCCTAGTGCTGTTTCTCTTTGGAATCTGCCTCGATATCCTGGATGAGCAGGAAGCAGAAGTCGGTGACTCTGAGCAGAATACATTGCTGATAGCATGGCCTTCTGTGAGGCAGTCTGGTTGTTGAAACTCTTCAGTGAGTTGTTTGTACACATGATGAATACCACTGTGATTCTCTGTGACAAATAGAGGTGGGATTCGATTATTGAGGAATCTCATATTCGACAATTGCTCCAGCAGATAGACATCAAACACTGCCTTATCTGGGATATGGTAGGTCGATGATCAAGGAGGCTCCATCGCACTAAGATGATGTACAAGACAAAGCCCTGAGGAAAGATCAAATTTGTGATTTTCCTAAACGACTTGGAGTCATCGAGAGACCTTTGTAAAAGTGTCCTGCATGTTGCATACATTGAGCTTTAGGAGCTCTGGGGGGCTTGCAGTTCTATTGGAGCAACATACGACCACAGGGTGACTCACCCTCCCCTGGTGGTGCGTACTGGAACATGATGATTCGCTCTCTTGTGGGACAAGATGATACGCTCTCTTGTGTAGCAGCATGATTAGTTCTCCTGTGAGGCCTGGATTGATGTATTCTCCATGGCGATTGTAGCAGGATTGATGTGTTCTCCATGGCGATTGTAGCAGGATTGATGTGTTCTCCTGTGAGGCCTGGATTGATGTGTTCTCCATGGCGATTGTAGCAGGATTAATGTGTTCTCCTATGAGGACAGGATTGATTAAGTTCTCATGTCGAGGCATACTACCCATGCAGTCTGGGACTAATGGGAAGTACCTCTCATCTGATCAATGAGTAGGGAAATGAAGTTAGGGACCACAGTAGTACCGATGGACGCATCGTTGTATCTACCGTACTCCCTACGCTAGGATGACCTCCATTGATCTGGGATCAATAACATTGGTCTGGGACCAGTGGTAGGAGTTGTACATACTATGATGCTGACTTCGGGTCGGCTGAGACTGGTCTGGGACCAGTGGTACATACTCCGAGACTGACTTCGTGTCAGTGCAGTACTGGTCTGGGACCAGTGAGAGTCGTACATACTATGACGCTGACTTTGGGTCGGTTGAGACTGGTCTGGGACCAGTGGTACGCACTCTGAGACTAACTTCGGGTTAGTGGAGAATGATATGACTCATTCTCGATCAATTCTTCTTCTTCATAGTTCAGCAGAGCAGAGCTACCAGAGCTAGCAGAGCTAAGCTGAGCAGAGCTACCAGAGCCAGCAGAGCTGAGCAGAGCAGAGCTACCAGAGCCAGCAGAGTAGAGCAGAGCCAGCAGAGCTGAGCAGAGTTGGGCAGAACAGTGCAGGGCACTGATGGCAGAGATAGTACAGTCGGACTTATGGATCAATGAACGGAGTTCTCCCTAGTTGAGAGGGAGTGTTAAATTGGCAACTAGGGCCAAACTCCATGTGGGTCGGCTTATTTATGGCAGCTGATATTTTTATTGGATCCCTCTCGTCGAGAGGTGTAGGATTGATCCAAAGATCATCCGATTCCGATAAGTATTTATGGAGATATGAATTTATTTTGTTTATGTAATTATTATCAAGCCGACCAGCTCTTATGTAGGCTCTAGAAGCCCAACCGACGTGTCTATTCATCACCCTCATTTTAGTATAAATATAAGAGGATTTGATGTCATTTAGACACACTCTTTAAGTGATCTCCTCTCCACGTCTTGGGTTTTTGGAGAAGGAGAAATGTTAAAGAGTACGTTGGGCCAAGTATGATGCCCTAGCTTATATGCAGATGATGCCCTAGCCTGCATGTTGTTCAAGAAACCCTAACACTTCTGAACGCAGTCCTATAATGGAGTCTCCTAACTGCAGTAAGGGAAGACATTCTTACGCTGTTCATGGAAACCTATACACAGTTCATGATGAAGATTTTATGCAGATCATGAAGACTTCTTATATGCAAATCATGGAGACCTTATACGCTGTACATACACACTGTTCATAGTGAATGATATATGATGTGGATACGCTATGGTGTTATACGCTGGTTTCACGCAGTCATAACAAATAAGTTTATGCAGTCATGGGAGATATTCACATAGTCATTGTTCACGCTGTCATCGGAGATATTCACGTAGTCAATATTCACGCTGTACATGTTGACACTATTACACAGATCAATGAGTCTCATATGTGTTGTACATGATAACACTAATATTCAGATAAATGAGAATGCAGTCAAAAGAAAGACCTGTTCACAGGAAACCTGTTCACGCTGACAGAGAAGTTTCATCTCTGAAATTTCATGTGAATATGAATGCCAGGACCCACAAACAAGAAGGGATAGAACCCAGAAGGAGATCCGCATTAGGGCAAGTGCTTAAGAGTATATCTCCACCTCGGATGTGTATAAGGACAGACGGATTAAAGACACCTCCAACGCAGACAATCACTGAGATCTTCGCATGAGTAAACAGAGGCACATTCTCGGCAGATCTTAGTATAGAAGATCATGATGATATCCCAGTCAAATCTATAAGGATATTAATGTACATATGATTACTTATACTTGGTGACCAATGTATATATTGATGGTAAGGAATGATCTCTGTGATATGTTATTTATTACAGTCTTATGATAGTTATAGGATCATGACTTGATCTCGATATAACTCTCATAACTCAGTGAATGGTGGTATAGAAGATGATCTTGCAAACTTGATCTTGGTGACACTAATATGAAGGTACAAAGATCATCTCAGCCTCTCGGAACAGTCATGGTGTATAATCCTCTCATTAAGTGATGAATGATGATGAATGAAACAACATTATGATGGAAGATGTAGCACAGTGGGCAGGATAAATAATGAGCAGCATGATGATGAGAGCAGATGAGAGCAACTCTGTCATCAGCTTCAAAACTGTGTTAATACAACATGGTGTCACATGGCTAGGTGCAACAAATGGACGAGATGCTGCACTAAGATAGGTGAAGGAGTCACTTAAGAGAATCAGTTGAAGCAATATGTCTTCAACTGATCTCATGCGATATCAAAAGTCAACGTATTGACTTCTATTGTAAATGTATTATCTCTCACTTTCTCTGCTGAACTTTGAAGATAAAAGAAGATTTGATCAAAGGGTTTCCCCACACATTGTGGGGTTTGTCCCTGGCTCGCGCCATATCTTGTGTCCTCTTGCCTTGGCTTGTCTTCTGCGATTTATATTTATGTTCTATCTGCAGTTTATCTTAATGTTGATGTGATTGCTAACTGTGAAAATTTAAATAAATTGCTCTAGCATAGAACATACCTAAAATTAACACATCTCTAGGGCCAAAGACATGATTTACGCCTTACCTAAGACTGAGGCCTCTATACCCGTCAGACATGTGAAAATTTCTAACCCGAAATTCTACTGCAGTAACTGATTTATTTCACCTACTTATTTCTCACAATAAGTTATTTACGAAATCCCTTCAGCAAACATTAAAATAAATTCTACTGCAATTATCACATAATTTCATAGAGAAAAAAACAAGCAAAAGAACCAATCATATCAACACAGTTGTTTTTGGACAATTGTCCCTGGAAAAACCCAATGTGGGAAAACCAGTGCAGCATATAAGGGTTTTATTAATCTTCAGCAACAATCACTTTTACAAGGAATGATTTTACAGAGAAACTGAGACACTACTGAGAGAAAACACCTGAGACAAGGTTCATCCCTTTCCTGGAAACTTTCTGACACCCTGGAGACCCTTCTCCCAGCTCTACGTCACTTCTGCGTCACTCTGTGTGGTTCTGTGTCAGCGTGCGTGAGGACTGTGTCTTCCCTCTGGACTGTCTCTCAATACCTCTGCGTCACCTCCTCAATCACTGACTGTTGTTGATGCCCTCCTCTTCCTCCACCCTACAACTCTCCGTCTGAAATCGATCTCCTTCTCTTTGAGAATCGATTTTCCTTGGGATACTGAGTATCCGCTGGTGTGTCTCCAAATGATCCTCAAGTCTTCTCTTATATTTTTCCTGTTGATGATTCAATGATCGATATTAAGTCTCTAATCAACGAATAAGATTAAAACAAACTTGATCATCGTCTCTTAGAAGCTTCTCACCCTTATCTTTAGTAATACCCATTAAGTTTAGACTTAGAAACCCATTAAAAATATTAATTATTTTAATAACTCATTATCCGAGTGAAATTTCTCCAAACGATTTCTGGGTCTTGGAGATCTCATGGATTCTAGCCCTTCCACAAAATTTTGGAGCTAGAACACATCTGATGCTACCCAAAATCAACACTCCCTCTTAGCAAGGAATGTGTTATAATAGTGTTTCCCAATAGAAGCACCACACTGATCCATGGCATCGGTCCTCTGCCCCTCATCTACTATGCTGCTGCAACCTGTACTGCTACCCATGAAACTGCAACTGTCACTGCTACATCTGTACTGCAGCTTCCTCTAAATATGTTGCATCATGCTGCCCATAACACTGCCATTGCTAACTGTTGCACTACAACTCCTGATACTTTGTTGGGTCCCTATAATACTAGTGATTACCCCATTACTATTATAGTTATACCCCTTATTTATATTGTTGTGCCCCTATTACCCCCATATTGTTATTTCTGTGCCCCATAGAATCCCTCTATTGTTATTTTTGTGGCTTTATATTATTATTGTTAGGTCGGCTGGATTATATTGTGACTCCTTAGACTCCTATATATAGAAAGGAGGTTTTGTCATTTGTATCATCCAAGAATTGTTCATTTATGTAATGTAAAGGAGGTTGCCCCCTCGAAGAGGCTGAATTCTAAGGCGTTGATCTATCTTTTCTATCTTTTCTTGAGCTGGTTTCATAACATTTGGTATCAGAGCTTTGGATTCTAGGGTTTCGCTGCTCCAAACAGGTCATCGTGGCATTTTCGCTATAACTTTTTTCTGTGACGTTTCAGAAGTCGCAAAAAAAACCCATTTGAGAAGAAATCGCGCTGAACCTTGGGTCCGAATTTCAGAGCTTTTCGCGCGATATTTTCGGAGATATGATCTGAGGAAGTTGGTCTTTTTGCAGACTCCTGAATTACATTCAAAACAGGTGACCTGGGGAAAATCGTCATAACTTTCTCTCTGGGAATCAGATTGAAATTTCGTAAGAAGGTACAGAAAGAGGACGGACTGTAGTTTCTTGTATATCTTTTTCAGAACCAAAGGTCGAAAAGTGACACGTGGCACTTCATACAAGTTCGCTCTACTGAAAGTCTATAATCAGGTCATCTTGGGAGATTTGCATAACTCTTTCTTGGAGAATCCAATTTGGATCAGACTTGTGGCATTGGAAAGAGGACACAGAGAGCTACTACAGGTCACAAATTCAGAACTAGATGATTGGAAAGTACAGAGATACATCAGAGGCAATATCGAGCTCCTACAAAGTGAAAAAAGGTGTGTAGATTTTTTTAAATTTTTGCTTAAGCTTGGTTTGAAAATCTATTTTGAAGGAATTCAAAGGGCATAGTAGAGCATTATTATCGGTAACTGATGCCCCGAGGAAAGAAAATGCAAACACCTAGTAAGGAACCTGAAAGCTCTAGCATGACTCATGAAGAAGAGGAAGAAATGCTACATGATATATCAAAATTACAAGAACAAGTGCAACAAATGTCACGCTCACAAAAGTTAACAGATGCTAAGATAAATGGCGTGGAAGCTAAGATAAATGGCGTGGAAGCTAAGATGGACAATTTGAAGATAGATTTGAACACAGATTTGAAGACAGGCATGGCAGATTTGAAGACAGATTTGACAAATTTTCTACAAGAAATACTTACTAATGGTGAAAAGGTAGTAAAGGAAACTCATGATGAGAACAAAAGAAATGTTAATCATGATTCCATAGACGCTAATGTTGGATCGAAGAATCACCATATTCCAAAAATCGATATGAGGAAGTTTGATGGCAAGGATCCCGCCACATGGATATTACAGATGGAGCAATTCTTCGATCTCAATAATGTGCAAAACACACAAAAGGTACGTATGGCAACTGTATATTTGGAACCAAATCAGTTTGTATGGTATCAATGGCTTTGTTCTCGTAAACAATTTATCACTTGGGCAATTTTTACGGAAGAATTGATAGCACATTATGAGGATACAAAAAGCAACACTTTTTTTAGCCAATTGATAAGTCTCAAACAAAAGGGTTCAATAATGGAGCACATTGAGGAGTTCCAAAAATTGAACATAAGGGTAAAAGATATTCCAGAGGAGCATAGGATTGATGTGTTCATAGGGTCTTTAAAGGATAATATCCAACATGATGTTCGCCTTTGGGAACCTGATTCATTAGAGAAGGCATTCAGGTTAGCAAGAAAAATGGAAAGCAAAATTATGGCAACTAGGAAGCATACCACTCACAACTATAAAGACGGAAGTGTTGTTGCCCCTAGTCTTCCACAACCTACAAGGTTGACACCACAACAATTGGAAGAAAAAAGAGCAAAAGGGCTTTGTTACAATTGTGATAGCAAATACACAAAAGGTCATAAGTGTGCTGAGAAGAAATTATTCTACATAGATTGTGAAGAGGAAGAAGAAAAGGAGCAAGAAAGGTCAAAAGAAGAGGATATATTCCAGGAACAAAGCCTAGATGAAGAACAAATAAATCCGACCATATCTTGTAATGCATTGGCGGGAATTACCACTCCTCAAACCATCAAGATAGAAGGACAAATCAAGAAGAAAAAGGTAATAGTGTTGATTGATTCAGGAAGCACCCACAATTTTATTCATTGTAGGGTAGCAAAAGAATTGAATTGCTTCCTATATCCAGCACCAGAGTGTCAAGTGATGATTGCAAATGGAGGAACAATAAATTGCTCTGGAAAGTGCCATAATATCAAGCTATCCATGGGAGAATATGTATTGACTAGCCCAATGCTTTCCATTCCAATGGGAGGTGTGATGTTGTACTAGGAGTCCAATGGCTACAATCCTTGGGTACAATAGCTTTTAATTTTCAAGAACTTTTCATCAAATTTTCTACGGAAGGAAAGGAAGTTGAATTAAGGGGTATTGCAGGGAAACCAGGAAAGATAATCAGCTCTAATGGCATGACAAAGCTTCTAAAAAAGGAGCAAAGAGGTGTAATTGCACAATTATGTTCGCTAGATGTTTCCACATTGGAATCATCTATTTCTCCAGATCTCCAAAAAGTCCTGGACAATCATTCCAAGGTATTTGAGACTCCCAAAGGTCTCCCACCTATGCGTGATCATGATCATGCTATTCATCTGATTCCAGGAAGTGTTCCTCCAAACATCAGGCCGTACAGATATCCCTATGTCCAAAAAAGTGAAATTGAACGTATGGTTGCAGAAATGCTAGAGGCTGGTATAATTCAACCGAGTCAAAGTTCTTTCTCAGCTCCAGTAGTATTGGTGCACAAGAAGGATGGATCATGGCGCATGTGTCCGGATTATAGGGAGCTCAACAAGCTCACTATTAAAGATAAGTTCCCCATTCCTGTCATTGATGAATTACTGGATGAATTGCATGGATCAATTTACTTCACCAAGTTGGATCTTCGTTCGGGATATCATCAAATCAGAATGAAGATTGAAGACATTCCGAAAACGGCATTTAGAACTCATGAGGGTCATTATGAATTTTTGGTCATGCCTTTTGGCCTTACCAATGCACCTTCAACATTTCAAGGTTTGATGAATTCAATTTTCAAACCATTCCTTAGAAAATTTGTGTTAGTATTTTTTGATGATATACTAATCTACAGCAAGTCTTGGAAGGATCATGTTGAACATGTTGACAGGGTGCTACAACTATTGGAGGAGAAACAATTATATGCAAAAAGATCCAAATGTTTCTTTGGAGTCCAGGAGGTGGAATATTTGGGTCATATTGTATCTCATGAAGGAGTTAAGGTAGACCCTAGCAAAATTAAAGCCATTAAGGAATGGAAAATCCCCACATCCATAAAGCATCTGCGAGGATTTCTTGGGTTGACAGGGTATTATCGCAAGTTTGTTAAGAATTATGGGAGAATAGCAGCACCTCTAACAACATTATTGAAGAAAGATTCATTTTCATGGACTCGGAAGCAACAAAGGCCTTTGAACATCTTAAAGAGGCAATGTGCCAAGCACCGGTCTTAGCTACACCGGACTTCACAAAAACCTTTATTGTGGAATGTGATGCTTCAGGAAATGGAATTGGTGCTGTTCTAATGCAAGATGAAAGACCCATTGCTTTTGAAAGTCGTCCAATCAAGGGAAAGTTTTTAAGCAAAGCTATTTATGAGAAGGAAATGTTGGCAATACTCCATGCACTTAAGAAATGGCGACCCTACCTAATGGGAAGACACTTCAAGGTAAAAACGGATCATGATAGCCTTAAATACTTTTTAGAACAAAGATTATCCTCTGAAGAGCAACAAAAGTGGGTCACAAAGATGTTGGGTTATGACTTTGAAATCATCTACAAAAAAGGGAAGCAAAATGTGGTGGCAGATGCACTCTCAAGAAAGGATGAGGATGTGGAAGCATTGTTGTGTGCCATTTCTATTATCCAACCAGATTGGATAAACGAAGCAAGGGAGGAATGGAAGAATGACGAAGAAGTGTGGGCACTTATTCGAAAGCTACAACAAGATTCCAGTACTTCTGATACATTTAGCTGGCAAAATGATTCGTTATGGTACAAAGATCGCTTATACCTCTGTAAGAATTCCCAGCTAAAACAAAAGATTCTTATGGAATTGCACACTTCTCCCTTAGGAGGGCACTCAGGATTTTTAAAAACTTACCACAGGGTTAAGAAGGAATTTTTTTGGGATGGCCTTAAATCAGATATTCAAAAGTTTGTGGCGGAATGTTTGGTTTGCCAACAAAATAAAGTTGAAACAATTAAGACACCGGGTCTATTACAACCTTTATCCATTCCAAGCCAACGTTGGGAGGAGGTTTCAATGGATTTTATCACAGGTTTACCCAAGTCTGAGGGAAAGAGTGTCATCATGGTGGTAGTTGACAGACTTACCAAGTATGCACACTTTTGTGCATTATCACATCCATTTAAAGCCAGTACAGTTTCTACTGCATTTATGGAAACAGTTCAAAAGCTACATGGAAACCCAAAGATTATTGTAAGTGACAGAGATCCCATTTTCACTGGAAATTTTTGGACAAAATTATTTTCTTGTCTTGGTACTCAGTTAGCTCATAGCTCATCTTATCATCCTCAATCTGATGGGCAAACTGAGATAGTAAACAAATGTTTGGAAGGATATCTTCGTTGCTTTGTATCTGATAAACAGACACAATGGGTCAAATGGTTGCCTCTGGCTGAATGGTGGTATAACACTTCCTTCCATACAGCAACAAAAATGACCCCATTTATGGCACTTTATGGGTATCAACCACCATCCATCACATCATATTTAAGAGAAAATTCTAAGGTTCAGGCAGTGGAACATCACATCGAACATCAACAACAAGTCCTCCAACTCTTAAAGGATAACCTCGTGTTGGCACAAAATAGAATGAAACAACAGGCAGATCAACATCGCAGTGAAAGAAGTTTTGATGTAGGTGATTGGGTATTCCTACGGCTACAACCATATAAGCAAATGTCCCTAAAGCAAGCTAAGAAGGATAATAAATTATCACCAAAGTATTATGGTCCGTACAAGGTGTTGCAAAAGATTGGTACTATGGCATACAAATTGGAGCTTCCTGCAGCTTCTCGATTGCACCCAGTTTTCCATGTTTCATGTTTAAAGAAGGTTATAGGCGACAAGCTCCCAATTCAAACAATATTGCCAGAACTTGACGAGGAAGGAAAAATTATATTGGAACCGGAAGCAGTCACAGAAACAAGAACTCGACAGCTACGAAATCGATCAATTTCAGAGTATCTTATCAAGTGGAAGAACTTATCCGCTGAAGATTCCACATGGGAGGATGAAAATTTTATGCAGAAGTATCCAGAACTACTCAAGCGTTGAGGACAACACTTTTTTGAAGGAGAGGGGCATGTTGGGTCCCTATAATACTAGTGATTACCCCATTACTATTGTAGTTATACCCCTTATTTATATTGTTGTGCCCCTATTACCCCCATATTGTTATTTCTGTGCCCCATAGAATCCCTCTATTGTTATTTTTGTGGCTTTATATTATTATTGTTAGGTCGGCTGGATTATATTGTGACTCCTTAGACTCCTATATATAGAAAGGAGGTTTTGTCATTTGTATCATCCAAGAATTGTTCATTTATGTAATGTAAAGGAGGTTGCCCCCTCGAAGAGGCTGAATTCTAAGGCGTTGATCTATCTTTTCTATCTTTTCTTGAGCTGGTTTCATAACATACTTATCCACTTCCGCTACTGAAATGGATTCTTCTCCATCCCCATCTTCTCCCTAAAATAAACAAACCTTGTTCTTCCTAGAGCCTTCGTGAGGATGTATGCCACCTATTCTCCTGTAGGAGTGTACCTTATAGTTGTCCTACCCCTCGTTGGACATAGTCTCCGACAAAGTGCCACCTGATATCAATGTGTTTCAACCGATCGTGAAATACTGGATTCTCAGAGAGCTTGATGCAACTCTGATTATCACACAAAATCCTGGTCGCTTCCATCCTTCTCTTGAATAGGCTCACAAGCAATTTCCTAAGCCATATGGCTTCGCACGAAGCTATGCTAACTTCCATATATTCTGCTTCAGTTGAGATCAGAGCCACGGATTTTTATTTTCTACTACACCAGAAGGTCTTTCCTGATCCAATGTTGAAACACTACCCAGTTGTACTTTTCTGATCTACTGAACTTCCAACCTAATCTGCGTCAGTGAACCCACTCAACCTGATGTCATTGCCTTGGTTATACAATAGTCCATGCTCGATTGTTCCTTGTATATACCTGAGAACATGTTTGGTTGTTACCCAGTGTGCCCTCGGGTTCCACCATGAATTGACTGAGGATGTTGACAACGTAACAAATGTCCAGCCTAGTATTGACCAAATACATCAAGGACCCTATAAGCTGCCTGTACAAGGTGGGATCAACGTCTTTATCTTCTTATGCATCAATCTTCTTCCAGTTGGTGATCATTGGAGTAGCCATAGGTCTACAGTCCTACATTTTGAATCCCTTCAAGATCTCTGTAGCATATCTCCCTTGTCGAAGGAAGATCTCACCCTTTTGCTGCCAAAAAACCCCAAGAAATAATGCATCTGTCCCAAATCCTTCAAGTCGAATTCTGTGGCTAGGTTCTTCTTGCAGTCTTTGATGAGCCTGAATGATCCTGTCAAAAAAAGATCATCCACATATAACACCAGGATTAGAGACTCATTCTCCACGACAAGATAGTATAGACTAGGATTTGTGTCACTCTTGACGAACCCCATCTTCTGCAAGTAGCCATCAATTTGACTGTACCATGCTCTAGGTCCCTGTTTAAGCCCATACAAGGCTTTCTTTAATCTGCATACATGATATTTCTTCTCACGTGTCTCAAAACCCTCTGGCTGTTCAATGTATACTTCTTCTTCTATCACCCCATTCAAGAACGTCGTCTTGACATCCATCTGGTGAATCTCCCACCCCATATGTGTTGCAAGGGATGTCACAGTTCTATTAGAAGTATACCTAGCTACAAGGGCGAAGGTTTCTTCGTGGTCTATCCCTTCATTCTGAGCATACCCCTTAGCTACAAACCTCGCTTTGTATTTCTCCACACTGTCGTCTGCAGCATATTTGACTTTGTAGATCCATCTCGAACCTACCATTGACATGTCCTGAGGCCTAAGTACCACTTCCCAGACATCATTGACCATTATAGATCTGTATTCTTCCACCATAGCATCTACCCATACTTGATGTTGAACGGCCTCTTGAAAACTAAAGGGTTCCCCAACCTGAGCTACTAAGGCCTGGTATCTATCTGGTTGTCTTCACTCCCTTTTATCATTCCTGGGTGCACCAACGAATTCCTCTATATCTCGTAGAATCTGTCGAAGTTCCCGGCTCGTTCTTCCACTGGTAGTGGGTACATCTATCGACTCTTCCTCTTCCTGAGATTCCTCCCGTTCTGAAGCTTTGCCTTTAGGAGAATTGTTGGTACTAGTTTCTGCTGGTCGAAGTGGTTGGACCAACGGATCGTCTTTTGACTTCTCCTCCGAAGACACTTCTCGGGATTTCCTGAAAGCTTTGTCCTCCATGAACTTTACATCCCGCTGAACTCCTACCTTCCTACTCCCTGGAAGATAGACTCTATATGCCTTAGCATTCTTGCTATATCCCACAAAATATCCTTTCTCAGCTGTTTGATCTAATTTCTTTCTCTTTTATTCGGGTATACGGCAATATGCCAAACTCCCAAATATCCTGAAATGACTGAATTCAAGTGTCTTCCCGGTGAAGACACTTTCCGAAGTGATATTACCCAATGCCCTGTGAGGAGTCCTGTTCTAGACATAAATTGTCGTGTTGCATGCTTCTGCCCACAGGAATTTGGGCATATCCTGATCATACAACATTGCCCTAGTTGCTTCCACAATAGTCATGTCTTTCCTTTCTACGACTCCATTCTTCTTCGGATTGTAGGGAGCTGTCCACTCTCTTCTGATGCATTCCCTAGCACAAAATCGGTGAAGACCTTGTCAACGTACTCTCCACCATTGTCTGAGTGCAACACTTTTATCTTATTTCCTGTCAGATTCTCTACTAGAACCTTGAACTCTTTGAATCGACAAAAAACCTCATGTTTTCAGAAAGTAGATCCAAGTCTTGCTGGAATGGTCATCGATGAAGGTGATGAAGTATCTGGCACCACTAAGAGCTTTTGTGGACATAGGTCCACAGATGTCTGAGTGTTTCAATCCTAGAACACTCTGAGCCCTATTGTTACTTCTGGAAAACACTGCTTTGGCATACTTTCCTAGGATGCACCCTCCGCATATATCATCTCGTTCGGTACTTAATTTTGAAACTCTTGATACTGTTTTCCCAAGAATTCTCAGAGCCCCATGGTGTAAGTGTCCCATCTTCCTATGCCATAGTTCATTCAAATATTTATCTCCATTGTTGCCTATCAGTGCCATTGGAGATTCTAGCTGTAATCTATAGAGCTTGTTACTTCTGATTCCAATCTGGGCCTTCTTTTTCTAACTCGAGTGTCTGACATATACTTTCTCCTTAATGAAGAAAATGTCATAGCCCTTGTTTTGAAGTTGAGATACGAAAAGTAAGTTCATCCCCAATCCTGGCACATGCAGCACATTAGTTGCTCGAAGTCACTTTCTTGCTTCGGTTTGAAAGACTACAATACCTCTTCCTACGGGGGTACACTTCGCCTTATTTCCCATGGTGATCTGAAAATTCATCCTTTCTTCTTGATAATTTGAAAAACATTCTCGAATTCCTGTCATATGCCAGGAAGCTCCACTATATATATACCAAATATCAGAGGAGGCAGAACTTGCTAGGCAAGCGACTTCTTCTTCCAGTCTCGAAGCTAACATAGAATAATCGTCATCCATGTTCCTCGTGCTTTCTTCTTTCTCTGGGAATCTGCGTGAGTCCCTCTGAGTTGATGCCTCTGCATCATGCTCCTGACCCATAGCCAATTATTCTCTCCAATTGCCGAATCTCTACTCTGCTACCATGTGAAAATTTCTAACCCAAGATTATACTGCAATAACTGATTTATTTCACCTACTTATTCTCACAATAAGTTATTTACGAAATCCCTCCAACAAACTTTAAAATAAATTCTACTGCAGTTATCACATAATTTCATAGAGAATAAAACAAGCACAAGAACCAATCACATCAACACAATTGTTTTTGGACAATTGTCCCCGAAAAACCCAATGTGGGAAAACCAGTGCAGCAGATGAGGGCTTTATTAATCTTCAGCAACCATTGTTTTTACAAGGAATGATTTTATAGAGAAACTAAGACACTACTGAGAGAAAACACCTGAGACAAGATTCATCCCTTTCCTCGAAATTTTCTGACAACCTGGAGACCCTTCTCCCAACTCTGCGTCACTCTGCGTGGTTCTGTGTTCCTTTGCGTCAACCTGTGTGAGGACTGCATCTCTCTGGACTGTGTCTTCCCTCTGCGTGGTCTCTCAATACCTCTGCATCGCCTCCTCCTCAATCACTAACTGTTGTTGATGCCCTCCTCTTCCTCCACCCTGCAACTCTCCCTCTGAAATCGATCTCCTTCTCTTTGAGAATCGATTTTCCTTGGGATATTCAGTATTCGCTGGTGTCTCTCCAAATGATCCTCAAGTCTTCTCTTATACTTTTCCCGTTGATGAATCAACGGTCGAGATTAAGTCTCTAATAAACAGCTAAGATTAAAACAAACTTGATCCTCGTCTCTTAGAAGCTTCTCACCCTTATATTTATTAATACCCATTAATATTTTTATTTTCCTAAGTTTAGACTTAGGAACCCATTAAAAATATTAATTATTTTAATAACTCCTTATCCAGGTGAAATTTCTCCAAACGATTTCTGGGTCTTGGAGATCTCATGTATTCTAGCCCTTCCACAAAATTTTGAAGCTAGACCACATCTAATGCTACCCAAAATCAACAAGACACACTACACCCCAAGGGGGCAGAGATACTAGACAAATACATAGGGAGGTTGGACGTGGACAACTTGATGATGAGATCAGGAGGGACCTCTGGAGGAGGAAGTTGGGTTTCCTGTAGGGCACAAGTGCACCAAGGGCAAGGCCCATTTCATCAAGGTGTATTCAGATAGCGAGCCTGATGATGAGATTGCGCAAGAGGTTGTTGTAGGAAATGGAGGACCCTAGTGCATGGGAGGTGGACCACCACCACCACATCCAACTCGGGAAGGAGGGTCATTTTTGCCTACTAGAGGGGTTATTGCTTCACTTCGGGGAGTTTCGAAGTATCTAACACTACGGTTCAGAGGCACAGTGCAGGGACAATGTGTTACAGTGATAGTGGATAGTGGGGCTACCCACAATTTTGTTGATGCTCAAATGGTGGAGCAGAGAGGCACACATACGAAGACATTTGGAGGGTTTCCAGTGCTTGTTCCAGGGGATCAGACCGTGCAGTGCACAAGATATGTTCCCAACTTGACCCTGACCATGGGGAATTATTCAGTGATAGATCATTTCTTTGTGGTGGATGTGTCAGACACCAATGTGGTGATGGGGGTCTAGTGGCTATATTCTTTGGGGCGTGTCACTACTGATTGGAAGAAATTAGAGATGGAGTTCTTGGGGTTGAATGGGAAGTTAGTAGTATTGAGGGACATGCATTTGTACCAGTGTTGCAAACATCGTGATAAAATCATGATTGAAAAAATGGTGATCTGATGTGAGAAAAATCATCAGGCTGCACGGTAGAGCATTTTTAAAGGTCATTTTTCGTTTTTTTAATTCATTTTGCAGGCATAAGGCAAAGGTGAGAGCGAAGGAGGAGGAGAACTCATCTATAAGGGCAAGAGAGGAGAAAAGTGAAGTAATTTAGCATCCCAAGCAAAAACAATTCAAGTTTGGACCAAGTTTCTTCAGTAAGGGGTGGTTTTCAAGTATGGTCATCAAATTTGGCCCTATTTTTTTGTTTTATCTTTCTTTTTTCCTTTGGTCTCGATCACCCATATATTTTCCATGATTTTTGTTTGGATTTGAGTGTGTTTTTTTTCCATTTTTGTTGCATTTAGTGGAGAGGATTTTTGGTAAAAAATGCAAATTTTGATTGTTAGTTTTATTTGTTTAATTTCTTCTTTTGCCCTAGTTTTTTTCCATCATTTTTGCTTGGGTTTGAATGTGTTCTTTTGCCATTATTGTTGCATTGAGCTGAAGATATTTTTTTGGTCAAAAATTCAAAATGTTGTATGTAAATTTTAATTTCATTTATTTAACTTGCATTTCTTCTTGTGCCCTAGGTTCAAACTTCAATCTTACATTAAAACTAAAGATTCAACAAAGTTATAAACATACCATGGCAATTGGACCCTCTATGGGAATTTGGTGAACCTGATGGAGTGTTTGACAGATCAAATTTGAGTTGCAAGTTATGTGGCCATCATTTGACAGGGGAGTATACAGATTGAAGTTCCACCTAGCACAAATTCTTGGACATGAAGTAGGGCCTTGCACAAATACAAATCCAGAAATAATCTACAGAGCCCTCAAATCATTGGAAGAAATGGAGACAACCAAAGTGACCAATGCAGCTCTGAAGAGTCAAATGGTAGAGAGTGGAGTGGCAGGACCATGAGAGTGGTATTGGTTGTTCTTCATATCAGCATCTACACTCAACCACGTAGTTTCCTCATCATTTTTTGTTCCTAAAACCACACCTGGTGCACAACCATCTATCACGTCACCTCTTAAAAAAAGGGAGAAGGAAGAAGCTGACAAGTTGTTGCGCAGGTGTCTTCTTTGGAGTGATATTCCTTTCAACATTGCCAGGTGTTGGAATTTCTAATTCTAACTGTTAGAAATCCTTCGTGTACTTTCTGATTTATTTCTTCCTACTTGTTCTGTTAATTAACAAATTATTTACCATGTAAATACTGAAAATAAATACAAGTACATCCTCAACACATACAGATCATCAACTGAAGGAAAAAAACAAGCACACAAGTGACACCATTATTTTTGGACTAATGTCCCTGGAAAAACCCAATGTGGGAAAACTGGTGCAACTATCTAAGGGTTTTATTATTAAGCAGTTTCAGAATACAATCTGGGTGCCAGAAATGGCTCACCCAACAGAGAATGCCCTCAACAGTAGTACCTCTCAGTCGGAAACAGATATTAGCCCCAATCTACCCCACGAAATCTCCCAGTGTCGGCCTCTAGGGTCTGCATCAGCCTCTCTGGCCCAGTGTCAGCCCGGCATCAGCCTCTCGGGGCTCTGCGTCAGCCTCTGGAACCTCTGCATCTCCCACATTGGCCCTCCTCAGGCTCTACGCAACTCCTGGCTACCTCTGCATGGCCTCTGGCTGCTTCTGTGTGGCCTCTAGCTGGCTTTGCGCCAACTCTCTCCCGACTTCTGCGTTGATGCTCCTAGTACTATCTCCGCCTCTCTGCTACTCCATTCACTACCCCTCAACTGCAACTCTAATCACTGCTTCGATTTACAACAAATGATGAAAAACATGGAACTTAATCAAGAGATATTAATAACAGATCACGCCAAGGAAATGAAATCCTTGCACATTAGGTGGATGGCTATTGAGGCAAAGCATTTTGAAGAGCTAAGCTCCATAAAGGAAAATGATAAGAAAGAAATGAGCTCTATGCAAGACAGGGAAGTCAGTCTTCAAAACAGGTTGTTAACCATAGAAAGACAACATGTTGGGGAGCTAAAGAGCATGGGGTTTAATCAAGCAAAATTAGTTACCGATCATGCTAAGGAGATGGGTACCCTCGAAAATAGGTTACAAGCAATGGAGGAGAATCATGCCAGAGAAATCAATGTTATGAAGGATGAACATTCTAATCAGATAGCCACCATGCAAAATAATTTTATCAGCATGGAAGAAAATCATATGGAGGAAATGAATTATATTAGAGTAAATCATGATAAAGTGATAAATGATATGGAAGTTGGTCAGATAAATCTTCAAAGCATGTTGTTGACAATGGAAGAACACCAGCCCAAGGAAATCAGTGCTATGAAAGTTGAACACTCTAATCAAATGGATGCCATGAGAATTGAAAAGACCACTCTTCAAAATAAGTTGCAAATAATGGAAAAAATATAGGTAAAGGAATTGCAACATAAATCAAGGATAAAAGAAACAAAGAGTCTCTGAAAGATCACAACCCTCCCAGTCAGCGAGAGCAATTCCCATCTCATGGCGAGAAGGTCACTTGCCCCATTCAATACAGGTGAACTAGAAATACCAAAGTTGAAAAAGAAGCTAAGAATGATCAGGCTTATGTGTCAACTTTCACAAAGTACATGCACAATAAGATTGGGCATGCTTCAGATTCTTTAGATCCCTGATCTGAACATTCTCAGCATCAAGATAGAAAGTCTAAATTGGTCACATTATTATCATCGCATCCCACTGGGAAGAAAAGTAAAAAGCTAAGAAGAATAAGTAAAAGGTTTGATGTGTCTAATGGCCAAGAGCAATTCAATATTTGGATAAGTCAAAGTCCTAGCATTTTCAGAATTCAACATGGCACATCCGAAAAGCAACCCACAAACTTGCCAAAAAGTCGGCAAATGATCAATATGTGCTATATTGAAGACATTTGATGCCATGGGGCATCTTTTGTATAGTATCTCTAACCCTCCTTTTCATTTATTGTCGGTAGATAGTTGTATTTCACGCATTTAAGTTATATGTTCTTTATATTTTTCAGTTTATTAGAGTTGATTTTTTCTATTCCAACAGATTTATTATATATGCATAATGATATCGATTTTAAATGGATATCTATTTGATGGAATTTTGTTTTCTTAGATATAGGATTCTAGGATTCTCGCATTACTTCATGGAAGCAACGTGTCCCGATATGGAGCCAGATGTTGCACACATTTTGTAAAAGTTCCAAGGAAGAAATTGTACCACATTTTTCAAAGGATCAAGATCATCAGCCATCAGCCTTTTGAGTCATTGCAAAGCCATTTTGCAAAATTTGTAATGTAAATGATACTAGTAAGACCATGTATGTATGTAACAACCTAGGTATGCATATTATTTTGGCAATGAATTTCATCCTAGGAGGTTTTTCATCTCACTAATTCATCTGTGTTTCTAAACACGGATGATCGACAAAGTTTTTCCCTCCAACCTCACTCCAAATCTAGAGTGGAATTTATCATCAAAGTCTTAAGTGAGTCCTAGTGTTTTAATTGAGTTTTCTGTAAAAGTGATTTGGGAATAATTTAAGCTAATTGGCTAAATTATTTTATTACAAGTCACTTGATCTACTAGATTATATTGTGTTGCAAAATGGGGTGTGTATTTTGAGGGTCTGTAACAAATGGCTATTCCCCCTTTGAGGGTTGAATTTTTTAAAATCTTATGTAAAAAATATTTTAGTGCATGGTCACTCATACTTGGACACCATGGCTAAAATATTTGAGGATGGAAAAATAATTAATCCTCTCAAGTGTCAATTAATTAATTTTTCTGGCAAAATAAAGTTAATCCTAAGCCACATAATTAATTAATTAGAGTCAAAAAATTAAATTGCTAGAGAAATTAAATTCTCCACGTGGAAAAATGTGTGGGTCTTAAGGAAATTAATTTTTGGAGGTCACCCACCAAGAAAAATATGTTGAAGGAAGTAACTAGGTTTGGTCTTCATAATTGTATTTGAGTCATAATGAAATGTACTTATGAAAAAGAATTTTATTCTTATTATTATGACTTATTAAAGCATGGGTTTCATGCTTGGGTCATCATGTTTTAGGTCAAATCCCCCAATGAGGACTTCTAGGATTTATTCCGAGTCATTAGAGTCATTGTCCATTTAAAGAGACCCTTCTTGGGCTTTTGAACCATGTAAAAATAATTAATATTGAGTCAAATATTCTATTTGTCCCCTCCACACCAAGTCGGCCTCAAACTGGGTAATTCAACCTCACTAGAAGCTTATATATTAAAGCAGATCAAATTCATTTGGAGCATTCATTCTCTCACACACAAGTTCGATATCTAGAAGAAAGAGTTGGAAAAGTGCGAAGTAAGGAGGAAGGGCTAAAGGAGTGCGAAGTTGGAGGAGGAAGAAAAAGGGAAAATCGAAATTTTGAGCTATCTATCTCTCTCTCGTGTGGATTCCTCTAGGAGATCGAAGTCTATCTTGTCAAGTCGAAGTTGTTGCTACTAGGTCGAAGTTGATATTGAAGGGTCATTATCTGCAAGAAGGAAGAAAGCACTGACTTACTATGGAGGAACTCTAGGTCTAGGTCAAGAGTCTTGGTTATCTCAAGGAGTTATTAAGGAAGAGTTGTTGACTAGGTTTTCCCCTAGATAGGGTTTTTTCCCTGGGTATTCGCCTATATCTAGTGTCAGTAATCTTTGTGCTATTGTTTTGGTAATTGTTTGATGAACTAAAAGATAAAAGAAGAACATAAAGATAAAAAAAATCACAAGTAATTTTCTATATAAGAAAATATTTCTGCCTTCCTGATTTTCTAACATGGTATCAAAGCTAAGGTGAAGGAAAAAGACAGTTTAAGGATCTATTGAAAGGAGTCTAAGAAGCCTCAAAAGTTTGGGCAAGGGATCTTATAACGAGATCTTATAAGGAAAGAAGTTTACTACCTTCAAGGACAATGTCTAACAAAATAAAGCAAGAGAACAAATTAGGAGCATCAAATTACAGGTCATGGAAAAAGAGAATTGACCTCATTCTTAAAGAAAACAAAGTCTTGGATTTGGTTAAAGGAAAAGTGAAGAAACCTACAAAAGGATCTAGTGATGCAGATAAAGTGAAGTTTAGAAATTTAGAGATATTGACTATGACACTAATGGTAGAAAGTATAAAGGACCATCTTGTCCCGTACATTTCCAACATAGACCATGCTCAAGAAATGTATGAAGCCTTATCAAAATTGTTCACTATCAAGAATATCGGTCTAGTAGCAAGTATTAAAAATGAACTAAGGACCACAAAAATGGCAAAAGATGACACTGTGGCTTCCTTCTTTGTAAGGATAGCTAGAATTAGAGGTGACCTTCTAGCCATTGATAAGATGTACCAGAAAAAGTGCTAGTGATTACTGCATTATTGGGATTGCCACCTACATGGAGTGCTTTTGCTTTAGGAATCAACAGTTGGAAATAAACTCCATCATTTGAACAATTATGGAATGCTTGCAGCCAAGAAGAGATGTGAATCTCTTTAGTAACCAACAATGAAGAAGAGAATGTTTCAAATGCATACTCTGCTTATCACAAGAAAGGAAACTTCAAGAAGGAAGGTAGACATGTCCAAATTAGAATGCTACTTGTTACTGCTCAAACCAACAAGGGACTTGAGGAGAATCCCTAAAGGGAAAATGCTAGACCAAGGGCAACAAATGGAGTCTTAGCCCACTGTCACCTCAGCTAAGGCTCCCTTCTATTTACAGACTTTCACCGATGGGAGGAGACCCGATATGTATGGAGTCACTAATGAATGATAAGTCAATGGATATGAGTGACCCAGACCCTTTCCCAGAAGGTTTTGAAGGATGGAGCTTGCTTGCTTTCTAAGCAAGGTACTATGTGCTTCTAGGGAAAGGAAGAGGATTTTGGGGGTTAGGTGTATGGGAATAGGCTTTGAAAGGAGTTCCCCACACCCTAAATCCTTGTTAGAATTGGTATCCCTGATGGTTCTTGAAGAATGGTCCTTTGAAGGAGCGGGACCACACAGGGCCAAGTGAACCCAGTCTAGGGTATGAGGAAGCTATGAAACAATCAATGATATTCTTCCCCTAGACGAGGTGGGAAGGATCAAAGAAGGTATTTCACTCAATAATGTTGCTTTGTCCTTAGGAAGTGCTAGCCTTTGAGATGGCAGGGCAAGTTTTGAATGGAGCTAGGGCTTGGATTTTCTCCCAACTCCACCGTCGAAAAGTCTTCAAATTTGGAGGAGGGCTAGAGGAAAGGCCAACACAGGATACCCTAGGAGATCGAACTTTTTCAACGGCTAACTTGTCGAGAAATTGATGCCCTAGGAACACCAATGTGGCCAGACTTGGGAGAAGGTGAAAGAACAAGTGTTTTGGTGACCAACCTTGGTAGATCAGTGCCTTAATCCTTGGGAGAACGGAATCTATGTTCATTATGTGTAATATTTCTTGGTTCCCAGCCAAGGAGGCTTCAAAATTACTTCACAAACCCCTCTAGGTCAAACGAAAGCAATCTTGCAACATTTATACTTCAAATGCACAAGAGGAATGGCTTATCAAGGTCAGATTTACCCCTAGGAGATTTCTCTCATACTACATGGCCCATACTTGGAGAGAAACGTTGTAATAGAGACAATCCCACAATAATTTGCATGCAGCAATTAACCCTAAAACAACAAAAATCCCAATCTAGCATATATGACAAAAGTAACAAGAATGACATCAAAATTTCATACTTACATGCAGTAGAGTATATCCAACCATTCACAAATTACAATGTCTATGAAATCTATTGATGCATCTACACATATAAAAAATGCACGATTATTATGTGATTTGTTGGACGTGTTCATTCAAGAGATGGGTCCACAACATGTTGTCCAAGTCATAACAGAAAATACTGCAAATTATGTTTTTGTTGGAAGGATGCCTAAGGAGAGGCATCCTAACTTATTTTGGACACCTTGTGCTGCACACTACATAGACTTGATGTTGGAGGACATAGGAAAAATTCCTTTTGTCAAGGATATTGTTGAATTATCAAAAATCATTACAAAATTTATGTATAATCATGCATTTTTGCTTCATTTGATGAGAACATTCAGCAACAACAAGGAGTTGGTGCACCCTTCCATTACACTATTTGCCACTAGCTTCATATTTCTTCAATCCCTCCTGAATTTTATGTGGGATGTGAAGAGAATGTTTCTTTCAGAGGAGTAGCGTGCTTTGTCATATATCCACAAATTAGAGGGAGAGGCCATATGCAAGCTAGTTTTATACCAAGAAAGCTTATGGGCGACAGTGCAGAAGGTGTGTAGCATTATTAAACCTTTGTTAAAGGTTCTTCGGTTAGTTGATGGAGACAAGCCCGCAATGGGCTACTTGTATGAGGCCATGGATAGGGCTGAAGAAGCCATTAGTAGCTACTATGATGATAAGGGGGATGAGCGATTTGAGAAAAACAACTCATATGGGCAATGATTGATGAGCGATGGAACAATACACTGTTGGAAATACTGAGAGGGGGGGGTGAATCAGTGTTTTTTTTCTCACTATTGTTTTACTAGTTAAAACATATATGTTCAGAAACACAAAATGAACAGCAGGAATAAATGCTTTTATTAATATAACAGTGCAGTAAAATAAATACAATAAATAGATTGTCACAATTGGTTGCCAAGCTCCAACTTGGACTTTGGTGAGACTCCAACCTCCTGAGCACCAACTCTATTTTGCCAAGACACCAATCTTGGACTTAGGAGCACCAACTCCCAAGGACTTCAATCCTGTTCTATTCTGAGGCTCCAACCTCGTTGGTATACACTGGTGTGCTGTTGCGCTTTTTTCAGGTTTCCACTGCTTCTGCTGCCCCCTTTTCTTCTGCTTCTTCCACTATCTCATGCTCAAGTTATGCCATCCACCAACGACACTTTCAGTTCTCTGTTTTTGCTGTTTTTATATGCTCCATCCCCCTGTCCATTCGTTTCCTCTTACATGCTGACTCTTTGGCTTCCTCCTCACTTGATCGCTTGACACTTCGACTTCCAATCCGAGCGTTTTAATCAACCATCGAAAGCCACCAACCGAGCCTTTAATCAACCATCACCGAGCGCTTTAATCAACCCGCCACACTTATAGAATCAGAGCCACCCTTTTATTGCCGCTTTTATGTCTATCGGAAGCCACCGCCCAACAGTGTCCACACATACAATCAACACAAGCATTTCAATATATGTCTTAAGGCTTAAACCCACAGCCACATATAATATATGGGAAACATTATAAAACCCCTTTATAAAGATTTCGGTCACATATACATTACTACACAGGAACCCATGTAAATCCGCTCAAATGAACATTCGTGGATTTCAAATCTTATCCGCCCGCCTTTATAGTTATCGGCGGGTCCGGATTTCGGCGATCACAATAAATCCCTTTACTCCGACCTCCGATGAGGAGCGGACCCGATGCTCTTTTAGACTCCCTTCTATACTGATTTCGGGTCCGATGTATATCGGCACTCGCTGTAAACAATAGTCCCAATCCTCCGACGAAACGCGGACCCAATATGGCTTTAGACTCCCTTTAATATTGTTTCGGGTCCGATTAACATCGGCGTTCGCTGTAAACAATTTCCGATGCGACGGACCCGACACCCTTTTATGATCCAGCCTATTCAAATTTCGGCTCCGTCAATTTGGCGAGTTCACCTCGGTGACTTTGTAATACAAAGGGTCTGCGGACCCGACACTCCTTTAAGCTCCCTTCTAAAGAGATTTCGGGTCCGGCCTATCGGCAGTTCCCTATCGGCAGATTTGCAATGTAATGGGTCTGCGGACCCGATACTCCTTTAAGCTCCCTTCTAAAGAGATTTCGGGTCCGGCCTATCGGCAGTTCCCTATCGGCAGATTTGCAATGTAATGGGTCTGCGGACCCGATGCTCCTTTAGGCTCTGTTTTATAATATTTCGGCTCCAATTATCGACGATGTCACATATCGCTTCCCCCGATCCTTCCGACGCAATCACTCCGATATGCCGATTGCCGATTAGATCTCCGTCGTTCATTATTCTTTCAAATCGGACGGTCAGCGCTAAATCGCATATCGCGTCCATCGCATATCGCATCCTCCATTCTCCATTCCCCGATTGCCGATTTGGCGAAATATATCTATATATATATATATGCCATCGCGTCCATATGTGCCGAAACACATTTAACTTGTGTTGTTTCCGCCAAAAAGGAAAAAGGCCTTTGTTTATTATAAATGCATATATGTAGATTTTGGGCGCTCAAACACTCCCGATAGCATTAATACATGCATATGTGGGTTTCCATTGCCCGAACAACTCTCGATAGTATTAATGAAGGCATATATGGGTTTTGATTGCCGGAACAGCTCCCGATAAATATATGGCTCTGTTTGCTTCACTTGCTCCTCCGATGGCTCCTCTTGCTTTGGCATGTATATGGCTCCTCCGATATGGCTCTCTGCTCCAATGTGGCTCCTCTGGCTTGGTCCGCTCCTCTTGGCTCCTTTTTGTAAAGTTTTGTAGATGTTCTATGCTAAGAGCAATTTCACTTTTCTCACAGCAATCATACAAGCAAAATGCAGATAGAACATATAAGCAGATCTTACAGAAGACAAATCAGAAACAAGAAAAATGTATGTGTTCGTTTCGGCGGTCAACAGGATGCTTCAACCAGCAAAGTCTCCTTTGGTCAGCCAACCCAGCATGTGTCACAACAACCCTCCAACCAGTAGATGAGTCAACCCAAGTCAGTTCTACAAAAGTCAACGCTGTCCTGAAAAGTCAACGCAGGGGCAGCAAGCTAAAAGTCAACGCAGCAGCAAAACGGTCAACCCTTTGACCTCGATTTTTGTGCCAGGTAGTACGGCCTTCAAAAATCGAACTTCCCACAAGTTTTCAGCTTGTTTGGACCAAGCGTTGACCAAAGTCAACGCTGGTCAAACTTCTGCGAAACCCTAGCAGCAGAAAAATCCTCTTCGTCCTTCCCACGTGTGGCTGAAATTTGTCCTCCAGGTAGCTCGTACTTTTTAGGATGAGAGTGGGAGGAAGATGTGAGTTGTGTTTTTTTGTGTTCAAATTCTCTCCAACTTTTCCTGTATATATATCCATCAATGAGGGTGTGTGACACATCTGTTGGGCATGTGAGCCTACATTACAAAACTGGCTGACCTTGCACATATAATTTATTAAGAATAATAAATTCAAAATATAAGTTCTGCTCATCGGATTAAGACTATTTTTATATGGATTTTACACCTCTCAGAAAGAGGAATCCAACAAAAATATTAGCCTCTTAATCTGAGCATCAGAACATGGAGTTTGGACCTAGTTGTCCAAATTTAACACTTTTGCTCCTCTTGGCTCCGATATGCCCTGTCTCCTCCTCTTGAATATTGCCATATTGACATCAATGACAATCTGTGTCCAACAATCTCCCCCTTTGTTATTGATGGCAATATTCTTCTGCCTTCTCCCCCTTTGACATCAATGGCAAAGGAATGCATACGAACTCCCCCTATCAAGCTGCTCTCCCTGTCCTGCTGCATCTTTATGAATAAACTTGAGCGATGATAAAGAAATAACCCCCATCTTTTGTCGCAGGTGTTTGAATGCTTCCCGAGGAAGAGGTTTAGTGAAAATATCAGTTATCTGCTCCTTAGTACTTATATATTCCAGAGCGATGTTTTGTTCAGCTACTTGCTCACGGAGGAAATGATACTTGATTGGTATATGTTTGGTTCTTGAGTGCATCACTGGATTTTTACTGAGACTGATAGCACTAGTGTTGTCACAATAAACAGTGATTGGTTGATCTGTACATATGTTTACATCCTTTAGGGCTTCCTTCATCCATAGTATCTGAGTACAACAGTCTGCTGCAGCAATATACTCGGCTTCGGTTGTGGATAATGATATGGATGACTGTTTTTTGCTGAGCCAGGATACCAAACAGTCTCCTAGGAAGAATGCATTTCCACTAGTACTTTTCCGATCATCTATATTTCCAGCCCAATCAGCATCAGTGTATGCAGTTACAGTCAATGTTGAACTCTTTGGGTACTAGAGACCAAAATCAGAAGTTCCCTTCAAATATCTGAGAATTCTTTTTACAGCTAATAAATGAGATTGTTTGGGAGCCGATTGAAATCTTCCCACCATTCCTACTGCTTGCATTATGTCAGGTCGTGTAGCTGTTAAGTATAGGAGGGCTCCAATCATTGACCTGTAATGAGTTGCATCTACTAGAGGGGTGTCATCATCTTTGCTCAGTTTGTAGTTTGTGGTCATGGGGGTGCTCATGGGTGCACAGTTCTCTATTCCATATTTTTCGAGCATGTCTTTTAGATATTTGGCTTGAGATATATACAATCCTGCTCTGGTTTGAGATACTTGAAGTCCAAGGAAGTGGGATAGTTCACCTATCATTGACATCTCAAATTCTTTTGCCATGCTTTGAGAAAATTCATGGCTCATTTCATCATTATTACTAGCAAAAATCAGATCATCGACATAAACAAGAGCAACTAGTAACTTACCTTGATCTGTCTTTATGTATAGATTGCTTCCAGCCACTCCCTTTTTGAAGCCTTGTTGTTGGAGATAGTTATCCAGTCTTGCATACCAAGCTCTAGGAGCTTGTTTCAGCCCATACAAAGCTTTTTTCAACTCACAGACTAGGTCCTTTCCTGCTGTCAGATCAAAACCTTCTGGCTGCTCCATGTAGACTTCCTCCTTGAGTTCCCCATTTAGAAATGCTGATTTCACGTCCATTTGATAGATTTTGAATCCTTTCGAGCAAGAAAATGCTAAAAACATCCTGATAGCTTCCATACGGGCCATTGGTGCAAACGTCTCTTCAAAGTCAACTCCTTCAATTTGCGAATAGCCTTTGCAAACAAGTCTTGCCTTGTTTCTGATAACCTGTCCTTCCTCATTCATTTTATTTTTGAACATCCATTTGGTTCCTATTATGTTTTTGTCCTTCGGACGAGGTACCAGCTCCCATGTCTTGTTCTTCTCAATTTGGGACATTTCTTCTTCCATTGCTTTTACCCAATGAGGATCCTTACTTGCTTCTGTGAATGTTTCTGGTTCTATCATAGATAGGAGGGCAATGGCTTTTCTCTTGGGTGAGGTTGTTATCCTTCTTCTGGTCTGCACAGCTTCATCTTTATCGCCAATGATCTGTTCTTCTGGATGGTATCTTTCTACATACTTCATCTTTGAAGGAGTATGAGACAGTTCTCTTTCCTCCTCTTCTTCTTCTTCATCATCTATCTCTTCTTCTTTAGATTCTTCTTCTTCAATGAGAAAGTCATCTTCCTGTTCTTCAATTTCCTTTTCTGGAAGATCTTCGTCAACCTTAACATCGATGCTTTCCACTATTTTCTTCAGTCGAAAATTGTAGCACTTGTAAGCCTTGCTCCGTGGAGAGTATCCAAGAAATATCCCCTCATCAACCCGAGAATCAAATTTTCCAGGTGAACCATCATTTATTTTTATGAAGCACTTGCTTCCAAATATTTTGAAGTACTTCACCGAAGCAGGTCTTCCTTTCCACAGCTCATAAGGAGTTTTGTCACAATTTGGTCTTAATTGAGTCCGATTCAATGTATAGACAGCTGTCCCTACTGCTTCCCTCCAGAATTTAGGTTGTAGGTCTGCTGCTAACAGCATGGTTCTTGCCATTTCTTGGACAGTTCGGTTTCGTCTTTCAACTACCCCATTTTGCTGAGGTGTTCTGGCAGCCGAGAATTCCCTTTTAATTCCATGAATATTGCAGAACTCACTGAACTCGTTTGATGTAAATTCTCCTCCTCTGTCTGTTCTGAGACACTTAATTTTTGAATCTTTTTCGTTTTCTATAAGGGCTTTTAGATTCTTAAAACACTCAAAAGTTTCAGATTTATACTTTATGAAATATATCCACATCATTCTAGTATAATCATCAACAAATAACACAAAGTACCTTTCTCCTTGGAGTGCTTGATTTCTAGTTGGCCCACACACATCAGCATGGATGATCTCCAAGGGCTTTGATGTACAGTGTTCCTTTGTCTTGTGGCTGGTTCTGGTCTGTTTTCCATGTTGACATGGACCACACACTGCTTGCTTTGGTTTGGACAACCTTGGGATGTCTTGTACAGCTTTGATTTTGCTGATATTGACCAGATTTTCGAAGCTGGTATGTCCAAGTCTCTTGTGCCACAACCAACTCTCATTTGCCTGACTCAAGTAGCATTTGTTCTCCTGAATCTTGTTCAAAATGTAAATATTGTCTGGTGTTCTTACTCCTTTTGCCACAAGTTTCCCAGAGACAGAGTTCCTTATTTCACAGTCTTTGGTGCTGAAGACAACCTTATGTCCTTGATCACAAATTTGGCTGACACTCAGAAGGTTGTGTTTGAGTCCGTCAACCAGCAGAGCATCTTGAGCTTTTCCTTTTCCATTGATCAGAGTAACTGTTCCTCTTCCTGCAATTTTGCCAGTTCCACTTCCAAAGGACACATTGCCTTCCTTTTTGCTCAGTGAGATAAATTTCCTTCTGTCTCCTGTCATGTGTCTGGAGCATCCACTATCCACAAACCACTGGTTTCCATTATTTTGCGCAAATAGAGCCAGGCCGCATTTGTCCATTGCAGAGATCTTGCTACTCGTCTTTCTTCCTTTGAGTGGGCAGTTTTGTTCATAGTGTCCATTATTGTAGCAAAAAGAGCAAGTCAGATCAAATTTAGTCAAGGGATCGAATGAATTGAAGGTTTTGATTTGTCCCTGTCTTTTGGGAGCATATGAGTTGATTACTCGGTCCTTTTGCGATGTCTTTTCACTTCTGCGAGCCATGCAGTGTCTAGCTTGGTGACCGAAGTTTTTACAGTGAAAACAGTGTCCAAGAAATATGGTTTTGAAGCAACCATGGTTTAATTCGCCTTCCTTTCTGAGAATTACTCCTCCCTCGTCCTTTGGATTTTTGATGGGCCCTTGGTGGAGTACAGGTTTGTATTTGTTGTAGTGTCCATGATTCGACTCCACATTCTTCTTTGGAATAACTCTTTCTTGATTCTTGGAATCTGGGATGCACTTTTGATAAGATACTTTTTCATCTTTTGGGTTGCAGGAAAGTGCATCGGCATAGCTTTTCGCACTATTCTTAGTGCTTGAGGATTCTCCCTTGAAACCTATTCCAGACTTATCATGTTGAGGTTTTTGATTTTTCAGAATAGTATCAAGTATTTGAGAGCTTTTACAGCCCTTTTTAATTTGCTCCAATTCCTTTCTCAGAGATACTACTTCGGCCTCACATTCTTCACAAGTCTCTTCTTTTTCCTTAAGCTTTGTTTCCAAGAGATCTTCTCTCCTTCTTATTTCCTCGTTTTCCACTTTGAGAGAGATAATTTTGTTCCGTAGTTTCTCGTTCTCTTCAATGGCACTTATTAACAGTTCATCCACATTTCCTTCTTGCCCCGAGTCATCATCATCTGTGAGTGCCATGAATAATGCTTCTTGGCTTTCATCATGATCGCTTTCCTCATCTGATTTCTTTTTGATGACCATAAACTCATCCTCATCAGACTCATCTTGCTTGGAGAGAAGGTTTTTCTTATTGAACCCTTTCTTTTTGTACGTCATTCTTTTAGAATTTCTTTCATCATCACTGTCATGTTTATGAGGACATTTTGCTGCTTAATGACCTATTTTACCACATTTAAAACAGATAAGAGGATACTTTCCTTTAAGCTTAGATCCTCTCTTCAGCTTTCGTACATATTGAGCCAATTCGGATTCCACATCTGACTCATCACTACAGTCATTCCTTTCTTTCCCTTTCTTTAACTTAAAGGCCTTGAATGCTGCATCTTTGGAGCTAGGTCCACCTTTCCTCATTTCATAGGCAGTGAGGATTCCATGGAGTTCATCCATTTTGAGGGTGTCAAGATCCTTTGATTCTTCTATAGCACTTATTTTGGAGTCAAATCTGTCTGGAAGGGACCTTAATACTTTTTGTACAATAGTACTTTCTTCAACCTTTTCGTCCAATCCTTTCAGGGAATTTACCACTTCAGCTACTCGGAGGAGGTATGCTGCAATATCTTCTCCCTCTTCCATCTCCAAACTTTCAAATTGTCTTCTGTGAGTTTGAAGCTTTGCCTTTTTGACTTTTGAGTCTCCATCGTACAAGCTAACTAGCTTCTCCCACATTTCTTTGGCAGAGTTACAGTGCATGATTTTTGTAAACTCGGAATCAGTGATTCCACTAGTGATGGAGTTCATGGCCTTTGCATTTGCAATGCAGGCTTTCCTCTCGTCTTGGTCTGTTGGAAGAGTGGAAGTCGCTTGGTATTCAGTTTGACAAAAATGCCAGATTTCAGGTCCAAGGGACATTAAATAGTAAGTCATTCTTTTCTTCCAAAAACCAAAGTTAGTGCCATCGAACAGAGGAGGTTTTCCTAATGCTTCATGATTTCTCATCATGGTTGCTGATCCTTCTTCAAGCTGTTAGGCTAGAATGAAGAAGCCTGCTCTGATACTAATTGTTGGGAATACTGAGGGGGGGTGAATCAATATTTCTTTTTCTCACTATTGTTTTACTAGTTAAAACATATATGTTCAGAAACACAAAATGAACAGCAGGAATAAATTCTTTTATTAATATAACAGTGCAGTGAAATAAATACAATAAATAGATTGTCACAATTGGTTGCCAAGCTCCAACTTGGACTTTGGTGAGGCTCCAACCTCCTGAGCACCAACTCTATTTTGCCAAGACACCAATCTTGGACTTAGGAGCACCAACTCCCAAGGACTTCAACCCTGTTCTATTCTGAGGCTCCAACCTCTTTGGTATACACTGGTGTGCTGCTGCGATTTTTTCAGGTTTCCACTGCTTCTGCTGCCCCCTTTTCTTCTGCTACTTCCACTATCTCATGCTCAAGTTATGCCATCCACCAACGACACTTTCAGTTCTCTGTTTTTGCTGTTTTTATATGCTCCATCCCCCTGTCCATTCGTTTCCTCTTACATGCTGACTCTTTGGCTTCCTCCTCACTTGATCGCTTGACACTTCGGCTTCCAACCCGAGCGTTTTAATCAACCATCGGAAGCCACCAACCGAGCCTTTAATCAACCATCACCAAGCGCTTTAATCAACCCGCCACACTTATAGAATCAGAGCCACCCTTTTATTGCCGCTTTTATGTCTATCGGAAGCCACCGCCCAACAGTGTCCACACATACAATCAACACAAGCATTTCAATATATGTCTTAAGGCTTAAAACCACAGCCACATATAATATATGGGAAACATTATAAAACCCCTTTATAAAGATTTCGGTCACATATACATTACTACATAGGAACCCATGTAAATCCGCTCAAAGGAACATTCGCGGATTTCAAATCTTATCCGCCCGCCTTTATAGTTATCGGCGGGTCCGGATTTCGGCGATCACAATAAATCCCTTTACTCCAACCTCCGATGAGGAGCGGACCCGATGCTCTTTTAGACTCCCTTCTATACTGATTTCGGGTCCGATGTATATCGGCACTCGCTGTAAACAATAGTCCCAATCCTCCGACGGAACGCGGACCCGATATGGCTTTAGACTCCCTTTAATATTGTTTCGGGTCCGATGAACATCGGCGTTCGCTGTAAACAATAGAACAGCCTCTTCCGATGCGACGGACCCGACACCCTTTTATGATCCAGCCTATTCAAATTTCGGCTCTGTCAATTCGGCGAGTTCACCTCGGCGACTTTGTAATACAAAGGGTCTGCGGACCCGACACTCCTTTAAGCTCCCTTCTAAAGAGATTTCGGGTCCGGCCTATCGGCAGTTCCCTATCGGCAGATTTGCAATGTAATGGGTCTGCGGACCCGATACTCCTTTAAGCTCCCTTCTAAAGAGATTTCGGGTCCGGCCTATCGGCAGTTCCCTATCGGCAAATTTGCAATGTAATGGGTCTGTGGACCCGATGCTCCTTTAGGCTCTGTTTTATAATATTTCGGCTCCAATTATCAGCGATGTCACATATCGCTTCCCCCAATCCTTCCGACGTGATCACTCCGATATGCCGATTGCCGATTAGATCTCCGCCGTTCATTATTCTTTCAGATCGGACGTGTTAGCACTTGAAATTTCACCTCAGGCTGAGAAAGGTAAACTTCAAGGCAACATCAAACCACTTAGCCTCGTAGCTAGCCCTACGGGGCAGGAGAGGGCTCTCTCTGATCTATCTTGGAAAAGATCTTCAACGGGCGAGATAGCCAATGAGGAAACACTGATTTTAGGCTAGTAAACTGATCAAAAGGTTTAATTTGGGATTTTTAGGGTTTTGGTGGAAAATTGGGGAATGACAATTTCAGGTGTGGGGATGGACACAGTTTTTGCAGAGGGTTCTTTGGGGCGAGCTAGGAGACAGTATTGATGCCTTTGATAGAGGTGGATGGATGAGAATGACCGGTGAGGAGTTAAGGAGAGCAAGCAATAACCTTGAATTCCCCTTAAACAGTTGAAAACATTGATATTAAGCAAACTTAAAAGCAGAGCATGACAGTCATGAATTCTACTTTAACACTTCATTTGCCTAATTTGCAGAAAGAAAAGTAAGGAAATGATTCACATAACACACTTACAAGTACAAAGAGAAACACACCATCAATACATGTGACCACAAGAATCCCAAAAAGGACTGCAAAACCCTGGTCTTCCTTTGCCAAAAATTGCAGAGATACAGTGAGTAATACAATAAGAGCTTCTCCCTCAAGAGTCCAACCTCTCCAACCATGAAAATGATTGAGAAAATACATAATATAGACCATGCCAACCCATTCCCTAGCCTCTAGGGGTCGAGCTCATCCTTCTAGGAGCTGTTTCAACCAATTCTAAACTGAGCACTAAAATCTAGGCAGTCAAAACAACTTGCCTCTATAAGCTAGGAAACCAATTCATTCATTAAATTTTTGCCTATCTTATGAATGAATCTTCTAGAAGAGATAAATAAGTGTCAAAATATCATAAAATTACATCATTTACAACAAGGAGGATGAAAATCAACTCCAAAAAGTCAAATCCATTCAAAACTGCGTTTTGCTGAGCTGTAGGTTGAATTCCTGTGCAAACTGCCTGATGGGTCGCGCGCAATTCCTGAATGGGTCGCGCGCCTTTGGAGGCACTTTTGAGGCACTTCCAGGTGTCCAAATGAGGCAAAAGTGGGCTTGTTGGAAAGGTCTGGATGTCTACTTTCCAACCCAAGTGGAATTTCTGAATTTGGTGGTCATTTGCCCCTCCAAAATTGCAATCTCCCAAGACTGCTTCCTGTGTGTCAAAAATGTGGCAGAAAGTCATTTTTTGCTTATTTTTTGACTTTCTGGAGGCCCAAAACTTGGTGAAATTTCTTGGTAATGGCTGAGCAAGTGTAACTTTCCATGACAAATCCAGAAATGCTGAGTTTTCCCAAAATGGAGTTGCCCAACGAAAGGGTCGCGCGCCATTGGTGGAGAAAACCTGTGTTTGGCACAAAAAATTCACAATTGACAAAATTTTCTCCAAATTTCTTGAAATTTGGGCTGGGAGTCCCCAATAAAGTACCATGCTCAGTCAAAGAGGCTTTGGCCAAAATTTGGAGTGGATCGGGCCTTTTCCATCATTTTAGTGCCTTGGCCAACCTCCTTGGATCTAGCGATTGCAAATTTGACATTTCTCTAAAACCATGACACCTGTGCAAAAAGTGAAGGAGGTTTTTCTTCTTTGGCATGTTATGGACAAAAACCTCTCTCAGTTTTCCAAAATTCATCTTTTATTGCTCTGGAACATCATTTGAGTGCGACTTGTCCCGATGTGTGAAACAAGGAATTTTGTCGAAATGGAGCGAAATGAAGGGGATAGGGGGCTTCTAAATTCTTGGGGAAATTTTTGGGAGTGGGGAGGGATATTAGGAAGCAGGGGAAAGTGGAATATCAGAGGTTGAGCGAGGGGAAGGGGTCCAAAAGGGCAAAACACAGGCCAAACCTAGAAAATTGCCAGGTTGTAGCTAGAAACTAGGGTTTGTGCAAAAATGAGGATTTTGGGGGATCTCAGTGATGGGAAGCATTTGATAAGGTATATGAAGGATAGGGGAAGGTGTATGAACATCTGGATACAAGTTTTGCCGATGATTTGACCGTCCAAGAGAAATTAGCTTTCAAAACCCTAGGAGAGGGAAATGACCCTGCCTAGGCGCAACTGAAGCATGAACAAGGTGTAAAATGACTCATTAGACACTAAAATGATAATGAAAACCCTATGAATGATGATAGACTCAGCTGAATGATGACATGGATGGGCATTTGGGCAACTTTGAAAAGAGTGGGAGCAAACCCTAGACCTAATGCCTAGTGACCAAATTTTGCTTGAAGACTCACTGAAATGACAAAATTTGACCTTGACACTCTGAGACCACTTTGTAAGAGCATATTTGATCACTGGAGGAAGGCTGGAAAGACTGACACTAACAGGACGGTCAGCGCTAAATCGCATATCGCGTCCATCGCATATCTTATCCTCCATTCTCCATTCTTCGATTGCCGATTTGGCGAAATATATATATATATGCCATCGGGTCCATATGTGCCGAAACACATTTAACTTGTGTCGTTTCCGCCAAAAAGGAAAAAGGCCTTTGTTTATTATAAATGCATATATGTAGATTTTGGGTGCTCAAACACTCCCGATAGCATTAATACATGCATATGTGGGTTTCCATTGCCCGAAAAACTCCCGATAGTATTAATGAAGGCATATATGGGTTTTGATCGCCCGAACAACTCCCGATAAATATATGGCTCTATTTGCTTCACTTGCTCCTCTGATGGCTCCTCTTGCTTTGGCATGTATATGGCTCCTCCGATATGGCTCTCTGCTCCAATGTGGCTCCTCTGGCTTGGTCCGCTCCTCTTGGTTCCTTTTGCTCCTCTTGGCTCCGATATGCTCTGTCTCCTCCTCTTGAATATTGCCATATTGACATCAATGACAATCTGTGTCCAACATACACTCCATTGTCCCATTCATGCTGAATGGATCTACCTGAACCCCGCATTTTCTTACTCCTGTGGTTTCTTATTTGAGGTTGAAGTCATGGATGGATTCATCACTTGTGTTCAGAAGATGGTGCCATCTCCAGTAGAACATGCATAAATCTCCAAAGAAATGGAGATATACAAGATGGCCGGTGACACATTTAGCTTTGGCATGGCTATCCATGATAGGAAAACCAAAATTCCAAATAAGCTTTAGTTTATTTCAATTTTCAAATTTCATCATCTCTTCATACTTTGCGTAAATTTTCAAATTTCAATTTTTTTCTTATGTTTATCTTATTTGTTGTAGATGCATGGTGGAGAAGCTACAGTGGCAAAGTACCCAATCTCCAAAGGCTTGTCATTCGAGTGCTATTGGAATTTCTAAGTTTAACCCATTAGAAATTCTTCATGTACTATCTGGTTTATTTCTTCCTACTTGTTTAATTACTTAACGAGTTATTTACCATGTAAACACTGAAAATAAACACAAGTACAGTATCAACATCTACAAATCATCAGCGAAAAGAAAACAAGCACACAAGCGACGCCATTATTTTTGGACCAATGTCCCTGGAAAAACCCAATGTAGGAAAACCAGTGCAGCTATTCAGAGGGTTTTATTATTATGCAGTTTTCAAAATACAACCAGGGTGCCAGAAATGGCTCACCCAACAAAGAATGCCCTCAACAGTGGTACCTCTCCTCAGAGACAGATATTTCGACTGATAAATCACTGGATGAACGATCCCACAGCAACAATTGCAGCTTCCACTGCTCTGCGTCACTTTGATAGGGACTGCATCACCCTATACGGCTCACTAGCTCTAGTCTGTCCCACGAAATCCTCCCAGCGCTGCCTCTCTTCCCTGTGTCAGCTCTGCCAGCCTCTGCACAACTTCTGGAGCTTCTGCATTAGCCCTTAGACCCTCTGTGTCACACACACTGGCCTCTCCTGGCTCTACGCAGCTCCTGGTTGCCTCTGCGTAGCCCCCAGCTGCCTCTGCGTCAACCTCTCTAGGCTCTGCGTTGTCTCTCTGGTACCAACTCTGCCTCTCTGCTATGTATTCATTGCCTCTCGCCGCTGATCACTGATTCTATCCCTCTTAGAAAACCCCACTTTAGAGAATAGAATGATTGGTCACTCTAGTGTGTTCTCCAACTGACCCTCAAGCCTCCTCTTATACTTTTCTCGTTGGTCCATCAACGATCGAGATTAAATCTCTAATCAATGGCTAAGATTAGATTTGGCTTGATCCATGTCTTTTGGAACATTCTAACCCAGTTTTATATTAATACCCATTAATATTGTATTTTTCCTAAGTTTAGACTTAGAAACTCCATTAAAAATATTAATTATTTTAATATCTCCCAAACCGGTTAGAATATGTCCAAACCCTTTCTAGGTCTTGGAGATCTCATGTGCTTTAGCCTTTCCACCAATTTTCATGGCTAGAGCACATCCGATGCTACTCCAAATCAACAGCTCAGCCAAACATGTAGCTCCTCTAGATGCGAGTGCAACTGGAGTGTATTTGAAAATATACACACCAAGAAGCGCAACAGATTAAAACTTAAAAATATTCCAATTAATTTTTTGAATTCATTAAATAATAATAAAAAAATTATTATTAATTTATTATTTATAATTTATTAATTTATGACCATTGTACAGGTTGGAGTCCCAGCCAATGTTGAATTAATTGTTATCGGGAATAAATCGGCGCGGGGAAAAAATCGGAAAAAATCGTAAAAATCGGGAAAAAAACCGTAACATACAAAAATATTCATTTTTTTCAATTTTTTTAATATCTAAAGCATATACAACATAAAATAAATACATTGACACATAAATATGATAAAAGAACTAATATATAAGATGTTTAGTATCATTTCTAGTGCTACGTCATACATAACAGTGAATCATATCCTGAATAATAAGTCCTGACTCATGACTCCCAACTTAACCTCAAAATATCAACAAAAAATATAATAATGTATCTCATATCATGAGTCATAATGTCATATACAATGAAATGAACCAAATAACTAAAGTCTAATACTACTAATTTCCTCTGCCCCTCTAGATGTAGATGTCGATGGAGTTGGCAGTGGACTTTGCTATGCTCTAGAAGCTGAAGAACTAGGAGCTACAAGAGATAGACCACGTCCTCTACTGGTGACAGGGGTAGCTTGGGTAGGTTGTGTCAACTCCTCCTCCTCATAATTTTATTTTATTATTTTTCCCGCGATTTTTTCGGAAAAATCGCCGAAAAAAAGTGTTGTATTTATCGGGCAATAATATCACTGGTTTTAAAAATCGTGGTTTTACGATAAAATCGTGATTAGTGCAACACTGGTCCCAGTAACTCAAATCCATGGTCTACATCTACTACAATCTTCGATTGTGGGTGAGGCAACTTGAGAAGACACCTAATGTGGAGGTCATGTCATTGAATGGGATTGACACCACTGTTGCAGGAAGGGTTGAGGCCGAGAGGCCTATCATGGAGCCGGCCCCTGATTCGTTAGAGGAGGAGGTAGTAGAGGGGATAGTAGTTGCAAAGGAGGAGGAGGGGCAATAGGAGGAGGAGGTGACACCACCTACCATGTTCAGCATTAGAGGAAATGGTCTACCAGAAATAGTTCCTAGTTCTTTAGCTCCTAGAGCACAACAAAGTCCACAGCCAACCCCAACGTCTTCTTCATCTAGAGGGAAAGTTGTCACATTTTCTCGCAAGAGGGGCAGAGGAAATCAATAGTAATAGTTATTTGGTTCATTTCATTGTATATGATATTATGACTCATGATATGAGATACATTATTATATTTTGTGTTGATATTTTGAGGTTGAGTTGGGACTTAGGACCCAGTATTCAGGACATGATTCACTATTATGTGTGATGTAGCACTAGAGATGATATTACACATCTTATATATTAGTTCTCTTTTCATATTTATGTGTCAATGCATTTATTTTATGTTGTGGATGCTTTAGATATTAAAAATTTTGATTTTTTTTTGTGTTTGCTGATTTTTACCGATTTTTTTCCAATTTTTATGATTTTTTTCCGATTTCGGACCCTCGTCAATTTAATCCCAATCGAGATTGTCGTAACATTGATTCATACATGCCACAGACTGTGTTAGCTCATAGGATCAAGGCCAACTTGAGACATGGGGACATAGCATGGGTTGTAGAGTTGCGCATTTCAGAGGCAGGGAAGTAGCAGCAATAGCCACACCCAGATATCTTGTCACTACTAGACAAGTGTCACGCCATGTTCAGGGATATTCCTCTAGGTCATCCACCAGATAGAGGGTTTGAACATACTATAGAGTTGGAGGAAGTTGTGCATGCAATATTCACTACTCCCTACAAACATCCCAAGGCATACTGATCTAAATAGGATCCATAAAAAAGAATCAAAAGAACCATGGCTGAACCAGGTCGGGACAGACTTCAAATAATTCAAAACAGCGGTCAAAAACACCTCTAAACCAGTGGCAGTGGCAGCCAGTGTGGAACGATGAGGACCTCGGTCAAAGCGCGCTGACCAAGGCCCATGGAGACTACGCGGAAAGCGAAATTAGCCCCTGGGAGGCCCAGATCGGGGAACAGAGGAGGTAACCCTCGAAATGGGAAGCCCCGAGCGTCGGTTTCATGGAATAGCCAAGAACCATGGGGAAAATGCTAAAGCTAAAAGGCGGGGCCCGCTCCGAAACTGGCGATATTGATCGGGGGCTCCTTGAGCGTTAAGCGGAATTGGTGAAATTGGAGCAATCCCACTCAGCGCTCGAGGCGTGGCAAGCGGAGGAGAGAGAAAACCGCCGCTCATTGTGTGCTAACGGTCGAGCAAGTCAACCGCGCAAAATGAGCGGATGGCGTTGGATTTGGGGGAACCAGATCAGACGGTTGACATCGCGCCCGACAACAAGACCGGATTTAACGAGGGAATAAGCCACGATTTAGAAGGATTTGAGGTCCGCTTTGACCGCCACGGAAGAGGAAGACTCATTCCATGACGTAACCGAAGAATTGAACCGACGAAGCAAGCTGGTGCAGTTACAGGAGGACATGTGGCCACTCCCTGTGAGCCTAATGATGACGCCGAACAGAGAACTCCAGGTGCAGTTGCAGTAGGCGATTCGACGGAGGAGGAAGAGGAACTGAAAATACATGGGAACGAATGGCTTTAAAGCCATGAATAGAGAACAGAAGACACACAAAGAGAAAGACAGAAGACAGAGTAATGAAGAAGACAGTGAAGCAAAAGCAGAAAGAAGACAGAGGGCCGAGCTGACCAGAGGCAGCGTCGAGCACCGGAGATCTTGAGAGATTCAAGCCATCATTGAGAGGATCTGTCAGACCCGAGAGGTCAAAACGCTGGTAGCCAAAAGAGTTTGTGCACTCCAGTGGCTTGGGGAATCCAAGAACCACCTTGCCAAGCAAACCTGTTTCAGGAGACTCATATTGAGTCCCTGCATTGTAATTCTCTTCTTAAGACACAATAAAATAAGGCCACCACTGAGAGCTGGACCGGAGATGTAGCCCTGGAGGATAGGGTGAACTCCTTATTAATTTCTTGTGTTCTTGTATTTGCTTACTGTATTTCTCTGCTATCTTTCCATTTCAAGTGTCTGTGTATTTGCAATCTGATCGATCCGTTGCTTAAATAACATAGACACACACACTAGCACATGAGTCTGTAATACCTTTATTCAATAAATCTTTAACTGAGGTCACTCATAGGGTGATTATCAGATCAAGTGGTATTAGAGCTCTAGGCTATAAGGTTAAACAAGCTTGTGTTGGTTTCGCTGTTGAATGCTCACTAGATCAAAGATCAAATTAGGAGAAGGAGAGTTGGTCGAAACTAATCCTGAAATTGGGAGAGTCTATCCTCGGAAGACAATGTCAGAGGAAGGTTCTGTGGTGCCAGACCCTCAATTCATAGAAAGTTTCCTAGCTATAAAGTCTATGGTAGAAGAAATGTATAGGGACTTTAGAAAGCATAAGGCTGAAGATTCATCAGGTTCTAAACAAGATAAAGAAGAAGATGAGTCTCATTCCCATGACCACTCAAAGGGAAAAGGGAAAGAGGAAAGCTTTCTCACGCCTCCCAATAGCCCTGTGCATAATAAGAAAGTAGCTTTGATCAAGTTAGATGTTAAATGTGATTTGCCTATATATGATGGAGAGCTAAATGATGAGAAGTTGGACAATTGGATTAGATAAATTGATGTTTATTGCAGAGTACAAAACATAGACTTAGACAAGAGTAAGATTCAGCTGGAAAGCCTACACCTAGGAGGCACTACCTTGGTTTGGTGGAAAGGAAGAACCCAAGCTGATATAAAAAGACATGGTAAGACTATCTCTATCTAGAGTGACTTTGTTTCTGCAATCAAGAAGCAATTCTATCCATTGGTCTATATGCAACAAGCCATGATGAGTTAGCAAACTCTTCGACAGTTGAAAGGGCAAAGTGTGCAAGGGTACACTCAAAAATTTAGAAAGAGAGCATTGATTCTAGGAATCTCACTAGAATCACCAGAGGCTCTTTTGAAGTACATTGGTGGTCTACACAGCTACATGAGGCATACCATCCTCATGTTTAATCCCACTAGTATAGATGAGGTATCTGTACAAGCTACTCATCTAGAAGCTAGAGGAAAGAATGGAAATCTAGAAGTTGGGGGACCATCCCAACCCACTGCAAGCAAGAGCAAGGAGAAAAGAAAGCAGAAGTGGAAAACAAGGAAGGCTAACACTGCACAAAAAAGCAAAGCTTCATGCACTCACTGTAAAAAGGCTGGGCATGATGATTGGCATTGTTGGATTCTGCATCCAAAGCTGAGACCTAAGAAGTCCGAGGGCAAGAAGAAGAAGACTGTTGCAGCTATTCAGAAAGATTTTGGGTCAGACTCAGGAGATGAAACAACTATTGCAGCAACAAGTATAAAAGGTAAGAATTCTGAAGCATCTACTAGTAATTCTGCTCAATCTGTTATTGATGAAGAAAATGAGAGAAAAAGACATGAGCTTTTCCATATTCAAGTTATTTCCAAACATCAAAAGATTGATACTTTGTTTGATAGTGGCTCACAAGTAAATTTAATTGCTAAAGCAATTGTAAAGAAATTGGGATTAGCAACTACACCTCATAAGAAACCATGCCCATTAGGATGGTTGAATGATGAAGCACAACTACAAGTGACCAGACAGTGCCAACTCAACTTTATTTTTGGGTCAACATTTGTAGATGAGGTTGAGTTAGACATAATTCCTTTGGATATATGTGGAATTGTTTTCGGAAGTCCTTACTTGTATGATAGAAAGGCTATCTTCTATAGAGCTGAGAACAAGTATCTACTTGTTAAATATGGAATCGAATACTTTGTAAGAGCTCATAAGCTCAAGAATAATTATACTCTCATAAACTCAGGGCAGATGAAAAAAATGATAAATTAATGCAAACAATTCTTACTGATGGTTGTAAAGGAAAAGAAACCTGATAAAACCAATGTATTTTAGGGCTGTAACGCTGAACAACAAGTTGATATAGAAAAGGTTGTTTCAGAGTATGATGTCTTATTTCAAGAACCTAAAGGTCTGCCACCCAAAAAGGGAATAGTACATGATATTATTTTGCAGCAAGATGTTCCATTGCCTAACATTGGAATGTACAGGTTGTCTGCTTTAGAGAATTGCTCGAGAAAGGGTTCATCAGGCCTAGCACATCAACATGTGGGTCACCAATCATTTTGCTGAGAAAGAAAGATGGCTTGTGGAGAATGTGCATTGACTACTGAGCACTGAATAAGATAACAATCAAAAATTGTTATCCCTTTCCTCGCATAGATGATCTTTTAGATCAATTGAAGGAAGTTTTTTATTTCACCAAGCTGGATTTGCACAGTGGATATCATCAGGTCAGGGTTGCAAAGCAAGATGCATGGAAGACTGCTTTCAAAACAAAGCAGGGATTGTATGAATGGCTGGTTATGCCTTTTGGCTTAACTAATGCTCCTGCTACTTTCATGAGATTAATGAATGATGTACTCAGACCTTTTCTTGATGATTTTGTTATTGTGTACCTGGATGACATTCTGATTTTTAGTAAAACGTGAGAAGAACATTTAAAGCATGTTAAGCAAACACTAGATGTTTTGAAAAAAGAAAAACTTTATGTTAAACTCTCAAAATGTGAATTTGGCAAGACATCTCTAAACTACTTGGGTCATATAGTGGGGGTGGTGAATTGAAAATAGATCCCTCTAAAGTGGCAGTCATTGTAACCTGGCCTAAACTCGAGTCTGCTACAGAAGTGAGAAGCTTCTTAGGAGCAGCACAATATTGGAAGAAGTTTATTTCTGACTTTTCCTCAATTGCAGCTCCCTTACATGCTCTAACAGGATTGAACAAGGTGTTTCAGTGGGGAGGCAAACATCAGAAAACCTTCGACACCTTGAAAGAAACGATCAATACAGCACCTGTATTAGCACTGCCAGAACTACAAAGACCGTTTGAGATCCAAACTGATGCCAGTGACTATGCCATGGGAGCAGAGTCGACACAACACGGTAAACCCATATGCTATCATTCTGAGACTTTTACTCCTGCAGTGGTTAACTATCCTACATATGATAAAGAATTGTATGCATTAGTTCAAAGTGTGAAAAAGTGGAAACACTACTTAATGGGAAAAGAGACAGTAATACATACTGATCATCAACCACTTCAATATCTAGACTCTCAAACTAAGTTGCAGCAATCAAGACATTACAGATGGATGGGTTTTCTACAACAGTTTCATTTAGTCATCAGATATAAAAAGGGCATACATAACAAAGTTGTAGACATGTTATCTAGACCCATTATAAATGCATCTACTATACTTAAGCACAATTCTGTGCTACATGAAAGCTACATTGAACAATATGCTCATCTACAACATTTTCATTTAGTCATCAGATATAAAAAAGGGCATACATAACAAAGTTGTAGACATGTTATCTAGACCCATTATAAATGCATCTACTATACTTAAGCATAATTCTGTGCTACATGAAAGCTACATCGAACAATATGCTCAAGATATAGACTTTAAAGATGTATATGCAACTTTGAGTCAAGGCAAAAGAGTAGAAGAATTGGATTATCATGTGAAAGACCGACTCTTATATCATTGTGGGAAACTCTGCATTCCACACACTGAGAGAGTAAAAATAATTAGGGAAGCACACACTTTTTTGATATCAGGTCACTTTGGGGTAAGAAAAATAGTTGCACAAATGCAAAGGTTTTGTTATTGGCCGAAAATGAATGAGACAGTTTCTAGATACGTAAGAGGGTGTGCTATGTGTGCTAAAAGCAAGCCCAACAATAGAAAACTAGGCTTGTACACTCCATTGCCAGTTCCTTCTCACCCTTGGGAAAGTGTTTCCATGGATTTCGTTGGAGGACTGCCTAAATCTAGGAAAGGTCATGATTATCTATATGTTGTTGTGGATAGGTTCAGCAAAATGTGTATTTTGATACCTTGTAATAAACAGATTACAGCTGAACAGACTGCAAAATTGTTCTTTGAACATGTATGGGTTCATTTTGGATTACCCACTTCTATTGTATCTGATCGAGACACCCGATTTGTGGGAATGTTTTGGTCAAATTTGTGAGAACTGATGGACACCAAACTGAAGAAAAGCACAGCTTTTCATCCACAAACTAATGACCAGACAGAAGTAGTTAACAGGACAATGATCCAGTTACTGAGAGGATATTGCGGCAAACATCTTAAGCTTTGGAATGAACACTTGTGTTATGTGCAACATGCTTACAACAAAGCAAAACAATCTTCTACACAAAGATCTCCTTTTGAGACCTGTTTTGGTTTCGCACCAAGGTCTTCTTTGGATTTTGTCTTTCGTAAAGATACCATGGTTGATGGACACAGTGATGTGGACAGGGCAACTAGGTTCATTGAACAGATCCATGAGATCCACCAGGCAGTACAAGAACAACTGGAAAAGAGCCAAGCCAAATACAAGGCTAGGCATGACAAGCATTGGATGGAGCATAGTTTTCAAGTTGGTGACCAGGTCTGGCTGTATATCAGCAAGGACAGGTTGCAAGGTGAAGGTAAAAAGCTAAAGCCTATCAAGTATGGACCCTTTAGGATACTTGAAAAGGTTGGTGAAAATGATTTTTTCCTTGATTTACCAGCTTACATGCACATCTACTCAGTCGTAAATGCAGATTGCTTGAGATTGTTTGAACCTTCAATGATTGAGGACCCTGAAGAGCAGATTCAATTGCTTTCTATCGATGACCTACTCCCTGAATATCTTAATGAATTGCAGGAAGACACAGTGCTGGACAGGAAGGTGAGGACAACACGTAGGGGAGATGTTGAGTACCTCAAAGTTGGGCTCAAAGGTTCAAAGCCAAGCAGTGCAAAGTGGATTGAGATTGGACAAGTGAGAAAACAATACCCTCACTTAGTCGATGCTTGAAAACCAACTTTTGGTGGTCCAAAAGCTTTTCAGTGGGAAGGCCGTGATCCGAATTGGATCCATGAAGAAGAATCAAAAGAACCATGGCTGTACCAGGTCGGGACAGACTTCAAAGAATTCAAAACAGCAGTCAAAAACACCTCTAAACCAGTGGCAGTGGCAGCCAGCGTGGAACGACGAGGACCTCGGTCAAAGCGCGTTGACCGAGGCCCATGGAGACTACGCGGAAGGCGAAATTAGCCCCTAAGAGGCCCAGATCGGGAAACAGAGGAGGTTTTTGATGCGCAATTAGCGCATCATTGGGTGAAAACCCTCGAAATGGGAAGCCCCAAGCGTCAGTCGCATGGAAGAGCCGGGAACCGTGGGGAAAAGGCTAAAGCTAAAAGGCGGGACCCGTTCCAAAACCGGCGATATTGATTGGAGGCTCCTTGAGCGGTAAGCGGAATTGGTGAAATTGGAGCGATCCCACTCAACACTCGGCGCGTGGCAAGCGGAGGAGAGAGAAAACCGTCGCTCATCGCACGCTAACGGTCGAGCAAGTCAACCACGCAAAATGAGCGAATGGCGTTGGATTTGGGGTAACCAAATTGGACGGTTGACATCGCGCTCGACAACAAGACTGGATTTAACGAGGGAATAAGCCGCGATTTAGAAGGATTTTAGGTCCGCTTTGACTGCCACGGTGGAGGAAGACTCATTCCACAACGTAACCGAAGAATTGAACCGACAAAGCAGGCTGGCGCAGTTACAGGAGGACATGTGGCCACTCCGTGTGAGCTTGATGATGACACCGAACAAGGAACTCCAAGTGCAGCTGCAGTAGGCGATTCGACGGAGGAGGAAGAGGAACTAAACAAACATGGAAACGAATGGCTTTAAAGCCATGAACAGAGAACAGAAGACACACAGAGAGAAAGACAGAAGATAGATCAGTGAAGAAGACAGTGAAGCAAAAGCAGAAAGAAGACAGAGGACCGAGCTGACCAAAGGCAGCATCGAGCATCGGAGAGCTTGAGAGATTCAAGCCATCCCTGAGAGGATCTGTCAGACCCAAGAGGTCAAAACACTGGTAGGTAAAAGACTCTGTGCACTCCAATGGCTTGGGGAATCCAAGAACCACCCTGCCAAGCAAACCTGTTTCAGGAGACTCATATTGAGTCCCTGCATTGTAATTCTCTGCTTAAGACACAATAAAATAAGGCCACCACTGAGAGCTGGACCGGAGATGTAGCCCTGGAGGATAGGGTGAACTCCTTATTAATTTCTTGTGTTCTTGTATTTTCTTACTGTATTTCTCTACTGTCTTTCCATTTCAAGTGTCTGTGTATTTGCAATATGATTGATCTGTTGCTTAAATAACATAGACACACACACCAACACATGAGTCTGCAATACCTTTATTCAATAAATCTTTAACTGAGGTCACTCATAGGGTGATTATCAGATCACATACTAGGATGAGATCGAGAGAGTCGTACAAGAATTCTTGGCCTTGGGACACATCAAACCCAGTTCCAGTCCCTTTGCTTCTTCAATCGTGCTGGTGAAGAAGAAGGATGGGACACTTCGCATGTGCATTTATTACAGGGCCCTGAAAAAGAAGACACTAAAGAACAGGTACCTAATCCCACACATTGATGAGTTGATGGATAAGCTTAGAGGAGCTAAATACTTCTCTAAGATAGACTTGTGTTCAGGGTACCATCAGATTCAGGTGAGAGAGCAAGATATCCCAAAGACTACATTCTAGTGCCACTATGGGCACTTTGAGTTCTTGGTGATGCCCTTTGGCCTAACCAACGCACCAACCACCTTTCAGTATTGCATGAACCATGTGTTCCACAAGCAATTGCGTAGGTTTGTGCTGGTATTCTTCAATGATATTCAGATATATAGCATCATAAGGGATGAGCATTTGCAACACTTGGAGGAGGTCCTATGCATCTTGGAGGAGCAACAGTTCTATGCTAAGATGTCCAAATGCGAGTTTGGATTGACAAAGATGGTATATCTAGGCCATGTGATTGGGGAGGATGGACTCATGGTCCATCAAGAGAAGATCAGAGCCATTTTGGATTGGCATAGCCCCAGGGATGTGAAAAAATTGCGAGGCTTCCTGGGTATATGTACTTCCTACAAGTGGTTTGTCAAGGGATTCTATCAATTGGCAGTACCCCTCACAAACTTGACAAAGAAGGGAGCATTTGAGTGGACAGACGTGGCACAAGAGGCTTTTGAGGACCTCAAGAGGATGATGAGAAGTTGTCCAATTTTGGCCTTACTGGATTTTTCACAGCCCTTTGTGTTGGAGTGTGATGCATCTGGAGAGGGTATTGGGGCAGTTCTGATGCAGGAAGGCCACTCGGTTGCATTTGAGAGTCGGAATCTACAACCTCATGAGATATTGTATTCCATCTATGATAAGGAGATGTTGGCTATAATGCACGCGCTGGCCAAATTCCGACGGGACTTGGTGTGTAACAAGATTAAGGTGAAGACTAATCACAGCAATCTTTGCTTCTTTTTGGAGCAGAGGGAGCTTCAAGAGAGGCAACAAAAGTGGGTCAGTAAGATCCATGCTTATGACTTTGAGATAGATTATGTCAAGGGCAAGCATAACGTAGTAGTAGATGCACTATCTTGGAGGCTCGTGATGCTCTCACTCATGAACATCACCCAATTAGAAGGCAAAACTGATGGTAGAGTACTCCAAGAATCAACAGACATGCATTATCTTGGATGGTACTTTTGGGGATGAAAGATATCGTGTGATGGATGTGGTCATATATTAAGGACCAGATATATTTGGTACCAAACTCACAACTGAGAGAGAAAACTTTGCATGCAGTGCATGACTCACCCATGGTAGGCCATCAGGGGTTTTTCAAAACCTACCAGGCCATTAGGGAGCGTTTTACTTGGAGAGGTCTCAACGACAATGTCTGAAGGCATGTTCAGGAGTGTGATGTTTGTCAAAGGAACAAAGGGGCACAGACACACCTAGCTGGTTTACTTTAGACCCTTCCAATTCTAGGGAGGAAATGGGAGAGCATGTCTATGGATTTTATCACTGAACTTTCAACAGTACAAGTGTGTGATTATATATATGTTGTGGTGGACAGATTGACCACGTTTTCTCATTTCTTCGTTATTCCATCCAAGTCCTCAGCCTCACAGATAGTTGAACTCTTTATCAGGAACGTATTTAGGTCGCATGGTCTTCCCAAGACAATCATTAGTGATCGCGACAACAGATTCATTGGGGCATTTTGGCAGGAGTTATTCAGATTAGTGGGCACTGAGCTCACTCCTAGCACTAGCTACCACCCCCTGACATATGGGCAGACAGAGATTGTGAACAAATGGCTGGAGGGATATTTGCAGAACTATGTGACTGAGCAGCAGCGTGCATGGGTGAAGTGGCTTCACTTGGGAGAGTACTTCTACAACACCACTCACCATATGTCCATCGATATGGCACCTTTTTCTGCCCTTTATGGTTATGATGCATTATATTTTGTTGACATGATTTTTGGAGATAGCCGAGTCCTTGGGGCAAAGGATTCGATATAGGAGAGCCAAGAGATCATAAGGGCTCTCAAAGACAACTTACAGGGAGTGCAAAACCAGCATAAGATGTATGTAGACAAGCACCATGTGGAGAGGCATTTTGAAGTTTGAGACTTAGTTTTCTTACGTCTCCAGCCATGCAAGAAATCTACACTGAAGCAGAGGGGAGCGGAGAAGCTCAACCATGTTTTTATGGGCCGTATAGGGTGATCCATCGAGTTAGGGAGGTGGCCTATGAGCTAGAGCTTCCATTAGGGAGAACGGCGCATAATGTGTTCCATGTGTTTTTCTTGAAAATGCCTTGGGACAACATGTTAAAACTGCCATAGAGTTGTCACCCTTGGATGATGAGGGACACTTGATTTTGGTACTTGAGGCCATCTTGCAAGAGAGGGAGAGGAGGCTCAGGAATAGGACCATCAAAGAGTATATTGTTAGGGCGAGGATGCCACTTGGGAGGGAGAACAAGTTCTACAACATCCAACATTGCAGTTGCTTGAGAACAAGAAACATTCGGGACGGGAGGATTGTCATGTCCCCAATGGGTTGTGGGGGCCACACAAGTGGGGAAATCTAACCCCCTTAGGAATAACCGAACCACGAGAAAGAGAAGAGAAGGAAGGTCGAATTAGTGGAGCCCACAAGGAAAAGGGGAGCAATAAATATAAAAAGGAGAGAAGAGCCTCATTTTTGGCATCTTTTGGCATTCATTTCAGAACAATAGAGTTTGCTTGAGCTAATTAGCCAAGTCAACCAATGTTATTTAGCACAAGGAATTTCCAAGCGGGAATTCCCTCTCTACTTTCGTGAACTACGAATGTCACCCTAGAAGAAGATTTGAGCGCTGAATTACGGGCATTTGGAGGGCCAATTCACAGTAATCCTTCATCTAGTGCGAGTTCCAAGAGGACGCAAAAGAAAAATTCATGGAGCTAATTGGTGGAATTTGGGCTAGAGAATTTGCAGAAATTTTCCCTACCGGAGGACGAGTTTCCCTTGCAGATTTTCAGGCTGAGAGCACTGCTAATTGGAGGACCAAATTTCTCTATTCCATGTTGATTTTGGGGTAGCATCGGATGTGCTTTAGCTCTGAAATTTTGTCTAGGGGCTAGAATATATAAGATCTCCAAGACCCAGAAATCGTTTGGAGAAATTCCACCCAGATTGTGAGTTATTAAAATAATTAATATTTTTAATGGGTTCCTAAGTCTAAACTTTGGAAAATAAAAATTTAATGGGTATTAATAAAAATATGGGTGAGAAGCTTCTAAGAGGCGAGGATCAAGTACGTTTTAATCTTAGTCGTTGATTAGGGAATTAATCTCAGTTGTTGATTCATCAACAAGTAAAGTATAAGAGGAGGCTTGAGGGTCAGTTGGAGATACACCAAGTAATCAGCCAGTTCGATTTTTTTGGGGTGTGGTTTGCTGAGAAAATTAAACAAGTGATCTGAGTTGCAATGAGAGGGGAAGAAGCAGAGATTTGGATCAGAAAGGAGTTCCAAGCTAAAGAGTACGTGGCAGAGAGGCAGTAGTAGCATCAGAGAGGCAGTGTAGAGGCCTACGTAGCCCAGGAAGGGGATCAAGCAGTGTTGACGCAGGCCAGTAGGGTCTCTTGCAGTGGCAGTTCAGAGTATTCGTCAAAAGTCTGAGTTTTTGCTGAAGAAGCAAGGTTCTGAACTAGAAGGTCTGAACAACAATCTTCCTCCAGCAAATCGATCCAGCAGAAGGTGTGACGCAGTGTCCTAGAGGAGGGACACTGGCCCAAGCAATGATTGCATTGGGATTTCACAGTGTTTGTCGAAGTTAGGCCACTCAGTGATCAGTTGTGACTTGGAGAACGAGGTAAACCCTCGTATGTATTTCTTGCTTCCTTGATTTCTCTGAAAGGTTAGCCAGTGTGAGAGGCAACCTGTTGCACTCAGATTCTTCTTTCTTAATAATACAAACCCTCTATCTGCTATCTGCTGCACCGGTTTTCCCGCAATGGGTTTTTCTAGGAACATGTTGTCCAAAAATAACGATGTCCCTTCTGCGTTTGTCTCATATATTGTTTCAATTTATGATCTGTATGTCAGTGTAGTCTGCAGTAGTGTTTTTCATCATTGTTTATAATTAAATAACTTGTTGAATGAAATAACAAGTAGGAAATGATAAACCAGTGACTGCAGTAGGATCTCTGTTTGTAAAGATTCAAAAATTTTCACATGTTATCATAGCATTGTGGATCATAGGACACTGAAGCCATCATTTGAGAGATCCAGCAAATCTGCTGCAGAGAGGTAGTTGTCCTGAGTGACAACGTTGTTTCAGAGCCAGAGAAACAGCTGAAGGAGTGACACAGTGCCAGAGGAGTGACGTAGAAGCTCATGCAGTGCTTGCGTCAACTTTCTGAGCCAGGAGGAGGAGATGTAGTAGCCGAGAGGAGCTCACGCAGTGACTGCGTCAGCTCTCTGGGCAAGCACAGAGCCTGAGGGGCTCAAATCAGTGAGTTTTCAGGGCAGTAGGAGCAGTGCAGATTCGATTTGTTGTGCTGGTGGGACGTTGTTACTGTTGTTGCAGAACAGTGAGCAGCAGCAAAGGAGGATTGGAGAAGGTGTGATTCAACATTATTTGGCAGGAGGATTTCCATGAAGGAAATCAGGACTTAGAGAGAGTCTACAAAGAACTTGTTCCCTAGAGGATTTCTAGCGCCAAAGAAATCCAGATCCGAGTCTTGTTGGGGCAGCAGTAAGAGAGGGAGAAGAGAACCTGTTCTACAATTGTTTGAGCAGAGATGGCAGTTAATGGAGTGAGGGATCAAGACAGATTGGATGGAGCATCCAACTTTGTCATCTGGAAGGCCAGGATCCTGGCAGTCTTGGACAAGAATTGGATCAAGGATTATGCCTTGAGGTAGTTGTTGTTCCAGTCGATGCTGATCCTCTCAAGAAATACGAGGAGGCTTAAGCAAAGGTGAAGTGCATGATTTTGGACTAGGTCAAGGATCATGTGATCCCACATATTACTAAAAAGGACACAACAAGGGAGATGTGGGAGGCCTTTACCACCTTGTATGAGGGAACTTTCTTTCAACAGAAGATGTTGCTTGAGAACCAGCTGAGACAGTATCAGATGCAGAAAGGAGAAGAAATCGATTTCTTCCTTCTCAGGTTGCAAGCGATTTGAGACCAGCTAACTTTCGTGGGGTCTACACCGGATCCTGAGTTCATGGTCAGGACTGCCCTGAATGCAGTCACTGAAGGCTAGGAGATCTTCGTCCAAAGCATTTAGGGTAGGGCTTCTCTCCCCAGTTGGGAGGAGATGTGGGAAGCTCTTCAACAGGAAGAGATCAAGCAGTTAACCAAGGCAGGAAGTTGCGGCAAAGGAGTCAGAGCCAAGAAGGAGGAGGAGGAGGATGCAACTCTCGCATCATCAGGACAGCAAGGGCATCAAAATAGGAAGAAAAAGGATATAACCAGAGTTAGATGCTTCAGGTGTGGGGAACTGGGACATTTCGCCACACAGTGTCCTCGGAAGAAGGGAAAGGAAGAGAAGTCTGACTCGAAGGCTACTCCAGAAGGCGAGGATGACGATTGCGCCATGAGTGCTCATGCACCTCTAGAGAAGAGGTGGGGCGACATCAAGTTGTACTCGGGAGGATTACTTGGGGCAGGATCCTTGGGGTGCCCAAACTCTTGGATCACATATGGCTACAGGAGCCCTTAATGACAGTAGCAAATTGATGGGATTCAATTGGTGCGAGGGATGATCGAGCAACAATGGCAGAGCTAGAGTGCAAAAGTTTGAAGCAGCGCAGTGGAGGTTGCAGTGGTGCAAGAGGCACAGATAAGATTGCAGCGGTGTAGTAGCAGCAGAGGGTCAGCACAAATTAGCAGCATAGCAACGGAGTTGTAGTGCAACAGTCAGCAGTGGCAGTGCTGTGGGCAGCATGATGCAGCATATTGAGAGGGAGATACGGCACAGATGTAGCTGTGACAGTGGTAGTGTCATGGGCAGCAGTATAAGATGCAGCAGCGCAGTAGATGAGGGGCAGCAGGCCGAGCATCAATAGTACAGAGGACTGATGTTGTGGATCAATGTGATGCTTCTATTGGAAATATTACTAGAGCAAATTCCTCGCTAAGAGGGAGTGTTGATTTTGGGGTAGCATCGGATGTGCTCTAGCTATGAACTTTTGTGGAGGGGATACAATACATAAGACCTCCAAGACGCAGAAATCGTTTGGAGAAATTCCACCCAGATTGTGAGTTATTAAAATAATTAATATTTTTAATGGGTTCCTAAGTCTAAACTTAGGAAAATAAAAATATTAATTGGTATTAAAAAAAATATGGGTGAAAAGCTTCTAAGAGGCGAGGATCAAGTCTGTTTTAATCTTAGTCATTGATTAGGGACTTAATCTTGGCCGTTGATTCTTCAACAGGAAAAGAATAAGAGGAGGCTTGAGGGTTAGTTGGAGATACACCAAGTGATCAGTGAGTTCGATTTTTCTGGGGTGTGGTTTGCTAAGAAAATAGAACAAGTGATCTGAGTTGCAATAAGAGGAGCAGAAGCAAAGATTTGTATCGGAAAGGAGTTTCGAGGCAAAGATTACGTGGCATAGAGGCAGCGCAAAAAGCCTACACAGCCTAGGAACAAGCTCACGCAGTGCTGACGCAAGCGAGGAGGGTCTCTTGCAGTGGCAATGCAGAGTATTCGTCAGAAGTCCGAGATTTGCTGGAGAAGCAAGGTTCTAACCCAGGAGGGCTAAACAATAGTTTTCCTCCAGCAAAAGGGGTGAAGCAATCTCCTAGAGGCAAGACACTGGCCCAAGTAGTGATTGCGCTAGGATTTCGTAGTGTTTGCCAAAGTCAAGCCACTCAGTGGATCAATTGTGACTTGGAGAACAAGGTAAACCCTCGTATGTATTTCTTGCTGCCGTGATTTCTCTGAAAGGTTAGCCAATGTCAGAGGCAACCTGTTGTACGTAGATTCTTCTTGCTTAATAATACAAACCCTCTATCTGCTGCACTGGTTTTCCCGCATTGGGTTTTTCTGGGGACATGTTGTCCAAAAATAACGGTGTCCCTTGTGTGTTTGTCTCATATATTGTTTCAATTTATGATCTGTATGTCAGAGTAGTCTACAATAGTTTTTTCATCATTGTTTATAATTAAATAACTTGTTGAATGAAATAACAAGTAGGAGATGATAAACCAGTGATTGCAATAGGATTTCTGTTTGTAAAAATTCAGAAATTTTCACATGGCATCAGGGCATTGCAGATCATAGGACACTTAAGCCATCAGTCGGGAGATTCAGAAATCTGCTGCAGAGAGGCAGTTGTCCCGAGTGACAGCGTTGTTTCAAAGCCAAAGCAGCAGCTGAAGGAGTGATGCAGTGCCAGAGTGATGCAGAAGCTTATGCAGTGCCTGTGTCAGCTTTCTGAGCCAGGAGGAGGTGACACAGTAGCCAAGAGGAGCTAACGCAGTGACTGTGTCAGCTCTCTAGGCCAGTGCAGAGCCTGAGGGGCTCAGATCAGTCAGTTGCCGGGGCAGTAGGAGCAGTGCAGATTCGATCTGTGGTGCTGGTGGGACGTTGTTACTGTTGTTGCATAATAGTGCCTGTGGAGACGAAACTGAGGTAGAGGGAGTCACTGCCTTGATGTATTTCTTGCCAAAAAGAAATCTAGGTCTGGGCTGTTGAGTAGCAGCAAAAGAGGATTGGAGAAGGGGTGATTCGGCATTATTTGGCGGGAGGATTTCCATGAAGGAAATCAGGACTCAAAGGGACTCTAGAAACAACTTGTTCCCTAGAGGATTTCTAGCACCAAAGAAATCCAAATTCGAGTCCTGCTGAGGCAGCAGTAAGAGAGGGAGAAGAGAACCTGTTCTACACTTGTTTGAGAAGAGATAGTAGTTAATGGACTGAGTGATCAGGACAGATTGGATGGAGCATCCAACTTTGTCATCTGGAAGGCCAGGATCCTAGCAGTCTTGGACAAGAATTGCATCAAGGATTATGCCTTGAAAGTAGTTGTTGTTCCAGTCGATGTTGATCCTCTCAATAAATACGAGGCTCAAGTGAAGGCGAAGTGCATGATTTTGGACGGGGTCAAGGATCATGTGGTCCCACATTTTGTTGAAAAGGACACAGAAAGGAAGATGTGGGAGGCCTTGATCACCTTGTATGAGGGAACTTTCCTTCATGGAAGATGTTGCTTGAGAACCAGCTGAGACAGTATCAGATGCAGAAGGGAGAAGAAACCGATCCCTTCCTTCTCAGGTTGCAAGGGTTTCGAGACCAACTGACTTTCGTGGGATCTACATCAGATCCTGAGTTCATGGTCAGGATTGCCCTGAATGCAGTCACTAAAAACTGGGAGACCTTTGTCCAAAGAATTTTGGGCAGGGCTTCTCTCCCCAATTGGGAGGAGATGTGGGCAACTATTCGACAGGAAAAGATCAGGTGGTTAACCAAGGTGGGAAGTAGCGGCAAAGGAATCAGAGCCAAGAAGGAGGAGGAGGATGCAGCTCTCGCATCATTGAGACAACAAGGGCAACAAAAGAGGAAGAAAAAGGATATAACCAAAGTCAGATGCTTCAGGTGTGGGAACTGGGACATTTCGCCACAAAGTGTCCTCGGAAGAAGGGCAAGGAAGAGAAGTCTAACTCGAAGGTTGCTCCAGTGAAAGTTGATGGAGAAGGCGAGGATGACGATTACGCCATGAGTGATCATGCACTTCTAAAGAAGAGGTGGGGCGACATTGAGTTGTAGTTGGGAGGACTACCAAGCGCAAGATCCTTTAGGTGCCCAAACTTTTGGATCACATATGGCTACAGGAGCCCTTAATGACAGTCGCAGATTGACGAGAGTCAGTTGGTGCGAGGGATGATGGAGCAACAGTGGCAAAGCTAGAGTGCCAAAGTCCAAAGCAACGTAGTGGAGGTTGCAGCAGTGCAAGAGGCACAAAGCAGATTGTAGCAGTGCAATAGCAGCAGAGGTTCAACACATATTAGCAGCAAAGCAACTGAGTTGCAGTGCAACAGTTAGCAGTGGCAGTGCTATGGGCAGCATGATGCACCATATTGAGAGGGAGTTGCAGTACAAATGTAGCAGTGACAGTGGAAGTGTCATGAGCAGCAAGATAGAATGCAGCAGCACAGTAGATGAGGGGCAGTAGGTCGAGCATCAACAGTGTAGAGGACCGATGCCGTGGATCAGTGTGATGCTTCTATTGGAAGTATTGTTAGAGCACATTCCTCGCTAAGAGGGAGTGTTGATTTTGTAGTAGCATCAAATGTGCTCTAGCTCCGAAATTTTGTGGAGGGGCTAGAATACATAAGATCTCCAAGACCCAAAAATCGTTTGGAGAAATTCCACCCGGATTGGCAGTGCTATGGGCAGCATGATGCACCATATTGAGAGGGAGTTGCAGTACAAATGTAGCAGTGACAGTGGAAGTGTCATGAGCAGCAAGATAGAATGCAGCAGCACAGTAGATGAGGGGCAGTAGGTCGAGCATCAACAGTGTAGAGGACCGATGCCGTGGATCAGTGTGATGCTTCTATTGGAAGTATTGTTAGAGCACATTCCTCGCTAAGAGGGAGTGTTGATTTTGTAGTAGCATCAAATGTGCTCTAGCTTCGAAATTTTGTGGAGGGGCTAGAATACATAAGATCTCCAAGACCCAAAAATCGTTTGGAGAAATTCCACCCGGATTGTAAATTATTAAAATAATTAATATTTTTAATGGGTTTCTACGTCTAAACTTAGGAAAATAAAATATTAATGGGCATTAATAAAAATATGGGTGAAAAGCTTTTAAGAGGCGAGGATCAAGTTTGTTTTAATCTTAGTCGTTTGTTATCAACAAGAAAAGTATAAGAGGAGGCTTAAGGGTCAATTGGAGATACACCAAGTGATTAGTTAGTTCGATTTTTCTGGGGCGTGGTTTGCTGAGAAAATCAAACAAGTGATCTGAGTTGCAGTGAGGGGCAAAAGCAGAGATTTGGATAGGAAATGAGTTCCCGAGCCAAAGAGTACATGGCAGAGAGGCAGCAGCAGCATCAGAGAGGCAGTGCAGAGGCCTACACAGGCATCAGTGAGGGTTCATGCAATGTTGATGCAGACTAGGAGGGTCTCTTGCAATGGCAGTGCAGAATATTCATCAGAAGTCCAAGATTTTGCTGGAGAAGCAAGGTTTTGAGCTGGGAGGGTTGAACAACAGTGTTCCTCCAACAACGATCCAGCAGAAGGGGTGATGCAGTCTCCTAGAGGCAAGACGCTAGCCCAAGCAATGTGTTGGAATTTATAAGTTTAACCCGTTAGAAATTCTTCCTGTACTATCTAATTTATTTCTTCCTACTTGTTAAATTACTTAACAAGTTATTTACCATGTAAATACTGAAAATAAATACAAGTACAGTATCAACACATATAGATCATCAACTGAAAGTAAACAAGCACACAAGTGACATCGTTGTTTTTGGACAAATATCCCTGGAAAAACTCAATGTGGGAAAGCCGGTGCAACTATTCAGAGGGTTTTATTATTATGTAGTTTCAGAATACAACCAGGGTGCCAGAAATGGCTCACCCAACAGAGAATTCCCTCGGCAGTAGTACCTCTCAGTTGGATACATATATTCCGGCTAAATCACCAGATGAACGATCTCACTGCAACACTGCAACTTTTGCTACTCTGCATCACCCTGATAGGGATTGCATCATCCTATCCACCTCTCCAGCTGTAATTTGTCCCACGATATATCCCAGCACTACCTCTAGGGTTTGCGTCAGCCTCTCTGGCCCAACGTCAGCCTCTCGGGGCTCTGCGCAAGCCTCTGGAGCCTCTACGTCTCACACACTGGCCCTCCTCGGGCTCTGCGCAGCTCTTGACTGCATTTGCATGGCCTCCGATGGCCTCTAACTGGCTCTGCATCAACCCTCTCCTGGCTTCTGCACTGATGCTCCCGATACTAACTCTGCCTCTCTGCTATGTATTCACTACCCCTCCGCTGCAACTCAGATCACTCACTCAATTTCCTTAGCAAACCCTGCCCTAGAAAATTGAGTTCTTGACCTCTCTCGGTGTGTTCTCCAACTGACCCTCAAGCCTCCTCTTATACTTTTCTCATTGGTTCATGAACGACCGAGATTAAATCTCTAATCAACGGCTAAGATTAGATTTGGTTTGATTCATGACTTTTGGACCATTCTAACTTAGTTTTATATTAATTCACATTAATATTTTATTTTTCCTAAGTTTAAACTTAGGAACTCCATTAAAAATATTAATTATTTTAATATCTCCCAAACTGGTTAGATTCTGCCCAAACCATTTCTGGGTCTTGGATATCTCATATGTTATAGCCTCTCCACCAATTTTCATGGCAAGAGCACATCTGATGCTACCCCAAACCAACACAGTGATTGCGTTGTGATTTCGTAGTGTTTGTCGAAGTCAAGCTACTCAATGGATCAATTGTGACATGGAGAACGAGGTAAACCCCCGTATGTATTTCTTCGTGCTGTGATTTCTCTGAAAGGTTAGCCGGTGTGAGAGGCAACTTGTTGTACTTAGATTCTGCTTGCTTAATAATACAAACCCTCTATCTGTTGTGCCGGTTTTCTAGCATTGGGTTTTTCCAAGGACATGTTGTCCAAAAATAATAGTGTCGCTTGTGTGTTTGTCTCATATATTGTTTCAGTTTACGTTCTATATGTCAATGTAGTCTGCAGTAGTTTTTTCTTCATTGTTTATAATTAAATAACTTTTTGAATGAAATAACAAGTTGGAGATGATAAACTAGTGACCACAGTAAGATTTATGTTTGTAAAGATTCATAAATTTTCACATGGTAACAGAGCATTGCATATCATAGGACACTGAAGCCATCAGCTGGGAGATCCAGCAAATCTGCTGCAGAGAAGCAGTTGTCCCGACTACCGAGTGACAACGTTGTTTAAGAGCTAGAGGAGCAGCTGAAGGAGTGACGCAGTGCCAGAGAAGTGACGCAGTGCCTGCATCATCTTTTTGAGCCAGGAGGAGAAGACAGAGTAGCAGAGAGGAGCTCACGTAGTGACTGCGTCAGCTCTCTGGGCCAGTGCAGAGCCTGAGGGGCTCAGATCAGTTAGTTGTCGAGGTAGTAGGAGTAGTGCAGATTCCATTTGTGGTGTTTGTGGGATGTTGTTATTGTTGTTGCAGAACAGTGTCTGTGGAGTCGAAATCAAGGTAGAGGGAGTCAGTGCCTTGACGGATTTCTTGCCAAAAAGAAATCTAGGTCCGGGTTGCCAAGCAACAGCAAAGGAGGATTGGAGAAGGGGTGATTCGACATTGTTTGGCAGGAGGATTTCCGTGAAGGAAATCAAGACTCAGAGGGAGTCTAGAAAGAACTTGTTCCCTAGAGGATTTCTAGCACCAAAGAAATCCAGATCCAAGTCTTGCTGGGGCAGCAGCAAAAGAGGGAGAAGAGAACCTGTTCTACACTTGTTTGAGCATTGACGACAGTTAATGGACTGAGTGATCAGGACAGATTGGATGGAGCATCCAAATTTGTCATCTGGAAGGCCAGGATCCTGGCAGTCTTGGACAAGAATCGCATCAAGGATTATGCCTTGAAAGTAGTTGCTTTTCCAGTCGATGTTGATCCTCTCGAGAAATACAAGGAGGCTCAAGCGAAGGTGAAGTGCATTATTTTGGACGGGGTCAAGGATCATGTGGTCCCACATATTGTTGAAAAGGACACATCAAGGGAGATGTGGGAGGCCTTGACCACCTTGTATGAGGGAATTTCTGTTCAACGGAAGATGTTGCTTGAGAACCAACTGAGACAATATCAGATGCAAAAGGGAGAAGAAATTGATCCCTTCCTTCTCAGGTTGCAAGGGATTCGAGACTAGCTAACTTCTGTGTGGTCTACACCGAATCCTGAGTTCATGGTTAGGGTTGCCCTGAATGCAGCCACTAAAACTGGGAGACCTTTGTCCAAAGCATTTTGGGCATGGCTTCTCTCCCAGTTGGGAGGAGATGTGGGCAGCTCTTTGACGAGAAGAGATCAGGCGATTAACCAAGGCGAGAAGTAGCGGCAAAGGAGTCAGAGCCAAGAAGGAGGAGCAGGAGGATGCAACTCTCGTGTCATCGGGATAGCAAGGGTGGCAAAAGAGGAAGAAAAAGGATATAACCAAAGTCAGATACTTCAGGTGTGGGGAACTGGGACATTTCACCACAAAGTGTCCTCGGAAGAAGGGCAAGGAAGAGAAGTTTGACTCAAAGGATGCTCTAGTGAAAGCAGAAGAAGAAGGCGAGGATGACGATTATGCCAAGAGTGCTCATGTACCTCTAGAGAAGAGGTGGGGCGACATCGAGTTGTAGTCGGGAGGACTACCTGGGGCAAGATCCTTGAGGTGCCTAATCTCTTGGATCACATACAGCTACCGGAGCCCTTAATGACAGTAGCAGATTGACGAGAGTCAGTTGGTGCAAGGGATGATGGAGCAAAAGTGGCAAAGCTAGAGTGCCAAAATCTGAAGCAGCGCAGTGGAGGTTGCAGCAGTGCGAGAGGCACAAAGTAGATTGCAACAACGCAGTAGCAGCAGAGGGTCAACATAGATTAGTAGCAGAGAAACTGAGTTGCAGTGCAGCAGTTAGCAGTGGCAGTGCTATGGGCAACATGATGCAGCATATTGAGAGGGAGTTGCAGTACAGATGTAGCAGTGATAGTGGCAGTGTCATGGGCAGCCGTATAGGATGTAGCAGCGCAGTAGATGAGGGGAAGTAGGTCAAGCATCAACAATGTTGAGGACTGATGTCGTGGATCAATGTGATGCTTCTATTGGAAGTATTGCTAGAGCACATTCCTCGCTACGAGGGAGTGTTGATTTTGGTGTAGCATCGGATGTCCTCTAGCTCCGAAATTTTGTGGGGGGTCTAGAATGCATAAGATCTCCAAGGCCCAGAAATTGTTTGGAGAAATTCCACCCGAATTGTGAGTTATTAAAATAATTGATATTTTTAATGGGTTCCTGTTGTGCTCTACAACACCCCCCCCCCCATTTCATACAAATTTTATTCTCAAAACTATAATATGAAATGGGTCCCTTTTTATTTTAAATTGGTATCAACTTATTATTATTCAAAAAGGTCCGAAACAAAATAAAAACATTATAAAACCTTTTTGATAAACCAATTAATCGGTCTTATAACATATAAATGAGTAATCTTTTATCATTGCGATAAAGCGATCGCAAGATCGCATATCGCAATGACAAGGGAGGCATGACTTAAAAGACCCATTGATTTTCTCCGACGCGACAATGCACAAAAGGCTATCGGATATCGGCAATGACAAGCTATCATAACAAAAGCCCCTTTTCGCTCCGATGCGATGCGATATCGCTATCAGCGATCGGAGATGTACCATGCATGCTTTTCAAAGCCCTCAGTTAAAACTCCCGATGCGAATTGGCGATATCGCTATCGGCAATCGGGGATTCCGAAAGGAACCAATATAACAACTTAAGCTTTCCCCCGATGGCCGATTGCGATAAAGCTAAAAGCGCGGATTTCAAAAAGGATTGATAAAGCCGGGATATTACGGTTAATTAGTATTAAAGGCCTTATCTTCTCGATAGCAATTCACTTACGCTCAACCGCCAAAACATCAAAGCCACGCTTGAATGAATCATTCGGCCAATAAACGATATGATGAGCATTTAAAGGATTGACAGGTTTAAACGGCCATTTAATGAGATAGTCAGTCTAAAATCTCTTCACAGATTGTATCCGCGGCCACCTTAAGTTAATCCTCCATTATGCATTGATTAATATATCTCATTCATATTTGGTTTGTGCCACCAATTCTCCGCATTACGTTCATTTTCACTCCTGTGCAGAGCTCGTCCGAAGTAGTAAATTCAAGCAGAATGGGGAAGAAGTCTAAGAAGACCGCAACAGCTTCCACTTCGCCAGCCACAGGACAACCCACCACCGATCCAGGAACAAAAAGAAAAGGACTGATATCCGACACTACATGTCTAGGACTCGGCAAAACTACTTGGCTAAGCACCTATAATTTAATTGAGGTCGAAGGACCCGAGGTAACAGCAGTGCAAGCCACAACAAACACGACTGGGAAATCTGACGCTACTCTAAAGGATTTAGCCGACTCTTTCCTTCATCGGATAGCAGCCCGGGAACAAATTCTCCCATATACAGATGTAGTGAGGTGGGTAATTGAAGAAATCCCAATCACGAACAAAACATTTTGCACCATGGATGGGAGAATCTTCGGTTCATTTCAACCTGATGATTTGAGGCAAATGTACCATTTGCCTATACCAGAGAAGAAGTACAACAAGGCGTTCTTGGAGAAATTCAGAAATGAGAACGAAATTGAATCTGAACCCATTCAGGATTGGAGGCAAAACACAAGCATGAGTCTTCGGGTAAGTACTCTGTCGATTCTTTGTGTTCTCCTTATTGTTATGCCGGGATAATGATGTGTAGATTATGGGGGTTGCATGATTCCACAAACTTCACTATAGAAATGGTTCCTTTGATGGAGGCAACATGTAATAGTGAAATAATGGATTGGGCAACTATACTGTCTGATAAGCTAGCAACCGCAGTCCTTGAGTTTGGAAGCAAATCCCGCATTACTGAAAGGTTTATTCCCCATTCTACTATAGTGCCTATATCTTGGACACCCTGTGTTTTAATTCTGAATTTCCTGTGCTTGGATGGAGATGGACTCCACAAGACCCCATGCCCATTCATATATACCATCAGAAGTTATGGAAAACTCACTATAAGCACCATTTATATCAAGTTTGCAACGGTTTTATGTTACCCATTCACTATTCTATTTTTGATAAACCTGCTCCTAAGATTTCCTACCAAGCAGGGGTTGACTTGACATCCATAGGAAGATGGTTCAGAGAAGAAAAATTCACCTATGCAAGAGTTTTCGGCAGCCAAGCCAAACCTCATGTCCTCCCTTTGTACATACTTGATAAACTGTTAGCCAGGGAGGTAGCCTATCAGATTACATCCGAAGGAGTTACACAGACTCTGAAGAGTAAAAAGAAGCAGGTTTGGCCTCCTTTTCCTCTAAGATGCGGTGTCTACGCTCTGCATGACTTTAAACATGCAGAGAAAGAAGCTGATAAAATTAAGGCACTAAGTCTAGCAACTCTTCCTAATAGGCGATTTGATCCAAACAAAGTCGCCTACAATGCACTTGAACAGGAAAAATTAACTAAATTTGATCATAAAGAAGATATGTTCGATGACCTGTTCTCCTCAGCCGAGTCAATATCCCAAGTTAAATCGCTGGCCAGAATGGAATATCAGGATGACGAGTTAGTTGAATTTAACAGACTTAGAGAACAAAGGTTGCAAACTCTGCCTCTAGATCTGTTAGCAACGACCCCAACGACAGAATCAAGCGAGCCTGAGCAGTGACTCACTAAGGAACCTCCTGCTACATCAAAAGAGCAAGAGGAAGTGCATGCAAAAGAGAAAGAGGAAACCCAGAGAAAAGAGCAGGAAGAAACCCAGAGAAAAGAGCAGGAAGAGAGCAGCACAGAGGTGAATGTAGATGCCCAGATTGACCCGAAATTGCTCCAGGAATGACAGCAATTCGACTCAATCATCAGCAATCTTGAGTGCTCAAAGGAAGCCGAAACATCAAAAGTGGCTAACACACAAGAGACAACATCTAAACAGGTTCCAAGTGGAACCAGCGGTCTACCCAGTTCTACAGGAATAGAGATAATTCCTAAGGATCCCTCCGATCAGATTGTTTTGCAAGTAGAAGAAATTCCTCCCTTAGATGTCTTTTACAGCCCAAAGCACAAGGCTGTAGTAAAACGACAGCGGAAAAGGAGAAGGACTGATCAACCTTCCCTATTCCCTGAACAAACAGTGACGGGCAACGTGGTTTGGAAGGAGGAGTTTGATCCCTCTGATGACCTAACAAAACTGTCCCAATATGCTGGAGCCTATTCGGCAGCCACCATAGACAAGGCATCAGAGGTGAGTAATCTATTAAAAGGAAAAGACCAGGAAATCATTTTGCTACAAGCACAACTATCGGAGGCACAACAGAAGGCAGAACAAGCAGAACGGCAATTGTTTACACAACAACAAATAAATAATCAATTGAATAAACAATTGCAGGAAGAGAAACAGAGAATTGATTCCAGTGCAGTTCAAAAGCAGAAAGAGCTGTCGGAAGCATTGGCAAAACTAAAAGCAATGAATGAACAAATGCTGAAGTCGAAAGATGAGCAAATTGCTCAACTATCAGCCCAAATAGAGAAAACCAAGAATCTTCCACAGCCAGCTGAATTTAGAGCAGAGGCATTACAGATAAACAAGGCATTAGTGACACAGATAAAGTTGTTATGTCAACAAATCGCCCAAGCAGAACCTTTATGTGACTTAACAGCATCAATAGGTGATAAATCGGCTGATGCTAGAACAGACTTGGAGCAGGCCGATGAGACCTTGACTAATTTTCTTGAGTGGCAAGACACTGTTGAGGGACAGGCAACTAATTTGCCAAAAATCCTAGAATCGCATAAAGAGATATTATTTATGGAATGGCAGTCCCAGTTAATGAAAGCAGAGAGCAGTTTCAAGATGCAAATTAACCACAAGTAATTTGGTTGAATTAATTAATGATACTCTCTACTTATTTAACATGATTTCTCAATGTACCCCAGGTAAATTGATATCGGCTAAAACATTGGAGCAGTCATGTTATCAAGAGCTAGAGAAAAATGGGAGATTAATCGCAGGAATTAACAGTTTGACATGGGACACCTATTGGTTGTTCTTAGTCAAACCATACAGCCAGAGAGCCGCCCTCAACTGCCTCACAGATGCAATCGGGTGTATCATTCCCGATGTACAAGATGCCACCTATGTTGCCCGACTCAATTCTCGTCTCAACCGACCACCAGAAGTGGAACCAATGCTTGCGATATGCCAGCTCAGGTCTAAAGGCAAACAGCCTAAGTGATGAATCATGCTGCCGACTGCCAGATTGCCGTGAGGAAGATATTCAGAATCAAGTTGTAATTAAGTAGGATTTTAGTTTCATAGTTAGTTAGTTTTAATCAAGTATTTATAGACCCTTTCATGTATTTAGAAAGGGTCGTAAGTTTTTGTATATGACTTAACCCTGAAGTTGCACTACTGTACTTCAGGCATACTCTTTTATAAAGACTGGGCCAATTATTCCAATTTTGATAACGAAGCTTTTATGTGAATGTGCACTACTGCCTTTGTTTAAAAGTGTTTCTGCGTCGAAAGAAGGAATCCAAATAGCGATTGATATTGGGAGTGATTTGCAGCTCATATGGTACTATTATCTATGTCTGAGTTCATTCATTTTATGTGAATTGTTGTTTGATCGCTCTTGCTATTATCATATATATGCATGTGTTTTAACAGCATTCTTTATACTTTCCACTACTGGATGTTTACAGCATGCTTTCCTTTTAATCATACGTGTATCGGTAATATAAAAAGATAGGTATAACAAGGTGTTAATCACTTTGTTCAACTATTTGAACAAAGTATTCATTAAGTAAAGGAATATCTATGTTTATTGCTTAGAGTCATCTATATGCCTATCAATGAACAGAGATTATCAAACGTTGCACTTCAAAGAATAGAAGCCTCCCAGGAAAGAATAGTTATTTACATTTTCGCTGATAGATTAGGTCATCCATTCATTATCATCTATTAGAAATCAATCACTCATCCATCCCCTTTTATTCATTATTGGGAAACTGGTCCCATTATATCCAGTCGGAGCCACCATTCCAAACGGAAAAGGAGCTGTATTAAGGTCCAGACCGGGTGGTTATCCCCCAATGTTGATACAACGATTTTCGGGGCATCAACAGTTCCTAAGTCTAAACTTATGAAAATAAAAACATTAATGGGTATTAATAAAAATATGGGTGATAAGCTTCTAAGAGGCGAAGATCAAGTCTATTTTAATCTTACTCGTTGATTAAGGACTTAATCTCAATCGTTGATTCATCAACAGGAAAAGTATAAGAGGCTTAAGGGTCAGTTGGAGATACACCAAGTGATCAGTCAGTTCGATTTTTCTATGGCGTGATTTGTTGAGAAAATCAAACAAGTGTTCCGAGTTGCAGTGAAAGGGGAGTGAGTCCAAGATTTGGATCGGAAAGGAGTTCTGAGCTAAAGAGTACATGGCAGAGAGGCAACGCATAGGCCTATGTAGCCCTGGAAGGGGCTCACATAGTGCTGACGCAAGCTAGGAGGGTTTCTTGCAGTATCAGTGCAGAGCATTCGTCAGAAGTCCGAGATTTTGCCGGAGAAGCACAGTTCTAAGCCGGTAGGGCTAAACAGCAGTCTTCCTATGGAAAATCGATCTAGCAGAAGGGGTGACACAGTGTCCTAGAGGCAAGACATTGGCCCAAACAGTGATTGCCCTAGTATTTCGCAGTGTTTGCTGGAGTCAGGCCACTTAGTGGATCTATTGTGACTTGGAGAACGAGGTAAAGCCTCATATGTATTTCTTGTTGCCGTGATTTCTCTGAAAGGTTAGCCGATGTGAGGCAACCTATTGTACTCAGATTCTGTTTGCTTAAAAATACAAACCCTCTATTTGCTGCACTAGTTTTCCCGCATTGGGTTTTTCTAGGGACATGTTGTCCAAAAATAACGGTGTCCCTTGTGTGTTTGTCTCATATATTGTTTCAGTTTATGATCTGTATGTCAGTGCAGTCTGCAACAGTGTTTTTCATCATTGTTTATAATTAAGTAGCTTGTTGAATGAAATAACAAGTAGGAGATGATAAACCAGTGATTGCAGTAGGATTTCTGTTTGTAAAGATTCAGAAATTTTCACATTCTAGGGCCTGCGTAGGGGTTTTTTGAGGACCATAAAACACAGAGGTTTGGAGTGGAGGTTTTCAGCTGGAGTTGGGCTGGAATTTTGCACTTATTTCCAGGGGAATTTTGCATACGAATTTCCAGCAACTTGAGGGAGAAGATTGGAGCTATTTTGTAGCGGAGGTTTTTGGCTGGGCACAAAACCCATTAACTGGAAATTTCACACTATTTTGGGCATTACGGGTCAGCTGGAATAAACCCAAAATATTTTTCAGAATTTTCGAAGTAGTTTTGAGAGTTAAAATCACAGTTTCCCCCCAGCAACAGCAACAAAAATTTATGGGCAGTGCATTTGGATAGATTGGGTCATTTTAGTTGGAGATTTCACTTACTTTGTCACCTGGGTATTGCATCCTTGCATTAGAAAGCCCAGGTTCTATCATTTCGCTCCATTGTACTCAGTTCTAGCTTTGAAATTTAATAAAATGGCTCACATTTTTGGCTCCTATTCTATGGTTCACTGATTTATACTTGCTTGTGTAAATTTGTGCTGGCATGTGTGAATTTTCTTGCTGTAGTTTAATGCATGTATTTGATATTCACTGTATTTCCTAGTTAGGAACATTACACAAGTTTAAAAGCATGTGACTGGGGTGAAAATCCTGTTAATTGTGAAAGGGATAAAACTTCCTCCATTAACCATAAACTTATGTTCCAGCACTCCAGTCTGACTGCCAACGGATTATGAGGGATGATTTTGTATATGACTCTGTTCATGTGAAAGATAAACAGCATAATGCAATTTTGAGGACCATTGAATATGTGATCCTTGCTGTTCCTGAGGAAGAATACTGAAACAACAAGGGCAATGCAATAGCTGGCAAACATGACAATACACAATTGCATCATGAGCAAACAATAATACAAGCCTCACACTGAAATTTGATGACAGCCACGGAAGGGTCATGTTCCATGATCCCATTAACACTGAAACGTGATCCTTGCTGTCCCTGAGGAAGAATACTCAAACAACAAGGGCAATGGAATAGCTGGCAACCATGGAAATACACAATTACATCATGAGAAAACAATAATATAAGCCTCACACTTAATTGCAATCCTCGCTGTCCCTAAGGAAGAATGCTCAAACAATAAGGGCAATGGAATAACTGACAACCATGACAATACACAATTACATCATGAGAAAACAGTAATACAAGCCTCACAATGAAATTTGATGATGGCCGAAGGGTCATGTCCCACAATCCCATTAACAAATTAACATAAAACTTAGTGACAGAAGTTTGCCTAGATTTGTTGAAAAGCCACTTCACATCTTCCAGCTTTGAAGAAGATCTAGCTTTAGCCCATGGTTCCATTTGTAATATTGATAGATTTCTTTATGATCAGCCTGACACTACAAGAATACTAAACTCTGTAGAAGCTACTCAAGATTTAATTGGAGAATATGATGCAGATTTGGGAAGTTGCAATGAGGATATGCCTAAAGATGAAGTTACTTGTGAGACTTATTTGATGCAAATACGGTTTGAAGATCCTTGTACTGAAGAAGTTCAGATGGAAGGGATCGATGATGCTGCTCTGAATAGTTTATCTCTTATTACAGAAATGCAAAAATATATTCAAGTTAAATTTTTAGAGGGTCCAACCATCGTGGCAGATGTTGGACAGTTCTCCCCTCACTTGGCATGGCTTTTGCTAAATCTTGTTTGAACTTGGTAAAGGATGGTCTAGATGTATTGAAATTTTTCTTTTAAAAAGAAAATGCCAAAGCAAGTTGGAGTGACAATCATGATTGGTCCCATGCTTGAAAAGCTTAAATAATCATCTTTGGACACTTCTGATGCAGGATCTGTGCCAATAATTGAAATTTTCTGGCAGTGTGTGGAGGAAGCTGAGTTTAGGAGACTTTGTGTTTCTACCATTGAAGGATATATAGAGGCCTTCAACCAACCAGAACCACCTGAAGAGGTACCTTATTTCATGACCAAGTCAACATTGACAGAAGTTCCATCTTATAAGCACTCATAGTTTAATGTGGCACTATTTTCAATGATGACTAAACATAGGGGAAGGAGCACTATACAGACAAGATTATGAACTGGTTGCACTGGCTTACCAATTTCACCTGGTGAGATTCTAAGGTTCTCATGTTCTCTCGAGAAGAGTGCACGTCCCCATATAGGAGCCTATGTTATCCTCCAATCTGTCATGGGGAAATTTTTGACAAATTTCTTCATTACCCATCATGTTTTGTTGAGCTTTGGATCAATGGGAATGCTTCTGAATTATACATTTCTAAATATTACTTCTCGAAAAGATTCTGGTATGGAGACTAAGTTCTCATTTAGTTTTGGTGCTATAGATGGCATTGGAAATGCTATTGGGTGGACCTCCAAGTAGACAAGTTAAAGGGGAATAGGGGTTGGGGCTGCTTCTAGGAGAATGACTGGATTAAGTCCAGAAAAAGGCCATCTTATACACATGCCAAAGAGAAAATTATGAAGGGGAAAGCTTGTTCAAGAGAGCTGAGGCTATCATGTGGAAATTCTTGAATCTAACACATCAGAAACCCCTACTGCATTTTCTGGTTTACTATCTCCTACTTGTTCTTTGCATTAACAAGTTATTTAAATGCATAAATATCGAAGTAAACACTAATGCAACCTTCACAAATATACAGATCAACAACTGAAATAAACTGAGACAACACAAGGGACACCATTATTTTTGGACAATAGTCCCCGGAAAAACCCAATGTGGGAAAACCAGTGCAACATATAGAGGGTTTTATTATTAAGCAAATTCTGAATACAACTAGGGTGCCAGAAATGGCTCACCCGTTAGAGAATTTCCTTGACAGTAGAACCTCTCTCCGAAGATAGCTATTCTGGAAAATCAGTAGCTGGATGAACAACCCCACAGTGACTCTGACTATTCCTTGTGCTGGACGGCAAAAGCTTCTCCAAGCACTCCTATGGAACTGCGTCACCCTCTCTGGAACTATGTCATCCTCTCCCAGCTAATTTGCTCTCAGTCCGTACCACAGACTTCCTCAGCGCAACTTCTTTAGCCCAGTGTCAGCCTCTACAGCCCTCTGCGTTGTTTTTGTCAACCTCTGCGGATTTTTGTGTCCTCTGTGTCTGCCTCTGCAACTTCTGCGTCCTCTGCGTTGGCCTCCTTAGCCTCTGCATCAACGCTCCTAGGCTCTGCACTGCCTCTTTCGGCGCTTTGCTGCCTCTCTGATATGTATTCCTTGGCCTCCTGCCGAACTGCCCCTCACTACAACTGATCACTTGTTCGATTTCTCAGCAAACCTTGCCCTAGAAAATTGAACTGACTGATCTCTCTTGGTGTGTCTCCAACTGACCCTCAAGCCTCCTCTTATACTTTTCCTGTTGATGATTCAACTACCGAGATTAAGTCCCTAAACAACGACTAAGATTAGATCTGGCTTGATCTTCGTTATCTTGAACTTTCTCACCTATTTTATATTAATACACATTAATATTTTTATTTTCCTAAGTTTAGACTTAGGAACTTATTAAAAATATTAATTATTTTAATATCTCCTCATCCAGGTGGAATTTCTCCAAACGATTGCTAGGTCTTAGAGATCTCATGTGCCTTAGCCTCTCCACCAATTTTCATGTTTAGAGCACATTTGATGCTACCACAAATCAACAGTCCCTCTTAGCGAGGAATGTGCTCTAATAATACTTCACCATAGAAGCATGACACTGATCTTCCGCATCGGTACCTGTGATGATGCTTAGCCTGTTGCCTCGCATCCCCTGCACTGCTGCTTCCTATACTGCTGCTCATGACACTGCCACTGCCAATGCCACATCTATACTGCAGCTCCCTCTCAACATGTTTTATCATGTTGCCCATAGTACTGCCATTTCTAACTCTTGCACTGCAACTTAGTTACCAAGAAGTAAGTAGCTAACTTCACCCAAACACTGACATCTTGGTCAGTGTAGAAGCCTCGTGATGCTGAGGCTACCTCTGCTATTATTTTGTGCTCCCTCTCTTGCCACTGCGTTGTTGCAAACACCTTTGTGCCTCTCACACTGCTGCAGCCTCCACTGCGTTGCTACAAACTTCTCCACTCTAGCACTGCACCTTAAGGATCTTGCCCCTTCATGTATTCCTCTCGACTACAACTCTATGTCTCCCCACCTCTTCTCTAGAGGCGGATGAACACTCATGGCACAATCGTCATCAGTCTCGACATCCTTCTCCGCCTTTGTTGGCGCTGCCTTTGAATCAGAAGCTTCTCCCTTGCCTTTCTTCTTGGGGCACTGAGATGCATAATGTCCCAGCTCCCCACAGTTGAAGCACTTGACCTTGGAGATGTCCTTCTTCTTCCTCTTCCCTTGTTGTTCCGCAGATGCTAGAGTCGCATCCTCCTCCTCCTCTTTCTTGACTCGAACTCCCTTACCACTACTCCCCGCCTTGGTCAACCCCCTAATCTCTTCTTGTCAAAGAGTTGCCCACATCTATTCCCAACTGGGGAGAGTCGCTCTGCCAAAAATGCTTTGGACAAACATCTCCCAGTCCTCGGAGACTGCATTCAGAGCAGTCCTAACCATAAACTTTGGATCCGGTGTAGACCCCACGAAAGTAAGTTGGTCGCGAATTCCTTGCAACCTGAGGAGGAAGTGATCTATCTCCTCTCCTTTCTGCATTTGATATGACCTCAGCTGATTCTCCAATAACATCTTCCGTTGCATGGAAGAGCCCTGGTATAAGGTGGTCAGCGTCTGCCACATCTCATTTGTTGTGTTCTTCTCAGCAATATGTGGTATGACATGATCTTTGACCCCGTCTAGGATCATGCATTTTGCCTTTGCCATGGCCTCCTCATACTTCTCATTTGCATCAGGGTCAACTAGGACAACTACGATTTTTAAGGCATAGTCCTTGATGCGATGTTTATCCAGGATTTCCAGGATCCTGGCCTTCCAGATGACAAAATTGGAAGCCCTGTCCAATCTGTCCTGTTCCCTCAATCCATTTACTGCCATCTCTACTCCTCTTCTCAAAACCCTCTTAGTCTTGACTTCCCTCCTGGAAATCCTCTTGCCAATTGTCGAATCACTCCTCTCTAATCCCCCTTTGCTACTGCAACTCAGATCTGTATTTCTTGGCTAGAAATCCGTCGAGGTAATGCTTCCCTCTACCTTGGTTTAGTCTCCTTAGACACTGTTCTGCACAGACAAAAACAATTTCCCACTAGCTCCTCAATTCATAATCTGCATAACTCCCTAAGCCGCGACAACTGAAGAATCTGAGCCCTTCTGGCTCTACGCAATCACATTGTGAGCTGGATCGACTCCTCTTTGCCACAACGTCAATCCTACCTGGCTGAGATAGATGACTGGGCACTGCGTAGGCATGATCTTCCCCCCTTCTGTCTCTATGATGGCCTGGACTGTTGACGCAGCTACTGCGTGGGCTCCTCCCAGCGACTACATCTTCCCTTCCTGGCTCAGAATGTTGACATAGGCACTGCGTGAGCCTCTTGTGAAAATTTTATTACTGCAGCAACTAATTTATTTTTCCTACTTATTCTTCAATAAGTTATTTACAAAATCGCTTCAGTAAATATTAAAATAAATTCTACTGCAGATATCACACCATAGAATAGAAACAAATACATGCACAAAAAACAAACACATCAACACAGGTATTTTTAGACAATTGTCTGCGGAAAAACCCAATGCGGGAAAATCGGTGCAGCAAAGGAGGATTTTATTAATCAGTTATTCTTGAGTACAACTGGGTACCAAACTGGCTTACCCAATAGAGATAAATTCTCCAGCACCTCCCCCAGACTCAGCATCAAACTCGCTGGCCTCTACGCATCTCCCATACCCTCTGCATCAGCTCCTGCCTCTCTGGGTCTGCACTGAGCCTCTTTGCATCACCCACACAGGCCCTCTAGTGACTGCGCAGTCCTTCTGCCTCTGCGTCTGCCTCTCTGATCTCTGCGCTGATCTTCTAGTACTATTCCTGCCTCTCTGTTCCATACTCGCTACCTCTTGCTGCAATCCAGACCTCCAGTTCAAATTTCTCAGCAAACCCCACTCCAAAAATCGAACCGACTGGTCTCCCTCAATATGTCTCCAACTGACTCTCAAGCCTTCTCTTATACTTTTCCTGTTGATGAATCAATGGTTGAGATTAAGTCCTTAATCAATGGCTAAGATTAAAATATAATTGATCTTCGCCTCTTAGAAGGTTCTCATCCTTATCTTTATTAATACCCATTAATATTTTTATTTTCCTAAGTTTAGATTTAGGACCTCATTAAAAATATTAATTATTTTAATAACTTTCCATCCGAATGGAATTTTCTAAAATGATTGTTGGGTCTTGGAGATCTCATGCTCTTTAGTCTCTCCACCAATTTTAATGGCTATAGCACATCCGATGCTACCCCAAATCAACGCTCCTCTTAGCAAGGAATGTGCTCTAGTAATACTCTACACTGAACATCACTCTGATTATATGGCACCGATACCTGTGCTGATGCTAGGCCTCCCCGCCCAACATCCTCTGCACTATTGCATCCTGTATTGTTGCCCATGGCTCTATCACTAGCATTGCTACATTTTTACTATAGCTCCCTCTACATCTGTGTTGCTACTGGTCCTTCTTCCCAACACTGCATCTGTGTTGCTGCTAGTCCTTCTTCCCAACACTGCATCTGCATTGCAATATCATACCCATTTCTACTACTGAAATGGATTCTTTATCATCCCCATCTTCTCCTTGAAATAATGAAACTTGGTTCTTCCAAAGGCCTTGGTAAGGATGTCTGCCACCTGTTCTCCTGTAAAAGTGTAGCTCAACTGTACAGGTCCTCGTTGGACAGTTTCTAACAAAGTGACACCGAATATCAATGTGCTATGATCAATCGTGAAATATTGGATTCTTAGAGAGCTTGATGCAACTCTGATTATCACACATGATCCTGGTCTCCTCCATTTGTCTTTTGAATAGGTTCACAAGCAGTTTTCTAAGCCATATGGCTTTGCACAAAACTGCGCTTGCAGCCATATATTCTGCTTCAGTTGAGCTCAGAGCTATGGATTTTTGTTTCCTACTGCACCAGGAGGTCATTGCTGATCCAATGTTGAAACAATACCTAGAGGTACTTTTCCAATCCACTGAGCTTCCAGCCCAATCTGCATCAGTGAATCCACTCAATCTGATATCCTTACTCTTGGTGTACAAGAGTCCATAATCAATTGTTCCATGTATATATCTGAGAACATGTTTGGTTGCTGCCCAGTGCGCCCTCTTCAGTTCCACCATGAACTAACTGAGGGTGTTGACAGCGTAACAAATGTCTAGCCTGGTATTGACCAAATACATTAGGGACCCTATGAGCTGCCTGTATAAGGTGGGATCAACATCCTTGTCTTCTGATGCATCAATTTTCTTCTAGTTGGTGATCATTGGAGTAGCCATGGGTCTACAATCCTGCATCCTGAATCTCTTCAGAATTTCTGTAGCATATCTCCCTTGTCCAAGGAAGATCTCCCCCTTTTGCTGCCAAACTTCCAACCCCAGGAAATAATGCATCTGTCCCAAATCCTTCATGTCAAATTATGTGGCTAGATTCTTCTTGCAGTCCCTGATGAGCCTGGATGATCCTATCAGGAAGAGATCATCCACATATAATACTAGGATTAGTGGCTCATTCTCTACAACCAGATAGTAGATATTTGGGTCTGTGTCACTCTTGAAAAACCCCATCTTCTACAAGTAGCCATCAATTCGAGCATACCATGCTCTAGGTGCCTGTTTCAGCCCATACAAGGCTTTCTTCAATATGCATACATGAGACTTCTTCTCATGTGTCTCAAATCCTTCTGGTTGTTCAATGTATACCTCCTCTTCTATCACCCCGTTCAGGAATGTCGTTTTGACATCCATCTGATGAATCTCCCATCCCATTTGTGCTGCAAGAGATATCACAGTTCTAATAGATGTATACCTAGCTACTGGGGCGAAGGTCTCTTCGTAGTCAATTCCTTCCTTCTGAGCATACCCCTTAGCCACAAACCTGGCTTTGTATTTTTCCACACTGTCGTTTGCAATGTATTTAATCTTGTAGATCCATCTCGAACCTACCACCGATCTGTCTTGAAGTCGCGGCACTACCTCCCAGACATCGTTCACCATTATAGAGTTGTATTCTCTACCATCGCATCCAACCAAACCTCATGTTGAGCAACCTCCTGAAAACTGGCAGGTTCCCCATCCTAAGCTACTAATGCTTGATATCTATCTAGTTGTTTTCGCTCGCTTTTATTGTTTCTTGGTGCACCAATGAAATCCTCTGCATCTCGCAAAATCTGACGAAGTTCCCTGCTCGTTCTTCCTTTGGTAACAGGTGCTTCTGTTAGCTCCTCCTCCTCCTGTGATTCTTCCTGATCTGGGGAAGAATTCTTAACTTTCGTCGGTTGAAGTGGTTTGACCAACAGCTCATCTTTTCACTACTCCTCGGAAGGCATTTATCGAGATTTTTTAAAGGCCCTATCCTACATGAACTTCACATCTCGTTGAACCACTACCTTCCTGCTCCCTGGAAGATAGATTCTGTATGCCTTAGCATTCTCACTATATCCCACTAGATATTCTTTCTCTGCAATATGCCAAGCTCCCAAATATCCTGAAATGACTGACTTCAGGTGTCTTCCCTATGCAGACTTTCTCTAGAGTAACCTTGCCCAATGCCCGATGAGGAGTTCTATTCTGAGCATAGACTGTCGTGTTACATGCTTCTACCCACAAGAATTTTGGCATATCCTGATCATATATCATGGCCCTGGCTGCTTCCACGATATTCCGGTTCTTTCTTTCTGCTACTCCAATTTGCTCCGGATTGTACAAAGTTGTCCACTCTCTTCTGATGCCCTCCCTAACACAAAAGTCAAGGCCTTGTCGACGTATTCTCCACCATTATCTAAGCACAAAACTTTTATTTTATTTCCAGTCAGATTCTCCACCAGAGCCTTAAACTCTTTGAATCGACAGAAAACCTCATCCTTGGTTTTCAGAAAATAAATCCAAGTTTTCCTAGAGTGGTCATCGAAGAAGGTGACGAAGTATTCAGCACCACTAATAGCTTTAGTGAACATTGGTCCGGAAATATATGAGTGTATCAACCCTAGTACACTCTTCACCCTATTTTTACTTCTAGGAAATGCTGCTTTGGCATACTTGCCCAAAGCACATCCTCTGCATACATCATCTCTTTCTGTACTAAGATCTAGAACTCCTGTTACAGTTTTCCTGAGGATTCTCAGAGCCCCATGGTGCAAATGTCCCATTCATCTATTCCATAGTTCATTCAGATCCTTGTCCCCATGACTGCCTATCAGTGCCATTGGTGATTCTAGCTATAACCTGTACAACCTGTTACTCCTGATTCTGATCTGCACTTTCTTTTTCCGGCGTGGGTGTTTGACGTACACTTTCTCCTTCATGAAGAAAACGTCATAGCCCTTGCTTTGAAGTTGCGATACAGCTAGTAAGTTCATCCCTAGTCCTGGCACATGCAACACATTGGTGGCCCAGAACTGCTCTCCCATTTTTGTTTGAAACACTATGGTCCCCTTTCCTGCTGGAGTACATTTTGTCTTATTCCCCATGGTGATCTGAAAATTCATCCTTTCCTCTTGAACTCAGAAAAACATTCCCGGATTCCTGTCATATGCCAGGAGGCTCCATTGTCTATATACCATACCTCATATGATGTCGATCTTGTTACACAAGCAACTTCTTCTTCCAATCTGGAAGCCAACATAGAGAAATCAAGATTTCTATACCTTGTGCAATTTTATGAAAATATGCATGAGTCTCCTGATGTTGATGCCTCTGCATCATGATCTCGACCCATAATTGATTTTCCCTTCATGTCTCTGATTCTTTGCTCCAATACCATGTGAAAATTCTATTAATGCAGCAACTAATTTATTTTTCCTACTTAATTTTCAATAAGTTATTTATAAAATTGCTTCAATAAATATTAAAATAAATTCTACTGCAGATATCACACCATAGAACGGAAACAAATACATGCAAAAAAACCAAACACATCAACACAGTTATTTTTGGACAAATGTCCCCGGAAAAACCCAATGCGGGAAAACCGGTGCAGCAGAGGAGGATTTTATTAATCAGTTATTCTTGAGTACAACTGGGTGCCAAACTGGCTTACCCAACAGAGATAAATTCTCCAGCACCTCCCCCAGACTAAGCGTCAGACTTGCTGGCCTCTAGGCAGCTCCCAAACCCTCTGTGTTAGCTCCTGCCTCTCTGCATCAACACTGGGCCTCTCTGTGTCACCCACGCAAGCCCTCCAGCGACTGCGTAGTCCTATGGCCTCTGCATCTGCCTCTCTGATCTTTGTGTTGATCTTCTAGTATTGTTCCTTCCTCTCTATTCTGTACTTGCTACCTCTTGCTGCAATCGAGACCTCTAGTTCGAATTTCTCAGCAAACCTCGCTCCAGAAATCGAATTGACTGGTCTCCCTCAGTATGTCTCCAAATGATCCTCAAGCCTTCTCTTATACTTTTCCTGTTGATGAATCAACGGCCGAGGTTAAGTCCCTAATCAAAGGCTAAGATTAAAATAGACTTGATCTTCGTCTCTTAGAAGCCTCTCATCCTTATCTTTATTAATACCCATTAATATTTTCATTTTCCTAGGTTTAGACTTAAGACCTCATTAAATATTAATTATTTTAATAGCTTTCCATCTAGATAGAATTTTCCAAACCGATTTCTGGGTCTTGGAGATCTCATGCTATTAAGTCTCTCCACATCCGATGCTACCCCAAATAAACACCTCTGTGTCACTTTCTCTGCACTGCGTCACTCTTCATTCTGCGTCTCTGGCTTTAGAACAACGCTATCTCTCGAGACAACTGCTTCTCTGCTGCAAATCCTCGATTTCTTCTGTTGGTGTCTTCAATCCTTCTTGATCTGCAATCGCTCTGATACCAAGTGAAAATTTCTGAATCTAACACATCAAAAACCCCTACTGCATTTTCTAGTTTACTATCTCCTACTTGTTCTTTGCATTAACAAGTTATTTAAATGCATAAATATCAAAGTAAACTCAAATCCAGCCTTCACAAATATACAGATCAACAACTGAAATAAACTGAGACAACACAAGGGACACTGTTATTTTTGGACAATCGTTCTAGGAAAAACCCAATGTGGGAAAACCGATGCAGCATATAGAGGGTTTTATTATTAAGCAAATTCTAAATACAACTAGGGTGCCAGAAATAGCTCACCCTTCAGAGAATTTCCTTGGCAGTACAACCTCACTCTAGAGACATATTCTGGCAAACCAACAACCGAATGAATAACCTCACAGTGACTCTGACTGTTCCTTGTGTTGGATAGCAAAAGCTGCTCCAAGCACTCCTCTGGAACTGCGTCACCCTCTCCCGGCTAATCTGCTCTTAGTCTATCCCACAAACTTCCTCAGTGCAACGTCTTCATCCTAGCATCAGCGTCTACATCCCTCTATGCTGTCTACGTCAGCCTCTGCGACTTTCTGTGTCAGCTTCTGCATCCTTTGCATCTGCCTCTGCAACTTATGCATCCTCTGCGCTGGCCTCCTTAGCCTCTGCGTCAACCCTCCTAAGCTCTGCACTGCCTCTTCCGGCTCTTTGTTGCCTCTCTGATATGTATTCTTCGGCCTCCTGTCGAACTACCCCTCACTGTAGCTAATCACTTGTTTGATTTCCTCAACAAACCTCACCCCAGAAAATCGAACTGACTAATCTCTCTTGGTGTGTCTCCAACTAACCTTCAAGCCTCCTCTTATACTTTCCCTGTTGACGATTCAACTGCCAATATTAAGTCCCTAATCAACGGCTAAGATTAGATCTGGCTTGATCCTCGTTATTTAGAACTTTATCACCCATTTTATATTAATACACATTAATATTTTTATTTTCCTAGGTTTAGACTTAGGAACTCATTAAAATATTAATTATTTTAATATTCTTCATCCGAGTGGAATTTCTCCAAACGATTTTTGGTATTGGAGATCTCATGTGCCTTAGCCTCTCCACCAATTTTCATGGCTAGAGCACATCTAATGCTACCAAAAATCAACATATCATCAATACTGCACATAATGAGTTTGCTTGGCTATACAACATTCATGGATCTGATATAGCATATAATCCAGTTGCAAAGGCATATGATTGTGACTGTGAATTCTCCTTTCTTATTGTGACAAGATAAAAGTAACATCTGAGGTGGAGGACCATGTAATAGTTGGCAGCAGAGAATATGCTATTAGATTTTATTGTTCAATGTTGTAATCACACACTGCATGCAAAGTTCCTTTTGTTTGTCTAGATAGTTTCTTGATTATTGTATGGCTTTGGTAGAACAGGAGAGATGTCGCATGTCATTTTATGGCATACAATGTGTAGGAAATGTACCTGATAATGAGGCCTTGTATGTTTTGTGATCCTGAGAGAAAGTTGATATCCATATGCAAATGCCAGATCAACAACTGCATTGTCATACTTTTGCAACCTTCGAGTGGCACCCTTAATATTTTAGGAACTTGGGATAGCTGAGGAAACAGAGAATTCTGAGTATGAAGCCAAACAAAATGAAGATTTGAGGAAGAGAGTTAAGCCCATGCCACACCTAATCATCTTCAGTTTAGTGGATTTTGGTATTGGGGGCTCGATCTACAAGGTTCTGATCATGATTTTCTTTGGCAATTTGTTGTGGAAAATTGTAACGTATTGCAATGTAAATTTCAGTATAGCAGACATGGGTCTCTCAATGGTATCCAAGGAATGAATTTGCCAAGGAAAACTCAGATATCATTATGTTAAATGATAAATTTGTTACTGTCATGATGATGTTTGGTGAATTCATTCATTCCCATCTTACTGAAACATTGCAACATTTGTAATAATTTTATGTCTGCTGTTTATACCTCTTAACTGCCGACCAGTTTCTCTTGTTAACCTAATCATGGATACTTTGGAACTGCAATGGAAACTAAAAAAGCACCATTCAAAACATGTTGTGTGTTGACTCCACGGAGATCCTTCTTCTTACGCTCTGGATCTAAAACAGGAGAAAACAATATGAATGCAGAGAAGAGAGGAAGGACTCAAAACAGAATAGTATAATGGATTGTTCAGGAGAAGATTGTCATTTTAGTTTGAAGTTTGGAAGAGTTTATTATTCTGAAAATGCAAGCGGTGGAAGAGCAATAAAGGCCAAGAGCCAAGTGTATGTCCTTCTCTTGTTTTCATGTTCAATTAAAGAAGCCTCATACTATGGCCAGGCCTCTCAAGCCCCACATTGTCAATGTCAGGGTTGTAGGAGCTCATTTGTGTGAAAA